>OX457050.1:18365746-18555746 GCA_949752735.1 Lumbricus terrestris
GCTGGGTGGAGGGAAGGTGGCCCGCGTAAAAATCTGTTTAGCTGTAACGTTTCAGGTGAATAAGTGTGAAAATATGCTTGGCAACGGCTGAATAAATAGCGAAAATGATGATTTTTACCCCCACTCTAGCCCCCATGGTGTGAGAGATTCGCGAACCTCTCCACTGGGTGCCCCATGCCGATACGGACACAGTAGTGAAGGTTTGGAGTGAAAAGGTGCTAAACTGTCGAAATGCATCCCCGTCAAACAGACAGACACATAAAATCTGCTCCTTATTTATATAGATGTGCATGCAGTGTTTTAGTGTGAAGACGCATGTTGCAAATTAAAAGTACGGTAGTAGTTAAAAATACAGGTTTCAATATTTCTTGGGCCAATGCTCCTCTAGGCTCTAGAATTTATGTGCTGCAGCGCCCAGGGTTTTTATGCATGTTTATGTATGTTTATATATATATATATATACATGTATGTGTATTATAGTTATATGCTTATGTGTTCGTATAGTAGGTCTATAGATGTATGTTTATATGCACTTGTATGTGTATATTACACGTTGAAGTAAAGCATTCAGAAACATTCGCAACTCGTATAGCATAATCTTAGAAGAGTAGACACTCATCAGTCGTTGAAGGTAATAACTGCCCATGATGCCATGATCTTCGAGTGCTACTATAATCCTGACAGCTAGGTTGGCCTTCAGCGCTGGATCCACGCGTAACGAGCGTGACATTAACGCTGAACGGAGCATTGAACCAGCGTATAAAAGCCGTGCCGAGGAGTTGCTGCGCTCAGCCGATGTCTGTTTGTTGCTGGCAACGGTTGGAAATGATGGCGCCCCCTTGCCTCCTTTCGATGAACGCTGCAGACGTAGCAGCTGCGGCGAGAAGAGAATTATTAGCGCGACTGCTGAACGTTTGCGAAAGTCGTTGTCGCTGACTGAAGTCTTGCTTTTATTATTCCATCGCGTGTTGTAGGATTAGGAGAAGGATAATTGGAGACGACAGCGAAGCCCCGTTCGTGAAATTAGGAAGAACGACCTGCAGACATCGTTCTGAAGTTGTTCTGAAGATCATGTACAAGTAAGCTAAGAAGCCGTGAAAATTGCCAGAACTGTCTGTAGAAGTGTTTCGAGCGAATATTAAAGGAAGCGAGGTGTATTTGGTGATTGACGGGTGAACTTGGAAGTCGATTAAGCGTCAGAATTAAATGTTGATGAAGAAATTAGAATGACTGATGATCATCGAACCAGTGAATTACACACATTAGAATTATTATTGAAAACCCCACCGACAATATCAACCATTAGAAAATCAAAGAGTAAGTTTACACAAGCGCATCGTACCACCTTATAAATAATCGCTATATTTACTGTATTTAATCGGAGGACATTAATTATAATAGTATGGTACAGTCTGCCGATCTGTTCAAGGACACGGTTGACCTTCGACCCAGCTCAATGGAGGGACAGGACTACACGTTGACGAAGGACACCATCACGGGCAACCTGTCATCATCATCATCCGACGACGAATCTTCGAGGTCCGAGATGACCGACCAGGCATGCGTCCTCTTCAAGACGGTCTTCAACAGCGGCCTCATCGGGGTCCTCTGCGTCCTTGGCCTCGCCGGTAACATCATGTCCCTCACCATCCTCCACTCGGACCGCCAGAACCGCGTCGCCTCCTTCCTCCTGCAGGCGTTGGCCGTGGCCGACACGGCGGTCCTTGTCATCTCCTGCTTCGTCCTCGCATTCATCTACGGCATCCTGCATTCGCAGACGACCGTCGTGGCCCAGGGCTGGGTCACCTTCATACACAAGTACGTCAACTCCCTTGGGTACTCGGCGCAGGGGGTGACGATCTGGTTCACGGTACTTCTTGCCATCAACAGATACGTGGCTGTATGCAGACCGCTACACGCGAATAGACTCACCATTCGAGGAGCCAAGATACAGGCAAGTAGGCCTAGCTACATGTATACATTGCACTTTTTCATCATCACTTAGTCTTATTAATCCATCCATCCCAGGCTGTACTCAAAACTTTTGAGGTGAGTACACGCTTCCGCCGAAAAAATCGACTTTTGAAGCCAAAATTTCTGACGACCTTTTCTTAGCCATCGAAGCTTTTTTGTGATTTTTCGCCCGGAAAACCTTTCAAACAGCGCAAAACGCTCTACTTTCATGATTTTTTCGCCTTCGTAATTCGTAATTCTGCCTGCGTGTACCCACTTGATCTTACTGATGTGGGTATACGCTGTATACCCGCGTGTACCCTTATTTTTTAGGTGATTATACGCTATCATTTTTCCCGGAGGTGAGTATATACGCCGTATACCAGCGTATACCCTTGAGTAGGCCTACAGCCCTGATCCATCCATCCGTCCGTCCGTCCGTCCGTTCGTTTGACCGTTCGCTCATTCATGCATTAATGAATTTGACCATTGTTTCGTTCGTTCGTTCGTTCATTCATTCAGGGCTTTTTTAACGTGCAGTTGTACACAAAATGTGCAATTCTAAATGGATTTGTGCAGTTGTAGAAGCACTTCTGTAAGTTAAAACTAGCAAAAACCAGAGATTGTCCTCCGATTGGAAATAATCTACCATGGAGGATGGGAAAGGAAAGAAGAGGTTGTGCAGTTCTAAAAATTCCTTAAAAACAGCCCTGCATTCATTCATTCGTTCATTCACTCATTCGTTCATTCATTCGTTCTTGTTATTGTTCATTTATTTGTTCGTTCGTTCGTTTGTTCATTCATTTATTTACTAAATCTTCCATTTGTTCATTCATTCACTCATCCATTCATTTATTCGAGCATTGATTCTCTCGTTCATTCATTCATTCATTCATTTAGTTCGGGAATTTGACATTGCGCCCCTTTAAGAAACTTCGTCAGAGGCGTTCCCAGTCCAACCACTGCAGTAAAAAATAAGACTTTAGCAACCTATAAAATGTAGGCGCACTCCCCATACCTTGTCAAAAGGCGAATCTCTAATGGAACTGGATGACCCTTTCATATGAAGGGCATGCACATAGGCCTACATAAAAAACCTGTTCCTTAATTTTCGATCCAATTACACAACCATTTTCTTCATTGCCCTACTGCACCCTATAATCTAACCGAGCTCGCTCTACTGTAACCGAACGTATAACCCAGGGTTGCTTGGATTGACCTTGCCTTTAATCCTACCGTTCCATACCTTACTCTGCCCTTCCCCTGCACAAAACTGACCCTCACCCATAACCACACCACAAACGTCCGGCCTGTGGATTGTTGCATTCATATATTATTGGCCCACTTACGGTTCGGTGGAAGTTTCTTTCCGCCTTGCATGCGGTCGAGGCTAATCAGGAGTTTACCCGGAAGAGTGGAAACAGCTGTTGCCTCTCCTGCCTGCCTTCCCTCCTCATACTTTATCTGGAGAATGTTTGTGTCTTACACACAGCCAAGCGAATGCCCGGCATATCTTTCATAATGTAGAACCGCTACAGCACAGACTAAGTTTCACATAGCACAATTCAGAGATTGCTAAGGGCGCTATACAAAGCCCACATGCATAAACACAAACACGAACACGTATACATGCATGCATGCATAGTTGCATACATATATAAATACATGTGTGTACGCATGCATACAAGCATGTACATTTTTACATGCATGCATACATACAGGCGCAGTTGCACACATACATAGACACATACAATTAGATACACAACCATTGCCATAGCTTTTTAAAATTTTTATTCAAAATATAAAACATCTTTTTACATTCAATGAATGCACTACTGCTAACAAAACCTAAAGGAGGGAACCCTTAAGGGACTACTGCCCTACTGTCAGGGTTAACCAAGTACAAATAAAAAAGCAAAAACAGGTCATGTAAAATATTAATAAATTATTAGTCTAATGGAAAAATCTCTCAACTATAGTTAACTAAAGCCTAAGGTGATGCATTGAAGTGATGTCGCGTGCGCATGGCTGTTTTTAAGGAATAATCATTTAGAACTGCACAACCTCTCCCTTCGTTTCCCATCCTCCATGGTAAAGTACTTCCAATCGGAGGACAATGACCTTGTTTGCTATAGTTTTACCTGTACAGGAGTCCCTCTACAACTGCACAAATCCATTTAGAACTGCACATTTTGTGTACAACTGCACGTTAAAAAAGCCCTGCGCGTGCGTCCACGCCATTCATTTAGCAAAGCGGTAAGTAATAAAAGTGAAAGGATGTTGGATGATTTATAGAATCTGATGATATTCAGCAGCTTAGCAAGAGACAGCTTCCATTAAGCGATTGGTAATTTTACTTTAGAACAGGGTGAGGTAGGGGGAATATATTCCGAATAATCAGGGGTAAGTGGTTCATTGGGTCAACACTTTTTATTGAAAACATTGCTATTTGTTCTAGTGATGATCCCTTTTATAGCTAACCGACTAGATAATATAGGCCTATAGCTGACTTTTTAATGTGTCAAATTCAAGGTGAGAGTGAAGAAATCAGTAAAACATGAGGTAAAATATCATGCTTATGCATAAACATAAGTTCACGATTCTTTTCTGTTCATTGATGAGGATTCTTAATTTAGTAAAAGGAATTGAGAAGAAGAAAATGCCGGGAGCCCAGGATAATAATTTTCAGACGCTCATTAAATTTTCGAAGCCAAAAGAACATCGCAATAGGACATACATGAATTTGTAAATAAATGAATGCATGCCTACATACGTACCTTACATGCATACATATTACATACATAGATAGATACATAGGGTACAAAGTGATTCGGCTTTAAGAATTGTATATCTATCATCGAATAATTGAAATAATTGAAGAAATAATTGAAATAATTGAAGAAATAATTGAAATAATTGAAGAAAGGTTGGAGGGAAAGAGGCGCAGAGGAAGACATAGGCAAAAATTGCTGGACGGGATGATGGAGGAGGGATAGAGAGAACTTAAGGACATGGCACAACAGCGGGAAAGGTGGAGACATTGAACGTTTGGACCTGCCACTTGGCAGAGAACCTGATGAAGAAGAAGAAGAAGAAGAAGAAGAAGAAGAGGAAGAGGAAGAGGAAGAGGAGGAGGAGGAGGAGGAGGAGGAGGAGGAGGAGGAGGAGGAAGAAGAAGAAGAAGATCTATCATCGAATAAGAACTGCCGCATCTTCTATCCACTTCTAATTTAGAATCCCGAGAACTCGATCCTTTCAACCGTTTGTTATTGTATACGCATTAGATGACCTTGTCCCCTTCAGGCTGTGCTGTTAGAAGGATCTGGGTTTTGGCCTGCTTTTTTATATCACGCTTACAGCTGACATCAGGGGCTTCTATCCCCCCCTAAGCAACCGGGCGCAGTCCATTTTCTTTCCCCCCTTTTCTGGACCGGCCTTCCTCTATGTATGCAATATAATGTAGTCTAGCGCATGTCCTCCTCTAATGTGGGAATGAAAGTTTGTCTGGAGAGGGACAAACGAGCATCCAGCAGACGATCACCGAAGCATGTGTAGCGCCGAGAAGGGACCTAGTATGGGGAGAGAATGTGCCCCTCTCCATAAGAAATTTTTGCGATTTCCGCATTGCAATTTCAGCATTTTAAGCTGTCCTCTTAGCAAAATTACTCTACTGTTTCAGTGGAGGAATTGCTCCCAAAACTCGGCAGCCATATGTTTTGCGCCTCTGATCAGTGTGCACTCGAGAGGCGTTACATAAATTTTTAGAGCACAATGCAATACAATAAAATACAATGTAGGTCCTACATTGTAAGCCAACGTAACAATGATGTTGCTTTACTAAGTGTTCAAGGACCAAATTTGACTGTCTGAAATTTGAAAGATAACATTGGAGAGAAGCCATTTAGTTGTGCAAAATGGTATTTGTATTAACATTATTTTTTTCAATTATAATATGATTGTATTATTTATTAAAATAGTAAAAACGTAATTATAATCATTTAATAGGGAATTTTTTATAGTATATTATAGCTGTTATAGCAGTTCATGTAATTAAAAAATGCAGATAGTAGCCTAACTAAAAATTCAAAGTGTATAAAGTGTATAAATTTTGCTAAAAACTATTCGGCCTACCATTTTGTCCAAATTTATATGAAGGGGAAGTATTTTCTGGAGGGATCTTCCTTTACTATCTTCCTTTAGTGATGCCTATATTGAACGCTGCCCTCCATGTCCGACCTTCCCCCCTACCGACGTGAATTTTGGCTGTCTTCTGATTCCCCCCCTATTTTTCACTGGGCGCAAGCTGCGCCCGCCATGTATAGGGATAGAAGCCCCTGGCTGACATTACCTCTTCTCTTTGCTAAACACTCAGCCTCTGGTCACCTTTGTGTTGATGATGTCCAGGCCTTCGTTTGAGGCTCTTTTTCCCATTCCCAGCTTTCCCAGCTTTTTTCTTTTCCAGTCTGTTTAATCTCTTCCTGCTTATCTCAATTGTTGAATGTCTTCAAATCATCTTTCGCTCAACTCACTCAAGACTCAAGTTGCTCTGGCTGGGCACTCGACAGAGGATAATAAAACATGAGTGATACGCTTTACTTGACAATTACAAGCGGTATACTCTAAGTTTACTTGCACTTTCTCGACATAGTACGTCCGTGACCAGGATGTAGCTATAACTCTGGAATTTAGACAGTATTATTTCTTTCTCTGAACATAATTATCTCTGATCTTTCTCGGTCCGGAGTTTTATCTTCTGCGGGTTCTATCATCTGTACCACTTGTCGATCTATCATCCTCAATGATTTTGTTTTCCATGGTTCATGGCTTCATCCGTTGCCAGAAGGGGACTCAGCGTGATGGAACTCCCCTAAACAATATAACTCGCAGCTTAAGGAGTTCCCAACAGCAATAGTGATTTATACGTTGATGAATTAGTAGGCTACAAGCTGATTGATCACGAAGTACGCCACATAAGCCGAGATAGCCATTCCTCTCAAGTTCACCAACCGAACCAAATCAAGCACTGCACTACGCATCTGGAATGAGCTGCTTCCTCTATTATTATTCCGTTTTTCCCCGTTGCTCTCCATCCTTGCTGGTCACCACCATCAAGGCCGTAGCCAGGATTTGATTTCGGGGGGTGTTTCTTCAGTTTCCCGTCCGAAAAAACTGACGACCTTTTGTTAGTCATCCGGCCGAAATCTTCAGAAAATGTCACCAATTTCTCGTCCGAAAAAACTGATGACTTTTTTTAGTCATTCGCTCCATTTTCGCCTAATTTAGTGTCTTTTTCATTATGTGCTAGTGAATGCATTATATTTTTTAGATGTTTCATTTTGGGGGTGTTTTCATGGTTTTATTTCAAGGTTTTTACATCATGTGCTAGTAAATGCATTATATTTTTTTTCACATTTATCATTTCGGGGGTGTTCAAACACCCAAAACACCCCCCTATCTACGGCCTTGCCCACCATCAGCTTCCTCATGCTCCTTCATCCATCACTCCTCGGGCTTTCCACTCGAGAATAAAATCTCACCTCTTTAGGAACTCTTACCCCCGACTCACTTGATCTTCCAACTTCCACTTCTCGACCTAAACGTCACCCACCTTAACAGGTATACTTTGCAGCCATGGAAACATTGATCCTTTAATTAGTAACTGGACTACGATATTGAATTTCTGCGAATTACTCTTATTGGACGATCCCTCTAACTCGACAGAGTGCTCGTAAATAAGTCGGTGCCCTGCGCTTGGATTTCGAGTTGCGCTTTAGAAATGTGGAGATTAGATTAAGATTACGATTACGCACTGCAATGACAGGAACTGCCACACAAGATTTGTAACACGCAACAACAGTGTTTGACCGGAATGACTCGAACCTCTTTTGAACAGTGATTATGAAGTCATAATTCAAAAGAATTTTCTTGGATATGATGCATCCAAAAAGTGGAGCATTTTCCTTTCAAGCTGCCTTTTTCTACCAAGCCGCAAGCTCCATGCATGCATGCATACATACACACATACATACATACATACATACATACATACATACATACATACATACATACATACATACATACATACATACATACATACATACATACATACATACATACATACATACATACATACATACATACATACATACATACATACATACATACATACATACATACATACATACATACATACATACATACATACATACATACATACACACATAATCTTCTTTCTTCTCTTCCGTCATTGGTATGACGATGAGGCCTTTACGAAATTTCTCCAAACTTCTCTGTTCCTGTTTGTTTCACCGATCTCGGCTAAGCTGGTGCCTTTCTCCCTCAGGTCTTCTTTGATGTTATTCATCCAAATCTTCCGCTGTCTACCTCTGCTTCTTCCCCCTTCCACATGCCCATGCAGTGCAGCGTTAGGTAGGCCTAGTCTTTGTTCCGCCATTCTTCTCACATGGCCGAACCATCTGAGTCTTCTCTTCCTGATTTTTCTATTATTGTTTCATCGACTCCTAGGTCTATAGGTCTACTTTCTGACTCTTAAAACTTTTGTATCTTTGGCCTAGCATTGCTTCCATGTGCAATTTATTGGGGTCATTTTGCCTTTGCACTTCCCCTGTAAATGTATAATTTTTAACTTCGCGACAAGACTTGCTAAAAAAATCACTCGGCTAAATGAAAAAAATCGTAGTAGGCTTTCTGTAAAGAAGCAGAAAATAACTAGGCCTAGGCCTATAAAACGGACGAGTGCGGAACTGCATCTTATGATAAAATCTAAATATTTTGTCTCTACGAATAAGCGCACACAGAATACAAAGAAACATAATATTAAGAAAAATGGTCAGGCAAAATTAGGGGTGGTTCGA
The DNA here is from genome assembly GCA_949752735.1 of Lumbricus terrestris. Classification (NCBI taxonomy): domain Eukaryota; kingdom Metazoa; phylum Annelida; class Clitellata; order Crassiclitellata; family Lumbricidae; genus Lumbricus; species Lumbricus terrestris. The sequence goes on from OX457050.1 coordinate 18,374,575, forward strand.
AATTTGCATGCGACTAATCCGAGTCAGCAGCTTCATCACGGAGAAAGCATGCGCGCTGCAGAAAGGCGTAAGTAAGTTAAAGAAGTGTAACTGTACTGAATTAGAACTGAAATTGAGGCTGTCCGAACTGAAACAGAAGTGAAACGAAAATTATTTCCTGAAGTAAAATATCACTGATACATACATACATACATACATACATACATACATACATACATACATACATACATACATACATACATACATACATACATACATACATACATACATACATACATACATACATACATACATACATACATACATACGTACGTGCATACGTACATACATACATACATACATACATACATACACACATACACACATACACACATACACACATACACACATACACACATACACACATACACAGATACATACATACATACATACATACATACATACATACATACATACATACATACATACATACATACATACATACATACATACATACATACATACATACATACATACATGCATACATGCATACATGCATACATGCATACATGCATACATGCATACATGCATACATGCATACATGCATACATGCATACATGCATGCATACATTAATCCATGCATACATGGCCTACATGCATGCACACATCTTATCTTACAGATCGTGAGATAATGTTTGCCCAGAAGCCCTTGTAGCCCTGTGCCACGGCGCCCAAGCGATTGTCATTATGTTTTTATCGTTATGCATACATGCATTATTTTGTAATCACCTGCGTAGTCAAATGGGGCCGGAGGAACATTCAGATAGGAACTAAATTGATCTTTGTATTATTTCGCTGCTGCTATCGTGAAGCTACTTGAGACTTGCACTCTCGCTGCTTCTGATCTCTGGTCGTTACTTCGTTTTATCAAACCGCGGTTCGCTGCTTTCGTATTTGCTGGTTCTTATTGTAACTGAGGCAAATGTGTGATTACTGTAACCTATTTTTTGCATTCAATGAGTCGCCGATTTGATGCAGCGCTGGGTCTGCATGTACGCAGCAGGTAGTGGGGACTATAGTTGTCTCCTCTCAGATTGTCATCGTGCAGGACCTTGAGCAAGTCCTTCACTCACAGTTGCTCAGCGCTATCGAGGTTCTGGTGCATGGTCTTGTGTATGCCGTTGTAAGTTTTTAAAGTACGGTAATTATCAACAGTAGCTGCAGTGAATCTTATCGTAGTCGTAACGTAGACCTACCATCCTTATTGCATTGTGTTTGAAGCAGAACTTACACTTACAGGCTTATAGCTTAATTGTTCCACAACTATTTTCTTGTTTATAATCCCGTTTTCACGATGAGCTGTAGCCTATGAACGTCGCCAACACTGACAATCGCTCAAATGAAACCGTAAACAAGACTATAAACATGCATCCATAGAAACCCGACTGAACTCTCCGGGGTTTGGGGCCCTGAAATGAGCGAAGTGTGAAGTATATGCAAGTGGAAACAGAAGTGCGTGTTAAGTCTAGACCTGAATGACGTTATCTTTTGAAATCACCATCAACTGACATATTGTGCAATACAATAGAGAAGGACCGGGAGGAGGAGGAAAGAGAGGAGAAACTCTAGAACAGAACTCATATGTAGAGCAGTACTGTACTCAATGTTACTCATGTTTAGAACAGTACTCATTTTTAGAACAACTCATGTTTAGAACAGCACTCATGCTTAGAACAACACTCATGTTTAGAACAGCACTCGTATTTAGAACAGTGCTCATGTTTTGAGCAGTACTCATGTTTAGAACAGTACTCACGTTTAGAACAGTAGTCATGTCTAGAACCGTGCTCACGTGTAGAACAGTGCTCACGTGTAGAACAGTACTCATGTTTAGAACAGTGCTCATGTTTAGAACAGTACTCATGTTTAGAACAGTACTCACGTGTAGAGCAGTATTCATGTTTAGAACAGTACTCACGTGTAGAACAGTACTCATGTTCCAGGGCTGTTTTTAAGGAATTTTTAGAACTGCACAATACCTTCTTTTCTTTCCAATCCTCCATGGTAAATTACTTCCAATCGGATGAAAATTACCTTTTTTGCTAGTTTTAACTGCACAAAACGTGTGACAAAAGTGCTTCTACAGCTGCACAAATCCATTTAGAACTGCACATTTTGTGTACAACTACACGTTAAAAAAGCCCTGTCATGTTCAGCTCAGATTTTCCTTATGTCCTTCAACTCTTCTGTTTTCATTTGTAGACTGGTTCTGTCGTTCTGATTTCCCTCATCTCCAACATTCCGCGCATCATGCTGTTCGACGGCACGCGAGCCAGTCCTCCGCCGTCAGAGCCTCTCACCACCACCACCACCGGCGGCGAACACCCCTCGAACCAGACCATGCCGCTGCAGTCGAGCGCGTCGGTCACGACACCCGCCGTCCTCAGCATCCAGAGTCCGATCATGATGTTCGAGATCGTCTACACAACCCTCATCCTTATCCTGCCGTTGCTTCTCCTCGCCGGCCTCAACGTCCGATTGGTTCGAGAGCTGCAGGGAGCGAAGCGCCGACTGAGACACTTCTCGCGGTCCTACTCCGGGTCGAACGAGGACAACATCACGGTCGTCATGCTGGCCGTTATCGTCGTCGTAGTCATCTGCCACACGCCCGACCGCATCGTGCAGATACTTCGGTGGCTGCCGACGACCCACTCGCGCCAGTGTCCCAACTGGATGTACTTCTTCGTCAGCATCTCCAACCTTCTCGTCGTCTTCAACTCGTCCATCAATTTTCTCATCTACTGCGTCTTTCGGAAGCGATTCCGACGCATTCTCGTCCTGAAGATCTTTCACGGCAGACGCGGTCGACCGTCGAACGGTGGAGCAGTGATCCTGACGAGTAGAACCCTGCGTTCCCATTACTCGATGGCGCGAGGGAGTGATGTCGTTGAATTGAAGGAGGAGGATGTGGTTGGAACAGCGTCGGGGGGCGCGGACAGCAGAGGGAAGAGCAGCTCGTTCGCCTTGCAGTCCATCAGTTCCGGCAAGCAGTCGCTTGGAACTCCAACAACCAGATACAGTCTGATCTACTAGAACACATGGAATTCGAACTTTTCTCATCAGTGGCACAGCCTGCGACGATATGAAATTGACCGATAGGCGTAGAAGCCACTGATGTACACTGGACAGTCAAAGACAGGTTTAATCTGATCGTCTATACGTCCAAAGTTCCCGGTGTAAGCTTATATCGTCTACGTCGAATGACCAGACGATTAACAGTCTCGTGTCGCAGATGGATAAGCAGTAGTTGTGGAACTGCAGGTGTGAAGTTTCACCTGTTCAACTGCGAGCAACAATGTTGAAAAACCAACAAATATCCATCGAAGATCCGATAATTTCAAGTACAGTCTGATAACATTGCATTGTGTAAGAGTTGATCGTCGTAACGTCTGCACTTGCGAACTCATGGGTGATATAATTATATAGCTTTAACAGATCGTATACAATTTAGTTAGTCTTTTGCCGACGTAATACATGTCATAACATGGATGAGATGAGTATCGTCGCCCTCCTTCTGTATCCAGACCTGGGTCTGGCACTACCAGAATGATGACAGTGACTGAGTTGTCGATATTGCTGTTGCTTGCCAATGAATTGAACAAATGTCGAACTAAAGAATTGATTTCGTATGATAACTATTTCATCTGTTTACATCAGCTGGGATAAAACCCACACGATTTGCGAAAAAAGCTAAGTTGACCAATGTGACAGTTGTTGTAACCATATGCGTACGAGGCGGGAGTAGGCCTACAGGGGGGCAAATGCCTCCCCAAATTTCGGGCAAAACTGTTTTTCGGGCAAGCAGACCCGGGAAATGACTAAAAAAGGTCGTTAACTCCTCGGGTAATTTCGGGCAAGTCTGTTTTTCGGGCAGGCAGACCGGGAAATGACTAAAAAAAATGGTCGTCAACTTTTTTTCTCGGAAAAAGTAGTATTTTCCACGAGATTTCAGGATTTATTTTCGGGCAGAAGTTAAATCTTTGCCCCCTTCCCACTGCTGAAATCTCCCGTACGCCAATGGTTGTAACCCAGACTGAGAATAGCGGTGATCCATTCCCTGACCCATAGTCGAGTCTTCCCTACATACCACAACTTGAATCACGATCTCACGACATGTGCACCAGCTAGTTTTCTGCAGTTCCTATATTGCAGACGTCACAGAAGAAGCATTATGTGCGCCTAAATCGTTACTACTAACAAGTGTCTTGCTGTATGCCCACTCGAACGGTACGCTCTATCGGTAAGAAAAATTTTACAAAACGTTCTCATGCACATTAAATTATTTTGTAGGCCAACGCGACAATTTTCAGCTTAAAATTATTCCCTCCTAATTCCAAGATATGGACATTTTAAATTTTGATATGGTAGTAACGCAAAATTTAGACGCCATTTTTCACTGTTGTACAATAGGCCTAGCTGAAACAAATAATCTTATGTGTAAAGATCAATCCTTCCTAACGTCAAAAGCCCTTACCTTGTGCTAATGACAATAGGTGATGGTTGCTGTGCAGTCGTCGATGTTGTGAGTTCAATCAACGACGTCTAAAATAATATGTGATTGAGTTATTGATTCTGTTCTCTATGTGTAGCTTTAACAGGTTCAACCCTGACAAAGACTAAGCCTTATTTGTTTTCTTAATTTACAGGTGCCATCTGTGTAATAGTGTACGGTATGCCTGCTGTGTTTAGACCATGCTCTGAATTGACGATATTATAGACAGTGTTTTGGTTGTCGGGGGGGGGGGGAGATGTTCAGAGGTTTAACTACTTAGCTCTTCTTCTAGCCCACACGAAGCTAATTAAATGGGGGACGTTGGATGGGGCGAAGGTGGTCAGATCTTGACATAGTTCAAAAATAATTTCGGTGAAACAAAGTGAAAGAGTCATGTAAATGCGTTAGATTTGTTTTATTTTTCATGCACCAATTTAGATGTGCGATCATTACAATTCACGAGTCGTCAGTCGTGTCACGTGTGCAATGAATAATAATTACTTAAACCTGTGTTCGTGCGCCATTGGCAATCTGTAGAACGGCTGGACCCCTTGCTCATTCTGACCACTAATCACTGGAGGTAGATGCTGCATGGGACCTGACATATACAAGCCTATAGTTGAACTTTTTCGTAAACTAAAGAGAAATAGTTCGATTGAAGTTTTAGATCATATAATAACGAACGATAATAAGAATAAACAGTAATATTATTTATGAAAATGTGGATAGAAAATCCGACATTCAATCAGATTCCATTGTAGGCTAGTCATGCAGTTACCAGATACACCTGATTATATTATTAGCAACAAATTAGTAACGGAAGCTATAACGTCGACTTCTTTACTATACAGCCTAGCAATGATATTCCTAAATTTAAAAATCCACAACGAAGCTGTCGCTTAAGAATTCGTAAAATAAAAGCACCATATAAAAAGGCAAAAGGAGTTATAGCAGTCACCAAAACATTTCTGAGTCAATCTGTTGCGTGGCATAATAGCCCTACAAGTGAACATGTGTGCTTTTCAGCTTTTGACGTACCGTAAGTTATTGCGCTCACGAATGTGCCACGCTATTTCAATATTATTGTCGATGTCCGCTTCCTATCTTGCGATTATTTTCGTTCAATAAAATAATGATATTTGTCAATTAACTTAGATGAGTTATTTTGTCTCGAACGGCGAATGATCATAAGCATTAAGCAGTGTTTTATGGATATGACTTCCTCTTTGGATGAATAGAATTACATGTAATGAAGAAATGGCGACAAAACTAATCTAAAGAAGATTGAGTTGAGGAAAATTTATGTTTTTGCACAAGCACAGCTGGAATGAGCAACACGAGAAATCGTCTGTGGTAGTTTCGACATGGGGGGTTGGCGGTTGGGAGGGGAAGGGACAGGAACGTGAGCAGACGGAGGAAGATCAAGTAGAAATGGGCGAGAGTGATGGAATAGCAGAAGAAATGTTAATGGAAGAGGAGAAAATCGCAAACTTGTAAATAGACAGAGCATTAAGGCAGGACTTTTGTTGGCATGTATAGTTGCGCACAAAATGCGCATTTCTAACATGTTTTTTTAAAACGTGCAGTTGTACACAAAATGTGCAGTTCTAAATGGATTTGTGCTGTTGTAGAAGCACTTCTGTACAGTTAAAACTAGCAAAAGAGGTCATTGTCCTCCGATTTGAATTAATTCACCATGGAAGATGGGAAAGGAAAGAAGAGTTTGTGCAGTTCAAAAAATTCCTTTAAAACAGTCCTGATTTCTAACTGGATTTGTGCACTTGCCGAAGCATTTATGTGCAGCTAAAACTACTGAAACGGTCATTGTCATCCGATTGGGAGTAATAATAATTATTAAGCATGGATGATGGGAAAGGAAAGAAGGGGTTTATGCAATTCTAGGAATTCCTTTTAAAAGCCCTGCGATAAGGAGTATAATAAGGATAACGAGCATCAGGTGGAAGACGTGGATGGATAGATGGATGGATGGATGGACGGACGGACTGTTTGATGGATGGATGGGTGGATGAATGGATGGACGGACGAATGGACGGATGGATGGATGAATGGATGGATGGATGGACGGACGGACTGTTTGATGGATGGATGGATGGACGGATGGACGGATGGATGGACGGATGGATGAATGGATGAATGGATGAATGGATGAATGGATGAATGGATGGATGAATGGATGGATGGATGAATGGATGGACGGATGGATGGATGAATGGATGGATGGATGGATGGATGGATGGATCATGGATGGATGGATGGAATGTTGAACGGATAAACAGAAGAATGGACGAATTAAGCTTGAGATAAGACAAAAATGCATTAAAAAGATCATTGTATATCACGATGAGAGCCGTTATAACTCAGTTACCAACATTTTCATTACATCGCAGTGACCCGACTAAGTGCTGGAAGTGCGTCAATTTCATATATATATGCGCCGCATACTACTTGTTGCACGTGCGGCTTTCCAGAGTGTCTTTCTGGGCGCAAACAACACTGGCGAACGAACGCGGCGCTAGAAAAATTGAAGAGACGGGAAGATTGCCCTTGTTATGTGTATACGAGACGAAGCGCATTGTTTGTGCGTAAAGTCTCAGCGCTTGTGCGACGTCAGACAGCGCTTCAGCGATATCCAACCTATCAATATGTTTCAAGAGGAGACACTTCAGTCGAGCGCTGACTGCATGAGAAAAAGCAGCTCTCATGTTAGTATGTTTACCTGGCAGGGCCTGTCTGTCCGTCTGTCTGTTTGTCTGTCTGCTTTTGACTCTTATTCACCTGTCTGCATATACGAGTGCATGTTTTATGTATGTATGTATGTATGTATGTATGTATGTATGTATGCATGTATGCATGTATGCATGTATGCATGTATGCATGCATGCATGCATGTATGTATGTATGTATGTATGTATGTAGTATGTATGTATGTATGTATGTATGTATGTATGTATGTATGTATGTATGTATGTATGCTTGTATATATGTATGTATTTATGTATGTATGTATGTATGTATGTATGTATGTATGTATGTATTTATGTATGTATGTATGTATGTATGTATGTATGTATGTATGTATGTATGTATGTATGTATGTATGTATGTATGTATGTATGTATGTATGTATGTATGTATGTATGTATGTATGTATGTATGTATGTATGTATGTATGTATGTATGTATGTATGTATGTATGTATGTATGTATGTACATGTATGTGGAGTTCAAACAAGAGTTTCAAGCCTACAACCCACAAGGAAAAACAATCCACAAGGAGTATGACTATAAGTCAAACATCCTGAGGAACTACAACACATCCACCGTTATCTCACTTATCTGGGAGTGTGTGCACTTGTGTTCGTTTATACCACTGCAATATTTTTACTCAAATTTTCTTAGTTCACTTAACATTTTATTATTCTGTTGCCACGTCACAACATCGTTCCAACCAATTCTCTCAGGTGGCCCTGCATGGTTAGCGGGACGTTGGGTCTTTTGTGGGTTTCCTGCGTTCAACAACATAATCTAGGAATTTGATTTAATTACGACCCAGAATGAGTAGATTGCTGAAAAATGGTACGTTATATCATATACGTATGTATGTAACTATGTATGTCTTTGTCTCTCCCTCTCCCTATCTCTATTATACTCTCCCTCTTTCTCTCTCTATCTGGTTGTCTGTCTGTCTGTCTCTCTCTCTGGCTGTCTCTCTCTCTGCCTCTCTCTTGTTCCGTTTCTTTGTCGCATTACATCTCACTTTGTCTCACCGTCTCTGTCTGTCCTCCAACTTCCTTTTTTCCTTTCAGACGCTCTCTCTCTCTCTCTCTCTCTCTCTCTCTCTCTCTCTCTCTCTCTCTCTCTCTCTCTCTCTCTCTCTCTCTCTCTCTCTCTCTCTCTCTCTCTCTTACTGCTCCCTTCTCTGTCTGGATCACTCTGAGTCCGTTTGGTTCTGTCTCTGCATCCTCCTTATATTCCTTTTCCGATTCAATGTGTTTTTATTAATTGCACGACTGCTCCAGTTATCTCAAGCAACGATCCATCCATATCCTTCTACAGATCTTCCTCCAATCCATTCTCCATGTCTTTCTCCAGATCTTCCTCTGTTCTCCTCCCTTCCTCCATCCGTTCATTCAAAGTGCACGCTTCCAATCAAGGGTGATTTGTTGTTGATGCTGTCAATCTATTGCTAGTGGAACGAAAACATCAAGAACAACCATGCAGGACCAGGATGAAGAGGAAAGGAAGGACGAGGAGAAGGAGGAGAACTAGGAGGAGGAGGAGGAGGAAGAGTAGGAGGAGAGAAAGAACAGAATTAAGAGATAGCGACAGATACAGAGAGAGAGACAGATAGACAAACAAAGACAGAGACAGAGAGTGATATCGGCAGAGAGACAGGTCAGAGAGAGCAAGAGAGCAAGAGGGAAAAGCTGGCTGGCTGGATAAATGGATAAATGGATGAATGGATGGATGAATAGACAGATAGACAAGCATACAGAGCAAGAGAGAGAGAGGGGGAGGTGAGAGATGGATGGAGAGACAGTGGACAAATGGAGCGAAGGTGATTTTCTGTTATTGGTGACAGTGAACTGTGGTCCTAAATGGAAGATTTCCGCCCTGCAGGGACTCCACTCCATCCATTCAATTTCAACAGCGATGGAAATTGGAGTCTAACCATCCCAAAGTTAGTCCCTGCTGCAAAGTCTGACTGAAGTAAAACTCCACTCCTAGTCAACTGACTGCTTTATTGCCTGCAGACCATTTTAGAAATTAGACCACGGAGCATTCTAGCATATAATTGTCTGTTCCTTGCAGACATGACTGTATACACTTCCGACTGAAGCTCGTGTATTTATAACTGCTGCGATCTGAGACTATAGATAGATCTGGCACCATACACAGACAAGTGAAATTGCCATTAGTTGGTGGCTCTTAATAACTGCTAAATGATATTAATAATGATAATGATGACAATGATAATGATGATGATGATGATGATAATAATAATAATAAAATTAATAATAATAATTATAATAATAATAATAAATAATAATAATAATAAATAATAATAATAATAATAATAATAATAATAAAATAATAATAATAATTTAGAGGCACCTTTGAGCACGTTGGAGACGAGAACCAATAAACCAATTTTAATCTTTTAAAGCCCGAGGGATCTTTACTACCTCGGGCGACAAAAAAATAATTATAGCAACAATAATAACAATAATAATAATAATAACAATAATAACAATAATAATATATAATAATAATGATGATGATAATGATAGTAATAATATAAAAAAATAACCTATAGGCCTAGATAGTATAGACTGATCTTCTACAGCCTGAGGGATCTTTACTACCTCGGGCGAAAAAATCACAACGATGATGATGACGATGATGATGATTATGATGATGGTGTTGATGACGACGAAGAAGAAGATAGAACCATAGCCTATAGTGATGGAATCTTTCGATTGCGGTGACCTGCTCTTACTTGAAATCGATTTCTTTCGGAAATTTAATCAAGGAACCAAATCAAGAGCTAGAGCGAGAAAATACGACTCCAAAATATTTACGATGCCGAATGCCCGGCAACAACCAACGAAGCTACGGACCTAAATACCGGGCAACGTCGAGATATCGCCCATCGAGCGGAGTAGTTCTTAGATCTATAGATCAGACGGACAATATATCACACGCACACGATTCTATTGCTCTCCGTATATACGAACACTGTTGTAAAATAGACGTGGTGCACATAAAAAAACGTACCATGGCATATGTAGCCTATATTCATTCATTCAGTACTGAATTCATACAGCGCTTCTTCGAGGGGCCACTCAGAAGCGCTCCCGACTCTAGCACGGCAAAAAAGCAATGCAGTTTTGAGAATATTAGACTAAACAAAACGCAAACTGCGCTTTTTGTATGCCAGATTTGTGTGTTTATATTATTGTGTGCATACATATCATATATCACTGAAGCATCTATGCTATATACACGACAAAAGTCAAAGAAGTCATAGATAGTTTGTGTTGACATTATCCCACTAGTGCACGCATTGCCGTGTAAGACAATAATCTTATTGCCGAACATTCGGAACATTGCTAAATGTAGGCTGCACAGCCAAACAACCAGAATTAGATCTATATTCATGCAAGCTCGTATATATCCTGGAAATGCTTTTAGCTTCTGCCAGTAATCTTAATTGCTCGGAACTAAAAGCCTGTAGTTCTGAAGACCGAATCCATAATGAAAAGTACTCTTAACTGCGTGAGTCTGTAGTTAGGGTGGTCGTTGTGTTAAGCAGCGTGATACTGAAGTACCTACGCGAGCATACAGAGGAATGTGATTTACTATAAAAACCCTCGCGCACGAAATTGCGAACATGAAAACCGCAGACTCGAAACCACGCCGATTATGACCGCACGCGTTCATAAATCATAATATCGACGATCGTAACCGCATTTGACTGACCCAGTAAGCTACATCGGTTAGAGCGCTGGCCATGCGTCTGTACGCGACTCTGACAGAGAGCGTGCGGGCCCCGGTTCGCTTCCCGAAGGTGGCTATTTCAGAGATTCAAAATCTCGGGCTAGCACGGTCCGTCCACCGGGACCTAAATGGCGTTGCGTCCATTCAAACAGGCGAGCGGTGGTGAAGGATCTCACCCGATAAAATTCATTTAAAAATGAACAGGGTCATTGAGGCCATAGACGGCCGCTATATAAAATCCGATTACATTTAAGCTTACATTTACATTTATCTGCGGTTCCATTGAACTTCGATATCGTAACACATGTTCACGGATGGAGTAAATTCGTTTTGAAAGTAACATTTGAATACTAACATCGGTGTTATCACCGAACCCGCTATCTCCAAATAATTAGAAAAAGACAAATTGGTAGAACTTTTTAAGTTGACCTTGGTGTTGAACTCTAAAGACAATAAAATTGCTCTAGGCTTAGACCTTTCAAACACATTTATAAAAGTAGCAATTATAAAAATCGCGTTACATGTTTAACGACACTGCCATATCAAAGATGATTAGTGTCGCCCTCCTTTTTTATCCATACTTGGCACTGGCACTTGCAAATTGCAACCATGCAGTGGCGGAGTTTCAAACCCATAAGGCTTACAGGCCTACTCTCCACTTAACAGTCAAACACCGCAACTGGTTTGTGTCGTTAAACATGTAACAAGCAGAACCTAGCAGTCATAGAGCCTGTAGGCCTATACATTCGCGCATGAAGATATTTTCGCAAGAGAGGCACACACAATTACCAAGGTTAGGCCTGTATTTTTGGCAAGAGCTTGAAAAATGTCCCCTAAAAAGAAAATTAGGAACGTTGGGCTTTTACAAAGAGGTTTCTAAATACAAATTTATCAGTTTCACTTTTGTGTATCATTAGTTTAATCATGTCTTTAGTGCGAAGCAATCTGTAAACAACGAAAAAGTGCCATGGTAGTTAAGAAATCAGGTATCAATTTCCTAGGGGATGGTGACAAGTGCACATCTTGCCCTTATACTAGGGTGGCCATTTTCTGGCCATCAAAAAACCGGGACACTTTGGAAAACTGCCAATTGTAATTAGTCTTTAATAGCTGCTTATAGGCTATACAAAGGCTTAGTTCTGTAGTCTATAATTATAATAATTATTATATACGATAATCCATTCAACAGTAGCCTAAATACAGTAGGCTGTTGTTGTTTATAGCATACTGCATACTTCGACGAAGTTAAAAGTTACTGATATTTCTCGGAAGAGAATTTCTTAAAGTTAAGTTTTGTAGGCTACTGTGAATGCTTTTCAAAGTTCAAACACAGGGCCTATCGATGCAGGTGTCATCACAGTTAAATTTTAAGGTGAGCATAAACTCAAGTGTAGAAATCTACAACCTTCTGTAATCGTCAGAGAACTGAGTACAGCAATAATTCGTGATTGAAAAACTCTCTGAATCAGAGCTTAGTGTGTAATCTAGTTGAGAAGATGATTTAAGGTTGGGGGAGGGAACGAGCAGGAAAACGAAGTGTGGGGAGGAGGTATTTGTCCCTCACCACCAGAATTTTTTAATTTCCACATTACAATGGCAGCATTTCAAGTTGTCATCTGAAAGAATTGCTCTACTATTTCAGTGCTGGCATGCATGAGTTGCAATGTGTAACTCCCCATAACGACCCTGACATGACCTGCTGAAATCGACATAGACTGGTGCCGCCTCTAAAATTGTATTGTCAACACTTTCGCGTTACGCTCTGATAATTCTTAAAATTTATTAACTAAACTCACAAGCCTATAATTATACTAAAGTTGTAAAATAATACTCCATATAAATTGACAACTTCTCTTTCGTTACGACTTCGTTTTACAAACTACTCTTTGTTCTGTAACTTATGTAAAACTGACGCTCATGATTGGAAGTGAGAAACTCCCCCAACACTTACAACTGCATACGGGACCTCATGGCACACCATGGATCATTTTGGGCTACAAACTACTCTTTGTTCTGCAACTTATGTAAAACTGACGCTTTCAATATCGAACTTTCCTTCTCGTCAAAAACCAGGACAATTTCGCTTTTTTGCCCAAGTCTTCGGGACACCGGGACGCGCCACAAAAAACCGGGACATGTCCCGGAAAACCGGGACGTATACGGTCACCCTACCCTGAACAGGCATATATATATATATATAATTATATATAATTGCATATGTGCGTGGGCAGCCATGACACTCTATCCATTTGCGCAGACCGTGTCAAACCACGATCTGCTTGCAAACGGACCCGTATAAACAGCGCAGCTTTCAATAAGAAATATGTCTGTGACGCAGACTCTCCGAGAAGCGACCGGAGGCAGGTAAACAGACGAAAACAGGGGCAAACAGACGTCACTTCCTGTGCAGAGGCATTTCTACTCATCCTCGCTGTACATATATATATTTTTAAATATATGGCTCCCAAAAACACCGGCCAACTGTTTGTCTTAGCTCGTATACGGAGGACAGATAGGACGATTATATTTACGGACCTATTCGCATCACCAGCACAGTCACAGCAACCCACGTTATCAGCCTTGTATATATATTTGTCATATAATATCATATAATATCTGTATATATACTATATGTATATATAACTGCATGTTCATGTATAATATATACACTGCAGAGCATAATGTATGCTATATATTGGTATACATTATTAATAATCATCTGCATAGGCCTATATAATTTATGTGTGCTGTATATGCATAATCTATAGGTAAATATAATATTATGTGTGTATATATATATAGGCCTAGATTAAATCGTAGCCGTATAGGCCCACTATACATGTATATATATACATACATACAATAACATGTGTGTGTATATATATACATAGATGTATGGATGTTTGTATATGGATGCACAAAGACACGTTGGACGACCAAAGACACGAATAATTCTCGCGATACGGAAAGATTTACGACGACGACTCGAGAGCTGAGAAACATCTTATTGCGATTAGTAGGAACTTATTGCGGATCTGACGCATGCGTATAGAGCATCCATGTGTGTGTGTGTGTGTGTGTGTGTGTGCATGTGAAGTAGCAGTAGTAGTAGTAGTAGTAGTAGTGGTAGTAGTAGTAGTAGTAGTAGTAGTAGTAGTAGTAGTAGTAGTAGTAGTAGTGGCGGCGGCGGCGGCGGCGGTGGCGGCAGCAGCAGCAGCAGCAGCAGTAGCAGTAGCAGTAGTAGTAGTAGTAGAGTTTTACGGTGTGTAATAAAATATTATTATCATATAATTATAATTATTAATATAAAATTCTAATTAATTGTATTATTATTATTATTATTATTATTATTATTATTATTATTATTATTATTATTATTTTAATTTGTCATTCGCAAGCAGTCCTTTATAACAAAGCACTAATCTGGGTCTTTGGAAATTGGAAATCACTGCGCGATAAATTCACTCAGCCCCACATATTGGACGGACGTGTTGATTAAGTGACACTTAATACGAACACCACGTTCGGCTGTTTATAATAGATATCATGGGTCCGCTGAATACTTCATGCCACGCTGAATCCGAGCATGCAACAATAATGCTGCATACGTATATAGAAGGAGGTTCCAATGATGCATTTATCTTAAAAAAGAGTGGGCGAACGGATTCAGCCAAAGTGGTGAGGCTGGCTGTGGATCGGTGTATAGAGGGATGGTGGTTCGAGGCTGGATGTAATGGAACGGAAGTCGTAAACGAGACTGCAATAACGACGACGGCTGTAGCGGAAATGGAGCACAGTTTGAGTGATTAAAACTCTTCGGATGATAAGTCCGACGAAAACAACTTGAGCGGCCTTGGAGCCGCGTCTCGTATACGAACAGATAAACGACTATAGCCACACGTACAGAAGGACGGGTAATAAGAGATAAGCAGAGACATATGACGAGTGAGAGAGGGAGAAAAGCGAAAGGAACGAAAGAAATGACAGAAGAAAGAAACAGAGAAGGGGAACTGCAATGTATAAACAGCCTACATAACATTTCTGATTGTTGTCTAGTCAACAGTAGCCTATGCATTGCGAGAGTCGCCATACGATTTTATTTACATAGCACACTCTGACTAGAAAAATGTTTCTTTATATAATATACCACATCGGTTAGCATGAGAAAAATGCATAGCATATACGCTGAAATTCAACTAAGCAGTTTAATTCCTTTGTCACTAACCATTCAAGGCTTCTATATGATGATGATCATGATGATGATGATGATGATGATGATGACGACGACGACGATGATGATGATGACGATGACGACAATGATGATGATGATGATGATTATGATGATGATGATGATGATGATGATGATGATGATGATGATGATGATAATGATGATGATATGCAACACAATACAATACAATACAACTGTACGTGCACTGACATGAATGCTTCTGATTGGCCCAGTGAGAGGCGCTTTATAAATTCATGGATACAATACAATACTATTCATGGATACAATACAATGCTATTCATGGATACAATACAATACAATTCATGGATACAATACAATACTATTAATGGATACAATACAATACTACACAATGCTTCTTCAAAGTTAATCAAAATTGCGCTAACTACGATTATTTCTAGTTTCACGGCGTTCAGACTTCATTCGCCAAAGGGCTTCGATGCGATGTGAGCATTTTATACCACTTGATATCATCTGATACCAAGGCCGTAGCTAGGAGGGTGTTTTGGGTGTTTGAACACCCCCCGAAATGGAAAATGTGAAATATAATATAATGCATTTACGAGCACATGATGTAAAAACCATGAAAAAACTATGAAAACACCCCCCGAAATATGCCGGATGACTAAAAAGGTCATCAATTTTTTGGGGAAGGAAAATTGGTGAGTGAAACACCCCCCGAAATCAAATCCTGGCTACGGCCTTGTCTGATACCATTTTATATCATTCTGCAAGCTGTCGTTTGATATTCATTTCGATTGCGGTATGGTAGGGCATAATTGTTGTAAGGTCGATCGCACCCCTCTTGTGGTTGCTTTCGTGAAAAGATGCTACGCAAATTTGCTCCCAATAATAGCAATAGCCTATAAGCATAATAATTATATGGTTAGCAGCCTGCCATACAAATAATGAAACTATTAAAAGAAAAATAAATTTAAAGAAATCAATCAATCAAATACTTTATTGATCATCATATACATGCATATGTAGGCTATACATACAGTATAGCACAAACAAACAGTAGTTGAAAATGTCACATGCATTGATGTCAAAGGGGTAAGCCCAAAGGAACGTAAGGTTCCGCTAACAGGGTCGCCCTAATTACATGAAGAATCAATCAATCAATCATTAATTTTCTGCTTAACAGTAGGTCTATACGTTTATAGACAGTAGCCTACTGTTGTAGCCTATATGATCAAGGTGTAAAACATTCTATTCCATTTTACAAGTTTTTCGAAGTTCATTGAATGTAAGTTATGCAACTCAGACAAGTGGGGGAAAACAAAACAACAAACAAACTAAACTAAACTAAACTAAAAAAAACTAAAAACACAACAGTAAGAGAACACAACAGTGCACGTGTAGGTAGTGCACATCAAAACAAACCATTTTGTGAAATCGGTGCAATATCTCTATTTTACCAACGACGTGATAATTTGATGCAACGGATACGCGTCACGATTATAATGTGACGTCATATGATGTAAAGTCTTCATCGATTAGATGTCATTGTTTCTATAATATTGTCAGAAGAATTTGCCCTTCGCTCACTTAATAAATTTCAATAAAATGTTGTTTATTTATTTCCTGCAATTCGCTTAAAACAACATTTATTATGATGTCGTAGGCGGTTGGTTTTGTCGAATCCTAATACAGAGTTTGCTATTTTCGTTTGCGGTTTGTTCGGCTAAACAGACAGTCGAACGGTGTTTCTTGCAGCATTTTGCGTTGATTGTGGCAAGAAGCGACGTTTGTGATTCTACTTTCCTTTAGTTAATTATGTCGAATAAACGAACATCACACGAATCCAATGCTGATCAGGATGCGAATGACGGCTCAGATTGTAAGTAAATGCTGACAAGTTCTCAGTTTGGCAAATCTACAGTATCTGGGACCGACCATAATCCTAGCTCTAACCGACTCTCACGTCGCCTAATCTGACCTAACCGACCCTAACGACACCCAGCCTGAACCATAACCTACACGCCGGTTCCAGATACTATGGTTAATAGCTATGCCCTTAATATTGCGCATTGAAGTTGATTGCTATTTCAATCATGCAATCAATTACGTAGGCCTATATGACGAAACCTCGCGTTGTTAACTAGTCCGAAACTACGTGAGCTTAGTCAATCAGTAGCACTAGCACATGTTTCGGGATGCTATGGTTATACAATAAAGCAGGCGATAGCCACGAGACAATGAATTGCCTAGACTAGAGCAAAGTGCTGACAGAAATCTTGAAGGGTAGCTATAACAAGTCCTCAGTGCTCATACATAAACCTACATTGCTGTCTCATAATATTTATGTGCAGTTATTATGTGGTTAGTTATTGCATGAATGTCATGTTATTTTGTTCATGTAGTGACAGCATTCCGACCGGATGACATTGCGATGCATGCAAAACTTGTCTCATTGAGTGACACGACGGTAAGCAACAAACTTTCATTGAGAATGCGAGTTACGAGTCTTCGTAAGATCTAAAATTTCTTAAATAACAATTATTGAGCAGCGTGTTTGCATGTGTCTTTTTAACGACCCTGTGTCATGTCTAGGAGGATCAGTGTCGCCTCTCGCCCTTCTTCTTACCCTAAGCTAGCGTTAGCTCAGTCGAGGCCGAAGGAAAGGGAGCTGTACACGAGTTCAAAAAGTTACCGGCCTATATATGTTTTTAGAGTCGCCCTCCTCGTTTCCCCAAGCTTGGAACTGGCACTGCCAAAGTAGGAGCAGTGGCTGGGTTAGTAGCGTTATTCGCATAGTGAAAATGTCTCACAAATGTCTAACGCTGTTAAATCCTACTGTTTAAATTTGAACTCGATGCAGCAATGGGGGGGGGGGCGGTAGAGTAATGGTTAACACGCTGGCCGAGAGTGCGAGAGGTAGTGAGTTCGAGCCCCCGTTGGGCGGATTTGCTTTGTAGGCTGCCATTGGCGCCGTGTAATTACAAAGCTGTCTGTTCAGTTGGTAGTTAAGTTTAATTAAGATTACTGCATAACTTGTAAATGTAAAGCGCAGTGCGTTTGCAGGTGCTCAATTAAAGAAAAGATTATTATTAATTGTCCTTTATTTGCACACATACTTCTGTGGTTTGCAAAATAAGGTATGGACCTATCAATCTAGAGCGGGCTGTTTTTAAGGAATTCTTAGAACTGCACAACTCATTTCCTTTCTCACTATCCATGGTAAATTACTTCCAATCAGAGGAAAATGAGCTTTTTTGGCTAGTTTAAACTGTACAGAAGTGCTTCTACAATCTACATCTGCACATTTCCTTTCTCACTGTCCATGGTAAATTACTTCCAATCAGAGGAAAATGAGCTTTTTTGGCTAGGTTAAACTGTACAGAAGTGCTTCTACAACTGCACATTTTGTGTATAACTGCGATAAAAAAAAGCCCTGATCTAGAGACGTCTTAGTGATTGGACTAAACTTAAGAGAACCCTATCGCTGGGTTTCTTATGCGCTGGCTATTTGGCACAGTAGGAAAATGTCGCATTTACTCCGAAGCTGTTGCTCGCAGACAGTGCTAGTCCCAAGCAAGGATGTAGGGGGGTCGACGCTAATGATCTTTTTTGCCACACATGTGGTTTCGTTAAACTGAAAGTTCTAGGCCTTTACTACAAAAACGTTGCTGTTGTCATTAAATTGATTCTTCGATCGATCTTACAACCATGTTAAGCAAAAGCTGTGCAATTACTTTGTGACTAATAAAATGCAAAGCTAAATACATTGAAAGTTTTGGTTATGAGGCAGTTAGGTCATTATTCATAATGATTGACTTGTAAACAATCTTGGTTAATACCAATAAGCCTATGCTTGTTAGCAAAACACGGAGATTTATGCGCTTTTAATAGAGTAAAGAACAATTGTGAAATATTTAGCGTCCTTGCTTACGAACCACCAAGTTAGTTTTTAATCTAAAATATTCAGCTGTGAAGTAGCCTAGGCCTATAGGAACAACGTTTGTTGTGTCGCACCATCTTCGTCCTCTTGTTTCTAATTGAGTTTAACCTCGTAAAGCAGGTTGCTATGTAAAACGCCCTGTAGGTCTATGCTACATGGATCGCAGTCGTATTAGCCTATTTTACGGTTCAGATTAAATGATAATTCCACTTGTTTGATTTGATTAAGGAGTTCCTAAAATATTGTAAAGCAAGATGATATCTTAATATTGTAGCTGCAAGATCTACCGATCGAGATGCTTGAGTATATCCTCGTTAAAGTGGTAGCTTTAGAGGTGAATGATATGAAGCTGGCCAAAAGCGTGTGGAATGAAAAGTCTCGTCTTGTGATTCGTAGACTTCAGTTCGTTTGTTTGCAATGGAGCAACATTCTGGCGACCGATTTCTTTCAGCTTGAACTACGCAGGGCTCTAGACCGCATGGGTAAGCTATTTCTACCATCTTTGATGTTAGCGTAAGCTGCAAAGAATTCTAATTGAAAATTAAAATCAGTGTTTAAATCAAATCAAAAGAGGTAAAAAAAACGGAACTGAAACATGTTTATAACCTAGCTGTTCTAGCACCATGAACTATAAAATCAAAGTTAATCTGTTTGATGGACCATATGAACGATTCGATGAGACAGAAAGAACAGAGACCATTCAGAAGTAGGCTATCTGCGTACGTGTTGGTCAGATTAGATTCTGATGCACCGTTCTGTCTGATTCACAACTCCAGTTAGGTCTATTAATTTCTTAATTGCGTATGGACTATATAGGCTACTTCAGAATTTTTATTTCGTCACGCATTTAGAAATCTACGCCCTCTATCAGCTAGATCTATAGATCAATATCACGTGACTCCTGTTCAAGTTCTCAAGTTACAAGTTAATCGCGTAATTTACTTCACACATGGAATAGAACTATGTAGGCCTAATAATAGAGTAGATTTTCTAAATTGTTTTGAAACATATTCATGAACGCAACCTGATTAAATCACTGTCGGATTTTGAGAGCATTTGCGTTGGTCGTCCCTACATTGTACATGCTCTTCCTTTTGCGCAGCCTAATAAATCCCCGAGTCTTGTTTTCAGCCGAGGTGACGATTCGTGCTGAACTATTGCAACAGTCTCCGATCCAGCAATACATCTTCAAGATGACTACTTTGAAAGATGAGATTTTTATGCTGTTCAAGTCAGATGAAAAAATAACTGTTTACGATCGCAACAATATGGCTGAGGCGAAAGATGTCATCTCGCTACCGCAAATTCTTACAGACGAAATAGTGGCTTGCAACGTTTCAAACTGTGTGTACGTGCTAGGTCTGGACACAGGGAGAAATTATTGCCGTTCGATTTCACGCATTACGAAAACTGAAGAACATCGATTCAGTACATTTACGTCACCATGGCTTAGTGATCTAATGTTGTCAGGCTCTATTCTCTCCGTCTCCATTAATGGTTGCCTAGCGATACTTTCGAATGATGATGTGGTAAGCATTTATAATGCAAATGGTTTTTTGCAGCATAAAATAACACTGCCCTCAGGAATATATGACTACCGATCTCGCGGAAATGTCCTTCAGAAAGCAAGTGGGAACCTTGTATTAGTCTCATTAAGCGACGAAAGTAAACTACTCTTAACGGAGATAGATATGAGTGGAAGTATTGTTCGCCAATACCAGTCAGCACTTGGAGTTGACAGTGCTGTCAGTTTAGTTGATGCTTGTGGCAGAATTGTTATAAGTGATCCACCCAACGGAATCGAGCTGTTAGACTCAGAGCTGAATCTCTTGAATTTAAATGGAGTGCAGTTGAATGGGGTCCTGTCCACCGTTTTTCATTTAATTCACTACAACAGCGTGAAGAACGAGGTAGTGAGTACTTCTTTCCAAAGCCAAGGTGGAAATATTCTGAGCATCTTCCGTTTTGCAGAAGAATAAAACCTCCAAAGACTGTTAAAACTAATTTTTATTTTCGATATCTCGAGTAATTAATTATTGTCGCATCCTGTTTTTGCTACATATGTAGGCTACTTAAACGCTACGTTGGAATATAATCGTTGTGATAATTATACCTTCAGATGTTAATTACAAATTCAGGTATACGGGCATAGCTAACAAATGTCTTTGGGGTTTGGTTAATACGCTTTACTTTTAAACGCTCTGCCGTTATCCTTCCGAAAGCTTGTGAGAATGAACTATTTCAGCACAAATACCGAATCACTTAGTAATCACAACTAAATAGAACATTTATAACATGAATGGCTTTCGAAACCTTGAGGATGATGCTAAATATATATGTCTACAATTCACAATAAATTTGTTGTCGATTATATTTGATGATAAGCACTTGTATACGTTTAAGAACGATAAACTAGTAATAATTTTTATAGGCCTACTATATATAATTATATATATCTTTTATCTAAACCTTTAAAAGCGAGAATCTAGAACCGTATCCTTGAATAAAACTTCTGATCCGCGCGACCGATTTTTCCCAATATTTACAAAAATACTTTTTTGCACCCAATAACAAACCATAAGGGGTTCGCGATTCAAAACTCTTACCTTTTTCCGAGTTTGAAACATTTAATTTTCGTAAACGCTGAGTTTAAGACGCCATTTGCTTTCAATCATTAAACAAAGAAAACCTTGAAACCATCGCTGATTATATTGATGAGCGAAACCAATACATCAATGACGTCATGACCGAACTTATTCTTATAGCGCGATAAACCGTTAATTAATATCATACGACACGTATCAGTATTTAAGACGCAATAATTTCGCCGATCGATTTTCAACGAACCAATAGATTATTAACCTCATTTTTCGCCGAGGGCAGATCTTTTGGCACGCGGTGTCGCATAAATGCTGACTATAGAGTAAACGTGGACGGGTGGAAGCTGAGTTGGACCGAAAATCTAAATTTCACGGGCAACGCCGGGCACCCCACGGTGGGATCGGGTTGGGGCCGAGAGAAGAAGGCGAGGTGAGAAGGGTTGCCAGGGTGGGATCGAGTTGGGGCCGATGCAAGGCGAAGTGAGAAGGGCGG
Organism: Lumbricus terrestris; assembly: GCA_949752735.1. Lineage (NCBI taxonomy): Eukaryota > Metazoa > Annelida > Clitellata > Crassiclitellata > Lumbricidae > Lumbricus > Lumbricus terrestris. The sequence continues at coordinate 18,396,871 of OX457050.1, forward strand.
CGTGGGAGCGGGATCAGGCGTGGCGGGGACGACAATTGAAATTTCCCGGGCGTGGGAGCGGGGGTCAGGCGTGGCTGGGAACTACAAACCGAAATTTCAGTCATCATAGTCGGGCAGTATGGTAAATCAAATGGGGGGGGTCACGTCCCATGCAATTTCTTTAATGGGGGCCAGGTATCCTGTTTTTCTCTTCCGGTCCATTTATTTAATGGCTTGTTGAAACCAAATGGGGGGCACGTCCCATCAATTTTTAAATGTGGGCATGGCCATTTTGGACCCCCTGGATTCGCCCCTGGGTAAAGGTATACCTCTTCATATACACGTTCCTCCTTACTGTAGCTGGTTTTCGAAGAATCTCCTTGCGTTATCTCAAGTGCACATTATTTTGGATCTGACGCACTTACATCTCGTCCGAATGGTGTGCACTATATACGAGTGGCACTTTATAAATAAATAGAAATACTATAGTCTACAATGCAATCAAAAACCCACCAGGATTTTAGCGCGCAGTTCTTGACAAATTTGTGAGTTCTAAATGGATGTGTACAGTTGCAAAGGCACTAACTTCTGTGCAGCTGGAAATAGTTTAAAGGTCATTGCAATCATCCGATTTGGAGTAATTTTCAATGGAGAATGCTAAGGTAAAGAAGAGGTTGTGCAGTTCTAAAAATTTCTTTGAAGAAGCCCTGAAATCCACCAGCAAAATCTTCAGAGCATGCAGCATACACGCGGCAAGTGACTGTTGACAAGACTAGCATAGCAACAAAGAGTTTTTAAGCCTTCGGAATGCATTTCTGGACCGAACAAAACAAAACAATACCCAAAAAATCAACGGCATGATCTAATTCATCATGTGCAGACTTGATCTTATATTTACGCAATGTGCACTTTAGAGGCGTCCTTCCTGTAAGATATAAGACCACTGTAGACCACTGTACTGTATACATGATCGTCCATGGCTGTGAAATTCGTCTGAAGGTTGGCAGGTGGTCTAAACCTACTATAGCGTATACACTAGACATTTTTATCTGAAGCTGAGAGCATGACTTTGGCTCACGGTCTTGTCGTTGCAGCCGTCAACTCTCTCAACAAACCAATCAACAAGTGTAGGCCTATACCGAAAGGTCTATTAGTGCAATGGTGTTTGAAGTGATGTGATATATTTGTCCGGGACATTTTTGTCCTGGGTCATTTTGTTCTAGCACCATGTGATGCTGTGCATTGTAAACTATCGCATTTCACTGACTCTATACGATGAGCTAAATGCAAATAAAATGTATACATGTATAGTCAGTGGCGGCGCCAGGATTTCAGTTTCGGGAGGGCTGAAACATCGCGCCGAAATTTTTCCATTTTCGCCGCCAAAATTTCAGACGACCTTTTTTAATTTTTTTTAGTCATCGACCGAAATCTTCAGATTTTTTTTCGCCGCCAAAATTTCTGACGACCTTTTTTTTTTAGTCATCGACCGAAAAATCTTCAGAAAATTTTCTATTTTCGCCGCCAAAATTTCTGACGACCTTTTTTTTTTAGTCATCGACCGAAAAATCTTCAGAAAATTTTCTATTTTCGCCGCCAAAATTTCTGACGACCTTTTTTTTTAGTCGTCAGCCGAAAATCCTGGATATTTCAATGTAAAAAAGTTCGGAATGGCCCTTTTTTAGGGGGGCTGAGCCTCTTGTAGGGGAGGCTTAGCCCCCAGCCCCCTAGCGCCGCTACTGTGTATAGTCTACATGTTTCGGATATAATAATAGCGACCGTATACAGCCTAGAACCTGCTTATTTTTCAATGAATTGCATGTAAACAACTTGCCTGATTGCAATCGCATAATGTTAGCATGTTAGAGTGATTGATTGAATGATTGATTGATTGATTCTTCAGTACCTTCTGGGCCCTACCTTTTGTATCCATAGAAACTATATATAATAAGGATATGTATTAAATTGTCATAACTTGTTCTTGTAGGCTACCATCGGTGGCTACAATAAACCAATTGATTGATTTGATTGACCGATCGATTGAATGATTGATCGATTGATTGGTTGATCGATTTTTTTATATTTTGATTGATTGATTGATCGATCATGTGATTTGATTGATTGACTGGCTGTTTGATCGATCGATTGATTGACTGATCGATCGATTGATTGATTAATTTAATTGAGATTCTCGTCACGCACTGCTGCCCGCTTGAATGGGCACCCGGCCATTTCAGGCCTCAATGAAGTCCTGCTAGCCCGAGTCTCCGAGATTTAAATCTCTGAAAATAATAATAAGCCAGCTTCGGAAGTCGAACTGCGAACTAATCAACCGCACGACGCAACGTTCTCTTACGAAGCGGCGCATGGGACGCATCGCATTCGCAAGCACTCTAGCCAATCTAGCTTAGTTGGTCATTAATGATCGATGGATTGAGCGATCGATCGACGAGCGGGTGAATCAGAGGGTGAATTACTGAGTGAATTATGAAGTGAATTACTGAGTGAATTACTGAGTGAATCACTGAGTGAATTACGGAGTGAATTACTGAGTGAATTACTGAGTGAATTATGAAGTGAATTACTGAGTGAATTATGAAGTGAATTACGTAGTGAACTACGAAGCTAATCAGCGACTGTTTCATTCATTCATTCACTTTCATTCATTCACTCATTCATTTAGTCTGTCTTCTGTCTGTCAGTATGTACGTCTGTCTGTCTGCCTGCCTTCCGGTTTGTCTGTCAAAAATCAAACTTCAGGCAATCAACAGTCATTTATTCGGTCGGTCATTCATTCATTTATTCATTCATTCAGAAGTCAGACAAAAGCCGGACATACATGCATAGGCGTAGGGGACATTTCAGCAGTGGGGGGGCAAAAATTTTACTTTTGCCCGAAAACATAAACCAGAATAATTGACGTCGTGCGCACACAACCATCTCTGTTCTTGCACCCACACCCGGAGACAAGGGGCAGAGGGGCAAATACCCTGAACCCGATCATATTATATAGGGACCAGGCTGGGTAATTTTAAGCCTATGCGCAAATTTATTAGGCCTATGTAATCTATGTATTAAATTCCTGACACTTTACCACAACCACTGTCAACCTTCACACGAGCAACTGATTAAATTCATAATTTTGTACATTGTTTTGTATAGTGTAGGCCCAATCATATTTAATCATCTACCCATGCGCATCTAGTAGGGTGAACCGTTCAGAGGCGCTCCTAGTGCGCAAGACCACACGCGAAGAGGCAGGTTTTAAGAGGAGAGAAGAAGAGAAACTGCTGGAGAAAGTGTAGAGCGAACGCAAGGATAAAGCTCATTTCAAAGAGAAGGACCAATTGAGGCAAATGATCAAGACTGAGCCACAGCAGTTCTAGAAGGCGGAAACAAGAGTCAAATCTGTTGAATGAACGAAGTGAACGGTTGGAGGAGGCTCATGCAGTGATGCCTTAGTTAAGGCTTAGTTTAACGTCGGTCAGATATTTGGGGCAAAACCCCGCTGAGCCTTGAAGATCAAAGTGAGAAATTTAGATTGTATGTGAGCACGGAGAGGAAGCCAATGGGTGGGAACTGGGGACAGAACGGCAAGAGATCCTGAGACACCTTAAATGAAAATAAGTGGGACGTGTGCTTTTGGAAATGTGCTTAGTTAACACACTGATCCCGCACACTTGACAAGAAGGAAAAGATCGGAGATTTCTCAGAGAGCAGAACAAGATCTGCACGTTCAATATTGATGATCGCACAATTATCGTGTCTATTTTGTCTCATGACCAGGGATAGAAGAAATTTTGATGTCATTCAGGCAGTGAATTCCGTGATCTGTAGCACCTGGCTTGAATGCTGTGAATTTCCCTAAATGCCACGAATAGTCGCAATTTTCGGACAAATTTCGGCTCGTGAATTTGCTACGATTGACGCCATTATTTGCCAAATGCTACCGTGAATTCAGAATTTTTCGGGAATTTCTGCTGTCAATGGTTGTTGTGAGCTAATATCTAACTCGAATCGGGCAAGATTTTCGGGCAAATTTCGGCTCTTGAATTTGTTGCTATTCTCGATATTATTATTGAATATGCTACCTCGAATTCAGAACATTTTCGGGAATTTCTGCTATCCATCGTTGTTGTGAGCTAATATTTAACTCCATTCTGGCAAGTTGGAACTGGAAGATAATGTGGTGTACTAATGAACGTTGAATTTTGAGAAGTTTGGTTAATATTTTCCCGGGTCAATTTGCCCGAAAAAACAGACTTGCCCGAAATTTGGGGGGGCATTTGCCCCCCGTCTCCTACGCCTATGCATACATGATTATGATAAACTCTTAGTCTGTCTGCGTGAGCCTTGACATAGTTTTAGTAGTTGCTCAACGTGGATTCTAACCGATAAATTAAGAATCTTCCGTTCCTAGGCTATAATTATCCTATCAGTTCTTTCACTGCCAAGTAATTCCTATGAGCAATACTGAATTAATGCGCAAGCTGCCTGATTAATTGAGTTAGCGATGAGAGATGACAAATAAGTATACATGGTCAAGTAACCAATTTGTTTACCGACTAAATTAGCGCATACGAGGGTTAGAATAAATAAAATGAATTTTTAAAAAAGAAACAGGAAGAAATTAAATTCGACATTAAAAAAATGTAGATCAGGATAGCCCAGATCTACTAAAAAAACTTACTAAAATAAACTATGAAAGAACAGATCAAACAAGATGACAACGTAGAAAAAAACATCATTGAACAGAAATAAATAAACCCGGCTTAACTGCATGGGTTATATATAAATTACAAAGCAGAAAAATCGGAAATAACTGTCATTTATCCGACTTTGAAAATTCCCTGCATCTTTGATGTTGCCACTTCTGAACGAGTTTCACCGCCTCGAGTGTCGTCTCGTAATTTGTATAGCGCCTATTCAGAATAATTTATTGACTCAGAGACGCGCCCAACCCACGGAGTCTTGGTTATGGAGAATACGCTCAATGATGTAATTGAAGGTGCATGGAGTATCCATCAACGACACTCCAATGACTCCATCTATCTGACATGACGTCACTCCAGGCAATATACGTCACATAACAGTTGCTGTTATCGTCTAGACTAATGCTCATTGTCTTTCTTCTTGTGGGTACTTTAATTACTATATCCCACTTCAACCCTGGATTTCATCTGGGTCGTCCAACGCCAGTTGTATAGCACATGCAGTAGGCCTATAGGCTATAGTTATTGCCCGACTTTAAACGATCAGAGAGCCGTAAGAATTACCTCGCATCTAGGGCTCCATTGAACTGTCAACGTCATGCCTATGAGTGTAGGTCTATTAATGGGGGGGGGGTGAATTACAAGTTTAATCTACACAAGTAATATGCAATTACCGATTTTTGAAAACCTATTCTGTTAATTTTTCGACCATGTTCATTGGACCACCCCGCCCCCCAATACCGAAATCAACCCTCCCCAATTTTCTTCTGGATACGCCTGCATCAGTCAAATATGATCTAGGCTTAGACTTATAGCCTATATAATACTGTTTGTTAGGACTACATTATAGTCTGATTTAAGATTTCAATAGGAGACCTATAGTGATTGCAACATAGCTAAATTTTTGCGTTTAATAGCGTATTATTGGCCCTATGTAGGCTACAGAGGCGGATCCAGAGGGGCCAAAATGGCCATGCCACCCATTAAAAAATTGCATGGGACGTGGCCCCCCATTTGGTTTCAACAAGCCATTAAATAAATGCAGCGCTAGAGAAAAACAGGATACTAGGCCTCCCATTGAAAAATCGCATGGGGCGTGACACCCCCATTTGATTTTTCCTGAAAAAAATTGGACGAATGACTAAGAATTGGTATATTTTTCCTGAAAAATTGGACGAATGACTAATAAAAAAAGGTCGTCAACTTTTTGGCGGCTGAATTTGGTATCGTTTTCCTGAAAAATTGAACGAATGACTAAAAAAAGGTCGTCAACTTTTTTGGCGGCTGAATTGGTATCCTTTTCCTGAAAAATTGGACGAATGACTAAAAAAAGTCATCATTTTTTTTCGGCGACGAATAACACGAAATTTTTCCCCTGTCCCACCAACAAGACCGAAAATTTTGGCCCCCTCGAAAATTTCTGTATCCACCCTTGGTAGGCTACTAAAGCTTATATTGCACGAAGCCTGTAATTACGTCAGCGTCAAAATGCGCGAACATCGGACACGTTGGATGATTTCAAAGACGTCTGCATTGCAGCATATTTACCGAGAATCGATCATTTCAAGACGGTGCGATAAATAGGCCTATCTGGAAAAGGACGCTGTTCCTAGATCTTGTTGAATCTGTGTTTCCCGAATAAGTGGTCAGTTAGAGGAACTGTTCATTTAGTCACTTGCCTGCTTTCCTGCTTTATGGTCACGTTTGATCGAAATGCGTGCTTGTATATAGCCTACGTGCGTGTGCTTGAGTGTGGGTCGTGTGGTGTCTGCGGATGTAACGATGTTTGCACAGAGCGCACTCGAAATAGGGTAGACGGGTGCAGACTTCACCGACCGAGAAGTATGAACCACGTGTGGATAGAACAGTTGATCAAACGTCTCGTGCGATCGGGGGAGAGGGGAACCTTATTCCTCCCCTACTCGACTCGAGCCTTCTCCATCTCCTTTCATCTTAATTCACCGTACGTCCTGAATCGGTCCTCAAGTCCAGTTTTACAGCGAGTTTATGTTTACGGTTTGATATCGAAACGTGCGTATGCCTAATAATTTTAAAGGCGTTGGCACCGTAAAAATACGCTCGACGACCTGTAAACCGACTTTAAAAAACAGCACACGACAGCGTTGAGCTAAATATTATCTTCAGCCGGCTTGCTGTTACTTTTTTAAGCAAACGTATGCCCGCTTCTGCATGCGGTTGATGTTCTATATGACGTCGTGCGGTCGGTCACAGGTGGGATATATGACGCACTGTGATAAAAGCGACTCTAATGTAGGAGATGAATATATGCGACAATTATTAGCGCAACGTTTTTGCAACGGACGATCAAAGGCGTTCATTAAATACGAGTAATTGCCTGTCCACCAAATCCCGAATGCAACATTAACCGAGGACCCTACTACAAATCGTTTATTCTGCCTTGTGGACAAATATTGCGAGTCGCTCAAGGATCAGCAGAGTTACAATCTCTACGTCACACATTTGCATCCAAGTTGCTGTCACCACCCATTGTATATAGGTCCTATATCGTTAATTGGTGACAACAACTGGGCAGACACACCGCGATCATGTAGCCTAGACTACAAAAATTCTATTCATCAGATTGGATTATAAATTTGGGCCAATATAATTATTATGTCCTATACGCCTAAGATTGTCTTTGTCCATGTCTATGGAATTTATGTATAGACCTACCTGAGTCCTGAGGATGATTGAATAAAATTACACAAATCACATAAAAGAATGATTTCAGATTACCTGTTTATGTTAATGTAGAGGCCTACGATGCTAATGAAATTGGCTAATTTGTCATAATCAAAACGCATAACCCTTTATATAAAAAATGCGTGATATGTAGTGTTTTTCGTCTTTGGTTGCCAGTAGGCTACAGATAAACACGGAATGAAATACATAGGTCTACTGTACACCTATACCTGCGTAACCTTGTCTGAAGTTGTCCCAACTTCCAAAGGTGATGGTTAACTGGTTATCAAATCCCTCCTCTTGATAAAACATTCGAGATTATAATTATTCTAGTTGTCGCCTAACAAAATCGACGACTAGGCTACAAATTTATGCAAGATCGAACAATGAGTAAGTAAGTAAATGGCGTGCATAATCCAGCATTGTAATAGGCAGAGATGGTTTAAGAAATTGTGTGGTCATAGGCACAAACCTTAATTATAACCTTAAACGCAACCTGATTTCCGGCTCAATCTCTCAGTCACAGATAATAGAGAATTGCATTAATGCATTCCAAATGACTAAAAAAAACTTCGTCAGAAATTTTGGCGAATGAAAAGGAAAGTTTCCTCCGCGATTCGTCCCCCTCAACTTCTGGACCAAGTCTCCGACCATGGGCTTCAGCACCACCCCAAACTGCAATCCTGGCGCCACCATGCACTCATGCACTGTGTCGCTTTCCATAGCCTACAATTAGCGCGAAGTCAGTGGAGTGCAAATGCTATACTTTATTTCTGTGAATGCGACGAAGACAAAATCGCTTACCAGGTAGGCCTATTTTAGTATTATTATTATTACCATTTATTAATATGATATCATTAATATGATTTAATATTACAATTTTATTATTATTATTATTATCATCATTATTGCATTGTATGTTTATCCCTATTACTTTCAGTTATGTTCTAATTAATTAAGTATTAATTAAGTCTTAGTTAAGTATTAATACTGACTTGCACTAAAAATAGTCTTGAGCTAGGGGTCAGGGTTATATAAGCTGTTAGCTTTTTCCTGATTCCTTTTACACTATGTTTATTGAGGCTTGTTTATACTATTTGACTTGTGTGTGTGTGCAATAAACAAGTTCATTCATTCATTCTTGGACTGTCTATTTATTACATAAATATCTGATTGATTTCTAATACTTTGCGTTGAGCATTGCAACTGCACGAGCTCACTCAATCTCACCAAATTAGGTTCACGTTCAGTTCTATACGAAAATTAATATGCAGTTGCAAATGAATTTGTGCAGCTGTAAAAGCATCTTCGGAATGCTAAAATAGCTAGAATTGTTCATTAATTGTCACCGTATTGGGAATAATTTCTACGTCCACGTTCACGTACACAGCCTTGCAATTCTACGTTTTGAATTTCTCAAAAGAAAGAGTTTTATCACTTACTAAATACTAGGTGCACGGGGTACCCGACGTTGCCCGGGAAATTTATAATTCGACCCGCTCCGGCTATATGTTTTATAATAATATTTAAATCAACTTGTCTTCTTAATTTGGGCGTAACCAAGTTTCACATTATCTCCCGCAAGTCGCATTAGCATTAATCTCCAGTGAGCTAGTTTGACAACTATGTAGGCCTAGTTAAGTTTCCCCACTTAACCAATTCTGTAGTCAGGGTTGGGCCTGCCTAGTTACAGTAGTTATAATCACATTTAACTACTACGTCACCCAAACACCGTAAGTGATAGTAGCGGGGTGTATTTAAGACTATATTTAAATTTATATTCATATTTTGGATCAAGCTCCACGCTCCCGCAGTGATCTTAACATGCAGGGGGCCTATATATATCTCTCAGAAACCACTGGATGTCCTCTCCACTCTTTAGACCTATGGCCTTCTATATAGGCTACACAGTGCCGCGTCTCGGACAGGCTGGACAGCCACCGCACAGCACAGTGCATATGCCTCTGCTGGTCTTTTGTTTCTGCCTCTTCTAATAATTATAAGAGTCGTTGACTCTTACCTACGTCGTCCAAAGTAGTGCTCATATCTGCAGAGTATCAGCTTCTAGATATACTCTGCAGACATGAGCACTCTTCCACTTTTGCTAAGACATGAAAATTTACGATGAGTCGTTATCAGATTAACCTTCTATCAGACGAGGATCTCTTCTTCAGGTTCTCTTCTCCCCATAGGTAGGTTCGAATGCAAAATGTTCCCACTCCATCCTCCGTCAATTGTGCCTTCTCGTTGAGTCTTTTGGCAGCCGTCCTCCATCATTCAGTCCAGCATCATCTGTCTCGGTCATCCTTGTTCTTTTCCCCTCCATTTTCCCCTCGATCACTATTATTGGCGTACCGTTTTGGTCTCTCTTACTTCCAGTCTGTAGGCCTTTAGAAGCATGGGCGAAGACTTTGATCTAGAAGTTGGAGGGGCGAAGGACGATCGCCGAGGCGCGACGCGACATTTTGGGCTGGCGGACGGCTGAGTCGCTGACGAAATTTTCCATTTTCACCCCTTTTTTAATAACAAAAAACTGATGGCCTATTTTAGTCATCAAATTTTTTCCTGCCAAAATATCTGATATTCTGGTCTATTTTGTGGTCTTTACTTCTTGTAATATTGCCAGAATTAGCAAAATTTCCCACTGTCAAAATTTACGATGCTATTAATTTTAGGAATATTTCTTTTCTTGAGTATCGGGGGACATGACCATGGACGGTACCAACCACCACAAACATTGAGGAACCATCCCTCTGTCCCCCTAAGTCTCCGCCCATGTCTTGAAATCTTCAACATTTCCCATCTTGTCTCTGTTAGTCCTAGGCCTATATAGTTCGTTCAAGACTCAAGTGCGTGTAGCCTAAATTGCTGAATTAATTCGATAAAGTCCGTCACGATTTTAGCCTGCTGCCAACGCAAATTTAATTAATTTGTCTAATTGTTTCTATCATTTTACTTCTATTGCCAAGTGTCATATGTTAATTAGGCCTAAGGGCTATAAAGACTATCGGATAATCGGATTCTCCATTCTCGGCTACTGCCTACAGAAAACGGAGCGTGGTAGCTAGCAGTGCCTAAAGTGTAGAAAAATAAGTGCCTGGACGCCCCTTACCTCTCCAAAAGAAGTTCCTGGACGCCCCTTACCTTTCTAGTCTGTGCACATGTTTGCTAATAAGTGGCTGGACGGCGTTCAGATTTTAAAACAAGTGCATGGACGCCGTCCATGACCGTCCAGGCACACTTTAAGCCCTGGTAGCTATAGCCTATTCGCTGGGAAGAAATTGCAGGCTGCGCAATTTTAAACATCTATAGGCACAGTCAGCAGACGAACATTTTCATTCGTTAATTTATATAGCGCCCCTTAAAGAAGCCCACTCGGATGCGCTCCCAGTAGGCTTAGGCCTACAACCACGGTGATGCAAAACACGTTAGGTGGCTCAAGAAAGTTGAAGCTTCGAGCTCCAGAATGTGATATGGATGGACGGGCGTTTGATGACTGTTTTATTTTAAATGATTTCAACTTTTATAGTAAATGTTGATCTATTGTTAACTTGCTTTAATTAATGGGTGATGACGTACGTACGTGTAGGTCTACAATAATATTGTAGTGGAGAGGAAACTGTGAAGAGCAAGACTACAAAAAGATGTCCAGAGAGCAATGCAATCATGTAGACCTAGAACTTTAATATTGTCGACATAATTAAAGGCCTAGCCTAGGCTAGGTAGCCTCCTTAAAGAGCGCTATATATACCGGTAGACAGGGGCGGATCCAGGGGGGGCAATCCGGCCATGACCCCGGGCCCCCATTTAAAAATTGCATGGGACGTGGCCCCCCCCATTTGGTTTCAACAATTAAGCCATTAAATAAATGAAGTGGGAGAGTGAAAAACAGGACATCAGGCCTCCCCTATAAAAAAATCGCACGGGACTTGGCCCCCCCCGTCGATACAGTCAGCGGCGGATGTTTCCCGAAAAATTGTTCGATGACTAAAAAAAAGGTCATCAGTTTTTTCGGCGGATAAAATGGTGTTTTTCGGGAAAATTTGGTCGATGACTAAAAAAAATTTCTCCTGTCTCACAAGACCAAAAATTTTGGCCCCCCCTTCGAAAATTCCTGTATCCGCCCTTGCCGGTAGATTAGTTTAGTTTTGCCAAAGTTGATTGGCCGTGAGTCCGTGACATGTATGGCTGTGGTAAACAATTATTCTGAATTACATTGACTGAATAAAGAGAATTACCATAAAGCACATTCTGTAAAATTTAATAAGCGCTATGAAGAACATTTCAGTTTTTCAACTCTAGACAATTCTGCAACTATTGGTGCTATATAAATGATCTGATTGTATAAAATGTAGGCCTATTTGAAGAAATAATAATTTCAAAAGCATAGCGCTACAAATGTCGATAGACTTCAAGTAGTCGCAAGATACGACAATCTGGACAAAAACAACTCGGTGGATCTGATCTATCTGGACTTCGCAAAGGCTTTCGACAAGGTACCACACAAACGATTAGCCAAGAAGTTGCAGGCATGCGGAATAGAAGGGTGTCTACTGAACTGGGTCACCAACTGGTTAAAAGGGAGGAGACAACAAGTTCGAGTAATGGGCAAAAACTCAAGCTGGATAGATGTTACAAGTGGAGTACCACAGGGGTCGGTCTTAGGGCCACTGCTATTTGTAATTTTTATCAATGATATAGATGAAGGAATTGTCTCCAAAATCTCTAAGTTTGCTGACGACACAAAACTATGCGCAAAGGTGAACAACGAGGAGGAAGCCAACACACTAAGAAATGACTTGGAAAGACTGTACAAGTGGTCCGAAGACTGGAATATGCTGTTCAATGTAGATAAATGTGCAGTGATGCACATGGGAAGAAAGAACATGGGGTTTGAATATGGAATGGGAGACAGGAAATTAAGAACAACAGAGGAGGAAAAAGATCTTGGAGTCATAATACACAAAAGTGCAAAACCATCAAGACAATGCAGAGAAGCAGCGAACAAAGCAAACAAGGTTCTGGGACACATAAAAAGAACAGTGGTCAGCAGAGAAAAAAACATCATCCTGAAGTTATTTAAAACTCTAGTCAGACCTCATTTAGAATACTGTGTTCAGGCATGGAGTCCATACACACAAGAAGATAAGCAGGTGCTAGAAAAGGTGCAACGGCGAGCAACTAAAATGATCAGAGGTTATGGAACTCTAACATACGAAGAACGATTGATAAAATGTGGATTAACAACACTGGAGAAGCGAAGATGCAGAGGAGATTTGATCGAAACATACAAGCTGATGACAAACAAAGAAATAACACCATACTCAAGATTTTTTCAATTGGCTGACATTAGAGGTTTAAGAGGACACCAATATAAAATATTCAGAAAATCCGAGGGTGCCATCAAGCAAAGATTTTTTAGCAGCAGAACAGTGAAGGCCTGGAACGAGCTGAGCGAAGAGACAGTGTCGGTGGAGACACTTATAAACTTCAAGGCCAAGCTAGGGCAGATAGGTTTTTAAAACATTGTAAAAGTGGTGGTTCTCACACAGATCACGAGTCTCCTGAACCACCGTAAACCCTGTTATATTATATTATATTATAGCGCCAGTAATTCGACAAAATGGCGTTTGTGTAAGGCGGATGTTTATTAAACAATTTCGTGACTTTAAAAGAGAATATTAAGACGATGGCGTAAAACAGATGTTACGCCAGATGTTTGTAAACATCGCCTTTCATCTATGAGCTAAATTTGACTTATTAGTTTTAGGTAAGTTAATATTTCACCGTTTGTTTAGCGTTTACTCGATCTCTCCTACTCGAGCACCGTTGACTCATACCTCTACAGCACTTTTTCAAAACTTTTACTTTTTCGTAGAGATCCGATTGACAGTGTTGATATTAAATAAATGTTTGTGTTTAAAATGAAGTTAAAACTATTTAGCTAATATTTAATACGGTTTGCTGTAACGTCCAACAACCTTAAGTAGGAAGAATCTGTTCCGGCTTGCGTTTAAACAGTTTCATTTCTAACTATTCGATTAATTTTGTGTAGACGAACGGTCTTTTAAGCCGTTCATTACATTCCAACTGAGTCATAGTGGGAACCCATTATATTTGTTCATATAGATTAAAAAATTCACAGTTAAAAAAGTATCGATGATTGCGAGGAAATGTGCTTACCGCCGATCGAATTTAAACTTCCGCCTGCACGTATCGGTGATTAAGTGTACAAATTGTAGTTGAATGTGTAGTAGTGTAATTTGTGAAAGTTCATACCTAGTCAGTGTGAAATGATTGTATCTGAATCTGCTGTATTTGATCGTCGGTTTTGAATAACTTTGACTCATTTCGACCTGGGTGTGTCCCGAATCCCTGAAACCCGAATCCCATAAATAAATTTCAGCCGGATCCCCAAAATCGATTTTCTCGAAAACTATGATTTTTAGGCACTGAACTTTGCTCCTCTGTCTCTGACAGCCATGGTCTGATTTAATTAACACAGTGCTTTGGAATAACATGGTGCTGCACATTTCACTTTACGCTAAAGTGGCGATTTAGAAATCTGGAGTTTGTGGTGAGTTTGCGTCTGAATGTGCAAATGAAAACACTCCTGAATTAGGGTGTGCTGTGTATTCCAGAAACACCAACCCCTGACCCTGAATTTGCAAGGAATTCCCAAATTTAATTTAACAAGATTTTTTGCATATAAATTTCTGCTCAGGTTATTGGCTGACTAGTCCATATTAGTTTTCACAATTGAACACTTGCTAGAAATTTTTTTTTAAATCGGAACATGCTTGTGCTTTTGTTAACGCTTTGCCGACTGAGGGTATAGGATTCCACATACCATTTGCTACACTTTGGTTGGTTAAGGGTTAAGATGAAGTTGAGTCAATCAATGCTTCTTTTATAAAATATTTAATCCTCGTAGGCATTTCCTTACAAAGAGATTCACGAGACACAGCCTATGTTCTAACTAATTGTATAGGCCTGAATATTTTTAAAAATACAATCACACCTCTAAAGGTAATAGAGTTATTGAACTGAGAGAGACGAAAAGAATGATTTTGAATGATTCTGTGTAGATACCATGATTGTTGCTGATCTGCTGAATCAGTTGCCGTCAACAGATTTTCAAGTAATAAATCTTCTGCAGCACAGACAACAGGCAAGTACCTTACAAAGCCTGCAGATCACTAGTAATGCATAAATTTGTGTTGTAGTTCCATATTTATTACTTGCATGTGTATCAGTTTGACTTTGACTCTGTCTTGAGCATCTTCTTGTTCTAAAAAAGAACGCTACTCAGAGGCAGCTACTGACGACAGCGCGGACACTGAATCAAAGTTTTACACAGAAGTGCATGAGCAATTGCGAGTGAAGGACTTGCTCAGGGTCCCTGCGTGTCGGCTTGAGATGGATTTGAACCCACTACCTTTCAGCTCCAAGGCACCGAACGTACTCCTACACCTTGTGACATTTTCTGGGTCTTCAACGACCATAGACATTATTTTGCAATTGGTCAAATCAAAGCAAGAATTAGACCATTACTCATTTCCATAGAAGATCTAAATAATATAGTGCAATATCATAGAGTAATAATCAAGCTCTTTACTTTGGGCAAAGCTGTTGGGGTTAAAGGTTAGGACTATGGCCCATGAGTTATCATAGGGTAAACACTGTAGACTTGATTGCCATCAGCGGGTTTTCTCCGGGCAGACGGATAAATGGTTCATGTTCTGGCAAGTGAGGTCTGTCTCCACTTAAATTTTCATGTTATTTATTATAGATTGGGAAATTGATGCATTTGATTTGTTTGTACTTTGATAAACTTGAGTATTGTGTATAGTTTGATAAACTGGAGTATTGTGTATAGTTTTTAAACAGTGTGCAAGCAAAATGGAATGTTAAAAGGATAAAGAGGAAGTTCTGTGTATGATGGCTGCCATCATAAATGCTGCAGTTGTAGACAACACTGTGACATACATAATTACATATGTGACATCACATGTACAAGCCAGGAATATTTTATGTGGATGGATGGATCCAGATTTGACGAGGGCTTATGACAACAGAGGCAGTTGCCCTTGAAAAAATTTGATTGGCATAATACAGCTCTATATTTTATATATGGTCACACCTCCAGAGGTAATTGAGAAGTGAACTGAGGCATGGGGCTGATTGGCTAGAACGATTGGCCAATAATGTGGAGAGTATGGGTCCAAACCTCAAGCAGTTACGGTGTGCAAGTTCATCCCGCACAATTTCTTCGATATAACTATCTTTGCCATCAATGCTCTATTATGGTGATGTGTCCACTTTGAGCTTTGGAAGAAAGGCCAACAGGGTAAGAATTGCCGGGGGATTCAACTCCCCAGTCTTTCTTAGGTCCATAGTAAAGTCCTCATTGCACACCCAAAGTCCACATAAATCAACATTTTGCCTCCCCCCACCAGTTATTTTTCTACAATTCTCATACTGGGGCCATAGAAAATGCAGTTGTATAATTGTATCAATTATCCATATTTAATAGATTCTGAAGGACTGCTGTATAGGCTGCCAACTTCTAGTGTGTTGATCTTTTGAAGAATAAATTGGCTAGGGACATTGGGCTTTGATGATGACAGTGAGCAAATTGCCCTAACACAGCTCTTCAGGTCTGGGAGAAGATTTACGGTTGTGTTGTTCAAAACTTGCAACTCAAACCGTTGATGTTATGCACTATGTCACTAAGGTTGACAAATACACAATACAATTGCGCTTACATATTGATTGATTACCTTGAAGTAAGAGCCTTTTAAAGTTTCAGTGCACAATTATACATGCACACTGTTTTGCGTGGTGTATTGTCTAAATTAATGCCAGTGTGTGGCGATATGTTTTGTTAATTTCTTTTTCTGTATGTTTTTGTGGGTCTCAGTCATGAACCTTAACTCAAATTGAAAAACCTGAGCTGGTCTCGAAGTTCACACAAAAACCTGTGGTTTATACAGCGAAGATATACTATTAAGTGGTCAGCAGCCATTTAATACATATGTATGCAGAAATCCAGAAGATTTGGACTATCCCCATAGAAACCTGTACTTCTTGTGCAGCCCAGTTGCACACACAATTACACATGCTTGTTGGACCCCACCCGAACACCAGAATGGCTTATGTTCATTCCCTGAGAAACAGTGAACAATTAATGTATTAATGTGTTTAGCAATTAACACTGCTTAGTCAGAGGTTATGTGGCTTACAAGTTGAACCATTCCCCCAGACCTACTTCACCCGGTAGTATACATTAAGAGATAGTTCATTAGCTCATATAGGCCAATTATAATTGAGGTTTACCCCACCTTCTGTATGCCTACATATATTATTAGTAGCCCATCCTCAATACATGCATTCTTAATGGATGATTCCTAATTAAAAGTAACTCCAAAAATCCCTGCACTCTGTAAATTGTTACAAGGTATCATGATGATAATAATAATAATTTTCATTTATTCAACAATCCCTTTGACAGACTGCAGCCGGTTACAGTGTCATGCAGTTATCTTAATTAACATGGATCTTGACTACTGGCAGAACAGACACCTGCAATACAATTAGATGAGCAGTATATATGAAAAAAAAAATTTAATGGGAAACTGATTATTATTGTGTTTGATATCAAGGAACTGGTTTATGATGATACTTACTGTCATGATTCATTGTCACATTTATTGCTTTTTTGCTGGGAAATAGATGAGGCACGTAGAATTCCTAGGTCGTTCATTGCTGATTCGAAGACATTCACCCTGGTGGACACAATGTGGTTATCACATTTAGGCATTAATCTTTTACCCGTTTGCCCCGAGAATATCCGCTGAAAACGGCCTTAAAACTAAAAAATGAACGGGTAAAGGGTTAATAGGCTAATTAATGAAGGATAAAAGGATTCCAACTCAGGTATTGGACAGTTGAGAAACCTCCTCAGCCATGGTTGAAGCAGACTAAATTAGTCATTGTAATTAATTTGTATAATTGCTCTAATTAAAGTCTTTGTAAATTGTAATTAATTTTGATAATAATTGTCCTAATTAAAGTCTTTGTACCCTAATTAAAGTCTTTGTATGTGTCTTAGGCTTTGTTTCCGAAGAGTTGAAATTCGTCATCAACATTCAAACCTTCCGAGTCACAAGCAACAAACCTGACGACCATGAGTTAGTTTGACCTGCTTTTATATGCTTTTCAGTTTCGGTTCACATGAGCACTACTGATATATAATTGAGAGTTTGTTCCTCATTGTTTAGTGCAACGAATAGATTTATATCATTTTGTCATGTGAATGATTATAACCATAACCATAAATTTTATTGAACCCAATCAACAGTATATGACAAGTATATAGTAGAAAAACTCTAACAACAAGGAGCGATATAGCCATATAATAACCGCTTGCCTACTGTGGCCGGACTTAGAGAGATTTAGCAATTTGTTATTGTGGCAATTTTGCTGTTGCATCCTTGGTAGCTCTAGAAATTTTTGTATACTGCCAGCATGAGTGCAAATGCTTGGAGTTACTTAGCAGGAGCATTTTAAACTGTTTTATTTAAACATAAATACTTTTTGCCTCATTACATTTCCATTACAAAGTGCAGAGCTCTGCGGATGGTAACATTTTGTAATTGTAATTGTACATTTATATAGCACCCCTTCAAGAGAACTCCTCAGAGGCGCTCAATGGTGCCATGGAAAAACTGTATCTTGGGAGTAAATCATAGAACTTTCGCACAGGATATTGAGCTTAGTTTGGTAAAGAAGCCTAAACTAAAAGAGGCATGTGCCCACTGTGTGGCTTGTCCCTTGCAGAAGCCCATTTATACACAGATCTATGATGTAGTTGAACTAATTGCATCTTTACCAGTATATAACACACTGTCGATCTGTTCTATCAGTCAATCAATCCTTCAATTCAATCAATTTTTTTGTCCAAAGTGTGGTCATGGCAACTTGCAATAATCTTATGTTCTAATGGCCACTAAATGAGAACCGAGTTGGGGCCAAAGTTTTCTGGTTAGAACAATCTATGTGGGGATTTTGAGGTCAGTTATTTCACTGATCCAAGTTCTCTATATCCTGATTTATCTGTTGGATATTAAGGTAAATATATGGTGATGCAATGTTCGATGTGTATTGCTGACAACAGTTTGATATTTTTGTTGTGAAGCAAATAGAGTTGTTTCTCAGTTTTGTTCCAATTTTTTGTTCCAGACTTTTGCTTGGCATCTGTACTATTGGCCACAATTCTACTGCATCAGATCATTTGGTGATTTTTTGCAGATAAAACACTGAGTATTGAGGAAAAAGTATTATTGGCGCAGTCCGCTAAAGAGAGGGCTGATATAGTGGACAAGTACGACCAGGTGAGTGCGCAGAATATTTTCTCCAAGGTTATATGATGGTTAGTGACCATGCTATTGCATTACGAAATCTTGAGCATTTGCCTTCATTGGTAATGCACTTTGGAATCAGATCTTTGCATTGACACATTCTTCGTTAACATTAACTGTTACCCAAATCACTTCTTTTCACTGCCTCATAAAGTCTACTTTCTTTTCTTTGAATCTTTTGCACTGGGGGGCTCCTCCTATTGGTGTACACTGTGAGAGTCGCTTTATAAATTCATAGTTACAATTGCATGCATGCCTGCGCTATGCAGGGAGAACTTATGAATTTAATTTCCTACCAAGATTGAGATTCTGGATATGTAAGAGTGGTTGTTTGTTATTGATCAGCAATGCATTCTTTGCAGTTGATACAATGGTGTTATTTTGTGTGTCCTTTGTTTGATCACAGTTGTTTTGATTAGTTTGCCTTCCTTGTTTGGAAATTGTAGCAGGATAGTAATAGGAGCCAAATGTTTTAATGCAATGCATGTGATATTCCGATATGCAGTGCAGCCTGTGTAGTGTCTGAACATATAGAGGTCAGGAGATAAAGAAAAAAAAGAGCAGAACCTGCCTATATAGTATGCATTGGTATAAAGCATGCATGACATACTGAGCATCATTTTGCTGCAGCCTGCTATGGAAATGTTGCTGATACTAGGTTTGATAAGCAGCTTCAGTAGTTTGCTCTTCCTAAAAAAGAATGAGGCTTATACGATTGTTGTTTTGTTTTTAGTCCATAGCCTGTATGATTTCACAGGGGGAGGGATGAGTAACCTTTTTGCGTCTGGCTTCAGGGCATTTGCCTTGGTGTTCTCAATCTCGTGCAGTGTATGCACGAGTTTATGAGAACAGTTTGTGTATGGTCTATGTACACTGTACAAATACAGTGTAGCATCTCGGAGAAAATAGCAGAGAACACGATGCATGCGTACATTCCAAGGCATGTAGCCAATTAGTCATTTAGTCAACCGCTATAAACCGCACTTTGCTGTTGTCAGCAAAAGATGGAGATGACATGTCATTGGCCGGCCACTGGACTTGATTTAACCCTTTACAAATATTGACCATTGAACTCAAGTTTGGCATGTTTTGAATGCGTAAAGAGTATGGTACCAGATGGGCATAGGCGCAACCACCCTATGGGACCCACGGGACGCGTCCCCCCAACTTTTAGTGGTCCCATTGACTTTATCATTATGGTCCCCCCAACTTTTAGGACGTGATTCATTTGGTCCCCCCAACTTTTAGGACGTGATTCACCTATGCAGATGGACATGTGTTGTATGTATTGGCCAAAGGATTTTTCACGCAGAAGTGCTGATGCGCACCCTGACAACAACTTGCCATTTTGAGTTGCTGTTTCGGCAGTTGATCCGTTAACACTTGACATGATTGATGTTACTAGTTAGCAATTTTAATTTGTGTGCACATATCCCAGTTAGCTAACTGATTGCTGTGGGCTGTGAAGACAGGATTGGCTGCTTTTTAGATCTACTTTATCTCTTGCCTTTTTATTTACTTGATATGCTTAGCGGATAAAACAGCAACCTTGACCTGCCATGCATTGCTATTAATGATTGTTTGGAAATGTTCACCAACAACACATCGAAGGCTATGATGATGATGAATTGATGATTTTGTGTGATTTCAGGGACGTGATGGAAAAGACATTGATCCCTGGGAAGATCCAACCTACGAAGTGTACCATGTCACTGATCGCTATGGATTTATCCAGTATGTTATCCGGTCATCAGAACTCTAACACGCAAAAGCATGTTCAGTGCAACCTATTTATAATGTTACCATCAGTAACAGATAACTAAGATTTTTGCATCTATTGAACTGAGATTATCATTTGCTAAGTTTCATAATTGGAAGCGATTTTGAAGAGCTAATTTATTATAAAATTTAGAATTAGCGCTCAATTGTTAATTGGATTTATTTGTTGACGTCAAAATTCAAAGCAACATGCACATGCATGCTGTATAATTTACTTGTTTGTTAAAATATATGTTGGACTGGATGCATATTCTTTGACTTTTGACTGTTTCCTAATTTATATTGAAACCAATAATAATAATAGCAATGACGATTTCTATGGCGCCGTAGCAGAGCAGCAAAGGATGCCTAAATAGATATTTGTTGCTCGAGATTTCATCTCATTTTGTTCCCCCAAATTATTGCAAAGATCAGGCAGAGGAGTTAGAAGGCTGGCCATTACCCCGACCATGCATTAAGGTAAAGATGATATAAATGATACATCCTATCAAGGGGTAATGGCAGGGTGTAATATCCTACGGGGTAATGGTCGGGGTAATTTCCAGGGGGTGGAGTAATGTTCGGGGTAATGTCCTGTTCCCCAGTATTAGGTGCCGAGGCTAAGACGATGACATCTGTGACACTAGATACACATTTCTGTGTGACCTTTTGCATGTTACAAATTTATTTTAAAATAATAATAATTATACCCATATGCTGCTTAGGCTGTCTGTTGAGGCTGCTCTTCATCATCTTCCTCTTTAGCAACTTTTTTTCTGTTGCAGTGATCATCAGTTGCCACGGCAACCAGATGCTCTTGAAGCCAAGGTAACTTATGTTTTCGAAATAGTTAGAATAGTTAGCTGAATGAATAGTTAGAGCTCTGGTTTCTCTTTCTCATCACTACTGGCTACAAGAGAAACTCAATAGATAAACTGCAATTTTGCTTATCTACATACATGTATGTAGTTTATCTATGAAATAGATGAATTAAATTAATTAAAATGGATAGACCTATAGACTTATAATGCAGATTATATAATATATAATTTTTATGTATATAATTATATATATTTAATATATATATAATATTATATATATACTCTGCTACAAGGAAGTGTTTGGTTGATTTTGATAGATACGTCTGGTCGAACGAGAAAGGGCAAATAAGTGGCTGAAAATGTTGAAGAAGTGGAAACAATACTATCCTAGTGAAAAGGTAAAAAAATATCACAAGAATTCTTCTGCTGATGAGTTGAATAGTTTATTGTCTTCGTACAAGGAATACCAGGGTAGGCCTACTCAATGGTTAACATGCGAGACGGTTAGTCAAGATTTGTGTTGACACTGTATCATTTATAGATTCTAATGACTTTAATATTCTAAATTCCAACGATCTAAATCTACGATTCTGTGTCGCTTTATGACTACGTTAATTGTTTGGCCTAACAGTTAATGGGATCTTGCTCGTAGATTTTCTTTGTATAGTTAGATGTCTGACGATTGACAGATTTTGTAAGTGCAATACCGGTAGGTCTATACATACGGTTGCATAGAAACTTAGCCAGGGGTCTCTCGACACTTGAACTTGGGGCCTTTGTGCCCCTTACCCATTATCAAGATTTAACATGAATGAACATGATAGAATAGCTATATAAAACTATTTTTAAGTAAAAATGGCATAAAAGTTATCATCAATTATCCACATAGATTAGACTGACGATGTATGGTGTGAAAATTCGCGGCACAAACAATTCTTCGTGACACACCTACGACACACCATTATTACGCGATGCACTGCCGGTCTTTTCGCGACACACTACACACTGGTTGAGAACCTCTGACTTAAATGGTTTTGTTATCGATGTTTATATTTATTTATGTTTAAGATCAACCGAAGGATTTACAAGGGAATTCCAGAAGCCATGCGAGGACATCTGTGGTGTACCCTTTTGAATGTGATGGAGACAAAGGAAGAGAATCCCGGAGTTTATGAAGTAAATTAACTGTGGTCACTTGTTAAATAAGACGCTTCTGCTTTACCAAGTTTTGAATGTTTTAAATCCTTTCACCTCTGCCTTTGACTTTCCAATAATTCTTGTTACATGTTTAACGACACTGCCATATATCAAAGATGATTAGTGATGCCCTCCTCCTTTATCCAGGCTTGGGACTGGCACTGGCAGAGAAGAACCTGTTGCAGAGTTACTTTCCAATTCCAGTGTGTTTTTTATTAAGTGCGTTACGTCTGCGCAAATATATAGTCAAAATGGACTGACATTGTGTAGATGTAAAACCTGTGCAAGGTTAAGTGAGTAAGATAATCACTTATGAGTTACGCATCACTTTGAAGAAATGTGTTCAGACTTTTGGCTAAGACCTAGAAACATGTGCATGCATGTCTCTAAATTGGTTTCTTACTAGTGTCAGCTTGGTTCATTGACTGTTATGTGTTTTCTTTTATGTGGGTTTATGGTCTTAATTTTTTTTATTTCTCAGACGGTTTCGTTCTCATGGCCCATTTAGTTAGAAATAGGATGGTGCTCATTAAGTTCTTTATGGCCCTTGAGATGGTGGGTAGTAAATACAAGGTCGTGAAGATGAGTACAGGCCGATTGTAGGAACTGCCACTTGGCACACTTCCTGAGGGGTGCCTGTTCCGTATTTCTCTGTTTACTGATGAAGGCAACGTGTATTTAATTCATTCAATCGTTATGAAAATTTGTTTTTATTTGCAAACGTATAAGTGAGTGAAGGACTTATCCCTACATGTGGACTCATCTCAGTTGGAGGGTTCGAACCTGTGCTCTACCCATGGGACTCTGACCACTCAGATACTATGCGAATGACATCGCTGTAATCAATCAATCACAAATTTATATAGCACCCATTCAATAGCTCTGACCTCATTGTAAATAGAGTACAGCACTGTAGTGAGGGTCTAACCTTTTACAGGTGCTATATAAAATGCAGTTTGCATTACATTTTTGTGGTGGTGAATGTATTTGGGGGGAGCATCTAACGGACGCGTTTTTGTAGGACATGAGACTGAAGGCACGTCGTTGGTGTCCCGACATTCGACAGATTGACCTTGACGTCAACCGTACCTACCGCGATCACTTAATGTTTCGCAAGAGATACGATGTCAAGTGAGTGTATACACGAGTCAAAGAATTACGTTTGACGCATTCATTTGAAGGTTAAACTTGCGTAAAAGTCGTGTCAATTCAGTGGAATGGTTGACGTTACACGAAATGGTAACAGTCTGTGAAATAGTTGCATTCAGTGAAATAGTTGCATTCAATGAAATACCTGGTAGTTGCATTCTATGAAATAGTTACATTCCATGAAATGGTTGCATTCCGTAAATTAATTCAATTCAGTAATATCATTACATGCAGTAAAATAGTTGCATTTATTTAACTAGTTACATTCCGTGAAGTAGTTGTATTCAGTGAAATAGTTTCATTCAGTGAAATATTTACGTTCAGTGAAATAGTTACATTCAGTGAAATATTTACATTCAGTGAAATAGTTTCATTAAGTGAAATAGTTACATTTAATTAAATGGTTTCATTCAGTGAAATGGTTGAATTAAGTAAAATCATTACATGCAGTGAAATAGTTGCATTCCATAAAATAGTTGCATTCCATAAAATAGTTGCATTCCATAAAATAGTTGCATTCCATAAAATAGTTGCATTCCATAAAATAGTTGCATTCCATAAAATGTTAAGTTCCATGAAATAGTGTTCCATTGTGTGAAATAATTACATTAACATAGTTTGCAGTAACTTTCAGTGAATACCGGTAGTTAGGATTTAGCTAAGTCAAGAATCTGACTAGCCTTGATTTTAGATGGAATATTGATTACCTTTGTTTGATCCTTCCAGACAGCAGGCTCTTTTCCATGTCTTGGCTGCCTATTCCATGTACAACACGGAGGTTGGCTATTGCCAGGGTATGAGCCAGATAGCAGCCATCTTTCTCATGTACATGAACGAAGAGGTAATACCATCTTCTGCCTTCATTGCTTGTATTAATATATATCCTGTTTTGCTGAAAGTTTACTAGAGTGATTTGTTGAAAATGCTAGATCCACTTGTATTCCCACTTCCTCTCATCTGTCTTGGTCTTATGAATGCACACTAAGCCTCAATCACTTTTAATTTTCCTTATAGCTCTTACTTCTTCTCTCCATTCTGCTTACATTATCCGCAATCGTGATACTAATTCCTGTTAGTGGGTACCTAGGCTAGCGGGATCGCTCCCTTTCTGGGTTACCCTTTCACAGGGATCATTTACCTTTATCTGATGTTATTTGGCTCGATGTACATTGTGCATGCTTATTTTGTCAGTTTGTTGATTTGATATTATGTTTCTTTGATCTCTTTGAATAAACAATTTGTGATTATTGAGTTGAAAGGTGATTTCTGGAAAAGCAGACTATTATCATTATTATTGTTATATTTTTTCTTGTTTTTTTGGTGTGAGATACATATGATCCCTCAGGACTGCAAAAATGAGGGGGGGAATGTTCTGGAATGATTAGTTTTCGCAGATGGTTTTGTCGATATATTAAAGTGTTGTAGAAAGCACTGAATAGTCATAGATAAGTGATGACAAAGAAAAGTAGTCTGTCTGTCTGTTCTCTACTTATTTTTATTAGTGTCATTATTATTATTAGTAGCATTATTCTTATTATATCATTCATTATCTTGATAAGTTCATGCTCACACTCTGGATACTGATTTAGAACATGATGAAGTACATGAGTATTAAAATTAGTTCAAGTACGGAAAATGTGACGTATTGTATGTGTGCTTTTGACTAGCTGCAGATCTGTGATATTTCATTCAGTCGCATTGCATGGTACATTGTATTGCGTTACGTGACATTTTGTATTGTGTTACATGACTTATTTTATTGTGTTACATTAGACTTATTGTGTGTCTGCAGGATGCCTTCTGGGCTTTGTCCGCATTGATGGCCGATGAGAGGCACGGCATGCATGGTCAGTCCTAATGTTTTCTTTACCTTCTTATGGGTGTCTTTGTGGTTTTTTTCATGGCAAAACGTGAGGAATTTGTAGAGCCTTGTAGGCTTCTATGGTGACATTAAAGCCACTGAACAATCGTGGATTCACTGTATTATAACTGTTTTTATTTCGTGCTAGTGCAGTTATAATTTTGACGGAAGAATAAATAATTTCCTTTATTCAACAATCCGGTTGACAGACTGCAACCGGTTACAGTGTACGATTATATAGTTGAAACAATTCACAGGAACACAGATCACAGAATGCACAAATCTTTGCTACTAACAGAACCGAGAGCCTGCAATATACGGCGCTAATAGCAACCTATAAAGCACGTCTATCCTACGGGGACTTTGGGATTCGACCTCAGTACCTCCCGCTCTTCATGTCAGTGGGCTATCCAATGCGCCACCAAGCCCCCACCCTATTGTTCTTAGAATAGAACTGTCTATTTCACACTGTTCTAATTATTCTAATGGAATAATTGTTCTAATAAAACCTCGGAGCCATTTTCATGGCTGTCTACTGATATGAAAGGATATTACTTGTTTATGTACCTTGTTAAATGAAATAAGATTATTCTCCTGATGTCAATGGTTCTTTTTTTCTGGGCATTACCATGTTTACAGTGTCTACCAATAGGACAGAGTTTAGTCTCATGTCATTGGAGGTCTATGGTGAAGGAACTTGATGTAATAAAAAATGTAGCTTTACTTGTATAATGCACCATTAAGATGTTGGAAGAAACAACTCATTTGTAAGGTATCTGAATTTATGGCATTTATATTTATGGAATTTATAATTTACACTGAAATAAGGTTGTTGTAGATGTTCTTGTATTGATTTTTATGCTGTGATAAGATTGTTGTAAATGTTTTTGTGGTAAAATACACTGAGACAATGTTGTGGTATGTTTTGTGTTGGGGCATTTTAGGGTTTTTCATTCCTGGGTTTCCAAAGCTGCTTCGCTTTCAAGACCATCACGATCATATTTTAAAGAAAAACCTACCAAGGGTTCGGAAACATCTGGTCAGTCGTAGTTGCTGTTCTTTAAAATTTGTTGAAGCAATATCATTTTGATCGTAAGGTATCTGAATTTATGGCATTTATATGGAATTTGAATTTAAACTATGGTCTATGGGAATCGGAGATCAATCATGAAGTGAAATGCTGTTTAAAATCAATGTTTTTGGCCATGAAGAGCGCAGAGGGTGGGAAGTGTGAGTTAACATTGTCAACGGCCTGACCCATGTGACCTTTTCAGAGAAGGCAGTTTAATTGATTTTGCGTTCAATCTGTTTTCAGGAAAAGCATGGCGTGTTCGTTGGAATCTACACGATCAAGTGGTTTCTTCAATGCTTTCTCGACAGGGTCTGTATTACATTACACCGAGAACAGGTGACAGATAGGGCTGACCAGGTCAAGCAGTAATGTAACGTGAGAAGGCATTCATCTAGATCTATCCGTTTTTCTAGGTGACACTGTCCATATATTTTATGTTATTAACTTGCATGGTGAATGTCAACATCTGTTTAAATTTACTTTGAACAATTGTTATTATCTTATAGAGGGGTGCGGTGGTGTAGTGGTGGTGTCGTTGCCTTGAAGCCGGAAGGTTCGAATCCACCTCGCCACGTAGGGACCTTGGGCAAGTCCTTCACTCGCAATTGCTCAGCGCTTCGGCGTGAAACTCCGAGGCAGTGTCCGTTCTGCATTCGGGAGCGCCTCTGAGTAGAGAGAGCTTGAAGGGGCGCTATAACAAGTGCACATACAAACAAACAAAGCATTATATGAATGATGGACAGTTTGTGTTGTGCTTATTTGCGTTGCCATGGTGATGATAATGTAGCTCCTTCATTAGAACAGCCGGCACTTGCATTGTAGAAGTAAGTAAGTAGCTTTACCTTTAATCGACCAGTTGCTATTGTGCTATTGATGTACAAACAGCATAGAATGCCAAGTCTAGGATATAATTTAGTCAAGTGTTCTGTTGCATTGAGACCTCGCTATAGAATGTTATGTTTTGTTACTCTTAGGTTCCGTTTCGCTTAGCCCTGCGTCTCTGGGACATCTACATGTTGGAGGGCGAGAGGCTGCTAGTTGCAATGAGTTACAACCTTCAGAAGATGCACAAAAGTAAGTCCTTTAGCTTTTATCATGTTTTACAAAGATCATCATCTGCCTGATGTCTGCGGCCAAAGCCTTTACTGACTGACGGTATAGGATCCAAGTAATTTTTGGCCGGCGAGTGCTAAGTTTGACCTTGTGTGCCTACAGGAAATGGCGGTTGGATGCCTCTTAGGTATTGGACTATCTCCCTCTCTCTGAAACAGGCTTTCATTCCTTTTGTGTTCTGCTGCATTTTTGGTTGTGTGCAGCAAATATTTTCAAGCTGTATTAAATTAATTGGTTTTGATGAATTATGCTTTTTGTTTTAATTAATGCATCTACAGAAAAGACTTCAGAATAAACTGATTTATAAATGTCAAATTTTCACTGCAATTCATTGGCTGAGCTTCCAGTATTTCCAGTCCAGGTTTAACATAATGACACAGTTTTCCGAGTTCTCTGGCAACATGTTGAATAGGTTCTCTGCAGCATAAGCAGGCAATGCGGTGTCAAGGGCTTATGGTTGGCTTACCAATTGGAAGTTCCTATGCATCTGGCAGACAGGACAGTGTCCAGACATCTCACTGTAATACCTTAACGCTTAAAGCTGCTAAAAGTTTAGTTTTAGGTATTATTACAATAATGTGCTATTGATGCACTTCATCTCATTGTGACTCTGAGTTTATATTTTGTATGTAGTATATAATATAGTAACACGGAAAATATAATATTAGGCCTACGTAAATTTTACAGAATAATATCATTATTACGGTATTGGGCCTACATGTTGTAATGATAGTTTCTCGTGCATGATATAATTTCATGTTGCGGCCTTGTAAATTTTCAACTGTGGCCGACATGATGACTTGAGTTTGAGACCACTGCTCTAACTTTGATACTGTTATATTTAGCCAGGACTGGGCTGGAAGCACTCCCCTCTTCACATTATTTTGCTGTTTACTTTTAAAGTGTATTGACATGTAACTGGGTGCGGTGTGTCACCCTGATTTGTCTAATTAAACGAAGATTAATTGATGAATAATCTTAAAGGGGCGCTATATAAATCTCCGAAGTGAATGAAATGGGCCGTAGTTCTGTGGAGAAAAGGCATTCGATTTGTTGTAGTTTGTTCCTTGAGCGGTGACATTCCAAGAAAACCTTCCGCACGTTTACTTAACCACCAAACCGTTTCACTTTTTTGGGATTAATATTTTCTGCATTTAAAGTTAAGTTGGTTAAACTAAAACCCATATGTTCTTGTTCTGTGTGTGTTTCAAGAACGAATAGTCAAGCTCAACATGGAAGAGCTTTTCGAGTTCTTCCAAGGCGCCTTGGCCCAAGATTTCGGTTACGACGACGATCGCGTGATCGAGTCGCTTCAGGAATCGATGGAGGAGCTCCGGAGATCCAAGCTCGACATCCCACTCGGGGGCGACAACCCCCCGGAAAAACCGACCCGACCTTTCGGGATTTTCGAGCCGCCGACGATCGAGGATCTGATCAGTCGGATGAGCGTTCCGGGCATCAGCTCCGACGAGGACCACCGAGCGCAGACTCTGAGGAGGAACCGGCCGAGCATACCGGCCGACGGCGGCCGCGTCTTCGTGCCGAGCCCGATGTTGCACCGGTTGTCACGGTTGTCTTCGTCTCCCGAGCAGGCGTCGTTGCTCGAGGAGGGAAGTGAGTTCGCCGGCGATGAGTACAGCTCGCGAGCGTCCGGTCTGGATCGCCACAGCTCGGAGACTTCGGTGGCAGACGACTTTTCGGACGTCGGTAGCATCTCGGGTCGCGGTGACGCTTTTGGCGGTAGCATGATTGTGCCTTCTCTGCCGAGGTCGGAGCATGACAGCGGAACTGCTGACAGCGTCGGTGGCCATGGTTCGGCGGCGTTGTCTGAGACTGAAAGCGCGGTGGCACTTCGAAAGCAGGCGAGCCACTACGAGAAGAAGCTGGAAGAGGCGCTGGAAAATATGGAGCTGGAGAACTGGGATCTGCTGTACAAGAAACTGCAGGAATCGAAGTTAGAGCCGGTGGACGCGGCTGCCGTTGTAGGCAATAGTCAAAGTGGCGTTGCTCCTGGTTCACGTACCGCCAGCACTGCTGAAACTGTGAAAGTGTCTTCCACGGTAGATGGTAGCTCTCGATTGAAGTCCGATACGGATTCTGCCTCTGCTCCGCTGCTAATGACCAGCACACCTCTGTCTGTTGAGGGTGTGAGGACAGCTGGGAACGTAAACACGGACGTGGAAGTTCGAAAGAATGACAACGTTGGCATGGAAGTTCTACGGAGTGACAATTCAACAGGCGGAGAAACTGAGAGCCAGGCAAATGCAGAGAGTACGTATTTGGCAGAAACTGTGGAACCACTGATTAATGAAAGTGCAGCAACTGTGGTTGAAAGAAGCAATAATCCCATCATAGAGGAGAATGCTGCTGTGAAGACAAACGCGGAAGTTGTTGTAGAGAACGCACTTCGAGATGATCTTGAAACTAAGAACGAGAACATGTCAGAGAACCATAATCAAAATATTATGGTTTCCGTAGAAACTGACGGTCTAGAGAAAGCGAAATACGCCGTTGACGAAAACGTCGAAATGAAGCCTGACCGTAACGTTGAAGACACAACTTCAAAACTGGGAACCAAGAGTAACGAAAATGTCAAGACAAAGCTGCCGATAAAAGTTAGGGTCAAAGTTCCTGAAATCAAGGAGACAAGAGAGCAGGAAAACTTAGAGAAGACGACGAGTCCGGACACCGTTAAAACTGACGAACAAGAAAATGTCGTGACGAAAAACCAGGACAGTCTCAGAATCTACAAACAGGAAAACGGAGAGAACGGAAGCGTTGCCGAGTTTTGGAAGACGAAGATCGCCGACAAATCCGACCCCGGGTATTTGTCCGAGTCTCCGTTAGTCCCGAAACAGCGCAGCCGGCTGCCGGTGTCGGACTCTGTACGGCGACTGATACCTCCCAACAAACTCCCGAAGCCTCCCAGCAAACCCCAGAACTCTCCAAATCTGCTTCCCAAAGTTCCCCCTAAGCCAACCAACCCACTGTCGCCGAAAACACAGCGACCCGTTC
The DNA here is from genome assembly GCA_949752735.1 of Lumbricus terrestris. Taxonomy (NCBI): domain Eukaryota; kingdom Metazoa; phylum Annelida; class Clitellata; order Crassiclitellata; family Lumbricidae; genus Lumbricus; species Lumbricus terrestris. Next base: position 18,427,674 of record OX457050.1, read on the forward strand.
AGTCGAACGACAAGGTGATCATGCTTCCAATCGAACATTTAGGACCCAGCTCCCCAATGGTTGATATAACAAAACAAGGCGGTCCGTCTTGGAAGGGCTCAAAGATACGACCGCCGACCATGCCAAAGAAGAACTATATCTCCAGCCCATCACCACTTGTCACCCAAATGCCCGTCCTGCACACTCGGACCGCAACGCCGTCTGTCGCAAGTGATGGGCGCACGGACCCACTCAGTCCGTTTGCCTATGCAGTGTCTGGTTCTGTGTTTTACGCGGACTCGTGTTGTGCCACTCCGGTGACCGATCCGCAGAATGGTCCGGTGCAGGACACACGTAGCAACTCGGCTGCTGGTTCGATTCCTAAGCCTGGTAATTATAGATAAGGTTATTTGTGTTCAAAGGCGTCAGCATCACGCTGTCGTCCACCGACTCTCTGCAGCAGTCAAATTCGTAGCCGAGAGTTGTTCTGAACGGGACGAATAGTTCGAGCATTTCTGTGTTTCTGTTTTCTGTCAGATATGTGAACTGTGTCCGATTAAAGGTGTCATAATCTGTGGCATAATATGACCAGAAGGGACCTGAGCAGATACCTGACTACTCTCCATTTTATTGTTATCAGAGCAGTTCATCAAATGTCTCCTGGTCTCCGTGTGTGCCGCTATGTACACCACCTAATTCAAACTGTTGTATGGTCATATATAGGTGCGCTTCTGAACTGAGGAATGATTCAGTGACTTCTATTCCCGTTGAACAATGGAGCACAATTCCTTCCTTTCCCTTCCCCGGCCATTATTCTACTCTCCCAGACCGGTTTGGCGTATGTTGGCTCATTTCTGTTCCCCCGGTTTTTCACTGGACTTAAGTTACACCCACATGGTATAGGGACGGAAGTCACTGGAAGGAGAGTACTTAGTATCAGCAGTTTTATTGCACATTGATAAAGGGTGTAGTTCCCTTAGTTATTGTAAAAATCCATTTTATTGAGTTTTTTTTAACTGCTGCTGTTCACGATTGTTGCAATTACTTTCATCAATACAAAAATATAATCAATGTTTAAGTTCAGGACTGCAATTCTGAGTAGCTTTCTACCTGACTGACGCTGGTGTTTTTATGAGACTTTCTGTGTCATTCTGATATGTACAGATATCTTTTGGGGTCGGAAGCCTGTTTGCATGTGCCAAGTATTGAATTTAGGATTTTGGTTGGGAGGTGCCCGTTAAGGTAACTTTGTCGCCCCCATCTTTGTTATGGCGGACCATGGAAATCTTCGCTATGCATCTCAAGGTGAACGTTGTTGTTCCCTTTGTGCAAAGATTTAATGTCATGCCTTTACAGTGATTGCGTCATCCCCTTGGAATAACCTACTCCAGATCTGCGTGCTCTTCTGACTAGTGACTCTACACACACACCTTTTACACGCATCCAAAGACTTCTTTTTTTATCAGTGCCGGAATTGGGCTGGGAACACCTGTGAGTAGATTAAATTATAGGGGTGCTATATAAGTCCTCTGAATGAATGCATGAGTTCTGTTTTTGTTTAGTTAGCTTCTTGCTTGTTGTGTGCTGCATAGGTGTTGCCTCTTGCATACTGTGTGATTTGCTTTAAATATTAATTTGTACTTCATAAATTGACTTTGCTCGTTAGTATGCAGTTTAAATCTTAATTCCTTTCGCCATAACGTACTTTGGCTGACTACTCTTAAATGCATAATAATTAAACCAAAGAATACCTTCTGTTTGGTGATTCAGTGTTAAAATGCATAATTAAACCAAAGAAAACCTTCTTTTTGGTTGATTCAGTGTTAAAATGCATAATTAAACCAAAGAATACTTTCTGTTTGGCTGATTCAGTGTTAAATTTCACAACCAGGCTGAAGAATTCCTTCATATGTTGGTTTTTATCTGAATCTCTTTTAAACTGCAACCCCAGGCTCAATGATAACATAACGTAATTAATTAAATGTTCTGCTCTTATTTGTCTATTTGATGTTTTTAGTTGTACAACCATTTTTGTTGAATGGCCATTTTAAAATAACCAAACCTTGGTGCTATAGAAATTTATGTATTAGAGTAGATTGGTGGTCCTTAGATTATAGTTGATTGGACTACTGAATATTAGCCCTTTACTGACTGAAGTTATAGGATTTCCCATGCTATTTACTACACTTTGGTCAGTAAAGTTTTTTAGCCATTTTAGTGTGGTCAGTGGGTGCATTTATTTCCGATGAGGTCTGCTGTGTATTGAGGTCTTCTAGTATGTTAATATCTCTCAACTGATACTCCTATTTTTCTCTCTCCTGAAAATGGCTCAAAATGGTTTGTGAGTTATGGTTTTATTAAAGTCAAATGTTGGTGCATTAATTAGCGCTTTTAACGACGAAAGTATGTGATTATACTGAGTATACTGGGGACCAATGGAGTTCGTCATTAAAGGATTAATTCACAGGTTGCCTTCATAATGGCTTGAGTGGGTGATAAGGTTTACGTTATGTTTATGTTTCATCTTAATTTGTGATATTTTCCAACATATTTACATGTTAGGTTCTGTGTAAAATCTTAAAAATTGTGACTGGTTGACGAGAATTTGTTCAAAGTGGTTAGGCAACAGGTAGTTTGTTACCTTTGTGTAATTTGGGATTTTTTGTGGAAACTGTTACAATGTCTTCCGTTTCCAAAGACAATTTAAAGAATAGATTAAGAGTTCATTTATGCTTTTAAAAATTAATATAATTAAATGATGGTGGCAGTTTTTCTTGGGTTAAAATTACTATCTGATGTGAATTGTTTACTGACGCATACTACTATAAATATACTGTAAATATCCATAAGACAGTCAGACGTTTACCAGTTTAGTTCTGCTACTGCATTCGCGTGATTTGTTTGTTGTTATTTTAATATTTTTTTAAAGGAAGTCTGCCAATCTAGTGCATAATGTTAATGGTTCAAATTCTTTGGTGGTTTGTCTTAGTATGTGCTCAGTTTATGTTATGATTTTTTCCTTTGGTAGTACGATTTTATTGAGTTTTGACGGAAAGTGTTATGGTCAACGCTCGAGAGAAATTAAGTTGCTTCATGGCTGTTGTGGCGTTTCATTCGGCTTCCAGTCATGTCGTGTCTTGAGTCTGTTGGTGAATGGTTGATGACAGTTTGCATTTCTGTCATCGTTTTTTTTATAGTCTGCGTCCTTTGAGGTTTTGATGGAGAGATTGAGAGTTTAACACTTTGCCGACTGAAGTGTAGGAAATTCAACAGGCAAGGTATGGGAAATGGTATGTGAAATATTATGGGGAATCCTATGCCCTTGGTCGGTATAGGGTTAAAAGTAGGTTCATTTGTAGTTCGATTCTGCGGATGATCCTGCAGAATGTTTAGCGGCCGATTGCATCCTGTTACGGCTATTATCCTTTATGTGGAATTGACTTCGACTGTTTCTTTATAAATATTTATTTTAGGGTTTGGAATTTTAGATTTCTGGTGGTTTCAAAGCGTTAATTTTCTTTGTTTTTTATAGTCCAGAATGACCCTAATCGTCATTGTCTTGGTTGCGTCTTGTCTTGTCGCTGTCTTGGTTACATTTTCTTTCTCTGTCTAGTATCAAGCCCATCTGACAGTATTCATAGTCAACTATCAATATATGGTCAAATTTACGTAACTATCTAGCTATTTAGAAATAAATTGGATATCCTGTATACGTGTTTGTACCAATGTTGCATGCCACGTGTTTTGTAGTTACCGGTATCGTTGCTGTTGTTGGTTGCTTAGATATATTAATGTAACTCTTAAACGCGTTGTCAATTGTTGTTGTGCTGAAGTGTAATATCCGCAACAACAACAGTAAGCATTATATGATTTAACCCTTTAATGCCGGAGGGTATAGGATTTCCCATTTACTACCATCTCAGACTTCGGCATTAAAGGGTTAAGGACATGGGTTCAATGTTCACACGAGAGGCAATATCAGACATAGTGTAGTTGTGGAAAGATGCAAAGTTTATACAAGCTATGGTTAAAGTTGTCAATGCATGCTACAACTTCATCACAGCTCTAAAGGGATCAATGTCTTGGCAACATATCCAAGATAAGTATCGTCTTTCCAGATGCTTTACTGGCCTTAGCTGCAGATTTGTGTCGATAAAGATCTTGTGTAATAACTGTTCACAAGCTTTTACAAGTTGCTGTGCAAATAGGTGGATGCACGCAGTTACTCGTATACAAGCATTTAACTATAGCTGTAATACATGTGAAAGGAGCTTCACTGGTGTTCGTTGCAAAGGCTTGCTGAGTTTCAGATCGTAGTGGTGACGCACTGGTACAATAATTCATGTGGCAGATTGCTTTTCATCACATCAACACCTGGCCAGAGATCTTTTTGCTGCTTAATGATTGGGATGGTCATGTAGCTTGACCATCGTAAAGAGGCAGCGTAGAAGTTTTGTGTCGGCTGGCACCACATCAGGGCTGTTTTTAAGGAACTTTTAGAGCTTCACAACTCCTTTCCTTTCCCATCTTCCATGGTAAATTACTTCCAATCGGACCTTTTTTGCCAGTTTTAACTGTACAGAAGTGCTTCTACAACAGTACAAATCTGTTTAGAACTGCACATTTTGTGTACAACTGCACGTTAAAAAAAGCCCTGCACCACATTCTGGAATTGGTTGCTTGCTAAACTGAGATGCGATATCGCATTCAGTGGCTCTGTTTTGTCTTCAGTTGAAAGCGGTTTTCTTTTATCTTGCTATTCGTTTGGGAGTTCCTTGCAAGAGGTTTTACTGCATGGAGGTGCTGCTTTAGAAATTTGATCGTGAATTGCAACTAAGTTTTAGGAAATCTTCTGTAAATTAGCAGGCATGTGCGACGTTACCTGGTAGTCAGTTAACCCTTTAGCGAAGAACGTTTGCTTAACCTTTTCGTTACATACATACGGACATACATACATACGGACATACATACATACGGACATACATACATACGGACATACATACATAAGGACATACATACATACATACATACGGACATACATACCATAGGAAAAACTCATTTAAAGTGTAAAAAACACTAATTCCAACTTTGTTTGACTGACTAGCTGCAATAATATAATCCTCACCTTAATGTCATATTTCCCCTAGAATTCCCCCGTACGGTGCCTGGGGTTGTGTGCCGTAACGAAAGGGTTAAGTGTATGGGAACTAATGTAGTTTGTTGTCAAATGGTTAAAGCTGAATATGCACTGATGTTTGAGGCCTTATTGATTTGATGGTGCCTAAATATTCTGTGCACAAGTGTCTGTTGGTAGAGGAAACAGTGCTAGTCTATAGGTGCTGTTTCACAGTGCTTATTTGAGAGTTAGCTAGCCAGTGCTTGTTTGAGAATTTGGTGCTGTTTCAGTAACTAGGCTTCCAATAAAATTGTTAGTATGTTATAGCCATATGACTTAGATCTATAGGTAACTAGCTGTGAGATGATTCATCAAAAGTCCACATCAGTATTTGGGTCATTGTCTGCTACACCTTGTCACCTTGTGCTGTCAGCTCGTAGAGTTTTAGCGATCATCATGACACACATTCTACATTGTTTTCTGTTCGCAGACAAGTCCCTCAGTTCTTCCAAATTCATGCCAGTTATGTCGTGTATCTCGTCCATCCATTTCATCCTTGGTCTGCCGCATCTTCTCCTTCCCTCACCGCAAGCCAGCATCATTTCCTTCTCCAAACCATCAGATCGCATTACATGCCCGAAGAATCTTAGCTTCAATCTTGTCGCGAGTTGTTTTAACGACTCTCCGTTTTTGTCTGCTGCAGTATGTTAATATCTACATGAATGTCACTATTGGCACAAGTGCCCCTTTGGGTTGTAGGAATTACCGTACTGCTGGAGATTTCCCTTTTGGACATTGGACTCTTCGCAGCATACGTGGCACTAGTCGTTCGCTGTACGTGCAGGCTAATTTGCTACTGATCTGCTACCGGTAGTCTACTAATTGTTAGTAAATTTTATTGTTTGTGATTGTATCTCAATATTTTTACAAGCTCATGCTTGAGCCTCATGTTTGGCTTTAATATAATACATTTTGTGATTAGGATATGTGGCACAGTTGATCCTGTCTATTAAAAAACATCTCAGACTATTCTATACTGAACCGTTGTGAAGTGCACTGTGCAACGTGTGCACTGTGCAGTGGTGAAATATGTTATGATATGCATTCACTAAATGGTATGTTGTTGCTCATTCGGATGTGCCACAGGATCTCTCAAAATCTTTACAGATCTAAAACCTGAGCCAAACTGACGAATCTGTAACCAATATGTTTACTATTAAATAGTAAACATATTGGTTACAGAGCAAATAGCAAATTTTGCTATTCGGATAAGCATAAAAAGTCTGAAATGAGGTGCACAATGCTGCACGTGGTTGATTATTGCGACATGAACACGTTGAGGTGATGGGGTCTACTCTTTTAGGTGGCAGATCTCAAATACTGAATTTGATTACGGCAGTTGTTGTACATTGTGGCATCTGAGCATTGCATAGTCAGAACTGGTTGTATGCGATATTATTTTGTGCCAATACAGTGAGAATTTCTGTGCTTACATAGCTAACGAGTCGGGCCTGTGTAGGTTGAATTGTTTTGCCGCTTTACTACGATCTCTTGCATTTCTCTACATCCAGCTCATTCCCATGCAGTCAGATGTGTTAAATCGACCTGTCGGTAGTTAGAAGTTTCTGAAGGCCGAAAGAATTGACGATTTTTATCCACAGCACTGCAACATATGTGTATATGAACTGTTTTGCTTTGCTTGATGAGCTTTCTGCATGGCAGTTACTTATTTAGCAATGATTTTTTGGCTGGGTTTGTTATTTATAAACGCTAATGCTTGCATGTAAGTAAGAAAGCGTGTAGACGTATATATTCATTTAATCAGATGCTTTTCAGAGTTTGATTTGCTCAGTTTTTATGTGCTTCGTTGTACAGGCTATATATGTTATTCGTGCAGTGCATTACGAGAGCTTCACTGGTCACTGTTGTTGACAGACATCCAACCACTATAATAACAGACGACCCTATGTGACAGCTGTGGCTTCTTACGGTTGAACATAAACCTTGCAATGCGTTTAGTTATTCGCAAATTGGAATAGATACAATTTGAAACGATCTGTGCGTATTTTATGACCAAAATTTTGTGAAATTATGTTTCTGTCTGTCTGTCTGTTGCTCTCCATCTCTTTGTACCTGTATTGTTCTCTACCTTTACAGGTAAACATAGTTTTCATTGGATGACCGAATAACTCCAGCACGTCTCATTTCCAATCACATAATTATGGAAAAAAATGTTGAAATTATTATAATTGCTCAAGGTCAAGACATACTGAACAAGACCTGTGCACATGGGCAGAGTTTATCAGGGGCTAGGGGGCTAAGCCCCCCCCAAGAAGACCCAGATTCAGTTTTTTACCGTGTAAACGGTATCTTTTCCCGGGCTTAGCCCCCTCAAGAAGGCGCAGACTCATAAGTTAGCCCCTCCTAGAACGGAAACCAAACTCCGCCAATGCCTGTGCAACAACAGAATGAATTTTATTGTGGATTCAGAGAGGTATTTGGCACACCTTAGGGCTGGCTGTGACCCATTAAACTGGTTTGGATGAGGGATGCTTATGGAATTCGCATATGGAAAACTGTTTACGATGATGATATTCGTTTAAATCAAAAGTATGACAAATCCATGTGCCAAACCGCACCAGGTTACAGGTCAGAAATGTAAAATAATACACAGAAGTAATAATAAAGTTTAGTAATAATAATGTAATAAAGTTGCGGCAGCCATGAGCTGGCACCAAACCTGCATGTTATTGATGTTAAAATAGACAGTTGATGGTGAATTACTGTCATTGAATGAGGATAAGCCAAAAACGGCCCGTCAGTTATTAGCAGCTACTATATGAGCGCTACTGACGCACGCTTCACGATGGTGATGTGTACGAAGAATCGCCAGTTCATGATGATATCATCTTTATTTATTTTACTTAAACGATTTTGTATAGCATCTCTTCAAGGTACACTACTCAGAAGCACTCCCGGCCCAATCACAGCTAAATAAGAGATTCTTAAGAAACAGAGTGGAGTGACCCCTGGGCCTGAGCAATAAGTGCAGTGTAACATGTAGGCCGTTCCAGGGCAAGCTACCTAGAATGAACGACTCTGTCGAATAGCTGTCCGCAGGCATGGAACAAGAAACTCGGCTTGATTCGTCAATCGAATGGTGGTTTGGCGTTGGACACCTGAGGTGGATCAAAAGATTTCTTGCAGATATAGGGGGCCAGTCCTTTGATGCACTGCCTAATGAATGTCATTGCACCCCTTCAAGATTTATACTCGGAAGTGCTCCTGACTACAGCGTGGACACTGAATCGGAGTTTCACACCGAAGCGCATGAGCAATTGTGAGTGAAGGACTTGTTCAGGGTTCCTACGCGGTGGCTTGAGGTGGGTTCGAATCCGCAAACTTTCCCTCTTCTAGGCGCCAAGCATACCCATTCCGTCTTCTAGGTGCCAAACATACCCAACACCACCGCACCCCACAATCAACTCGCAGACCTGTGGACAGTCTCGTACAGGAAAGGGAGCCAATGCAAGCATCCTGGATATATGATGAGGCATGACCAAATTTTGGGATATAACCAAAAGTTGTGCTGCAGTACGTAGGACCCATTCAATGATTCAAGACATGGCGGAGTGTGTTGCAGTAGTCAAGGCTACATAAGCTTCAAAGACTTCAAGCTTGACCAGTTATTAGCTTGGCATTTTGTAAATAATTATGATTGCAAAACTACATTTCATATCAACTTTTTCTTATCTAATTAGGACTACTTGGGATTTTTTGGTACATTATTGGCACAGCATAGATGAAAGAACAAGCATAGCTATGTAGGCTTATCATCTGTTTTTGTGCTCTTCGTTTATCTTGGGATTTTATGGTAAGATCTTGGGATTTCTCAAAATGGAGAGTGGCAATGCCACGGCAAATGAGAAATGAAAGTTGATTTCGCTTTCTGTTTCTCAGCGTTTAATCTACAATTTCCGGCGGAAACCCCGACTTTGAGATATTTTTTATTCGTTGACGTCGGCCAGGCTTCAGGTTTGTCCGTTGGAATTTTATAGATCGTAATCGTAAACTCGAAATTTCTACAGGGCCCACAAAAGCCAAGTCGCGGGAACTAGCTTATTACATAGACAGGCGCTCAATCAAAACAAAATCGATCGGCAGATGTCAAGATCCGGAGAGTCGGGCGATGAGTTAGACAGACGACTATAATGGTAGGCTACCTCCCACGCTCAACTCTAGTGTTTTAAGTTTCGAGTGAAAGACCTGTGTGGATCATAAAGCAATAGGTGGAGTTTGGTCAGTTTGTAGGATGGGTCAGATCATCAGATAGGCTAATTGTCGTAGCGATAATGGGAGCTTAATTGTTCCAAAGATGTGGGACAGCAATGGGCCTATAGATATAGAACGATTTGCAAATTTTAATGAAGAGGTGATGAAAGGAAGCTTCGGGAAATTGGTTTCGTGTGGCACTTCTTGATATAGCAACTTAGCCCTTAGTCGCTAATAAACCTAACCGACTACCCTAGCCGACCATCACGATGCCTAACCGACCCTCACGACTCCTAGCCAGATTCCTCCTCTTTCCGTCTCCCTCGCCATTTCAAGTTTTCAACTGTAGGTCCCTAACACCATTCACTATTGGCACCCACAGATTTTCGTCATCTAACGTGCGCATCATCGATTAGGTTTTGATTGATTATTATTCATAATATTGTGACATCAGCTTTTGATGGGGTTAGCCTGTTAGCTATGTCTGGAAGTAAATCATCAATGTTGGCCACAACATCTGTTTAAATTTTCCAGAATGCATTTTCAAAATTGGCTTATCTGCTCTCCACAGCTTATATGTGTCTACCCTGTGTCAAACTCATGCTGAAAATAATGAAGTGCACTCGTAAATGAGCTGCGGCTTTACAAGTTTACACTCCATTCAGGTTAGGTTCTGGTTAGTGTGAAGTGGTGGTTACCCCCGCCCACCCCAGCTACTGATTTAACACCCGTTACCCTTGAGGACGTACCCACTAGAACTGTGGTGCACTTTTCCAGTGTTGTTCCTTTTTGTGCATGGCCCGGTTAGCATGGTGTGTCATATTGCATGTTCTTTCACAAAACTAATGCAGACTGTTCCAAGGAGTCACATGTGCTCAATATGTTCTTCCAATTAATTAATGTTTTTTCTATGCCGTGCATGTGCTCTTGTATTTCTTGATTTTATCAACAGAGAATTAAGCAGTTGTATTTTCCATGGTTGTGCTCTTTTGAAATTCTGTTTTAGCGAAAAGCTGGTGACAGGAATTGATTGATCAAGGATGACTTCAAGTTCAGATACACATCATATCTCTCCATGGGAACTGCAAGTGGAACATCAAGATGCTTTGATCTTCTATGCGGAAGGTAGTCCAGACGACAGAATCAAGGCTTGCGAATTACGGGATACTATCAATGGGTTTTGCTTTGACAATGGTATTATGGGTAAGGCTGTTCTTTATGACGAGACAATGCAATATGGTGCGTCGCTTATTACAAGTTTAGATGATGCTCTCAAGTTTAGTACGCTTTTATTTGTACTGTATTCCAAGAATCTGGTGGAGGATCAAATTAACTGGCAGACTACGAATGCATCGCTATGGCATACAATTGAAAATAAAGATAGAAGTGAGACGTTTATTCCAGTAATCTGGAAGGACGGTAATGTTTCACCAGCGTACGCTAAGGAAAAGCGACCACTTGACATGAAGAAAGGAAACTGGAGGAGTCTGTTAAAGCGATTGATTAGTAGCCATCTGGAAAAAAGATTGGATCGCGAAAAAGAGCAGGAGCGTCTTCGGTCTAATCAAGCACCGAACAGTGCTCCACCCAATGGCTACACGCTGCCATATGCACGCATGCCATCTAGAAATCAGGACGGTCTTGGGGATATGGATCGCCAGGAATCTCCCGAAAATATTGATGTAGATGGCGGTGACCTTCATCTACATGATGCTGTTGCAAATGGTCATGGAGCTTCGCAGTTCCCTTGGAACTATATGAGATATTTGGTTAGTGAGGAAGGGTTTTATTGGTTCAGCGCCCTCGGATTTGTCATTGTTTCGCTGACTCTGATAAAGTTGAAAGCACGGTGACCAGTAATTGGGCATAGCTATGACACCCACATCTTGATAAAAGATTTTTAGTGTATTTTGCTCAATTTGGTACAGAATAACAGATGTATGCATGTGTATTTTAAAAATATTTTGCTTATCAAGTTAAATTAATTGTAAAAACTAAAATATAATAGTGGGTGTTGTGATTATGCAAAAAATTTATTAAATGTATTAATATTTGATATGATTCAGTTTTTTCTGTTAGTCAATCTTGTGTCTTGTTCTTACATGCACATTTTATATATTATTATGTTGAATTTGATCAGAGCTTGGGTCTGGCACCCCCACCCCCTAACGATAGTGCGGGTGATACTATAGAGGTGTCTGGTAGATCCCTCTATAGTATCACCCCCACTATCTGTCTACCACTCTACCTGTTGTCCAGTGGCGTAGCCAGGAATTTATGATGGGGGTTTGCTTTTTTTGCCTGGCCGGATGCCCTTTCTGACATCAATCCAACAGTGTTACAGTATGTAAAAAGGGAAATAAAGTAACAAAGCGAATAAAGTAAGAAAAACAATTGTTACTGCAAGTAATTGTTTTGTTTTTCTTATTTAAGTGGATAAATAACCTTTAAAAAACTTTTTCCTAGGCCAATGGGGGGGCAGTGTTTAATCTAGTCCCCCTCCTCTGGGGGGGAATTGAGGTTTCTGGGGGGGAGACAATTGAACGTCCTTCGTACGCTCGTGATGCGCATTGTACTGAGACGGGGAGGGGTACGCCCCTCCCCATCAGAAACTTTTTGAATTTCCACATTGCAATGGCAGCATTTCAAGGTGTCGTCTTAACAAAATAGCTGTACTTTTTCAGTGGCTTATTAGAAACTTTTTGAATTTCCACATTGCAATGGCAGCATTTTAAGGTGTCGTCTTAACAAAATAGCTGTACTTTTTCAGTGGCCCATTAGAAACTTTCTGAATGTTCACATTGCAATGGCAGCATTTTAAGGTTTCGTCTTAACAAAATAGCTGTACTTTTTCAGTGACCCATTAGAAATTTTTTTGAATTTCCACATTGCAATGGCAGTATTTTAAGGTGTGCTTTTTCAGTGGCCCATTAGAAACTTTTTGAATTTCTACATTGCAATGGCCGCATTTTAAGGTGTACTTTTTCAGTGGCCCATTAGAAACTTTTTGAATTTCCACATTGCAATGGCAGCATTTTAAGGTGTCGTCTTAACAAAATAGCGGTACTTTTTCAGTGGCTTATTAGAAACTTTTTGATTTTCCACATTGCAATGGCAGCATTTTAAGGTGTCGTCTTAACAAAATAGCTGTACTTTTTCAGTGGCCCATTAGAAACTTTCTGAATGTTCACATTGCAATGGCAGCATTTTAAGGTATCATCTTAGCAAAATAGCTGTACTTTTTCAGTGACCCATTAGAAACTTTCTGAGTTTCCACATTGCAATGGATGCATTTTAAGGTGTCATCTTAACAAAATAGCTGTACTTCTTCAGTGACTCAGAAACTTTTTGAATTTCCACATTGAATTGGCTGCATTTTAAGGTGTCATCTTAACATGATAGTATCACTTATTATAGTAGTAAATAATCTCATTATAATCATATAATAATAAATAATATCATGGTATATTATAACACTTCATGTAAAACAATGATGAAAACAGTAACTAAAACCAATATCATTTCGTCAAATTTTTCTGGGGGGAAATGTCAATCCTGGGGGGGAACTTCCCCCCCAGAGACGTCTAGATTAAACACTGAATGGGGGGGCTTAATCCCCGAAACCCCCCTTGTCTACGCCACTGCCGTTATCACCAGTTTGGTCCAAATGTCTACTGTTACTGTAAGACCTTTCATTGAGCGTCAAAAGAATGAAAGAGTAAGATGGCCTGTATGTTATATGATGTGAAATAAATTAACGACCTCTGGATATTCAGCTCTTTTATAAGCCTAACTTACATAGCGTTTAATCTAGACTTCTCCCCCCCAAGATTTTGCCCAAGAAAAACTGAACACCGCTGCTTTTTACATGTAGGTCTAAAGAAAAGAGTTGTCCAATGGCGTAGGCTAATTAAGAAAGAGAAGATAAAATTAGATTATAATTATCAAAGACTTCAAATTGTGTGGTTACTACGGTACTACCACGATTTGTACTAATTAAAAGACTAAAAAATGATCTTGAGTCCTTGACCGATGTGATTTTTGCCTTACAGATAAAAGGCCGTAGCCAGGATTTGATTTCAAGGCGTGTTTTCCCGACTTTTTCTTTTGGCGAAATTTCCATACGACCTTTTTTTACTCGGCAAAATGTCTGACGACTTTTTTTGTCATTTCGGCCCTTTTTGGCTCGTAGGCTAATAAGTTCACGCCGGTGCAAAAAACATTATATTTCTCGATTTTCGACTTTTTCTGCTCGAAGTTACATTACACACTGAATTTCTTACATCATGTGCTAGTAAATGCATTATTTCAATTTTACATCTTTTCGTTTCGGGGTAGGGGGTGTTCAAACACACAAACACCCCCAGCTACGGCCTTGACAGACAGGGGACTGCTCCTCCCAAAATTAGTAGTTGAGTCGTTGTGCTACCTTCCCTGGGGTCACGGCCGTATTAAGGTGCTGTGCACTGTGTGCAGTATGAGAATTGTAGAAAAATAACTGAGGAGTTAGACATTGATATATTTGGACTTGGGGTGTACAATGAGCTTGAATGAGGACTTAACTACGGCACATTAAGAAAAACTGGTGGTTCAACCCCCACCCCTCCAGAGGCCTTCCTCTGACAGCTTAGGCCTACAAAACTGCAGGCCCGGTGCTGCTGCACCCTTAACTGCATCACCCTAAGCACCCACCTGTATATGCATACCAGGCCAGACCTGCCTGGAATCGTAGGGCCTACACGTCCAGTTACTGCAGACAGGAGGTCTCGCTGACAATAATATAATTTATAATTATAACACCGAAAACTTGAGGCAGGCGAGATTGTTTATTTACAGAAAGGAAAATGTATCTATAACGTGTGGTTAAAAAATTATTATGAACTCCATGTAGCATTTTGAATAGTTTAGATAGTTTCAAAGTCGCATACAACTCCGTATTTCTGAAGCACTATTTGAAAACCTAAGCACGGGCTCCGCCTTCTTCAAGAGCGCTGCATCGAGTCAGACTTGGGGTGTGTGACGTGTGTTCCAGGACTAATGATGTCAAGTAAAGATCTAATTCCGGTTGCCGGATAGAACAGAGAGGGATGTAAGCTCATGAGGAGCTGCTAATGGGGAGTCGCAAACAGTGGCGGCGCCAAAATTTCAGTTTTGGGGGGGCTGAAGCCTCGCGGATGAAATTTCTGACGACCATTTTTTTAGTCGTCCGGTCGAAAATCGTGGAATTTCAATGTAAAAAAGGATGGCCTTTTTAGGGGGTGCTTAATCTTTTATAGGGGGCTTAGTCCCCTCTAGTGCCACCACTGGTCGCAAAGTTCTGAAAAAGGCTTGCTTGCGGCAGTGGCGTAGCCATGAATTTATGATGGGGGTTTAGGTTTTTTTGCCTGACCGGATGCCCTTTCTGACACCAATTAACCCAACAGTATTAGGCTACTACAGTAAATAAAAAGGGAATAAAGTAACATAGGGAATGAAGTAAGAAAAACAAATGTTAGGCTACTACAAGCAATTGTTTTTTCTTATTTAAGTGGATAAATAATCTTTAAAAAACTTTTCCCCTAGGCCAATGGGGGGTATTAACCCCCGAAACTCCCCCCTTGTCTACGCCACTGGTTTGCGGAGTATCAGGTCTATGAATCGGGATAGGAATTTTTCAAAGGCATGCAAAGATTTTAACTTTTGAGTGAAAAGCTTGCAGGCAGCCTAGGCCTAATAGTTAGCAGATGAATCTATAGTTGTCACAGATCTAAACCATGCAATCGTTGGATACTTAAGCCGCAGCAGTGCAACAACTGTACTATTGACCTTCACGTATACTTGTCGCAAGGCTTTCGAACGATCAGCATTGTCACGGTTCCGCCTCACCGCGCAGTAAACCATGGCGGTGACGTGCTTTCAGTGCTAAAAGTGTGGGAAAATAAGTGCCTGGACGCCCCTTATCTTTCCAAAAGAAGTGCCTGGACGCCCCTTGCCTTTCTAGTCATTGCTGGCCAATAAGTGGCTGGACGGCGTTCAGATTTTAAAATAAGTGCATGGACGCCGTCCATGACCGTCCAGCCACACTTTAAGCCCTGCGTGCTTTCATCTGCTGCGGTTAGCCATCTGATGGTTTGATCATCATTCTAGTTTGTTCAATGATGACTTTCATGCCTTGTGGTGCCTGCGATGCTAGAGTGGCCCACCAGATCACCTTCTGACTGAAATATGAACCGAATGGGTTGTTGAGATTAGACATCAATGTTGTGGTGTTGCACGGGTTGTACCACCATCCAGACATCGTCACGCTGCAGGTGCCACCTGTCGATGCATCGTAGGTCATGAACTTGGTTCCGTTGGCCGAGGTCAGCGAGTCCCCGGCGTCACCCGAATACCCTGCGATGTGCAGGGTGTACCCGAGCGACGAGTCATCGATGCTGACGCTGGTGTACTCCGCCGAATACCAGGCCCTGCTGGCGAGGATTTCCACGCGAAGGGAGTACGATCTGGCGCTGGTCAGCTGCGATAGGGGCTCGTTGCCGAGATAGAAGCCGCCGGTGGTGTTGGTCGCGTCACCGAATCCGTTGGAGAACTCGGTCCAGGTGCGGTTGAAGGCCAATGAGTAACTGTTGGTCTGCCTCGCCTGGAAGATGATCCAGCCGTGGATGGAACGAACAGGGCGTGTCACTGGTGTCAACGGAGAATCGGTATTCGTCGGGTTGTATGTCACGTTATCGAGTGACGGCTCGACTGTGAAACCTTCGATTACAAGAAATAGGCCCCAAGCCCCCAATGCCATGCAACTAGGCCTATAGCCAACTACCGTAGTCAACTACACAATTTAAGGCGGTATATATCGTAATAGTAGGCTATACGCTTAATTGTCTTTGGTATTACTATTGAAATTGAAGCGAATTACAACGGTATCGTACACATGGGCGGAGACTCAATTGGTCTATAGAATTCGGTGGGGCGAAAAAAATGGCCGAGACGCGACATTTTTTGCGGCCGCCGGAGTCGCCGAAAAAATTTCAATTTTCATTGTCCAAAATTTCTGACGACCTTTTTTTATTGAGGGACATGACAATGGACGGTCCCCACCACAAACATTGGGGACCGTCCCCCTGCATTTCCTCCCATAAGTCTCGGGCCATGATCGTACATTGGGCCTATTCTGATCATTGGCATCTAGGCTACTTATAGCATTATCCGCAATATAGGCCTACTTCTATGAGCCCCGTAGTCATGGGTGGAGTTTGGTTTCCGTTCTTGGAGGGGCTAACTTATGAGTCCGCGCCTTCTTGGGGGGGGCTAAGCCCGGGAACAGGTACCGTTTATACGATGAAAAAACTGAATCTGAGTCTTCTTGGGGGCTTAGCCCCTCTTGGCCCCTGATAAACTCCGCCCATACCCGTAGCCTAGCTCACTCCTTCAAAATTAAGCTTAGGCCTAATAATTTCCATTATAGGCTTACATTCCTTACGTGAATAATCACGGTACCGGTATTTTAAATGCCACGTACGCTCAACATTCCGACACATAAATTATCATGGGCGAAGTTTATCAGGGGCTAGGGGAGCTAAGCGCCCAGGAAGACCCAGATTCATTTTTTACCGTGTAAATGGTATCTTTTCCCGAGCTTAGCCCCCCAAGAAGGCTTTAGCCCCTCCAAGAACGGACACCAAACTCCACCCATGCAAATTATAGATGTGTTACCCGACGTTGCCCGGGAAATTTAGGGTTTTCAACACTACTCCTCTGAGGTACCCAGCGTTGACCGCTAAATTTCGTGCTTTCGCCACCCCTCCACCCCACCCCCGCTTTCCCAAAAAGCCAAACATGACCCAGGTGTGTGTGCTGACTGTAGACTAATACAATTATTGCAGGCTGTCTGTTCCGTTAGTATAATTAATATTTCTGTGATCTGCGTTCTTGCACTGTAACCGGTTTCAGTTTGTCAACCGGAATGTTGATAAATGGAAATTATTATTGGGCGCGTATGACGTCATGCGGACTGTTGACTCTTACTAATACCGCCAGCCTGCCAGGGCTTTTTTAGCGTGCAGTTGTACACAAAATGTGCAGTTCTAAATGGATTTGTGCAGTTGTAGAAGCACTTCTGTACAGTTAAAACTAGCAAAAAGGTCATTGTTCTCCGAATTTACCATGGATGATGGGAAGGGAAAGAAGGACTTGTGCAGTTCTAAATAGTCCTTTAAAACATCCCTGAATACCGCAATGCGGCAAATGATGATTAAATCTAATTAAAACGCTAATAACTCTGGTTTTAAAGTGAATTAAGAGCTTAAAATAGTTGCGCTGAACTTAAAGTTTGGGTAAGATACCGTAAGAATCAATTGCAAAAGTTTTGTTAAACCGACGCTCTGTCATTTCCGAGCCCTTTCTGGGACGAAGAGTCAAAATACATCCGGACACACAAACATATGGAAGGACAAATTTTCAGACTTTTAATATTAGATATGTCAGAAGTCAAGCATTATGTGGGGGCTGAGATGCCATCATGCCGAAAATAATCATGATTAATAAAAAAAATTAAATACAGGCCTAATACCGGCGCAGTACCGGTACCATTGATTTGTCAGAATTTCAATTGGCTTAAACGTAACCGTTCTGTATACGTAGGCCTACTAAGGGCCCTAGGCCTATAATACTGTCTCCGGACAATTTGTTTGCCTCGTACGGGATTCGAACTATCTATAGATAGTGAAAAAAATTAGTGTATATAATAATAATAATAATAATAATAATAATAATAATAATAATAATAATAATAATAATACTACTACTACTAATAATAATAATAATAATAATAATAATAATAATAATAATAATAATAATAATAATAATAATAATAATAATAATAATAATTAGTGGTTCCTGTAGAAGACCTACGCCCGAAATGGATGAGGTTTAGCCGTTCAGGCACATTGCTTTTAACTTTTTATAAGTCCCTGGGGGAACAAATTTAAAGTACCTCAGAGCAAAAAAATAATATAATAATAATAAGAAGAAGAAGAATAGCCTAATAAGAATAAGAATAATAATAGCCTAATAAGAATAATAATAAAAATAGCAATAGTAATATTATACAAATGATTTCCATAGAATCCCTACATAATAAATAATAATAAAAGTATAACATAGCCTACTTATAAATGCATGATACCTTCAGTGTTTGGCAGGCAAGTTGCCCAGATGCGGTTTCGTTTGAAACAAGCGAATTTGTTGCACTCGCGGACCGGGTCGTATACGGTGTTCACGCAGCGGGAGTAGATTTGTCCATCGAGGGTGAACGGAAAGGAACAGTTCGGCGCTGGAATCGCTGTAGGGTCACCTGTAAACATCCATTCGCAGGTCTGTCTCCCATGTTTCTACCATGACATCCTTTATTATAGTCCACGCATTTGTCTGCTCCAAAATTGATTAGGCCCTACTGTAATTCCCCTCTCATTGGTGTAGGCCCTACCCAAGGTCCAAGATTGTTCGCTTTTCTAAATAATGCCATATAATTATCATGGTCATCCAACTATGTGTATACACTTGCTTCCTCTCTCTGCCCACATCCAATATAAAGTTCTTGCTTATTTACCACCAGAATGCAGCTGTAGATGACTTATTTGACGCTAATATCCTAGTATTTTTAAACAACCCGTGATTTAATTTATTGCCAATTATTACTCTGATCTGCTATAGCCTATAATGATGTTAAGGCCTATGTCCCACTGTGCGTTTGCAAGTGGAGTAAGAAAATGCAGTACTTACTTACTCAGGGCCTACTACGCCATGGGGGGATGGAAGCAGACTGCTTCCAATTTGGGCCAGGGGGGGAAAGGTTTTCCCCCCCTGGGAAAAAAGTTCATCTGTCATGGACTTCCTCCTGGTAAATCCCCCGAACAATCCCGTAATAACAAAGGGTAAATCTTCATTTAATTTGACTTTTGCCTAACACACATAAATTTGTCCTTGCGCTTCCATCGCATTCGCACCCATCAGGGCATGCCACATGGGGGGAGTAAGTAGACTAATCCAACTTGTGCCAGAGGGAAATACCCCCCCCCCTAATGATAGATGGGTATAAGAGATTTCCTTCTGGACTCCCTCTGTTCTACCACAGAATAGATAAAGCGCTTTATCTATTCTATGGTTCTACTCCTCCCCGCACACCCACGAAAATTCCCCTTGAACGTTCATCCCGCCATCTCAAGGGTATATATTCATTTAGTATGACCTTTGCTTTACATTCACATTTGCCCCTGCACGTATATGGCGCTCGCTCTCACAACTCATAATTCGGCCTAATTACATTAATTGCTATCATTTTGTTAAGGTAGCCTATATTCATGGGCGCCCGCACATGCCCCCCCCTGGAAAATTGAAACCTATTTTTCTAACTACTACTTTTAGGGTTAAAGAAATTTTTTCCCATTGAAATACTTTTGTTACGAATGATACACTTCACTGAAAGTCAGAAATTTAAGTAATGAAATCTCTTTAGAAATAAAGAAGAGCTCTCTTAATATTTTGCCTTGAATTTTTTCAAGCTCTTGCTGAAAACGGTAACAATGATTTTTAACCCTCCCGTGGGTGCCCATACAAATAGTATTCCTATAGATTGCGGCCTTCTTGTCTGGAATCTCGCTGTAGGCTAATGCAATTTTTCACAACTACGCAAAAATTAATTATCAATAAATTACACTAATGTAAACATTTGTAATTTATCAACAGTCCATTGAAATTAAGTAATGGAGATCTACATATTCACCAGCATTATATATGGAATCAAGTCTGCTTTAAGTCAGGCTGCATTTTGTCCATTTTGCATGCTGCCAGCTAGTACAGAATTTAGGTAGGCTAGGCAGAGCTGTAGAGAAACTTGGATAATTGACTCTGGTTATCACGCCTCGAGATTTTCTCCCAAAACCAATGTCTCCTCTGTACAAAAGAGTTGATACCCCATTCTTCTGAAGTTCTGATCCTCGGGATCTTCCACCTTCCTAAACGACACCTGCAATAACATCTGACCCTCTGGATACAGGACGCGGACCTCTTTCTTGACTGCCCTTTGAACAGCCTGATGACTCGATGCAGCGCTTCTGAATAAGCTGGTGCCCTACAATTGACTTTGGCGTGGCACTTCAGAAGTTAGAAATTACGATTAAAATATAGAAGCAACTTGATGGAGCACTTGCCTCTTTAAAACTGATACCTGTTTTTCGTTCATTTATTCATTCATTCATTATATAGCGCCCCTTCAAAAACCTACTTTTTAACATTCTACTTTTGATTTTTAATAAATTTCTTCGGTCTAAGAAAACTATTCATATTGAAAATGATAGGCCTACACCAAATAAAACTGAGAAGTATGCATTAAGAAACCTCTTTGAATAATACCCATGCATATTCTCACTTTCCAGCTTTGCAATTTTTAAGCTCTTGCGACTAGGAAGTTTAACCGTGACCAACTTAAAAATTTTGCCCCCCTGCAAATATTTCTGCGGGCGGCCATGCCTATATTGTATCTACTGAAACTGCATTGGTTTTCTAATATTGCTCTAAAATGAAATGAACGATATTTTAAGATTGAATTTTAGTGATAGGAGGCAAAGAAGCAACAGTAAATATTATTAGTAGCCTACTTTTGTTTATAGTAAAGGTTTTTAGTCTGTTTAAGTAAACATTAATCAAGCAATAAAAGCTTGGTTGCTCAACAACTGAAGTTCAAAATCAAGTAAAGCAAATGGCTTATAAATTCCTCCCTCAAACATTAAAGCACTATTGAAGTCTGTACAAATGCAAATTGCTTACACTTTTGTAGCCTACATTTGAGGGAAATGTTCGAGGGAATTGTCCTATTGAAATACTCTGTTGGAATCCAGAGAGGAAATTACGAAGAGTGGTCCTGGGAAATGTCCATGGGATCTGTCTGGATCAGAAAATGGATGTTGCTGAGTATTGTACAACTGACAGTAGACTTCCCAATTTGATATACCACAAGAAATTGATATTTTACCGAATGCTGGATTTTTTCAAACTTCACATGACTACTACAGTGTTTAACGCACTGCGAACCCATAATGAGAAATTTTAGAATGTTACCATTATATTGTGCAAATTTTAAAATATTAAATCATGGGGAGACGACATTTTATGATATCCAAAACCATGTTTCTGAGCTTGAATTCACGAGCAATTTTATGAAGATGACAGCTTTGAGAGGTACAATTACAGCGTGCAAATCCAAAAAAGTGAAATTTTCGTGACTTTATCGCTCATAAACAGCTAGCAAACAAGAGCTTAAAACATGCGCTATATAGTCGATGACAACAGCTAAAAATGCGTTGGTTTCTGGGGCTCCGACCCAGACCCCTCTGGAGGAGCTCACGACGCTACCACTACCCCAGACCCCTAGTCGCTATGGGCTTCGTGCCTTCGGCACTCGCAGCTTCGCGCCTTCGACGCTTGCAATATAGGCAAAAAGTTTCTGTTAGGGGGGAATGCTTCCACCTCTCAGGGGGGGATAGTAGGCCCTGTACTTACTTATCTGTTGACGCTTATAATTATACTAGCTGGGGTACCCTGCGTTGCCCGGGAAATTTAGGATTCGATCCGCTCCGGCCACAACCCCACCACACAACACCCCACCACACTGCGACCTCTATACCAGTACGCCACCGGAGAAATTTGGGTTTGACGAAAATTTCCACCCCCATCCCACCCCCACCCCACCCCTCCACTCCCAACCCCTCCCACCCCCACCACCCCCACTCCACTCCACCCCACCTCCCACTCCATCCCCCTCCACCCCCACCCCACCCCAACCCAACTCCCTCACTCCACCCCACCCCAACCCCCACCCCATCCCCAACCACGGGTGTAGGACATTAGCCCCCCGGACAAAAGCCCCCCCGGACATAAGCCCCCCCGGACAAAAGCCCCCCGGACAAAAGCCCCCCGATTTTGGGTAGGACATTAGCCCCCCGGACAAAAGCCCCCCTCCCTATGTGCAAATCGTAGAGTAGTGCCGTAACTGGTGACTTGTCACTGGCATTCACATGCAAACCAAATTTCTTAATGTCAATTAGGTCCTAATTGTGTCAGTAGGCCTATAGACTTAGATTTGAAATGAACCAATGGGAATCGTATAGGGCTATAGGCCCTATACAGTCTATTTGTTTAGTGTCAAACAACGGTTTGTTAACGTCAGTTAGGCTACGTCTCAGCTTTGTAGACTTATTAGCGTCGTTTCAATTCAAACTTAGATTCAATACATTAGAGAAATAAACGAATGGGAATCGTATACAGTAAGTTCAGTTTTGGCTACTACGAAGGTTTGTCAACGTCATTTAGGCATTAAACTTTTATCTAGATTTCACAAACTTTGGACTTCAAATCTTTTACATTTATGAGAGACTTTACACAATGAGTTGTTCCCGTCGTTCTGCAATTAGTGCTGTGACGCGCGGGGGCGCCGCCTGTCCTACCGTTTCCGCCCCCAAATTAATGGGCTCTACTGTTGCGCGCCCCCTTAAGCGCGGTTGAGGAAAGCTGGGTCCTAGGTCAAGGGTTTTGGTGTCAATGGTAGCGGGTTCGAATCCTAACCTAGGGTGTGAGCTTCTCTGGTTACCAAATTCCTCAGGATGGGCCGATATTGGACATATGTCAGCGGTGGCTGTTAAGCTCACAACAGCCCCACTAAATGGGTGCTTATCTGGGTTCGATTCCTCAACTTTTCCCCAAGCTCCATCACCCACTTTACCTTCAGCTACCGACTTCACCATTGTTTCACATTCTTTCTGGTGGGAACTTAATTGGGCTTGCTGCATGGAAACTAGATTCAGCTCTTCAGCTAGACCGATTAAAATGCTACTCTGGCGCTCCATAAACTGTTCTATTGTAGTCATTTGCTTCTGTAATACAGCAGGGTCTAAGTCATCAGTATCGTCTGTAGTCCCCAACTCAAGGGTTTCTCTCGGACATATCTCATCTTCCTCTTGTCCTGTCCCTAAGACACTGTCCGTTTCCCCGTCGGAGTCCATTATAATTAGATAGCAGAAATCACTTCACAGTTCTCTATTTAAGTTTTCATTTATTGTAGAATTAATCAAGCGACTGTCTGTCGTTCATTAGCAATTATTTACACAGCCGATAAAATAGAAACAATATTAAAGATTCACTATTAAGGCCTTCCTGAAACGCCTATGTCCCTTGACTAGCTTAAGTTTTATCAGATCAGTTCACAGACTGACTATTTCACACCTATCCGATCAGTTCACAGACTGAATACACCACAACTAATATTTACACCAAAATAGCGATACAAGTTTTATCTAATTACACTTAGTTCAGGTTCGAGCTCTATAGATTAGGTTGCCTTTACTTCCCTGTTCCCTTTGATATTTTTGGACAGCCGATCCACCGTTTTCCGTCCTGTAGAAAGTTATTGAGTCGTCGGCCGATGCCAGAATTTCTCCGTAGGAAGCGTATTATCAATTTAATTGTTGCCGGAAATCTTCGTAATTACACATCGATTCACAAGACATCGGAAGAACCTCGTCTTCTACCCGAGAAACTTGCCAGAATCAAAAATACCATCAATTTTACCACGATTCACGATTTCCACCAGCATAGGTCTTACACGATTCAACTCTGCAGCCCGACTGAAGGTTTGCGCGTTAATTTGCCGCAAGAGAGCGCTTCTTGGCGCCTAAAACATCGCGTGATGTCTAACCAATCAAAAATCGCACGTGGCGGAAAGTTCCATTGAAAAATGCATGGGAAGCTAAATATAGCGATGACCGCATCGATCAGTGCTAAGCATAGCACCCATGAATTCGTAATAGAAATAGCGGCCTTACTTAAGTAAATAAGTAAGGTAGCTTGTAGCAACCTGGTTCGCTACACCCCCCACAACTTACTCTTAAATTTACCAGTACCCTGGTAAATTTAATAATACTTCGGAGCTCGAACCGGATACATAGTACTTGTATATCATCTAGCATGCTACAGCTTACAATGTCTCAGAAGTTGCATCAATTGGCATAGAAATTTGTACAATGGCTGATTATTAGTCAGTCATAAGGGTTCACATATGCCCAACAACAGCTCTTAACTAAACGAGGTCTTCACACTGACCAACAAAGTCTTACTAATCTCCTCATTCACATAAACTGTCACAGTTTTTATCATTAATACCTGCCATCAGATTACATACATCATATAGCAATAATATCTCGGAAAGGTAAAACATAGCAATGCAGGACATAGCATTTCCAAGACAACTCAGTAACACAATTGTATAGTCCACATAAAATAACCAATTGAAGTCATATCTTCATTTCACGACTAGTTTTATATGCTAGATCCCTCGATACTAAATTATAGGAGCCTGGTACATCTAAGCGGTAACATTACTGCTTACAACCAACTCAGTAGCGTTAAACGAGGAATGGCCAGAACCATGCGGCCTTCTTAATAGTAAAGAGTGTTATAACTATCACCTCCTCATGACTTCCTACCCAAGGGGATATCAAATCCAAGATGTCAATCTTATCTTCCATGCCAACTGGTTGTTCCGGTCTGTAAGAAGAAGCTTAACCGTTTAACGTAACCCCATTAATTACTCATAGTTACAATCACATAGCTTAACTACTTTTAGCAATTATCCACAATGAAGCTTAACTACACACTACTTCCAGCAATTGCACGGAACCCTAGCGAGAGAAAGTCCTCTTAACACATGTAGTCATGTTCCGGCGCCAAATCTTATATTAATCCGTTATTACATTTTTATACAGCAGTGGCGCTATACAAAATTTCGCATATAATAATCACAATCAACAAGAATCGCTATAAAAGAATCAATACCTTACACAATTTTATGGTTATGATACTATACTAAATCTCAGGTACACAAGAGTCTGAGGCCATAATCCATTTAAACTTGTTATCAAAAGCCACAAAATGGGAAATGCATCTTCAAGCACACTCAGTCGCTCTCATACATACTACCTTACTCTATCTCTTAGACAATATTTGATATCCACAGACCATCTTTTCTACTGCAATCCGAAACCAAGGTTCACCCATTCCCCAAGCCAAACATATACAGCAACTTAAAACTTAAGCTGTGTTTTACAGGCACGCATTCCTTTTACAACAAGCCACTGTTACAGAGATGAAGCAACGTCAGATCATAAACCTAGGCTACTAATAATGCATACCAACATGCACACGTTTCAACATTACATCAAGGCTTAGCTACCTGGATCGAAGAAGGAATTACTGCTCAGCTAAGCATACCCAAGGCATAAAGGATTTATTCCCATATCCTATAATAGTCTATTACATTACAATCCTTGCAGGAAGTAGTCTAAGACTGGACGAATTCATCCACAGGCCCAGCTTCACCATTGCATGCAATCTCCACTGCCTGCTACAGTGATTCTGCCTCTAAGTCTATAATCCAACTTACTCACTAACTCTCAGGGCGATGCTTACAATTGGGTGCTCTACTCAACCTTACTACACAATCTAACACCACATCATCACCAAGTTACTCATTCATCCAATCCCACAAGGTTATCCTTCAATCACCACGCAGAATGCTAATTACTTCTACCATAGCATATTATAATCATAACTTTTTAACTTGCAACCATTATTATGCAATTTACATACAAGCACAAAATTTGCCCTTCTTCGTGGCAACAAGAAGCAATTCAAATATTTGAACTGAGTTTAAAACTACCCTTTTTATTTCAAACTAAAGGACTACTCTTTAAGCATTAGCATCACATCACTCTACATTACTTCCTGGTAACTGCTACTAAACACTTACTGTAAACAGTTTCACATAGTTATAGCCAACTAGCTTACATCAGAAAGCACAGCATTTATGCACAAGAAAATAAAACAATGTATTCCCACATCACATAGTTACATATCATCAAAAAGCAAATAAAACAGAGAAGATTCTATTTTCCCATCGCTTACTCTCGTCGCCATTACACGACCTGGAGGGATTCTACACGAGACAAGTACAAGTATCTTTACTTGGTTATCTCTTATTTATCCCATTTCTTTATTATTCATCTCATCTACATAGTTATTTTTATCATCAGAGGACACACATGTAATCTGTAACACTTAAGCTACACTTCACACTAATAAAACTATGCATTCTCACTTAACCTATATCATCATATTACACTTCATTACTGTAATCAACTTTCACATTTTACACAGTAAGAAAGTACAATATATCAACGCACATTAAAAGAAAAATGTAAACCTACATCTCAAGGCCACATATGATATCATCAAAACACAACTAAAGCAGAGAAGACTCTATTCTCTATTCACCTACTTGTCGCCATTATGCGACAGGACTACCTTATCATGTCACATTACATCACATTACGCTTGCCACAGTCTCGCCAGCATTGCGAGTCTGTTTCCTCCGGTGAGTTTGATCCTCTGGTCGACACCAGACTTTGGGCAGCGAGTGACCATGTAGAGTGCATCTGACTCTTCCACTCGCATTGATTCGACAGATGGCGTCACTGGAGGAAGGCAAGTTCCACCCCGGAAGGAACTATTGGGATCGACCCGAGGATGCACATCCGATGGACGTGGGATTCGGGCTGCCACCTCAGCAGGACAGAGATTTCCGAAGCGATTGGACTGGACAGCAGTCTTCTTTTGACACGAAGCTTCCGGTTCGAAGGTTTCGGTTTGCACGGCACAGATTTCTTTCGTGATTTTCGTCTCTGGCAGCACTGTTCGATTTTCGACATTCGTTTCACAGCTCGTTTCAATGTTCGGAGAATTTCGCAGGTCACAGACAGTTTGTTTCGCTCGCTGACGCTGTTTCAAACTGTTTTTGCACAGGACATTCAGCCGCAGATTCCGGACAAGGATCCATCCTTTCCCTACATGCCACATGACATTTTCTTTCACCATCCAAGAGAGACCGAGGATCAGTTCAGTAACCTGCTCAGTTACCAAGCAAGGAATTTCGAAAGCCTGATCTTCGATTTTCAGTTTCAGTACAGTTTCTCCCATTACACGAATTGCAGACCCGTTAGCAGCTTGTAATAGTTGACTGGAACCGATAATTTCTTTCGAGTCCACTAACGACGCAGGGCATAATGTCATTTCACTGCCAGAGTCTAACAAAGCTAGCAATTTCTTCCCTCTAATTGTCACAGACAGATAAGCGTCACTGTTTCCTTTTACATGTCTAGCGTTACTCACCCCAGGTCCTTCAGGTTCATCTTGCTCTCCAGTTGACGAAGAGGTTACTCTGCGAGGACAAACCCGGGCCAAATGTCCAACCTGGTTGCACTCGAAGCAGCGTCGGTTGTCAGGAGTTGTTCTTCGGTAGTTTTCATTCGGTTTCTGACTCCATCGTTGATTCCGATAGTTTGTGCCTCTCCATGCTGACGAGGTGCGTTGCGGTTGCCATGGCGGATAGTGTCTTTCGGTTGATGGAGTATTTAGCAAGCAGTCCATTCTGTCACTCAATTGCTTTAATTGACGGGCGATGTCTTCGCGAAATTCTTTCGTATCACAATCTTCCGTTTCATTACTTTCCTTCACGATTTTGACTCGGCCTGGACGTCGTTCTTGGCGGTCCATGCCATCTTCATCAGCTCTGCGGTAGCCTTCCAGTCTCATGGCCGTTTTGTATGCATTGTCTAGGGTGACCGGTTCCCTCTCTCTCACTTTTAAGGCTAGCTCTTTATCTCGTAAGGCATCAAGGAAAGCTTTGATCGCTATAGTTTCACTGTGTGTTGACCTCGGTCCTGGAAATGCCAGAATCATTAATCGTCTTATGTCTTGGACTAAAGAACCCAGATCTTCTCCTACCTTCTGTCTGCGAGCACTTAGTTGAGTCTGGTACAAAACCGTTTGGTCAGTGCTCCCATGTCTTAGCCTCAACCTGTCCATCAGGTCGGCGCATGTGGTGATTGTGTCAGAGTCAAATTCATAGAGAAGTTGATCTACAGGTTCGACCAGTGCGCAAGTCAGTTGTGCTAGTTTTTCGTCTTCTGTCCATCGGTTGTTCTTGGAACACACCTCAAATTTTTTTAGGAACACCTCTACCGACGTTTTTCCATTATAATGACCTAGTTTCATGTGCGATCTCACCTTCTCTCTTGTTGAGTCGGCAGCTGAAGTCTGAACTTTCTCGGCAGCTTTTTCTTGTTCTGTGTTGGTTGATGGAGTTGCATGACCACCAGTTGATGCTCGACTTTCAGCAGCAACTTGCACTGCTGGGAAAGAAAGACTGACTGTCTTTCCTTCAGCTGATTTCAGACAGTTATCTTGACAGTTCATACTGGCTGAGCTGAGCTTTTCTGACGATGGATGCAGTTGCATGACCTTGGCAGAGTTTTCCAGAACTGTGTTCGTCATGGGCCACGGTTGCATCTGGATCGGAAGAGAAACTGCTTCCGCGTAGATAGGGAAGACTGGAACAGGTGGAACCATCTTCTGACTGTATGGCGCATACATGGGCTGACCTGTTGCCCAATGTATGTATTCATTGCTGTGCGTGACTCGAGTTTCCGACGACAGGGACACCATGGACATGATCGGTCGACTCGGAGCAGATGTGTACGCGAACATCTGAGGAACTGATGCGAAGACTGGAAGGGTTCTTCCGGGTTCTGTTTTCGACTCGCAGAACAGGACATCAGAAGCAGCCGAGGTGACTGAAGCGGTCACTTGTGACAGCGTTTTACTCGGTGACCGGAATTTTTCTGTTTCAGGAACCGACGAGGGGGGGAAGGTGGCAGCCCATGGGGTAGCAGTCGCTGATGACCGGTGAGGATGTGCATCCCATGTTCCCACGTGGTCGTCGCTCAGCAACGAAGAATCCCCCATTTTTCCATCTGAAACTAAAAATCTAGGATTAGTACAAGTTTTACTATCTTTTTGCCGAACGCCTAACGCCTTTGTTTCCAGTTCGAATTTATGTAGCGCTCGCAAGTCGGTAACTTCTGAATCATCGTCTTCAGATTTATTTTCGATTCCAATTCTAACTAATTTATCTTGTTTTCGACGCATGTAATTTTCAAAGTCAAAATCTCTATACAAAACATTTGTATCATAATAATACATTGTTTGACCATGCAACATGTCAGTTGTATTTACTCTTTGACCTTGACCTTGACCTTGTAAATCATTTACCTTTTGACCTTGCAAGTCATTTACCTTTTGACCTTGACCTTGTAAATCCCTTGGTCTAGCACCAAAGTATTTCATCTGTACATCCATTCTTCTTGGATCATCTTGTGAAAAATTTTCTTTTCCATTTTCCACTTCTTCCCATAAATCTTCTGTTCTACCAAATCTGGGATCCATTATTATTTTACCCTCTGACCCATGACCTTTTGTAGCTTCATCCCACTTGCTGGAACCAATTGTGACGCGCGGGGGCGCCGCCTGTCCTACCGTTTCCGCCCCCAAATTAATGGGCTCTACTGTTGCGCGCCCCCTTAAGCGCGGTTGAGGAAAGCTGGGTCCTAGGTCAAGGGTTTTGGTGTCAATGGTAGCGGGTTCGAATCCTAACCTAGGGTGTGAGCTTCTCTGGTTACCAAATTCCTCAGGATGGGCCGATATTGGACATATGTCAGCGGTGGCTGTTAAGCTCACAACAGCCCCACTAAATGGGTGCTTATCTGGGTTCGATTCCTCAACTTTTCCCCAAGCTCCATCACCCACTTTACCTTCAGCTACCGACTTCACCATTGTTTCACATTCTTTCTGGTGGGAACTTAATTGGGCTTGCTGCATGGAAACTAGATTCAGCTCTTCAGCTAGACCGATTAAAATGCTACTCTGGCGCTCCATAAACTGTTCTATTGTAGTCATTTGCTTCTGTAATACAGCAGGGTCTAAGTCATCAGTATCGTCTGTAGTCCCCAACTCAAGGGTTTCTCTCGGACATATCTCATCTTCCTCTTGTCCTGTCCCTAAGACACTGTCCGTTTCCCCGTCGGAGTCCATTATAATTAGATAGCAGAAATCACTTCACAGTTCTCTATTTAAGTTTTCATTTATTGTAGAATTAATCAAGCGACTGTCTGTCGTTCATTAGCAATTATTTACACAGCCGATAAAATAGAAACAATATTAAAGATTCACTATTAAGGCCTTCCTGAAACGCCTATGTCCCTTGACTAGCTTAAGTTTTATCAGATCAGTTCACAGACTGACTATTTCACACCTATCCGATCAGTTCACAGACTGAATACACCACAACTAATATTTACACCAAAATAGCGATACAAGTTTTATCTAATTACACTTAGTTCAGGTTCGAGCTCTATAGATTAGGTTGCCTTTACTTCCCTGTTCCCTTTGATATTTTTGGACAGCCGATCCACCGTTTTCCGTCCTGTAGAAAGTTATTGAGTCGTCGGCCGATGCCAGAATTTCTCCGTAGGAAGCGTATTATCAATTTAATTGTTGCCGGAAATCTTCGTAATTACACATCGATTCACAAGACATCGGAAGAACCTCGTCTTCTACCCGAGAAACTTGCCAGAATCAAAAATACCATCAATTTTACCACGATTCACGATTTCCACCAGCATAGGTCTTACACGATTCAACTCTGCAGCCCGACTGAAGGTTTGCGCGTTAATTTGCCGCAAGAGAGCGCTTCTTGGCGCCTAAAACATCGCGTGATGTCTAACCAATCAAAAATCGCACGTGGCGGAAAGTTCCATTGAAAAATGCATGGGAAGCTAAATATAGCGATGACCGCATCGATCAGTGCTAAGCATAGCACCCATGAATTCGTAATAGAAATAGCGGCCTTACTTAAGTAAATAAGTAAGGTAGCTTGTAGCAACCTGGTTCGCTACAGTGCCTTTAAATGTTTTATAATATGCATATTATACCTTCAATTAACTTAGCATATTCCTACAATGTTAAATTAATGTGCAATGAATTCGCTTAACTTAGGCCTATTGTTGCATTTTGTGCATCATTTTTAGGTGATGGTATCATAGACTGGGGGGGCTAATGTCCTACCTCGGGGGGCTTTTGTCCGGGGGGGCTAATGTCCGGGGGGATTATGTCCGGGGGGGCTTTTGTCCGGGGGGGCTAATGTCCGTTCCCCCCCAACCACACCCCTCGACCCCTACGCCACCCCACCACCTCCACCTCCACCCCTCACCTCCATCCCACCCCTCCACTCCACTTTAGACACCTCTAAAACGGTTAAAATTACTGCTTTTATACGTGGCAAGCGAATGAAAATTTATAGCGAAAATCAGTGTTTTTGACCCCCGCACCCTGGCCCCCTTGGTGGTGGAGATTTGCCAACCACTGATCCGGGGGGTTCTGATGGACCTCTATCTAGGAAAAAATTTCAAAAAAATAGCTGCGTTTTTTTGAAAATTTTTGGGGGTTTCGCTCCCCACCCTGGCCCCCATGGTGGTAGAGAATCGCCAACCCCTCGCCTTTGCGTCTCGTGCCGAGACCTACACATTAGTGAAGGTTTGGAGTGAAAAGCTCAAAAACTGTGAGCGTGCATTCTGGACAAATATACATACATACATACATAGCCAAGTCCTTTCTTATAGATATAGATAAAGTCGATTGAAGGCATTTGCCCCTCTCCTCCCCTCTCGGCGTACCTGCCTTTTGGCCCACCGAATGGCTCCACATAAGTAAATCGTTTGCTTACCTGCGATCTGCTTAGAAGATTCCTGTAAACAAAAATTCTCTTGTGAATCAACAATGCTAGCTTAAATAATTAAAAATTTCATGAATTAGGCTTAGGCTAAGGTCTGATGTGCTGTAGGCCTACAAATGTAGGGTCTGCATGTAGCCGAGGTCTACTTACAAAATTTACCAGATTTGCCTCGCAGGTTTATAAAGCCTTGAATTTGGAAAGTGAGGTAGTGCCCTTGGTAATGTGTAATGAGCAAGCAGTTTACATGTAGGCTTAGGCTGTAATGAATGTAACAGTCTATGCTTGACTGGCTTGCTTAGCTACATCGGTAAGAGCGCTGGCCGCGCGCCTGTACGCGACTCTGTGAAAAAGAGCGTTGCGGGCCGCGGAAAGTGGATATATTTCAGATATTCAAAATCTCGGGCTTGCACGGTACGTCCACGGAGACCTAAATGGCGTGGCGACTCTAAACATCTTTGAAATGGCAGTACGTATCGTTAAACATGTAACAGCTGTATGCTGGATCTCTCCGCATATTGACCCTCTGCCTATCGACTTTATTTTTATTGAGCGCCTGTGAATAAGCTGGTTCCCGCGACTTAGCTTTTTTGAGCGCTGTAGAAGTTATCTGCGGGCGCTTGCATGTGTCTGCAGGTCCTATCCTATAGATTGGCGAATGGCGACTGATTTCAAAGAAATGGTCTGGTAGTCGATCCTGTTTCACGCATTGGTGAACAAACGGAACATACGAATGTTTCCATGCATTAAGTATATTGTGGTCCCTGATGCCAGAATGCCATGCATACGTTACCTCCGAATCAGCGGTTAGGGACACGTATAGCCTAGTGTTAGTCAGGCTTTGAAAACAGCTGCAGAGAGTCGATGCAGATCTAAGCCTCGCTTATGACTCTTCTTTTAATTGGCGTTGTAAAATTTAATGTTTTGCAATAGTTATTACAGCTGCAAGTTGAATAATTGTAAAGTGATAACCTTGATTCTTACCTGGTAGACGTTGCTGCAGCTTGACTCTGCAGTTGACTCGGGTTGTAAGGTCGGCGGCTTCGTATGCAGGGTGCACACGAGGGTAGCGTCGTTGAAGTTAAATGCCTCGCAGTTTGCCTCGAAACACTCCCGTGCGCAGTGCGACCTACCGTCAACGGAGATGTTTTTTGTACCGTGGCCAAAGGCGCAGACCTGCGATCCGTTGGGGTGGGTCACCGGGCAATAGATAACGTTCTGACCGACAGACCCGCACACCATCAGCGATAGAGTCAGCAATTTGTATAGCGCCATTAGCATATAGCTTGTAAGTTGAAGACGATGATATATTTGTTTCTTGCAGGTTTGTATTGCATGCGCTTCAGCGGTACGTTGAGAGGTGTCTATTAATTTACTTAAATCGTAGTCAACGTAGTCTATTAGTCTACGCCAGACAGTATAAGCTAACTATAGGCGAAGGTGATTATAGCTACATGCTAATTTCTAGGGCTATGCTATATACTGCGATGCACCTGCTGCCAATTACATGTAGGCTGCGCAGTTTTAAGTTCGCATAGGCCTACTGCAAAAAAAACTTCAGCAGCAGTTGCACTTTTTTAAAGTCAATTAACAGCAACCTGTAGGCTATACAGAGAAAGGCAATTTTTCAACAACTCTGTACTTTTCAGCGAATAAACAGCAATATATAGGATATTCGAGAGGCTATTTCTAAGCGAATACTGGAAATTCTAAGCCCTGTACTACTTGAAGCGTGCTTTCCCAACAACTTCGAATTCGCGTAGAGCTGTAGATCTGCAGGCACTTCGCACTGAGGCGTCTTATTTATGTACCGCCAGAGCTACGGGTGGGACTGCTTAGGCCGACTTCATTGAATACAAGTCGCCACAGCAACCTCTCGTTCGGTGGAGTAAACAGATCGATGTGACTTGCTGAGTGACAGTCAGTTTCGAGAAGGCTATATAGACTATATACAATAATAAATTAATGATTATTATTATCAGTCCCAAAGCAATTGGTCAGCAGCAAAGAGTGAAGAGCAGGTAGCCTATAGAGTGACGGATTTTGCTGTCTGTTCTAATGCAAAACTACGAATGCACCGAGTAGCATATAGCGGAGTTTATCAGAGGCTGACTCCCCACCAAGAAGAGCGAGATTAATTTTTTACCGTGTAAATGGTATCTTTTCCCGGGCTTAGCCCCCATAAGACTATAGCCCCTCCAAGAACGGAAACCAAACTCCGCCTATGCCCAGTAGGCCTACTGAATTGGATTCACTATCGAAATGGCGACTTTGAAAGGGCGACTTCAAAAAGGCGGCGATCAAAAGGACGCCGATCAAAAGGACGACCAAACAAAAGGGCGACGATCAAAAGGGCGATTTACATGCTGAAGTCGTACCATATTGAACTTCATAATAATTTGGAATCGTGAATACAAATGTCAATTGAGTTCAGTCAGCTGTTTTGTCGTAATTTCATCGAGTGTGTGACAGCGGGACTTGCACTTAGCTGTATGATATTTAAGTAGCCCTAGCCTGTGCCTAACGGTAAATCGAAATCGCTCAAATTTCTTTCACATATAGGTCTAACTGCCCTGTGCGT
This sequence comes from Lumbricus terrestris, assembly GCA_949752735.1. NCBI lineage: Eukaryota > Metazoa > Annelida > Clitellata > Crassiclitellata > Lumbricidae > Lumbricus > Lumbricus terrestris. Next base: position 18,462,330 of record OX457050.1, read on the forward strand.
TTCAAACTGTTCATTTATATGGGTATTATAAGTTACGAATAAATACCGATCACTGGCCAGTTAAACTTCTGAATTTACGTGAAAGGATTGACAGTTAGGATAGGCATAGGATAGGCATTTGTGGGGCGCGGTGGTGCAGTGGTGGCGTCATTGCCTTGAAGCCGGAAGGTTCGAGGTTCGAATCCACCTCAAGTCGCCGCGCAGAGACCTTGGGCAAGTCCTTCACTCGCATTTTCTTAGCGCTTCTGCGTGAAACTCCGATGCAGTGTCCGCTCTGCATTCGGGAGCGCCTCTGAGTAGAAAGAGCTTGAAGGGGCGCTATAACAAGTGCACATACAAACAATGCAAAGAAACATAGGTCCTACGTAAGCCTGTTCGCTTATTTCTCTTTCATGTATACCTATAGGCCTTCCGTTGTTATTGAACCAATGCGAACGCTCGATGTTCGCCCTTTTGATTGTCGCCCTTTTGTTTGGTTGCTCTTTTGACGGTCGCCCTTTCGCAGTCGTCCTTTTGATAGGATACCACTGAACTGTAACATCCTTTTGCTGCTTCTCTCAATGGATAGTTTCTGTGGTCGTTTGAAAAGCCGTTGCTGATTTGCTGTCCACCTTTTGCTTAGTTTCAGCTCGTCGTCACGCGGTATTACAACTAATCCCTGCGCTTTACTTCGTTGCCCGTCATGCGTAGTATTGCTTTTAAAAATAAAGGTTGATTACATCCGTAGTATAATTCATATTTATCATTGTTATTCCACGCTGATTGATTGCTGCTGCAGACAACAAAGCCCATTTGCATTGTTCATCCATTGCAGACATGACATTGTACGTGTAGTCAGGACAGGGTGAGAATTGCCTGGAATTGAGGGGTTCAACCACCCAGTCTTTCTAGGGCCCCATAGTAAAATCTGCTTTCCGCACCCCACTTCCATGTTTATTATAATCCAACCCCCAGTTATTTTTCCACCATTCTCATACTGAGTCGGGATGAGAATTGCCGGACTTGTGTGGTTCAACCCTTTCTGCATGTCTAAGGTCAGAGTAGGAATTGAGGTTGGCGGGTTGGGTACAATTCAGCCCCTGTTCACGGTCGACGGACAATTCGGAGACGGACAATTCGGAGTGGACAATTCGCACCGGACAATTCGGACCGGACAATTCGGAGACGGACAATTCGGACCGGACAATTCGGAGACGGACAATTCGGACCGGACAATTCGGAGACGGACAATTCGGACCGGACAATTCGGAGACGGACAATTCGGACCGGACAATTCGGAGACGGACAATTCGGACCGGACAATTCGGAGACGGACAATTCGGACCGGACAACTTGGAGTGGACAATTCGCACCGGACAATTCGGACCGAGCAATTCTTAGCAGCCAAAATTCATGATGGGACTTCCACGTTTCGGTCAGATTTTCCTAGCCTATACCAATCTCCATCACCCAAAATGTATTACTGCCCAAACTAATAATAATCTGACACCTGAGTAGCGGGCATAAAAATCATGGGCCTACATAGGTATGAAAATTACATTGATCTAAATGAACTGCCTCTAGCCTAGTTGATAGTTTATTGCATTTAACTACTAATTTCAGTTTCTTATTTTCAGCTATTGAACCAATTGTAGAGGATCAGACAGCATTTTCTTGGTGCCATATAATTATTTTATGCCAATGATAAATAGGCTAAACGTTTAATCCCCGTAAGTGTATCTAAAAGTCATAGATGTTTATATGCACTCCGAATTGTCCGTGTCCAATTTGTCCGTCTCCGAATTGTCCGGTCCGAATTGTCCGTCGAACCCAAGCAGACACAGGCAGGCAGACAAACAGACAGGCAAGCAGACACAGGCGAGCAGACAGGCAGACACAGGCGAGCAGACAAGCAGACGCAGGCAGGCAGGCAGACCAGCAGACGCAGGCAGTGAGACAGACATAGGCAGGCAGATAAACAGACACAGGCGAGCAGACAAGCAGACACAGGCGAGCAGACAAGCAGAAGCAGGCAGACAAGCAGACACAGGCGAGCAGACACAGACAAGCAGACACAGGCGAGCAGACAAGCCGACAAGCAGACACAGGCGAGCAGACAGGCAGACGCAGGCAGGCAGACAAACAGACAGAGGTGAGCAGACAAGCAGACACAGGCAGGCAGACAGACATATATAGGCAGGCAGATAAACAGACACAGGCGAGCAGACAAGCGGACACAGGCAGGCAGACAAGCAGACACAGGCAGGCAGACAGACATATATAGGCAGGCAGATAAACAGACACAGGCGAGCAGACAAGCGGACACAGGCGAGCAGACAAGCAGACACAGGCAGGGAGACAGACATAGGCAGGCAGATAAACCGATACAGGCGAGCAGACAAGCAGACACAGGCGAGCAGACACAGGCGAGCAGACACAGGCGAGCAGACAAGCAGACAAGCAGCCACAGGCAGGGAGACAGACATAGGCAGGCAGATAAACAGACACAGGCGAGCAGACAAGCGGACACAGGCGAGCAGACAAGCAGACACAGGCAGGGAGACAGACATAGGCAGGCAGATAAACAGATACAGGCGAGCAGACAAACAGACACAGGCGAGCAGACACAGGCGAGCAGACACAGGCGAGCAGACAAGCAGACAAGCAGCCACAGGCAGGGAGACAGACATAGGCAGGCAGATAAACAGACACAGGTGAGCAGACAAGCAGACACAGGCGAGCAGACAAGCAGACACAGGCAGGGAGACAGACATAGGCAGGCAGATAAACAGATACAGGCGAGCAGACAAACAGACACAGGCGAGCAGACAAGCAGCCACAGGCGAGCAGACAAGCAGACACAGGCAGGGAGACAGACATAGGCAGGCAGATAAACAGATACAGGCGAGCAGACAAACAGACACAGGCGAGCAGACAAGCAGCCACAGGCAGGGAGACAGACATAGGCAGGCAGATAAACAGACACAGGCGAGCAGACAAGCGGACACAGGCGAGCAGACAAGCAGACACAGGCAGGGAGACAGACATAGGCAGGCAGATAAACAGATACAGGCGAGCAGACAAACAGACACAGGCGAGCAGACAAGCAGCCACAGGCAGGGAGACAGACATAGGCAGACAGATAAACAGACACAGGTGAGCAGACAAGCAGACACAGGCGAGCAGACAAGCAGACACAGGCAGGGAGACAGACATAGGCAGGCAGATAAACAGATACAGGCGAGCAGACAAACAGACACAGGCGAGCAGACAAGCAGCCACAGGCAGGGAGACAGACATAGGCAGGCAGATAAACAGATACAGGCGAGCAGACAAGCAGACGCAGGCAGACCAGCAGACGCAGGCAGGGAGACATACATAGGCAGGCAGATAAACAGACACAGACGAGCAGACAAGCAGACACAGGCAGGGAGACATACATAGGCAGGCAGATAAACAGACACAGACGAGCAGACAAGCAGACACAGGCAGGGAGACATACATAGGCAGGCAGATAAACAGACACAGACGAGCAGACAAGCAGACACAGGCGAGCAGACAAGCAGACAGGCAGGGAGACAGACATCGGCAGGCAGACAAACAGACACAGGCAGGGAGACACAGGCGAGCAGACAAGCAGATAAACAGATACAGGCGAGCAGATACAGGCGAGCAGACAAGCAGACACAGGCGAGCAGACAAGCAGACACAGGCAGACAAGCAGACACAGGCAGACAGACAAGCAGACACAGGCAGACCAGCAGATACAGGTGAGCAGACAAGCAGACACAGGCAGACAGACAAGCAGACACAGGCAGACCAGCAGGCACAGGCAAGCAGACAAGCAGACACAGGCGAGCAGACAAGCAGACACAGGCGAGCAGACACAGGCGAGCCGACAAGCAAACGCAGGCAGGGAGACATACATAGGCAGGCAGATAAACAGACACAGACGAGCAGACAAGCAGACACAGGCAGGGAGACATACATAGGCAGGCAGATAAACAGACACAGACGAGCAGACAAGCAGACACAGGCGAGCAGACAAGCAGACAGGCAGGGAGACAGACATCGGCAGGCAGACAAACAGACACAGGCAGGGAGACACAGGCGAGCAGACAAGCAGATAAACAGATACAGGCGAGCAGATACAGGCGAGCAGACAAGCAGACACAGGCGAGCAGACAAGCAGACACAGGCAGACCAGCAGGCACAGGCGAGCAGACAAGCAGACGCAGGCAGACAAGCAGACACAGGCAGACAGACAAGCAGACGCAGGCAGACAAGCAGACACAGGCGAGCAGACAAGCAGACGCAGGCAGACAAGCAGACACAGGCGAGCAGACAAGCAGACGCAGGCAGACAAGCAGACACAGGCAAGCAGACAAGCAGACACAGGCGAGCAGACAAGCAGACACAGGCGAGCAGACACAGGCGAGCCGACAAGCAAACGCAGGCAGACAAGCGGACACAGGCGAGCAGACAAGCAGACGCAGGCAGGCAGACAAACAGACACAGGCAGGGAGACAGACATAGGCAGGCAGATAAACAGATACAGGCGAGCAGACAAACAGACATAGGCATGCAGGCAGACAAACAGACACAGGCAGGGGGACAGACATAGGCTGGCAGACAAACAGACAGACAACAGACTCAGGGGAGCAGACAAGCAGGCATAGAGCGAGAACAATGAGACGCCAGAAAGTGATGGCCAGACCATGCATGCCTGTACAATGTATGTCTCGTCCTTATCATATGGTTTATGTGCTACCTACAGACGCAGAACCCGCGCCGTGTTGAGCACATTCGTGTGACAGAAAGGATGCGCTCAGACATATTATAACAATTGTCTGTACCATTCTTCAGTGAACAATGCAATCGGACTGCATGTTGTAGAGGTTGAACGCACTGACAAATTGTGACAATGTCACGCGTTGCTGCATGACTTGCTGATTGCGTCTGCTGCACAAAGACTGAGGATTATTGTACGCAAAACACTTTTAAGCAAATAAGGAAAAATCTGAACGCCCGATTTTTGCATCTGGTATAGCCTATTGTTTATAGTTGCTGCGACAGGATTGTCGGCATTGCATTTGCCTGCAAAGCCGTATTGATCGATATTATTTTATCATTGGGGGATAAAAAATTTAATAATCAAGAGAAATTTTTTATAATCAATGAAATAGCCTCTCATTCTTCACTTAAAAATGAAGCTGACGGCCGTATAGGCCTAATCGCAAATTCGCAAATCGCTCCAATGGCTCCATGGACCGTAGCCAATGCCGTTCCATGTGCACCTCTTTGGAACAAACTTCCGCCAGCACTACGTCAAACTTCCGACCCATCATATACGAGCTCACCAAAACTCCTGGAACTCTACCTCTCGCTATCTCCCCACAGGTCTTTCACTCAAAGACTGAAAACATATTGCTCTTTCACAAATCCTCTCCTGATTCTTCCTCTTCTCACTACCCTCGTCATTTCAACTCTAAACATCACCGACCTTGGCCGTCCTTCTGTCTGCCTGCTTGACTCTCCGGACTTGACCCGCTGCCTATCGATTTTGTTTTGATTAAGCGCGTGTGAATAAGCTGGTTTCCGCGACTTGGCTTTTGTGGGCGCAGTAGAAGTCTCGAGATTACGATTACGTTATTCGTCAAATACTCTCCTAACTTCCTACTATAGGCTACCCCTGCAGAAAGTCACGTATTAGGCTACATTATAGAATTTGTACCGGTACCACCTAACTTTGTCTAATACTCTAATTGGTTTTTAATCTTCAAATTTTTTATGCGAAGCATTTAGTTAACATTGTGGCGGCCTAACGTCCTTCAACTAAGAAAAAGTGGCCCTCGTGTCCTACAACTTAGAAAAAGTGCCCTCAAGTCAAAAAAGGTTGGGAACCACTGAGTTAACCCATTGGTTAAGGTTTTGCGTTTTAAAAGATTTGTATGCAATGGATGTCAGGGCCACGTCATCGCTATCCGATGACTATCATCTTCATGGTACCATCGCTCAGGGCAATGCCGTAGCTAGGGGGGGTGTTTTGGGTGTTTGAACACCCACCGAAATTGAAAATGTGAAAAATAAAAGAATGCATTTAGTAGCACATGACGTAAAAAAACATGAAATAAAACAGTGAAAACACCCCCCCGAAATGAAAAATGTCAAAACATTTGATTGAATTGGTGACATTTCTTGAAGATTTCGGCCGGATGACTAACAAAGGTCATCAGTTTTTCTGGAAGCGGAAAATTGGTGACATCTTGTGAAGACTTCGACCGGATGACTAAAAAAAGGTCATCAGTTTTTCGGACGGTTAACTGAAGAAACACCCCCGAAATCAAATCCTGGCTGCGGCCTTGGCCCAGGGGTCCCATCTACACCGTGTCTCAATAAAAAAAGGTGCAGAATTGTTTTTGTCAGAACTTCGCCAAATTTCCACCAATCTTAATAACTTTTTGCAGGTAGATGGAAAAATGGCTGAAATTTCATGCTATATATCACCGCACTACCTTGTTAAACACAGATGTACCAATTTCTCATATAACGCTTAGATTTTAATACTTCCAACAGACTATCTAACGTCTGAATTAGCACGCAATAAAGTAAATAGCAGAGTTTCTTAATTGTTATGACAGATCTGCTTAAAAGTGTTAGAATTGGTGCTCGAAATGTGCCCCGCATGCACGGACACAAGCGCTAAGACGGCGACGCCACTGGTCGATAGCACCATCAACAATCGACTGGTCAAAGCGCGCCCACTCGTCGATCAGACGCGTTTTGAGTTCGTCGACACTGGCTATTCTGGACTGGCAAACCTTCTCCTGCAGCACACTCCGTATGCTATAGTCGACTGGGTTAAGATCTTGTGAATTCGGCGGCAACAGAGTTGGAGGAATGAAGTCGGGCGTCTCTCGCTCCAGGAAAGAGTCTGTATCGCGTGCTCGATGCGCCGGGTCGCCATCCTGTTGGAAGACAAAAAACTCGCCCTGGGATATCCGGCGTATGTCTGACGGTATCTTCTGGGCAAGAAGGTTGTCGCGATAGTAGGCCTATGCCCCCATTCACTTTGACATCCGGCTCTATGCAATGGATTTCAGTGCAGCCGAGCTTCGAGACGCAGTTATATGAAAAATTGGTACATTTGTGTTTAACAAGGTAGTGTGATGACTTGAGTCAGGTGAGGTGGAAAATTTATATATAGCATGAAATTTCAGCCATTTTCCCGTCTACCTACCAAAAGTTATTAAGATTGGTGGAAATTTGGCGAAGTTCTGACAAAAACAATTTTGCACCTTTTTTATTGAGACACGGTGTATAGCGGGATTAATAATTATTGTAAGACCCCTTCCGGGTGCATGCGCAAACGAGCGCATTTATGCTAGTGTATTGTATTATTTTGCATTACATTGTATTGAATTGTAGTGTATTGTATTGTGACCATTTCTGAAGCGCTTCTTGCAGCAAGTGCCTTTCAGCAGAGCTCTCTGAGTCCCTGTGCGTGCAACTTCGAAAGAAAAGGAAGGTTTTGAGACGAGAGAAAGATGACGAAAGACCACCGAGACAGAGCGAACTGATGGGGGGAGTCCATTCAATCATTACATGCGTGGCCAGCGTGGGATACAGTAAACTGGTTTCTTATTTTTTTATACTTCTGTACAGTCTTGATTCTTGATTCGCTGCCAAATAAAATGATTTGATTTTGATCTATTCAACAGCCGAAAGATGCAGTAGAGCTAATTCAATTACGCCATAAATGTAGGTCTACCGGTTACTAGATTTTTGTTCATAGTGAGTGTTTTTTCCTCCTTGCTTACATCTATGTCTCAAACGTATGGACAATGGCAGTTACATCGTGCAAGTTTTCTAGAGACAAGCGAAGTAGGCCTATGTGGAATTAATATGACATTGTGTGCATGTGTGGGTTCTGCTGGTTTGTTTGGAATACACGCTTGGTTATTTACACTGGCTAATTTAATTATATTTGGTGGAGCAGTGGCGTAGCCAAGGGGGGTTTCGGGAGTTAAAACCCCCATTGGCAGTGGCGTAGGCAAGGGGGGGTTTCGGGGGTTAAACCCCCCATTGGCTCTGGGAAAAAGGTTTTTTAAGGTTATTTTTCCATTTAAGTAAGAAAAAATAGCAAAAAACAGGGTTTCCGGCCATAAACCCTCCCCCCTTGAAAAATTCCTGGCTACGCCACTGCCCATTGGCATAGGGAAAAAGTTTTTTTAAGGTTATTTATCCACTTAAATAAGAAAAACAAAACAATTGCTTGTAGTAACAATAATATTGTTTTTCTTACTTTGTTCTCTTTTTATTTACTGTGATACTGTTGGGCTGGTTTCAGAAAGGGTATCCGGTCAGGCAAAAAGACCAAACCCCCCATGAAAAATTCCTGGCTACGCCACTGTGGTGGAGCGTGACCGACTTTGTCGCAGCCTCATGCTTGGCAGAATACATGTAGTCAAGTACTTATTTTGTATGTTTTGTGAAGGCCTAAACGTGTGGCAGCGGTAGCAGCGTAGTCTCCATGACGAGTTGCGGCGCTACGCCAGAGCATGGCAGGGCAAATGCCCTGGTAAAACAGCCTCTGCCCTGGTCGTTGCCATTATCGTTGCCCTGCCATAAATTTTGCATGGCAAGAATAATATTGTTTCGGACATATTGTTTCTTAGGCTACTGTTCACGTCCGTCCGCTGGCTGGCATGGCAAAATATTAATTGGCAGGGCAAAAGTTCTGAGAGAGAAACAGTTTGGCAATACAAACTTCTGGCGGAGCAACTGTTACAGTTCTGGCAGGGAAAAATTCTGGCAGAGAAATGTTTTTCGCAGGGCAAAATTCTGGCGTGGCAAAAGTTATGGTAGTCTTGGCAGGGCAACAGATCTGGTAGGGCACAATTTCTGTAGCTCTTTATCAAAATTGGGGCCTACCGTTTACAACTAACAGCATATAGGCCTATGCCTAACTGTCGCTTTACCGTTTTTCAAATGAAGCGTAAGAATTTGCGTATAAGCAATTGACCTAGCCTATATAAGCCTGACTTAGTTACTTTGTTTGCTGAACTTTCTGCTTTCGAATAGGGTTACCATACGTCCGGGTTTCTCCGGACATGCCCTCTTTTTAGGCCTCTGTCCGGGCTTCCGGGCGGCTTTCCAAAAATATGACTTTTGTCCGGGTTTTTCCCCGTCCGTCCCCGATCGGTCGATATTACTTACTTTTTCGAGTTATTCTATTCCGTTCCGTGAGCTAAAAATGCGTTCAAGCAATATTTTAATTCAATGGTATGGCTACAATTAGACTTCCGGTTTCTGAAGCGGTTTTTTGTAAACCAAACGCAATACAACGCGAGTTACATAATGATAGCCTAATTGTAAATAAAATGATCAATTTTTTCAAAGTATCCAAATAAATAATTATTAATTTAAAAATGCCGACACTTAAGTGTATATTTACAGACACACTGAAAGCCCAATGCAAGGTTTTGGTGCAGGTCGTTATGACGAGGAAGCTGAATGCTTGACATGAGGCAGCGGGACTTAGCCTATATCCCAGTTGCAATAAGGATGCAATGAATTTACAGGCACACACCGAAGCATGTTAGGCTAAGAGTGTTCGGGGAATTTCATTTACCAACGTAACCAAATTTTTTGTAGCACGGGTTCAAAACGCGACGAATCTGTCACTGTTTTGTTTCTGTGTACAGTCAGTGACAGTAATGTAGTGTGTACTGAACTGAAGTAGGCCTACTGCATGAACACTCACTAAATTGAAGCCATGTACAATAAGAACAATATTTAATTTGTGTTAGTTTAAATCGTTACTTTTATTTGTACAACATAACATTGGCGTAGCATTAGGCCTAGGCCTATTGCACTTGCAGGCTAGCCTATAGTAGCCTGCTACGGGATGGTAGCCCGGATGACCATTTTGTGTGTCCTCTTTTTCATCTGAGCACTAATGCCATTATGGTAGCCCTACTTTCGAAAAATATTAAGAGTCCCATGGACAAAAAAATTGACCAGCGAACAGGTGTAGGCCTACTTCATAGCAGGAACAAAGCAAGAACTGTTGACCCAAGTAAAAACAAGAAAGTTACGATACTTCGGACACGTGATGAGACAGCAAAAGGAAAGCATAGAAAACAACCTTGTGACGGGACTGATGGAGGGAGAAAGGGGAAGAGGAAGACCAAGAATGGCATGGATAGACAACATATCTTGAAATGGACTGGACCAGAGGCGCCGTTAGGCGTACGCACTTACGCAAGTGCGTACAGCGCGGAAAGGCAAAAAATAACAAATTGTAAATTAAAGCGTGAAATATTATAAGCGATGAAATTCTATTGAATCTACTTTAGTAGTGGACCACGTACACTTCTCACTCACTGCATGCCCTTTAAAGATCGTCATAACAGTTCATAACTTCATTTCGCGTATTCTTATTTTGTGCAAGTTGTGCTTACAGAAAAAAGTGCGTACAGAAGTTGTGCGTACAGAAAAAAGTGCGTACAGAAAAAAATCCTGGCGGCGCCGCTGGACTGGACTTTCGGGGAGGAGGTTAATGAACATGGCAGGAGATAGACAACTGTGGAAAATGCTCATCCATTCGTGCATCCTACCGTCGCAGAGCGACGATGGCGGAATGACATGACATGACTTTCGAAATGCTACTCGAAAGAGAATTTGCAATGCAGCAATGCTTTACTAAGTCACCGAAATTAGTCTGTAAGAGTTATAAGATTTGATTTCCATTTGTCAAAAAAGAGTTCCGTTTTATGATTTTGTCCATATGAATCCTCTGACCAGCCAACCCTAATAGTGTATGGTGGGTGGTGAACAGTGTTCTCACTGAGGTTTCAGAAATAGACCCAGATTTCGTTATGGAAAACCCAGAAAAGTCCAGACTAGTATTTATATAAGCGATTTTAGACCCCCTTTGTTCAAATTATGCTGGATTTAAGGTATTGTTCAAACTCGTGCTAAAAAGTTACCATTGTGCTGTTCTCCCTCCAACTAAAATGTTGATCGCATAGAAGTTTTGATGAGTCTTAACTATATGTTCATTTTTTGAAAATTAATTCAACGTGAAGGCCTACAAAATAGGTCTAGCTGTGACTCGGTTTAGCATTAAATTTATAGATCGTTGTTTCCAAAATCATCTATCACATTCACGCGGCACATTGACTGCAATTGAGCATACCGGTAGTTGATATGCGACGTAACCTCTATCAATCTCAACAAAGTAAAAACAATTATAGCCAGCTACGCGGGGCCCTGGAAGCGCGGGGCCCAAGGCGGTCGCCTCGCTCACCTTGCCCTAAGGCCGGGCCTGCGATCAACAATGGACCTAGGCCTACTTTGAGAATGGCTCACTAAATTAGCTTTTTTCAATTGAAAAAGATGTTCCATTGTGAAATCATTTCAGATGTCGCAAAGGCCTACACCAAATTAGGTAAGATTAGCGAAGATTTGCGAAAACTTTTGTAAGATAGCACTGACATCTTTGTCTATAGCATACTCGACAGAGAATACAACATTTCAAAGCTTCAATTAGACGGAATCTGAAATATGCAAATTATTGGCATCCTAGGCTATTTCAGATGCTAGATATTCAACTAGTTAAATTGAAAATAGTCCTAGTTATTGTTTTCATAAAAACTGCTAGGGTAGGCTAAATAGTCAGATTTGCATGTGAATGTTCATTAACTTCAATTTTCAACATGGGCGCCTGCAGACATTTTAGTTGGAGGGAGAACAGCACAATGGTAACTTTTTAGCACGAGTTTGAACAATACAAAGCAGGAAATTAAGAACATGCATTGTTCATATAGGTGTCTAAATGCAAATTTTTCAGTTTCACCGTGACAATCATTAGCCTCATTAGTGCTTTGGCGCAAAGAAATGTGTCAAAAGTAAAACTTTGTTGCTAAAAATCGGTGCTAATTTTCCAGAGGGCGCCCATGATTTCGCATTACTTAAATAGGTCTACATAATTATAGTGTCAATGCTGTATTAACAGGCAATGAACTTAGTGGAGACTCGCTGCTGCCTTGGGCCCCGCAAACCCTAGGGCCGGGCCTGCTGGCTCTAATGACTTTGCTTTTGGGGGCGCTGTAGAAATTTCGAGTTTATGATTGCGATAATTGTCTTGATTAGGCATATGTTGTAACATGCTTAATCATAGATCCTTAATCATCATCAGATCCAGTTGACGAGACAGGTATGGTCATATAATTATATGGTCGACTGTATTATTAACATACATATATAAAGTCATACTCCAAAGGGCAGGAAAGGAACCCTACAGCAGTCACAACTTAAATGCGAACCTAAAATTGGACATGTCTGAAGTAGGCAGTGCCTAAAGTGTGAAAAAAGAAGTGCCTGTACAGTGCACACCCCTCACCTTTTCAGTGTGTGCTGGCCAAATAAGTGGCCGCGGACAGCATTCAGGGTTGAAAACAAGTTCATGGACGCCATCCAAGACCGTCCTGTCACACTTTAAGCCCTGGAAGTAGCCTATAGGAAGTAGTGGCGTGATCATCAACAACCACAGGTTGCAAATACCTCTTCTTTGTGATCTAACATAATCTGGTAGCTTCTGCATTACGTCATCACTCATCATTACTTCAAGTTGTCTCGTTACTATCACGATTTGCGCTAAAAGACTGAAAAATGATCTTGAGTTCTTGACCGATATGAAGCCACAATAAACCAATGACTTTTGCCTTACAGATAAAAGGCAGCAGGGCCGTAGCCAGGATTTGATTTGAGAGGGTGTTTTCCCGACATTTTCTTTTGGCAAAATTTCCATACGATCTTTTTTACACGGCAAAATTTCTGACAACCTTTTTTGTCATTTCTACCCTTTTTGGCTCGTAGGCTAATACGTTCATGGCGGTGCAAAGAACATTAGGCCCTATTTTCATGGGCGGAGACCTAGAGGGGACAGTGGGGACGCCCCCCCCAATGGAGGTGTTGGGGGGACGGCCCATGCATTCGTCCCCCCCCTAATTGTTGAGCGTCACGACTTAAAAAAGGTCATCAACACTTTTTTGGCGGCGAAAATAGAAATTTGTTCCGTGATTTCGCCGGATGACTAACAAAAGTCAGAAATTTTTGCCGACAAAAGATGGAAAGCGACACTCAGCCACTCGTCCGTCAAAAAATTTCGCGTCTTTCCGCCCCCCCCAAGTCTCAGGCCAGGTCTCCGCCCATGATTTTTTCCGCGATTTTAGACTATTTTCTGCTCGAAGTTGAATTTCACACTGAAGTTCTTACATCATGTGCTAGTAAATGCTTTATTTCATTTTTATATTATTTCGTTTCGGGGGTGTTCAAACACCAGCTTGACAGGCACAACACTGGAATCTGCACCTCCCAAAATTAGTAGTTGAACCGTTGTGCTATACCTTCCCTGGGGTCACGGCCGTATTAAAGCTAGCCCGGGCGCTGTGCAGTATGAGAATTGTAGAAAAATAACTGGGGGTCAGACTTTGATATATTTGGACTTGGGGGTGTACAATGAGGACTTAGCTATGGCACATTAAGAAAAGCTGGTGGTTCAACCTCCCCTCCGGTGGCCTTTCTCTGATAACCTAGGCCTACAAAACTGCGGGCCCGGTGCTGCTGCACCTTTAACTGCAGTACCCTTCACCTTTCAAAGTCGCATACAACTTAGCAGTACCCTTAGCACCACCTATATATGCAGACCAGGTCAGACCTGCATGGGATCGTAAGGCCTACACGTCCAGTTGCTGCAGACAGGAGATCCCGCTGACAATAATGTATTTAAGATATAGTTATAACACATGAGGCAGACGAGATTTGTTTATTTACAGGAAGAAAAATGTATCCTACCGTTTGGTTATAAAATTAATGTAAACTCCATACTAATGGAGCTTTTTTAATAGTTTAGATAGTTTCAAAGTCACATACCGTACAACTTCCTATTTCTGAAGTACTATTTGAAAACCTAAACACGGGCTCCACCTTCTTCACGAGCGCTGCATCGAGTCAGACTTGGGGTGTGTCCCAGGATTAAAGATGCCAAGTAAAGATCCAATTCCGGTTGCCGGTGTCACGAAATAGAGTATCCCCGTTTTAATTGTATCCCCCCAAATTAAAAAAAGTCGAAAAAACCGTTTCCGTGTGTATTTTGTTTTGCAAATTGATTTTCATCTGCTTTGTTTTGAATAATGACACTAACTGGTATGTTTATTCCTACTAGATAATTTGTTTTGCCCTGTTTTTAGAGCACTTAAAATATTTAAAACACTTAGAACACTCAGAGTCACTAAATAAATTCAGTTGCCTTTATCTGAGCATTGCTTACGACACTAAAACAATTAGAGTCACTTTAAATTTTGATTAAGCTTACAGCACAAAAAATTTTATTATGCGCATTTTTCAAAAAAGAGGATACAATGGTTTATCCCCCCGGCAGGGCCGTAAATCCCGGGGAGGGAAGGGAGGGAATTCCCTTCCCACTATTAGACCAGGGGAGGGAACGTGAAGGAATTCCCTCCCCACAATTTTTCTCAGCTGCGTCACAAATGCTAGAGTCGGCAAGCTGTAAACGACGGCACATTGCTCGAAACGTGGATATTTGAAGATTTGCCCAAATGTGACCAAAAGCCGCACAGCTAAAAGAGGTGTAGGCCTAAATCTGTTCATTGATCAATAGCTAGAATCTCTTCTTTATTAATACAAAGAGAGGAATTTATGACTTGACACGCCCAATATAGTCTATCATCATGAAAGACTGCAGAAAGGAAGACAGCTAATCACACACACGCACACACAATACCATACATAGGGCCTACCTGTACTCAAAATGGACAAGCTCCTAAGCACCTTTGTCACTTGGTGCACAAACCATCTGAGTCCATCTCTGCAGTACCTTCCCACCCTCTCCGGTCGGCTGATCGGTTTGCTTATCGACTTGATCTAGTTCCTCGGGCAAGGACTTACATGGCCCAACACCAGCTTTTGCCATTGTATACCCTTTCATGTGGAATTAGATCCTTCTATGTTGTTGTTACGTGTTTAACGACACTGCCATTTCAAAGATGGTTAGTGTCGCAACGCCATTTAGGTCATAATTATAACACCGAAAGCATGAGGCAGACGAGATTTGTTTATTTACAGGAAGAAAAATGTATCCTACCGTTTGGTTATAAAATTAATGTAAACTCCATACTAATGGAGCTTTTTTAATAGTTTAGATACCGTATTTTCAAAGTCGCATACAACTCCGTATTACTGAAGTACTATTTGAAACCTAAACACGGGCTCCACCTTCTTCACGAGCGCTGCATCGAGTCAGACTTGGAGTGTGCCCAGGATTAAAGATGCCAAGTAAAGATCCAATTCCGGTTGCCGGTGTCACGAAATAGAGTATCCCCCGTTTTAATTGTATCCCCCAAACTAAAAAAGTCGAAAAAAACGTTTCCGCGTGTATTTTTTGGGCAAATTGATTTTCATCTGCTTTGTTTTGAATAATGACACTAACTGGTATGTTTATTCCTACTAGATAATTTGTTTTGCCCTGTTTTTAGAGCACTTAAAATATTTAAAACACTTAAGAACACTCAGAGTCACTAAATAAATTCGAGTTGCCTTTATCTGAGCATTGCTTACGACACTAAAACAATTAGAGTCACTTTAAATTTTGATTAAGCTTACAGCACAAAAATTTTTATTATGCGCATTTTTCAAAAAAGAGGATACAATGGTTTATCCCCCCGGATAGTATAGACCGGTTAATTCCATCCGGAGAGATAGCTTAATTCATCACCCGGATAGCTTTCAGGGGGATACTCCGTTTCGTGTCACCGGATTGAACAGAGAGGGATGGATGGAGACGGAGAGGGATGGAAGCTCACGAGGAGCGGTTAATGGGGAGTAGCAAAGTTCTGAAAAAAGGTTTGTATGCGGAGTATCAGATCTATGAATCGTGATAGGAATTTTGGTATGCAAAAGTTTTGACTTTTGAGTGAAAAGCTTGCAGGTATGCCATTGCCTAATGATAGCAGATGAACCTAGATGTCACAGATCTAAACAATGCAATCGTTGGATAGGCTACTTCAGCCGCAGCAGTGCAACAATTAACTGTACTATTGACTGTACTATGTGTACTTGATGCAAAGCTTTCGATCAGCATTGTCACGGTTCCGCCTCACCGCGCAGTATACCATGGCGGTGACGTGCTTTCATCTTCTTCGGTTAGCCATCTGATGGTTTGATCATCATTCTAGTTTCTTGAATGATGATGTTCACGCCTTGTGATGCCTGCAATGGTAGAGTGGCCCACCAGATCCCCGCCGGACCGAATGGGTTGTTGAGATTAGACATCGATGGTGTGCACGGGTCGTACCACCATCCAGATATCGTCACGTTGCACTTGGCACGTAACGGTGCATCGTAGGTCACGAACTTGGTTCCGTTGGCCGAGGTCAGCGAGTCCCCTGCGTCACCCGAATACCCTGCGACGTGCAGGGTGTACCCGTACGACGAGGCATCGATCCTGACGCTGGTGTACTCCGCCGAATACCAGGCCCCGCTGGCGAAGATTTCCACGCGAAGAGAATACGGTCTGGCGCTGGTCAGCTGCGATAGAGGCTCGTTGCCGAGATAGAAGCCGCCGGTGGTGGAGGTCGCGTCGCCGAAGCCGTTGGAGAACTCGGTCCAGTTGCGGTTGAAGTTGAAGGTCGATGAGTTGGTCTGCCTCGCCTGGAAGATGATCCAACCGTGGATGGAACGAACATTGCGGGTCACTGGTGTATTCGTCCTGTTATATTTCACGCTATCGTTTGACGGCTGGACCGTGAAACCTTCGATTACAAGAAATATTGCCATGCAACTACACAATTTAAGGCGGTATAGCTAATAGTGTAGAGGATAACATAACAGAGGATACATCACGACTGTCGCCAGAGCTCCAAGAGCTGACGGCACCAGGTGACCAGATGAGCTAATAGAGTAGCCTATAACGCTTGTGTTGGTATGGTATTACTATTGAAGCGAATTACAACGGTATCGTACACATGGGCGGCGACTTGGTCTACAAGTTGGGGGGGGACGAACGGGTGGCCGAAAAACGAAAAAAATCAATTTTCATCGTCCAAAATTTCTGACGACATTTTTTATTGGGGGAGGGTTATGACAATGGACCCCCACCACAAACATTGGGGTATCGTCCCCCTGCATGTACTCCCGTAAGTCTCCGCCCATGATCGTACATTGGGCCTCTTAATTGTGATCATTGGGATACTTTGGCCTATAGCATTAACCGCAATATAGGACTACTTCTATGAACCCCTTAGCCCAACTCACTCATTAAAAATTAAGCTTAGGTCTAATAATTTTCTTATAGGCTTGCATTCTCCACGTGAATAATTATTTTAAAAGCCACGCTCAACATTCCAGCATAAACAAATTTAAAAATTATTTTATTAATCATGATTATTCTCGGCATCTCTTGACTCCTGTCAAGCCCTATGTGTGGCCTATAACGCACATTATATATATATATATATATATATATATATATATATATATATATATATATATATAGGGTGACACGAAAGTTCGTTCACCGTTTTCAAAATGCGCTATCTCAGTAACGGCTTCATATTTCTTTATAGTATTTTGTCAGTGTATACATCAGTCAAATGAAAGATATTGGTACAAATTTGATTATGATCTGGTCTGTTTTCGCCATTATTTATAAGAAAATGTAAAGACGACCAGTTTTTGCGGGAAAAAACTGCGTTCATCAAATTTACACAGTAAAGAAAATGTGTTTACGCCTATAGCCTCGTATACAAGCGTGACAAGACACTGTTCTTACCTATAAGACATACACAGACGTAGGCTATTAGCGTACAGTATGTATGACTTTATCCGGCATGACTGCATGGATCAGCCTCTGAAGTGTCCAACTGCTATCGATCTCCACGCTCGTTGAAGGCGACGCTTGAGCTGATCAGCGTTCTCTGGCTCAGGGCCTTTATAAACGCTGAGAGATAAAATACTCTGCAAGTTCTTAATAGGAGAGAGGTCCGGAGAGTTGGGTGGCCAATCCTTCTGCTTTATGTGTGACATGAGGTTTGTCGTCACTGCTGATGTATGACAGCGTGTGCCATCCTGCTGAAATACTCCTAGGTCATTGTCAACAAAATAATAACTTTCGTTGCATGACACTACCGTTGGCATTTTTGTCTCTCGAACTATGGCTTCACAATCTGCTCGACAATGTTGGTGATGTACGTAGTACTGCAAGTTCAGTCTGGTACCATTTGGCACAAATTGAAGTTTAGTGAGACCCGTCACCCCTGGCAGTCATCCCACCCCAAACTATCACCGACGGACTTCGTCTGTGGAGCAGGCGGAACGTACTCTACCTATGCCGGATAGAGTCAGTGCTTTCATTAAGCAGATAGGAGACACTGTACGCTAATAGCCTACGTCTGTGTATGTCTTATATAGGTAAGAACAGTGTCTTGTCACGCTCGTAGCCTATACGAGGCTAGGCGTAAACACATTTTCTTTACTGTGTAAATTTGATGAACGCAGTTTTTTTCCCGCAAAAACTGGTCGTCTTTACATTTTCTTATAAATAATGGCGAAAACAGACCAGATCATAATCAAATTTGTACCAATATCTTTCATTTGACTGATGTATACACTGACAAAATACTATAAAGAAATATGAAGCCGTTACTGAGATAGCGCATTTTGAAAACGGTGAACGAACTTTCGTGTCACCCTATATATTCATCTGCTTCGGTTAGCCATCTGATAGTTTGATCATCATTCTAGTTTGTTGAATGATGACGTACGAGTACTTCGGTTAGCCATCTGATAGTTTGATCATCATTCTAGTTTCATCATTCTTCGCACATTATATATATATATATATATATATATATATATATATATATATAGGCCTATATATATATATATAATGTGCGTTATAGGCCACACATAGGGCTTGACAGAAGTCAAAGCCCTATGTGTGGGTTGAGATGCCGAGAATAATCATGATTAATAAAATAATTTTTTAAATATAATACCGCAGTACCGGTCGGTATCATTGATTTGTCAGAATTTCAATTGGCTTAAACGTAACCGTTCCATATGTAGGACATGCACAGGCTGGTCAGGACAGACCGGTGGAGAGAGTCGGGGTAGAGCGTGGGACACATACGGGCATTGACCCAGTTGTCCTTCATGCCTCTCTCCCATATTCTCTTCAATCAGATAAGGTGGTCCAGCTGCTTCAAGATGTTAATGGTATGGGGCAGACCTGCTGACCGGACCGGTTGAAGCTGGGTAACATGACGCGAGACAGACTCAGACAGAGAGTGGCGTCGGACTCCTACGGGCACTGTGCCTAGGGATATTGATTGATTGATTATATTATAATTCCGAAAATCCATATGTCTGTTTGTTTTCATTCATTCATTCATTAATTTAAAGAATTTATATATAGCCCCTTCAAAAAACCACTCAGAAGTGCTCCCAGTCCAACCACGGTGAAACAAAAAAGTTTTAAGGAGCTTGTAGAACACTGAAGAGTCAACCCTAGGTAGCAGGCGCATCTGCAACGGGAGACTATTCCAGACAGATGGACCTACAACTGAGAAAGCACGACGCTGACAGGTTGAGGTTTCAACACGTGGGACCAAAAGATTCCCTCTAGAGGCAGAGCGAAGGGCTCTTTGTTTGTACGATTTTTGACTCTTCGTAACAAAATAGGCTCGGAAGTGAAACAGCGTCGGTTAACCAAAATTTATACAAATTGATTCTTACGCAACTACATGTATTTTCTGCTTTTAATTCACTTTTAAACCATAATTATTAGCGTTTTAAGAAAGATTTCATCAATAATCGCTCACGCTAACGCTTTAGTAAAGATCGAGTTTACAGTCCGCATGACGTCATACTCGCCCAGTAATAATTTCCGTAGCTCCCTGCAGGGGCGGGTCACGTTTGGCGTTTTGGGGAAGCGGGGGTGGGGTGGAGGGTTGGCGAAAACCCGAAATTTAGCGGTCAACGATGGGTACCACAGTGGAGTAGTGTTTAAAAGTTAAAACCCTAAATTTCCCGGGCAACGCCGGGTAAAACATCTAGTATGCCTTTAAAAATAATTTCCTATACATATTAAATAATAATAAAAGTATAATATACTGATAATTGCATAATTGCCTTCAGTGTTTGGCAGGCAAGTTGCCCAGGTGCGGTTTCGTTTGAAACAAGCGAATTTGTTGCACTCGCGCACCGGGTCGTATACGGTGTTCGCGCAGCTGTAGTAGATTTTTCCATTGAGGGTGAATGGAAAGGAACAGTTCGGCGCTGGAATCATTGTAGGGTCACCTGTAAACATTCATTTGCAGGTCTGTCTTCCATGTTTCTACCATTACATCATTTATTATGGTCCACGCATTTAATTGTCTGCTGCAGAATTGATTACTGTAATTCCCTTCTCATTGGTGTTCCCAAGGTCCGAGACTGTTCGCTTTCCTAAATAATATTCCTAAATAATTCCATATATTCTCGTCGACCCTCCAACCGCTGCGGAAGAATACCCAATAGCTATTATCTCGAACATCTGACTCGCATAGGCTAGCCTAATCTATCTATGTAGGCCTATACCACGTATGCCTACGCTATGATTCGTTGATTGCATGGAAAGGTATTTGCCACCGAAATGCAGATGTAGATGACTTATTTGACGCTAATATTCTTGTATTTTCATTCAACTCGTGATTTAATTTGTAGGCCTATACCATTTATTACCAATAATTACTCTGGTGTGTTATAACGATGTTTAGGCCTATCGTTCATGTCCCACTGTGCGTTTGCAAATAGAGTAATAAAGAAAATACTTACTTACTTGTCTGTTAACGCTTTTATGCAAAGTCGATTGAAGGCATTTGCCCCTCTTTCCCACTCTTTTGTCGGACCTGCCTTTTGGCCACACCGAATGTGTCCACATAAATAAATAGTTCGCTTACCCGCGATCTGCTTTGAAGAGTCCTATAAACAAAAGGTTCTCTTGTGAATCGACAACGCAATCTTAAATAGGCCTAATTAAAATTACATGAATTATCCTAGGCTATAGGTCTGATATGCTGTACAAATGTAGGGCCCACATGTAGCCGAGGCCTACTTACAAAATTTACCAGACTCAATTGCCTTGCTGTTAGGTTTATAAAAGCCTTGAATTTGGAAAGTGAGGCAGTGCCTTTGGTAATGTGTAATGAGCAAACAGTTTACATGTAGGCCTATAGGCTATACAATGACTGTGATAACAGTCTATGCTGTAGCTCTCCGGATCTTCACCCCGCCTGTCGACTTTGTTTTTATTGAGCGCCTGTGAATAAGCTGGTTCCCGCGGCTTAGCTTTTGTGGGCGCTGTAGAAGTTCTGAGATTACTACATTATATATGCGTATGGGATGCGGTGTGAAAACTCTACATGGGCGCCGCACATAAGGTTAACAGGGGACACGTACTTACGCCCCTCCCCCGACCCTACACTGGAAAATTGACACCTGTTTTCAGTGGTGTAGCCAGGAATTTATGATGGGGGTTTGGGGTTTTATGACCTGGTCGGATGCCCTTTCAGACACCAACCCAACAGCATTAGGCTACAGTAAATAAAAAGGGAATAAAGTAACAAAGGGAATAAAGTAAGATAAACAATTGTTACTACAGGCAATTGTTTTATTTTTTCTTATTTAAGTGGAAAAATAACCTTTAAAAAACTTTTCCAAGGCCAATGTGGTTTTAACCCCCAAACCCCCTTGTCTACGCCACTGCCTATTTTTATAACTACTATGGGGCATTCTTTTGGGGATTTTTACAGATCTATTTTGCACTAAAGCGCTATTCATTTGCTATAGGCTAACGGCACACAACGTGAAACTCGAACTTACATTACTTTACATTTTGAAACCTCTGAAAAATAGGCCTAGCTATGTTCTTATTTCTTAATTTCCTGCTTTGCAATTTTCAAGCTCCTGCTGTGAATTAATTATTTAACCGGGAGTCCGGAACCACTGCTTTTGCCCACTCCTGCAAAAATAATTATCTGCGGGCGTCTGCATAATTATGTCTGCAGGTCCTATGCTAATTGGTGATTGATTTAAAAGAAATAGATTAGAAATAGAAATAGGAAAAAAGATTGTCCTCTCACGCATTGGTGAACATACGAAGGCTTCCATGCATTAAGTAGCCTATAGTCCTATTTTTGTCGCAGATGCCGAAATGCCACGTTAACCCCCTCCCCGAATCAGCGGTAAGGGACACGTATAATGTTAGTTAGGCTTTGAAAACCGCTGCAGAGAGTCGACGAAGATAAGCCTTTCTTACGACTCTTCTTTTAATTGGCGCTGTAAAAATGTAATGTTCATTTACATCTTACAATATTACAGTTATAAGTTGAATTGCCTTAATTCTTACCTGGTAGATGTTGCTGCAGCTTAACCCTGTAGACCCTTGTTGTAAGGTCGGCGGCGTCGCATACACCGTGCACTTGAGGGTAGCGTCGTCGAAGTTGAATGCCTCGCAGTTTGCCTCGAAACACTCCCGTGCGCAGTGCGACCTGCTGTCAGCGGAGATGGTGGTTGTACCTTGGCCAAAGGCGCAGGCCTGCGTTCCGTTGGGGTGGGTCACCGGGCAATAGATAACGTTCTGACCGACAGCCCCACACACCATCAGCGAAAGAGTCAGCAACTTATATAGCGCCATTAACCTATAGCTCGTAAGAAGAAGAGGATTATATATTTTTTCTTGCAGGTTTGGATTGCATGTACTTCAGCAGTAGGCTACGTTCAGAGATGTCTACTGATTTACTTAAGCGTAGTCAACGTAGTCTATTAGTCTACGTCAGACAGTATAAGCTAACTATAGGCGAAGGTGATTATAGCTACATGCTAATTGCTAGAGCTATGCTATTACTGCGATGTACCTGCTGCCAAAGACATGTAGGCTTTGAAGTTTTAAGTGCGCATAACGGTATAGGCCTACTGTAAAAAAAAACTTCAACAGCAGTTGCACTTATTTTAAGTCAATTAACAGCGACTTGTAGGCTAGCGAGAGGCAATTTTTCAACAACTCTGTACTTTTCAGCGAATAAACAGCAATACGTAGGATATTCGAGAGGTTATTTCTAAGCGAGTATACGCCTAATTATTTTAGGCCTATCTAAAGTGAGCTGGCATCACGCCCATGTCTACTGAAAATTCTAAGCCCTGTACTACTTGAAGCGTGCTTTCCCAGCAACAACTTCGAATTCGCGTAGAGCTGTAGATCTGCAGGCACTTCGCACCGAGGCGTCTTATTTATGTACCGCCAGAGCTACGGGTGGGATCGACTGCTTAGGCCGACTGCCTTGAATATAAGTCGCCACAGCAACGTCTCGTTCGGTGGAGTAAACAGATCAATGTGACTTGCTGAGTGACAGCCAGTTCCGAAATGGCTATAATTATATACAATGATAATTATTGTTAGTCCCGAAGCAACTGGTCAGCTGCAGAGAGTGAAGAGCAGCTATATAGAGTGTGAGGTTTGCTTTCTGTTCTAATGCAAAACTGTGAATGTACCGAGTAGACCTACTGAATTGGATTCACTCTCGAAACGGCGACTTCGAAAGGGCGACTTCAAAAGGGCGACCAAACAAAAGGGCGACAATCAAAAGGGCGGTTTAGCATATATGCTGAAGTCGTACCATATCGAACTTCATAATAATTGGAATCATGAATATAAAATGTCAATTGTGTTCAGTCAGCTGCTTTGTCATGATTTCATCGAGTGTATGACAGCGGGACTTGCACTTAGGCCTATCTGCTGACAGGACAATTACCCCCTGGACAATTACCCCCGGACAATTACCCCCCCGACAATTACCCCCTGGACAATTACCCCAGGACAATTACCCCCGGACAACTACCCCCCGTGCCAATTACCCCCCGGACAACTACCCCCTGTGCCAATTACCCCCCCGGACAATTACCCCCCGTACCAATTACCCCCCGGACAATTAAGTTAGTGTTAAACGTTCAAGAAAAATATTAAATAAAATCCAACCAAAAAACTGTTGTAAGCTAGTTGGAACTCCTGCCTAATAAAATATTTAAATGTTATCGACAGGGGTCTGGATTCAGTTCGTAAAATATTAAGTAAAATCCTATCTAAAAACGATTCTAAGCTACATGTAGGCCTAGTTGTAACGCCTGCCTAATAAAATCTTTAAATGTTTATCTTTACGTCTCTCAGATTTATAAAATTCCATCATGACTAGATATGAATAAATTAAGTAGACTGTGTGTATTGCATTGAATGGTCAGCTAAAATATAATGCAATCGCGTACATGTAACGTATGCCTGAGAGAGAGAGAGAGAGAGAGAGAGAGAGAGAGAGAGAGAGAGAGAGAGAGAGAGAGAGAGAGAGAGAGAGAGAGAGAGAGAGAGAGAGAGAGAGAGAGAGAGAGAGAGAGAGAGAGAGAGAGAGAGAGAGAGAGAAACAGATACATAGAGAAAGACAGAGAGAGGAACAGAGAGGCAAGGAGTGCTATAAGGAGGGCTGTACGCTGATAGCTGAGAAATAATGGTAGTAGCAAGGAGTGTGTATAAGTATGTACAATAAGTATTGTAGAGTGAGATTATGACTAAAGATGTCTACACAACAAAGTTACTTTAGGGTAGGCTTTGGCAGCGCTGAAGGTCTGATAAATACGAAGATCATGACCATGAGAAGTTCGTTCCCTCACGCGTATACGAACAAGCTCACACTGTGCCACGGGGGGTAGTTGTCCGGGGATAATTGGTACGGGGGGTAATTGTCCGGGGGTAATTGGCACAGGGGGTAGTTGTCCGGGGGGTAATTGGCACGGGGGGTAGTTGTCCGGGGGGTAATTGTCCTGGGGGTAATTGTCCAGGGGTAATTGTCGGGGGTAATTGTCCGGGGGGTAATTGTCCAGGGGGTAATTGCCCTAGACCCGCCTATCTGTAGCCTATACGATATTCGATGCACCTCCTTTCGTTTTTATTTTTTTCAAGCCATCAACCATTGACATATCGCGATCCTTATTGCTTTTTACAAATTCAAAGGCCATTGTCACTCTTTTAGGACAACTTGGTTTTAAGTAGGCCTAGCCTGTGCCTAACGGCAAATCGAAATCGCTCAAATTTCTTTCATATAGGCCTAACTGCTCTGTGCGTTTCAAATAGTTGTTCATTTATATAGGTCTACACAATATTATAAGCTACGAGTAAATACCGACCACTTACCAGTTTAACTTCTGGATTTACGTGAAAGGATTGATACATAAAATTATACGCTACGAGTAAATACCGACCACTGACCAGTTTAACTTCTGGATTTACCTGTACGTGAAAGGATTGACACATAATATTATACGCTACGAGTAAATACCGACCACTGACCAGTTTAACTTCTGGATTTACCTGTACGTGAAAGGATTGATACATAAAATTATACGCTACGAGTAAATACCGACCACTGACCAGTTTAACTTCTGGATTTACGTGAAAGGACTGATACATAAAATTATACGCTACGAGTAAATACCGACCACTGACCAGTTTAACTTCTGGATTTACGTGAAAGGACTGATACATAAAATTATACGCTACGAGTAAATACCGACCACTGACCAGTTTAACTTCTGGATTTACGTGAAAGGATTGACAATTGACAGTTAGCTTAGGCATACGTAGGCCTAAGCCTGTTTGCGTATTAAATTTTCTCTTTCATGTACTATAGGCCTTCCGTTGTTATTGAACCACTGCGAACGTTCGATGTTCGCCCTTTTGATTGTCGCCCTTTTGTTTGGTTGCCCGTTTGACGGTCGCCCTTTCGCAGTCGCCCTTTTTGATAGGATACTACTGAATTGTAACATCCTTTTACAGTAAAAGTTTTACTGTTTCTCTCAATGCCATGGGTAGTTTCTGTGGTCGTTTGAAAAGCCGTTGCTGACTTTCTGTCCACTCTTTGTTTAGTTTCAACTCGTCGTCACGCGGTCTTACAACTAATCCCAGCGCTTTACTTCGCTGCCCTGCATGCGTACTTGCGTAGTATTGATTTTAAAAATAAAGGTTGAGGATATCCGTAGTATAATTTATATTTATCATTGTTATTTCATGATAATTGATTGCTGCTGCAGAGAACAAAGCCTGTTTGCATTGTTCATCCATTGCAGACATGACACTGTATAGTCAGGTAGTCAGGACAGAGTGAGAATTGTCGGAGTTGGAGTTTCAACCCTCCAGGCCTTCCTAGAACCCCATAGTTAAGTCTGTTTTTTACACCCCAATTCCAAGTGGATCGTAGTCCAACCCCCACACAGTTATTATTCCACAGTTATCACATTGTACGAATCTTATACTGTGTATTATAGTGCAATTTCAATCGCTAGTAGCAATATAAAGCAGGCTATACATGTGTATATAATTATATATATATATATAGTCTGCATTAAAACAATAAGCTTTGGCCTTTGAGGCACAAATGATAGAAGTCCTGCTCTTAGCCTATCTGAAAAGCCGAGTCATTTCGGATTAATTAGTTAATCGATTGGACACGCACACACACACACACACGCAAACAAGGGCGGAGTTTGGTTTCCGTTCTTGGAGGGGCTAACTTATGAATCTGCGCCTTCTTAGGGGGCTAAGCCCGGGAAAAGATACCGTTTACACGGTAAACGAACTGAATCTGGGTCTTCTTGGGGGGCTTAGCCCCCTTAGCTCCTGATAAACTCCGCCCATGCACGCAAACCACACAAACTTACAAACACAAACACACACGCACGCACACACATGTATATCAAAATAAACAGGCACGAGCACACTCATATAGAGGACAAGGTCTGTTGCTAACGTTTCCATGGATTCGACCAATGGTGTAGGCCTTATATTAAATTAATCCAACATCAATCCGTAAATCTATATAGTCCGTACCTACACGCATTAAAGGGGTCATTGCTTCTTATTGTGCGCTAGTTCGTTTGACTTGTTTAGACTCACATCGTTGACATTCATAATGCATATCATTATTTTTGACAGCTGTTGTATAGAAAGCCCTTGTAAAGCTGCAGGTCGCTGGATAGGCTATTGTTGAGTTCGGACAAAAGTTTCCGCCAGCCATCAATAATTATTTATGACATGGAAAAGCGGTTGCGATAAGCCTATAGCAGGTCGCCGGTATTCAATAAGTGACGAGCGGAATTGGCGTGGAACAAAGTGGCGTTTGAGACAATGCGTGGAGGGCCAGGGGTAGTGAAGGGGGGTGCCTGTAGGTCGACTGGACAACAATTGGGACCCAATCCGTAGAATGACTGTTCGTCAGTGCATAGGCCTACTATAGACTTCGGAAGTTGACAGGGAGTTCGACGATAAATTGTACGAGTGCAGCCCAGTAGTTGGTAGAACAATGGCAGATTCTGCATATTGTAGTAGTGGGGGTCTGTATAGTCTACTGTTTGGCGTCTCCAACTGCTTTTGAACATGCATGCGTGTAGTAATTACAGTTGAAGAAAGCATCTCGAGTCTGTCGAGATGGTTTTACATAGAGAACAAGGACGTTGTGGATTTGACAGAGCCGATGAGCTGCAAGGACTAAGATAAATAGAAGATGGATACAAGCAGACACAGGCGAGCAGACAAACAAACGCAGGCAGGCAGGCAGACAAATAGACACAGGCAGGGAGACCAATAGACACAGGCAGGCAGACAAATAGACACAGGCAGGCAGACAAATAGACACAGGCAGGCAGACAAATAGACACAGGCAGGGAGACAAATAGACACAGGCAGGGAGACAAATAGACACAGGCAGGGAGACAAATAGACACAGGCAGGCAGACAAATAGACACAGGCAGGCAGACAAATAGACACAGGCAGGCAGACAAATAGACACAGGCAGGGAGACAAATAGACACAGGCAGGGAGACAAACAAACACAGGCAGGCAGACAAATAGACACTGGCAGGGAGACAGAGAGAGGCAGGTAGACAAGCATGCAGACACGGGCGAGCAGACAATCAGACACAGGCAGGGAGACAAATAGACACAGGCAGGCAGACAAATAGACACAGGCATGGAGACAGAGGGAGGCAGGCAGGCAAACAGACACAGGCAGGGAGACAAATAGACACAGGCAGGGAGACAAATAGACGCAGGCAGACAAATAGACACAGGCATAGAGACAGAGAGAGGCAGGCAGACAAACAGACACAGGCATGCGCGCAGACAAATAGACACAGGTAGTGAGACAGAGAGGCAGGCAGACAGACACACAGGCAGGGAGACAGAGAGAGGCAGGTAGACAAACAGACACAGGCAGTGAGACAGAGAGAGGCAGGCAGACAAACAGACACAGGCATGCGCGCAGACAAATAGACACAGGCAGTGAGACAGAGAGGCAGGCAGACAGACACACAGGCAGGGAGACAGAGAGAGGCAGGCAGACAAACAGACACAGGCAGTGAGACAGAGAGAGGCAGGCAGACAAACAGACACAGGCATGCGCGCAGACAAATAGACACAGGCAGTGAGACAGAGAGGCAGGCAGACAGACACACAGGCAGGGAGACAGAGAGAGGCTGTGTAGCGGATAGAAATATAGCGCTACAACAAGTGCAGTTAAGTCGCCCGAAGGTCAAGCGTACGTGAGCGTAGCCTACGTGACCAGAAGAAGGGATGAGCAAAGTTAGGCCTACAAGGGGGCGTTGTTGAGAGGAGTCCAGTTGACAAGAAGGATCTGCTGGAGTTCAGTCGACAAGAAGGATCTGCTGAAGTGAAGTTGAGCAGACATTCAGGCTAGGGAGAAGTAAGTGAATGTTATTTGCATTTAATGAAGCAAGTAAATGAATGTTATTTGAATTTGATGAATTATAGAAATATATATATGATATTAGTTGTAGTGAAGAGTGTACTGACATATTATATTGGAACAATGTGAATTTAAACTAATTGACAAAGGAAATGGTAGAGGAGAATACTGTGCAATTAGTTATTGAAGGTGCGTCATTTATATGGATAGACTTATGAACAATAGGTGATATTTGCGATATAGGCCTATGGACGATAGGTGATAGTTAATAGTGAATCTTCTTAGTTATTGAAGTTGTGTCATTTATATGGATAGACTTATGAACAATAGGTGATATTTGCGATATAGACCTATGGACTATAGGTGATAGTTAATAGTGAATTTTCTTATATAATGTGCTTGTAGACCCTAGCGGTCGGTGTTGGTAAAGAAAAAGACAACGCTGAAAAGAAAAGACGAGTGTTGAAT
This sequence comes from Lumbricus terrestris, assembly GCA_949752735.1. Classification (NCBI taxonomy): domain Eukaryota; kingdom Metazoa; phylum Annelida; class Clitellata; order Crassiclitellata; family Lumbricidae; genus Lumbricus; species Lumbricus terrestris. Next base: position 18,491,646 of record OX457050.1, read on the forward strand.
CATTTTAATATTTTCAACTCGTCACAAGTGGCGAGCCTGCCGAACTTTGGCCTACGCCTATTACTGCCGTCTACGACGAAAGTCTGGCGCTTCCGAAGCCGGTGTCTCATCTTCCGTGTCAGTCATTCAACGAGGGCGTTCTGTCAGTCATTCAACGAGGGCGTTCTGTCAGTCATTCAACGAGGGCGTTCTGTCAGTCATTCAACGAGGGCGTTCTGTCAGTCATTCCACGAGGGCGTTCTGTCAGAGGCATTCATCGACGGCAGTGCAGTCCGCCAGTTACCTACAACTGCTCATCCGTGTCATTCAAGAGCCAGTTACCTACAACTGCTCATCCGTGTCATTCAAGAGCCAGTTACCTACAACTGCTCATCCGTGTCATTCAAGAGCCAGTTACCTACAACTGCTCGTCCGTGTCATTCAAGAGCCAGTTACCTACAACTGCTCATCCGTGTCATTCAAGAGCCAGTTACCTACAACTGCTCATCCGTGTCATTCAAGAGCCAGTTACCTACACCTGCTCATCCGTGTCATTCAAGAGCCAGTTACCTACAACTGCTCATCCGTGTCATTCAAGAGCCAGTTCCCTACAACTGCTCGTCCGTGTCATTCAAGAGCCAGTTACCTACAACTGCTCGTCCGTGTCATTCAAGAGCCAGTTACCTACAACTGCTCATCCGTGTCATTCAAGAGCCAGTTACCTACAACTGCTCGTCCGTGTCATTCAAGAGCCAGTTACCTACAACTGCTCATCCGTGTCATTCACGAGCCAGTTACCTACAACTGCTCGTCCGTGTCATTCAAGAGCCAGTTACCTACAACTGCTCGTCCGTGTAATTCAAGAGCCAGTTACCTACAACTGCTCGTCCGTGCCATTCGCGAGACGGGACGGTGCCTTGCTTTTGCGGTCTGGATCGCTACGACATTCGTCACGATCATCTCTCTGGGTTTGCTGATTCTGAGAAGAGGTTTTCTTTGTCCTTATTCATAATCTTGCATTGAGCGCTCATAAGGTGTTTTCTTATTTTCTTGTAACATTTTGTCTGGGTGCTTAAAGTTGGGCATAACCATGACTTCTCTAGCGCAATTAAAAGAGGTGGGTGAAGGTATGGGGCTCACTGGTGATTCCCTTCTTGATTTTGTGCGCCAACAGCAGGCTCTAGAGAGAGAAGAGCGGGTTAGAGAGAGAGAGGCTAGGAATGAGGGGGAGGAGAAGGAGAGAGCAGAGCGTGAAAGGGAGAGAGAAGAGCGTGCTAGAGAGCGAGCAGCAAAGAGTGAGAAGGAGGAGAGGGACAGACAATTGGAAAGCGAACGGTTACGCAGAGATCAGAGGGAGTTGGAGGTAAGAGAGGCGGAATTGAGGGTAAAGGAGATGGAAAAGTCGACAGACTTTGAAAAATTTAAATTAGAAAAGGAACACCAACGGTTTGAATTGGAAAGCAAGCGTCGAGAGATGGAGAAGCCTACGACAGAAAAAGACGAGACCTTTTCGTATGAAACGTTTTCTGGAAAGCCGTATCGGGTAAAGGGACCAAAGATGCCTCCTTTCGAAGAGGGAAAGGACAACATGGATTCGTATCTACAACGGTTTGAGCGATATGCAGAAGTTCAAAAGTGGGATCGCGCGGAGTGGGCGATATTTCTTTCCGCCTTACTGAAAGGAAGAGCCTTGGATGTCTACTCCAGATTGCCTGCAGAGAAGGCTACGGATTATGATTATCTGAAGGATGCATTGCTTAAAAGATTTCAACTGACCGAGGAGGGATTTCGATCAAAGTTTAGATCGGCTAAAGTGGAAACAGGAGAAACGCCAGCGCAATTTTTGACAAGACTGGAATCGTATCTTCATCGATGGATGGAACTTGCGAAAGTGGCAGCGACTTTTGAAGGGTTGAGGGAGTTGATTGTTCGCGAACAGTATATTAACACGTGCCCAAGTTATCTAGCAGTGTTTCTGAAGGAAAGAGCTCCAACCACCTTGGCGGAGTTAGCCATTTTGGCAGAGAAATTTTTAGAAGCTCACGCAAATGAGGCAGCGTCGGGTTATGGTCGAACGGAAGGAGTGGATAAGGTGAAACCAGTGGAGAGAGGAAAACCAGCGTTTCAACAAAGAAATCAAGGAAGACGATGTTTCATCTGCGGAAAAGGAAATCATATCTCGACGAATTGTTTCCATAAGCATAAAGCAGGGGCGATGGCAGTTAATGGATTTCGATCTGGGTCATCGCATGGAGGTTTTCAAAGACAAGAGCGAGAACAGGCAACTGTTTCGAGATCGGAGGAGGTAGTCCCTTCGAGGGTGGAAAGACCGACTAGAGATGGAAATATATTGGAGTCGGAGTCGGCGCGTTGTTTCGAACATCGTGGAGGGACGGTGTTAAATAACGAGGTGGAGTTGGTGTGCGGGTGTAGACTGCCGGTGGTAGCTTGTGCCGCACATGCATTGGAAAAGTCGATGCCGGTGACGGATGGGTTTTTGGGTGACAGGAACGTTAGAGTTTTGAGGGACACCGGGTGTTCAACGGTCGTGGTTAAGACGGATTTGGTGAGAAAAGAACAATTCACGGGAGAAAAGGTGACTTGTGTGTTAATCGATGGGACAGTGCGGCGGACACCGGTTGCTGTGATTGATTTGACTACGCCCTATTTTAGGGGATCGGTAAAAGCGTTGTGCATGAAACAACCACTGTATGACGTGATTGTTGGTAATGTTCCGGGGGCGAGGAGTCCGGATCAAGTGCTCGATGACGCCAAGACGACGAAGGAAGCCAGGGGAGTGGAATCAGTGGAAGAAAGTCAAGCCGTTGAAACGAGACAACAGAAAAAGGGAGTGAGGGTGCCTCCATTGATAGTAGCCGGAGAAATAGGAAGTGATGTGTCAAAGGAAGAGTTAATGAAGATGCAGAAAGAAGATGAAACGTTGCATAAAGTGTGGACGGAAATGACGACAGGAGAGGGAGATAGCCAGTATCTTGAGGTGAACGGACTCGTTTATAAAAAAATGGAGTCTGGAAGAAGTCGGGATGGCTTGAGATTGGTGGTTCCGAAAGTGTTGAGGGTTCAGGTTATGACATTGGCCCATGAAGCTGTTTTCAGTGGCCATCAAGGTATCAAGAAAACGGTGGATCGCATAACAATGAGTTTTTGGTGGCCCGGGCTTCAGGGTGATGTGGCAAGGTTTTGTCAATCATGTGATGCCTGTCAACGTACGATTTCTAAAGGCAGAATACCGAAAGTTCCATTGGATAAAATGCCAATCATTGATACTCCGTTTGAACGAGTGGCAGTGGACCTGATTGGTCCCATTCGGCCTCCGTCTGAAAGAGGAAATCGTTACATCCTAACGGTTGTGGACTATGCCACAAGATACCCCGAGGCGACACCTCTTAAAGAGATAACGACAGAGTCGGTTGCAGAGGCTCTACTTGACATCTTTACCAGAATGGGCGTGCCTCGAGAGGTGTTGAGTGACCAGGGATCACAGTTTGTGTCGGCGACCATGAAAGAAGTAGGACGATTGTTGTCGATTCGACAATTAGTAACGACTCCGTACCATCCGATGTGTAATGGCCTGGTCGAAAAGTTTAACGGGACGTTGAAATCAATGCTTCGGAAAATGTGCGCGGAAAGACCTAAAGACTGGGACCGGTATATTGCCGCGTTGCTCTTTGCTTATAGGGAGGTTCCTCAAGAGAGCCTTGGTTTCTCTCCGTTTGAGTTGTTGTATGGACGATCGGTCAGAGGACCAGTTTCAATTTTAAAGGAGTTGTGGACCAAGGAGGAATTACAGCCAGAGGTGAAGTTGACATATCAATATGTACTGGATTTAAGGAATAAATTGGAGGACACGTGTCAGCTGGCACAAGAGGAGCTTAGGAAATCGCAGATGAAGCAACGGAAATACTACAACATCAAGGCAAGAAATAGAGCTTTTAAAGTAGGGGATAAGGTCTTGTTGCTGCTACCGACAAGTAGCAATAAGCTTCTCATGCAGTGGCAGGGACCCTTTGAGGTCGTGGAGCACGTGTTTGAACACGACTACAGGATACAACTTCCGAGTAGAGTGAGGACGGTACATGCGAATCTGATAAAACTTTATCACGAACGTGAAAAAGAGGATGTAGGGCAAGGTTTCGAGATCCTTAATGCCGCGGTCCTCGAGTCGGATGACGAAGATGGAGAACCACTCATGACTTTGGGGCCAAAGAGAGGTACCGAGACGTATCGGGACGTTAAAATTGATCCGGACTTACCAGAAGAAGAGAAGGATGAAGTGATGAAATTGCTGTACACTTACCGGGATATTTTCACGGACGTTCCAAAAGTTACCAATTTGGGAAAACATGAAATTAAGTTGACGACGGATAACCCTGTTCAAAGCAAGGCTTATGTTTTACCGTATGCCATGAGAGATGTGGTAGAGAAGGAATTGGATGAGATGATGGAGTTGGGGGTGATCGAGCCATCGCAAGCCCCCTATGCCTCCCCTATGGTGTTGGTGAAAAAACCCGATGGAAGTACCCGGGTGTGTATAGATTTTCGAAAATTGAATAACGTCACGATTTTTGATCCGGAACCGATGCCAAATGCCGGGGAGATTTTTGCTGGGTTGGCAGAAGACCGGGTCTTTTCAAAATTTGACCTAAGCAAAGGTTATTGGCAAGTAGCAATGGGAGAAAAGGATAAAGATTTGACTACCTTCATTACCCATAAGGGTCTTTTCCGGTTCCGGGTCATGCCTTTTGGTCTTGTAAATGCTCCCGCTACATTTTCAAGAATTATGCGAAGATTGTTGCAAGGGTTAACGGGCTTAAATAACTACCTTGATGATGTGTTATGTCATACGAAAGACTGGAAGGAGCATCTGTCTGCGTTGAAGGGGTTCTTTGAGCGTGTGCGGGGGGCTAATTTGGTGCTACGACCTTCAAAGTGTGAGATTGGGAGGACATGGATTGGGTTTTTGGGACACAGAGTGGGAAAAAACACTTTGGAACCTAATCCGGAATTGGTCAATAAAATCCTTTCGGCTGGTAGACCCCTAACAAAAAAACAGCTGCATTCCTTTTTAGGTCTGGTGGGATACTATCGGAAATTCATTCCAAATTTTGCGGCCATCGCTGTTCCACTGACCGATTTATTCAGGAAAGGGACGCCTAATAAGCTTGAGTGGGGCTTGGCTCAAAACAGGGCATTTGGGACTTTGAGGTATTTTGTGGCCCATCCTCCTATCTTGCAGTTGCCTGATTTCAGCCGGGGATTTATTTTACAGACAGATGCTTGTAATGAAGGAATTGGTGGGGTCCTGATTCAGGAGGGAGACGAGGGATTTAAACATCCAGTGGCTTTTATTAGCAGGAAATTGCTCCCAAGGGAGGTAAGGTTTTCTACCATTGAAAAAGAGTGTCTCGCAATTGTTTGGGGGATAACAAAGTTCCAGGAATTTCTGTATGGTCGTCATTTTATCCTGGAGACGGATCATCAGCCTCTTCAATATTTGGGAAAGTCCCAGTACCAAAATGGGCGATTAATGAGGTGGGCCCTCTCATTGCAGCCTTATCGCTTTACAATCAGAGCGATAAAGGGGAAGGATAACATTGGAGCTGATTATTTGAGTCGTAGTGTTTGTACGTAAGATATTTTTTAATTAAGTTAACAAAGGACAGATATAAAAAGTGTCTGTTTTTATGTTAGGAGGTTGATTTGATTATTAGTGCTTTACAAATTGTCTACATCTTGTGTTTATACGATTTTTGTTTGATCTGAGGTGCATAATTATGTGTTGTGAAAATAGTTAAGTTGTCTCTTCGTAGGAAAAGCACTAAAGAAGTGAAATTTGTTTAAGTGTATCGGAAAGTGTACCGATTGTATTCAATTGTGGTTATTAGTTAAAGTAAAAGAAGTGATTAAGAAATCTGATGTGACTATTAGGCTAGTTAAAGTAGAAGCAGTTATTGAGTAATTAGAGTTGATTGTAGTGTAAGCAGTTGTTGGGAAATCAAGTGTGACTAAGTAAAGAAAAAATAGTTGTTGAGTAATCGGATGTGATTGTCAGTTCAAGAGGAAGTAGTTATTGAGGAATCGGGCAGGATATGTATTAAAGAGAATTTGATGTCTCTCTTGGAAAAGAGGGAGGAGTGTAGCGGATAGAAATATAGCGCTACAACAAGTGCAGTTAAGTCGCCCGAAGGTCAAGCGTACGTGAGCGTAGCCTACGTGACCAGAAGAAGGGATGAGCAAAGTTAGGCCTACAAGGGGGCGTTGTTGAGAGGAGTCCAGTTGACAAGAAGGATCTGCTGGAGTTCAGTCGACAAGAAGGATCTGCTGAAGTGAAGTTGAGCAGACATTCAGGCTAGGGAGAAGTAAGTGAATGTTATTTGCATTTAATGAAGCAAGTAAATGAATGTTATTTGAATTTGATGAATTATAGAAATATATATATGATATTAGTTGTAGTGAAGAGTGTACTGACATATTATATTGGAACAATGTGAATTTAAACTAATTGACAAAGGAAATGGTAGAGGAGAATACTGTGCAATTAGTTATTGAAGGTGCGTCATTTATATGGATAGACTTATGAACAATAGGTGATATTTGCGATATAGGCCTATGGACGATAGGTGATAGTTAATAGTGAATCTTCTTAGTTATTGAAGTTGTGTCATTTATATGGATAGACTTATGAACAATAGGTGATATTTGCGATATAGACCTATGGACTATAGGTGATAGTTAATAGTGAATTTTCTTATATAATGTGCTTGTAGACCCTAGCGGTCGGTGTTGGTAAAGAAAAAGACAACGCTGAAAAGAAAAGACGAGTGTTGAATCATTTTAATATTTTCAACTCGTCACAGGCTGGCAGACAGAAAGACACAGGCAGGGAGACAGAGAGGCAGGCAGACAGACATTCAGACACAGGCGAGCAGACAAGCAGGCATATAGAGCGAGAACAATGAGACGCCACAAAGTGATGCCAGACCATTCATGCCTGTATGTCTCGTCCCTATCATAAGGTCTATGTGCTAACAGACGCAGGACCCGTGACAGAAAGGACGCGTCCAGACATAAAACAATTGCTTGTACCATTCTTCAGTGAACAATGCAATCGGACTGCAGGTAGAGGTTGAATGCACTGACAATGTCACGCGTTTCTTCATGACTTGCTGATTATTTTAGCGTCTGCTGAGGAGTACACGTAAAGCACTTTTTCGCTTATAAGGAAAAAACTGAAAGCCCGATATTTGCATCTGCATGGTAGCCTATAATTGTTTATAGTTTCTGCGACACAATTATTGTTGGCATTGCAACTGTATGCAGAGCCGTACCGATCGATTTTATCTTATCAATGGGAAAGAGTTTAATAATCAAGAGATAATTTTATAATCAATTAAATAGCCTCTCGTTCTTCGCTTAAAATGAAATTGACGGCCATAGGCCTATTCGTCAAATACCCTCCTAACTTCCTACTAGGCTACCCCTGCAGAAAGTCACTTATCACAATTATAGAATTTGTACCAAAGATATTATAGTCGTAGACTATAGGCTAAGGTCTTTGTTTGTGCCATCTAACTTTGTCTAATTGGTCTATAATCTTCAAAGGTGAAGCTCCTGCCATTTAGTTAAGGCGTTTGCGTTTTAAGAGATTTTTAAGTAATAGATGTCAGAGCCACACCATCGCTATCTGATGGCTATCATCTTCATGGCACCATCGCTCAGAAGCCCCATCTAGCGGGATTAATTGTTAGACCTCTTCCTGCGCAAACGAGAAGGGACCCGGAACATCGTATTGTATTTTTTTAAATTGTATTTGACCATTAAATTTTATAAAGCGCTTCTTGCAGCAAGAGCCTTTCAGCAGCGCTTCCTGTGCGTGCAACTTCTATAGAAAAGGCAGGTTTTGGGACAAGAGAACGATGGCAAAAGACCATCAGAGCGAACTGATGGGGAAATTCCACTCAATGATTACATGCGTGGGCTACAGTAAACTGGTTTCTTTTGTTTGTATACTTCTGTATAGTCTTGATTCTTGATTCGCTGCCAAATAAAATGATTTGATTTGATCTATTCAACAGCCGCAAGATGCAGTAGAGCTAATTCAATTACGCCATAAATATAGGCCTACCGGTAACTCGATTTTTGTTCATGGATATAGTGAGTGTTATTTCCTCCTTGCTAATTATGTCTCCAAAATATACATATCTGGACAATGGCAGCTACTTCCTTCAAGTTTTCTAGAGACAAGCGAAGCACGTGGAATTAATATGACATTGTTTGTATGTGTGGGTTCTGCTGGTTTGTTTGAAAACGCGTTTGGTTATTTACACTGGTTAAATTAATTTTACTTGGTGGGGCGTGACCGACCTTGTCACAGTCATGCTTCGCTGAATAGTCAAGTACTTATTTGTAGCCTATGTTCAGTGAAAGCCTAAACGTGTAGCAGAGGCAGCAGCGTAGCTTCCATGACCTACAAGCTTAATTATTTTCCTATTAGACGTACCTATATCAAGATTATTCATGACAATCCCAAGCCTGGAGAAAGTGGGATATGGCGACACTATGACCATCCTTGATATTACTCAGTGCCGTTAAATTAATATTAAGCAGCACAAAGCAAGAGTATTCAAGACACATACTTTACTATAAGGCTGCTATGATCATGAATGACACCTTGCTTTTTTTATTCATCTTCATCAGTACCGAATTTTTAAATTTGTAATTGAAAACGTTCGTGCGTCTATTCGCGTTTAGGCATACATGTACAATTGTACATGAAGCGGCGAAATTTACACAATGCTTTCAAAACTTGACTATAAAGTTAGTGAGATATAAACGACGTTGCGGTTCCTGCTGTCCGGTTTTTGATCCCTGTAGAGAAGGCTGATGGATGGATTACTTTGGCGGCTGTGCGCAGTACTCTCGAAATTCAGTCATGGTGCACTGGTGGACACAACATTCGCAGACAATACCCCGGCTCGGGTCATCAGCATTTCTCTTGTCGTGAAGGAAAGCCAGCGCCGATGTCTTCGGTAGGAACACGTTCTGTCTCGCCAGGTGAGACTGTTCAGAGGACAACTGAAGGTCACCAGTTCCGTCAATCTTGGACCCACCGTCCACCAGGTCTCTCGGCGGCGGAAAGTAACCACTGGCGAGGGAGTGCTCTGCAGAACAAAACGTGCATTTATTTATTTATTTGTTCATTCATTCATTCATTCATTCATTCATTCATTCATTCATTGTATCGTAAATCGTAAAGCCGGAACTTCCACAGCGCCCACAAAAGCCAAGTCGCGGGAGCCAGCTTATTCACAGGCGCTTGATTTCAGCTGACAGCAACGGCGTTAACGAAAATTATCATATAATTATATCGTATACCGGTATACTGCAGTCTAATTACACTCAGAGGCTTCTATTTCTATGAGAGGCGAGCTCAACATGGGCCAAACAAAAAAACAGAGAACCAGAAATGAGTTAAGGCTCACGTCGGAAGAGGGGAAGGCCTGCCCGGGATGAGAAGGCTGGTCAGAAAGGGATGGAGAGGAATGAAGTCAGGTTGTTTATAGGAAGGGATGGAACTTATGGAAGCCTTGTTTTTTAATGTAAAGCCACACAAAGACACTATGTCCTTATAGGAAATTTAAATTTAAATAGACCAATAGCTTTCTGAGCGACAGCACTTTCGAGTTGTGCTTTTGAAGCTTTGAATATAAGGCTATAATATGAAGCTTCAAGTTCGTGGCGGACTTTCTGGGGATTAAAAGTCCATGCTTGGGACCAGTTTCGTCGAATACGTGGTTTTCATTGCCAAGAGGCTGATGGCATCCTTCAATCTTTGTCTCATGATAAAGAAGGGACTTTTGGTTTGTGAGCCCTGGTAACGGGCCGAGGGAATTAATGTTCCTGCTATGCATGTATGATGCGGGTTCCATAGAATGGTAGCATCACTGGCGTGAATAGCAAAACATCAGGTAGGATGCAGGATAGATTTCCACTATCATCCCAAAGATCACTGTCTATCATTCGCTTGAACTTTGATAACAATAGTCTGGATATATGAGTATTAAGAACTAAATATTCCAAAATTTGATATTGTAATGTGATGTGAATAAATCAGAATATGATATTGTACAACAATTCACGCAGTTCTAACAGGATTTTACAAAACTAAATAGAGGTCACAGACCAAGCATATCAACGAGAATATTTTGTAACTGTAAACTCTAAGGCTTATTTTTTTTTACCTCAAGTCAAACAAAGTGGTCCGTTTCCTTTTTTGCCTCAAAATATGTTGCTGCCCAAATTCTTCAAGACTAATAAATTTCACCCTGGATATTTCAGGTCCTGGCCAGATACTTCTCTCTGTTTCTATCGAGAAGGGCCCAGAGTTGACCACTCCCCTTTTAACAGCCAGCCACATCAAGAGCCTTCCTTGCCAGTGGAATACCTCTGTTCAGTCTCACTCGCCTGGCCATTGTCTCTCCCTATTCGCTGGCCAATGTTATCGTACCTAGCTCCACAGAGGCTCCACTGTGGAGCTGTCGTCCCTGCATGACTTTCTCAGACGACCAGTACTGAAATATTTCCACGATTTTCGACCGGACGACTAAAAAAAGATCGTCAGAAATTCTGCGTGGATGAGAATGGAAAATTTTCATGAGATTTCGGCCAGATGACTAAAAAAAGGTCGTCAGAAATTTTGTCGGATGAAAATGAGAAATTTCTTCCGGGCTTCAGCCCCAAAACTGAAATCCTGGCGCCGCCACTGCCAGCGCCCTGCATTACCCCAATTTGCATATTAATAGTTTCTAACCTCTCAAACCGGTTTAAACAGGTTTAGAGCACTAATTATGACCCCTGGTATACATATGAAACGACTTGTTTTTCTGGGGGTCCAGCCATTTGCGCGCAAGACGTTTGCGCGCAGTCATTTGCGCGCCGACGTTTGCGCGCAACGTCATTTGCGCGTTTGACGTTTGCGCGCCGTCATTTGCGCGCCGTCACAATATGCAAAATAAAGAATCATAAAAAACTGTATTGTTTTTCTACGAAATTACTACTTTAATTTAGCAGTAAGTTAAGCTATAGGCATCAATGTATTCTACGAAATGAGCGTTAGGTATCAATGATTTCTAAGAAATAACAACACAGTAGTCCAACTGAATGTTTGTGCGAGTTCGTTGATTGTCTTCAATAACAAATCGAAATGTTATGCGCAATTCCTTTGCGATATTGCTACAATGGTATGTTGCCGCAACGTAAACAGGAGTACACATCAAAGTGCAAATAAAATAGGCCTACCCATCATACTGGAGTTCGCTGTTTGATCATACGAAGACGGCAGACATAATAGTACAAGTCAATCCACACTGCGCGCGCGCAAACGTCCTGCGCGCAAACGACGGGCATTTTTGCTGCGCGCAATTGACCGCGCGCAAATGACGGCGCGCAAACGACGGCGCGCAAACGTCCTGCGCGCAAACGACAGGGCGCCGTTTTTCTGTGAGTAGGCTAATCTGCTTCCTCACAATAGCCTGGTACTAAAATACGGTCCATAAAAATTAGAAGTCTCTTCGTTTTCGTTCTAAAAATATTTGTACTTCTTATTCTTATTCACTTCTGAAGGTCTTAATTCCATGCACTCCCTATTCTATAGATTCTCGCTTTTAAAATAATTTTATTCTACTTCTACTTCTGCTGAACTAAAGTACAATAATTATTATTCTTATTCTACTTCTTATTCACGAAAATAGGCCTATCACTGATGCCCATACTTACCATGGGCTCTCTTGTTGTAGCCGTTCTGGCAGATGAGTGAGAGGATTCTGGACAGTTTGGGTCCGCAGAGACCTCTCGGCTCCTGGAGGTAGTCCTCCGTGGTGCATATCCTCTCGTAGTTGGCCGAGGTGCAGTTGAAAAGAAACACGGACGCCACTCCGAGCCACAGCAGAACACAGGCGAGCGTCGCATTCATTCTCCTAATTCTCTGATCGTCATCAGAGAAACAAAAATATAAATACTATATTGGCATACGTAATAGTGATCTCCATAATTTCTAAAGCGCCACTCGAAGGCAAAGCGCAGGGCACCAGCTTATTCACAAGCACTGTCTAGCCAGAAGGGCTGTCCAAAAGAGTAGACCGAAGGAGCTCGTAGTCGCTTTCCAAAGAATCACAGATGGCAGTTTACATGTGGCTGTTAGGGTGGGTGGCGTTTAGGTGGTCAATAATAATACTGGAAGGTGCATGGACATGGGCGGAGTTTGGCTTCCGTTCTTGGAGGGGCTAAAGCCTTCTGGGGGGGTAGTCCCGGGAATATATACCATTTACACGGTAAAAAATGAATCTGGGTCTTCTTGGGGGGCTTAGCCACCCCTAGCACCTGATAAACTCCGCCCATGTGCATGGAATATCAGATGAGTAGTGGTAAGATTTCCTAAATTGAGAGACTTTAGTTTCGAATGGAAAGCCAGAGGAGTCATGGAAAAAGGAGCCTTAATTAGGAAGTGGATGGTGGGTGACCGGAAAAAATGGAGGAGGAACGGGAAAAGAGCAGAATTCAGGAGGGAGGAATTATTCATTCTCGCTATTAATTCAAACTGAAGCACCGCGGTATGACTGCAAGTCGTAGCGGGAACGAATGATTACAAGTCATAAGCAGACGTCGAAATTAACTCTTTGGCAGTGGCGTAGACAAGGGGTTTATGGGTTAAAGCCCCATTGGTTGAGGAAAAAAATTAAAGGATATTTATCCACTTAAATAAGGAAAACAAAACAATTGTTTTCAGAAACAATTGTTTTCTTACTTTTTATTCCATTTGTTACTTTATTCTCTTTTTTATTTACTGTACCGTCATACGTACTGTTGGTTAGAGTCAGGAAGGTCATCTGGCCAGTCCACAACCCCCATCATAAATTCTTGGCTACGCCACTGCTCTTTGTCAGCCATGAGAGGCGTCCGTCTGTCCTACTGTTCATTTTATCAACGCCATCTTGCGAATGAAAGGTTGAGTCGACTTTTGGGGTAGGCATCGGGAATGCTGAGGTTCTGTTCTTCGTGTTTGAGAATTGTAAAAATATAACTGATTTAGGTTATGATTAACCGTGGCGCTGAGGTGTGCAAAGAAGAGTTTTCCGTGAAGTCGTAGGCCTATAGGCAAGGTGAGAATTTTCGGTGGCTGAGGGTTCAGCCCCTCGTCTTTCTTCAAACCCCCGTAGGCTGTAGCAAGGTCTTCACTGCACACCCAGCTCCACATAAATCAACGTCTGACCCCAGTTATTCTTATCCAATTCTCCTACTTCTTCCTCTTTCCCTTCAGGCTCTTTGGCGAGGGTCAGCCGCTCGGTTCCTTCCTATCCACTTAACTCTGTCTCCAGCATCTTCTTTCTTCAGTTTGATCAGCTTTATAGGTCTTTGTTGTATCGCGTCCTCCCATCTCTTTCTCTGTCGTCCCCGGCTACGTCAACCATGTACTCGCCACGACAGAAGAAAAGATGGGAGGACAATTCTCATACTGGTTCTAAGAAAGATTAAGGGTTGAACCCACTCCCCAAATCATTCGACAATTCTCACCCTGGTCTTAGAGTTTGACAATTGAATGTCGAGAATGTGCAGCCTACCTGCTTTGCGAGGAAGGAACGGTGGAAGAGGAACCAGCGCGGTCAGTTGGTCGATCTGATGATAACGGACGCTGGTCACTTTCAAGATCCTCGACTGGAAGATGGAGAAGAAGCTGTTGCTGTTGCTGCTGCTGAATTCCAATGTTGTTGTCTTCTATAGTCTCTGCCTTATATAGAAGATCGAGGCGTCAAAGGGAAGCCCATAAAGTTCGATTAATATCCGTCTCATCTCAGTGGACCCGCTATTCGGTTACTCGCGTGGCCAATAATACGCCACGATGCGACAAGATGAGTTTCCGCCGGCGCCTGAAACTCAAGCGGACCAGCTCTCACGAGTCACGATCTTGATGGCAACCACGGCCGATTAGGCATAGGTATAAAGCAAGCAGGTTCTTGGGGCGCCACTGTTTATATGGGCGTCTTTTAAATAAAAAAATGCCCTGACACTCATGGGCGAAGTTTATCAGAAGCTATTGGGGGACTAAGCCCCCAAGAACCCACAAACTGACCGTGTATCATTAAGGACTCCGCAAGGTACGGAAGTACTTGTCGGGGAACAGGAGAACTATAGGTCTAGACTGCATGCAGAGGTTATTTTAACGTGCAGCTGGACACAAAGTGTGTAGTTGGGAAAGAGATTTGTGCTGTTGAATATCAGATCTTGTGCAGTTACTTTTTGCCTAGTTGCGTGAACCGACGAGAAGTTAGTGGTAAAAAGTTGGACACAAACATGATAGTAACAGCCCAAAGTGAACATCTTTGAGGCGGATTATTGGGGTGATATTTATGTTCAGGAAAAGAGCAGACCTGTTGGAATTTGGCGTGAGCTATAATAGATATGGTGATTACATGCAGTTTTCAAGTCAAGCATTAGACCGATACGGCGAAGGTCACCCGTGTGCATGAAGTAAGAGCGGGGAAAATGGGTGATGTAATCGAAGACAAGGTTCTGCTAAAAATCACACATAGGAAAATTAAACAAAATTCGAAAATGGGATTGGTACATCACCTTCCAAAACCCCCAACCCAGCTAAGTGCTCGTGCATTGGAAATTATTGTCCTTCGGTCGCTCGTTCGTTTCCCCAAACCCAGGACCAAGTCTGCGGTTATGTTCACACACACATTCTGGTTCTCATGAATGAATGACACCAGAGCTTGGAGCATATAAAATTTCCAGCAGTCGTACCCAAGCCAAGTCATGGTGTGGTAAAATATCATTTACATGTAGATCGGTGACGCGGTTCCTGGTTAAAACTGCTATTAGCCTAAACAGTACATATTCGTGTTGATGTGTGTGTGTCAGTATAGGCCTATCGATCAATAATGACCATTTGGGAGGTTTGCTAATGATATTTATCGGTCTTACATCTAATTTTGCAATGGGTTTAAATTTGAAATTAGCTCAAAGATTTTATTTCTTGGGGAAATATTTCATCTTGTCTGCTAGCTTTAGCTTTAGCAATCAATATCATGTTGATCTTAATGACCAGGGTTTCAGAGCGGAAAAGCAACATTTAGACGTACCCTTACATAGGCCTAGTAACGAAACTTTGGAAGTGTCCAGGAACATAGGACCATTTAACTTTAATACACTTAACAATCTTTCTGAGCTATTTCCAATTCCAGCAACAGCAGAGGATCTGTAAGGGATCTTTAAGAGATCTCTAGTCGATTAAGGATATTGAAAAGTCTAAACGTCTAAGACGTCTAAGGAAAACGTGGAGACACTGCAAAAGGAAGGAAAAGCGGCAGGTCTACGAATCAACATCAGCAAGACAAAGACAATGACATTCGGGAGAAAGGAGAGTACAAGGGTGGTGGAGGTGGACGGAGAAAGCCTAGAGAACGTGGAGGAATTTGTGTGTCTGGGAAGTCTGCTGACTTGGAACAACGATTGTGGGAAGGAGATAAGGAGAAGAATAGCGAAAGCAGCAGGAGCAATGGCGGGCTTCGGAAGTATCTGGAGGAGCCGAGAGATTAGTATACAGACAAAGATAAAGATCATCAAAACATGCATATTCAGTGTACTGCTATATGCATGTGAAACATGGACGCTACGCAAGCACGACAAGGACAAACTATTAGCATTCGAGATGAGGTGCTACAGAAGAGTACTACGCATCAGATGGCAGCAGAAGATAACAAACAAGGAAGTGCGCAAAAGAGTGAAAAACAAGAGAAACATAATACAGCAAATAATGGAAAGGAAACTCAATTTTTTCGGCCATGTATGTAGAATGAACAACAACCGACTAGTAAAGCAGACCATATTCGGAATGATCGACGGTACGGGAATTAGAGGAAGACCAAGTAGAGAATGGTTGGACGATATCAGGGATTGGTGTGGTATGGACATACACGGACTCAGCCTGATAGCACAAGAGAAGAGTGCATGGAGACAAACAGTGAAACTTGCGATTGACACCAACGGGTGTTGAACCCACGGACGATGATGATGATGATGATGATGAAACGTCTAAGAACGTCTAGCTGATTTCATTCGTTAATTCTTTTGGAAATTTTGCCATGATGAACTTTGAGTCAAACATTGTCATAACAATTGATTTTGATCTTTAATATGAATTTTTATAAAGTCGGAAAATCTCAATATTCAAACATCCAAAGCTCCAGTCGAAGGCCAAGCGCAAAGCACCAGCTTACTAACGAGCGCTCACCAAAAGCTGCTTCAACTTTGGGGGACAAATCCCTGGTCAAGGACTTTCTTATGTCCAGTCTCAAAATACGTCATTTATGTGCAGTTGAGAAAATTCCTTAAAATAACCCCTGACTGCATGCATTTCCACAGTTTTTGAGCTTCTCCGTCCAAACCTTCACTACTGTGTAGGTCTCGGCATGAGACTCGGGTTGGCGATTCTCTACCACCATGGGGGCCAGGGTGGGGTGAAATCCCAAATTTCCCTCGCTAAAACTCAGCAATTGTTCTGAAACTTTGTACCTAGACAGAGGGCCATCAGAACCAACCGGTGAGGGGTTGGTGGGAGGGAAATTTCATGGGTGGCATACCGGTGGAGGTCGGAGTGTGGTGGGGTGTTGTGGGGTGGGATGGGGTGGGGTGTGGTGTCACTGGTGTGGTGGTGGGGTTGTGGCCGGGAGCGGGTCGAATCCTAAATTTCCCGGGCAACGCCAGGTACCCCAGCTAGTAATATCTATATAAATAAAGAGAAGATTTTGTGTGTCTGTCTGTCTGTCTGTTTGTTCGGGATGCATTTCCACAGTTTTTGAGCTTTTCACTCCAAACCTTCAATAATGTGTAGGGATTGGCGCCATGGGGACCAGGGTGCCAATTTTTTTCAATTAAACGCAGCTATTGATATGAATTTATTTTACCTAGATAGAGGGCCATCATAACTACCTGGATCAGTGGTTGGCGAATCTCTACCACCATATGGGGCCAGGGTGGGGGTGGTAAAACACTAATTTTCGCTATAAATTTTCATTCGTTTGCCATATTTTCGGATGGGTGGGGGTTAGAGGAGGTGGGGTGAGGGGAAATTTCCTGAAACCCTAATTTCACGGGTGGCGGTACTGGTGGAGTTCGTGTGCGGTGGGGTGGGGAGGGGCGGGGGAGGAGTGGGGTGGGTCGATTTGTCCCAAACCCAAATTTCACGGGTGGCGTTCCGGTGGAGGTTGGAGTGTGGTGGGGTGTTGTCGGGTGGGGCGGGAGTTTGGGGTGTGGTGTGGTGGGGTTGTGGCAGGGAGCGTGTCGAATCCTAAATTTCCCGGGCAACGCCGGGTACCCCAGCTAGTAAAATATAACACCGAAAACTTGAGGCAGCGAGATTGTTTATTTACACGAAGGAAAATGTATCTATACCGTTTGGTTATAAAATTAATGTAAGCTCCATACTAATATAGATTTTAGGATAGTTTAGATAATTTCAAAGTCGCATACAACTCCGTATTTCTGAAGCACTATTTGAAAACCTAAGCACGGGCTCCGCCTTCTTAACGAGCGCTGCATCGAGTCAGACTTGGGGGTGTGTCCCAGGACTAAAGATGTCAAGTAAGGATCCAATTCTGGTTGCCGGATAGAACAGAGAGGGATGGATGGAGACGGAGAGGGATGGAAGCTCATGAGGAGCTGCTAATGGGAAGCCGCAAAGTTCTGAAAAAAGGTTTGCATGCGGAGTATCAGATCTATGAATCGGGATAGGAATTTTTCAAAGGTATGCAAAGGTTTTAACTTTTGAGTGAAAAGTTTGCAGGTAATAAGCAGATGAACCTATATGTCACAGATCTAAGCCATGCAATCGTTGTATACTGCAGCAGCAGCAGTGCAACAACTGTAGGCCTACTATTGACCTTCATGTAGGCCTTAATTGTCGCAAGGCTTTCGATCCGCATGTCACGGTCCGCCTCAACGCGCAGTATACCATGGCGGTGACGTGCTTTCATCTGCTGCGGTTAGCCATCTGATGGTTTGATCATCATTCTGGTTTGTTCAATGATGACTTGAGTGCTTTGCGATGGTAGAGTGGCCCACCAGATCCCCTTCTGACTGAAATATATACCGAATGGGTTGTTGAGGTTGGACTGTGTGGTCTTGCAAGGGTCGTACCACCATCCAGACACCGTCACGCTGCAGGTGCCACCTGTCGATGCATCGTAGGTCGTGAACTTGGCTCCGTCGGCCGAGGTCAGCGAGTCCCCGGCGTCACCCGAATACCCTGCGACGTGCAGAGCGTACCCGAGCTTCGAGGCATCGATCCTGACGCTGGTGTACTCCGCCGAATACCAGACCCCGCTGGCAACGATTTCAACGCGAAGGGAATACGTTCTGGCGCTGGTCAGCTGTGATAGAGCCTCGTTGCCAAGATAGAAGCCGCCTCTGGTCGCGTCACCGAAGCCGTTGGAAAACTCGGTCCATGTGCGGTTGAAGGTCAATGAGTCGGTCTGCCTCGCCTGGAATATGATCCAGCCGTGGATGGAACGAAAAGGGCGGGTCACTGATGTCAACGGAGAATTGTTATTCGTCGTGTTGATGTATGTCACGCTATCGGGTAACGGCTGGACCGTGAAACCTTCGATTACAAGAAATATTGCCATGAAACTACACAATTTAAGGCGGTCAGCTAATAGTGTAGCCTATAAGGCTTGTCTTGGTATGGTATTACTATTGAAGCGAATTACAACGGTATCGTACAAATGGGCGGCGACTTGGTCTAGAAGTTTGGGGGGGACGAACGAGTGGCCGAAAAACGAAAAAAATTCAATTTTCATCGTCCAAAATTTCTGACGACATTTTTTTGGGGGGAGGGGTATGACAATTAATGGACTGTCCCCCACCACAAACATTGGGGGACCGTCCCCCTGCATGTCCTCCCGTAAGTCTCCGCCCACGATCGTACATTGGGCCTCTTAATTGTGATCATTGGGATACTTAGGCCTATAGCATTAACCGCGATATAGGCCTACTTCTATGAACCCCTTAGCCCAACTCACTCATTAAAAATTAAGCTTAGGCCTGATAATTTTTATATAGGCTTGCATTCTCCACGTGAATAATTTTTTTAAATGCCACGCTCAACATTCCAGCACACAAACATTATATATATATATAAATGTAAATATATATATATACATATATATAATGTGCGTTATAGGCCACACATAGGGCTTGACAGAAGTCAAAGCCCTATGTGTGAGCTGAGATGCCGAGAATAATCATGATTAATAAAATAATTTTTTAAATATAATACAGCAATACCGGTCGGTACCATTAATTTGTCAGAATTTCAATTGGCTTAAACGTAACCGTTCCATATTTAGGCCTAGGGCCGCTTATACTGTCTCGGACAATTTGTTTGCCTCGTACGGGATTCGATGATTTAACATTTTTTAGAGTAGCCTATATAATAACAATAATAATAGTAATTGTGGGGCGCGGTGTAGTGGTGTAGTGGTGGTGTAGTGGTGGCGTCGTTGCCTTGAAGCCGGAAGGTTCGAGGTTCGAATCCACCTCAAGTCAACGCGTAGGGATCTTGGGCAAGTCCTTCAATTGCAATTGCTCAGAGCTTCGGCGTAAAACTCCGGTACAGTGTCCGCACTGTTGTCGGGAGCGCCTCTGAGTAGGGCTGAGGGCTGGAAGAGGCGCTATAACAAGTGCGTATGCAAGCAAACAAAATAACAATAACAATAATTTATAATATTATTAATAGGAATAGTATATAAAAATAACAATAATTATATATATCTTATATTATAATTCCGAAAATTGATATGTATGTTTGTTTTCATTCATTCATTCATTCATTCATTCATTTCAAGAATTTATATAGCGTCCCTTCAAGAAAAGCTCTCAGAAGCGCTCCCAGTCCAACCACGGTGAAAAAAAAAGTTTTATGGAGCTTGTAGAACACTGAAGAGTCAACCCTATAGGTAGCAGGCGCACCTGCAACGGGAGACTATTCCAGACAGATGGACGTATACAACTGAGAAAGCACGACGTTGACAGGTTGAGATTTCAACACGTGGGACCAAAAGCTTCCTGCAAGAGGCACAGCGAAGGCTCTTTGTTTGTTTGTTTGTATGGATTTTGACTCTTCGTAACAAAATAGACTCGGAAATGAAACATCGTCGGTTAACCAAAAATTTTGCAAATTGGATGGATCCGATTTGACCAGGGTCTTTGACAACAGAGGTCGTTACCCTGGACAGAAATTTGCTCGGCGTATTACAGCACTTAAAAGCAAGGTGCAAATTGATTCTTACCAAAATTATAAGGTCAACGCAACTATTTTCAGCTTTTAATTCACTTTAAAACCAGAATTATTAGCGTTTTAAGACAGATTTCATCAATAATCGCTCACGCTAACGATTTAGTAAAGATCGAGTTTACAGTCCGCATGACGTCATACTCGCCCAGTAATAATTTCCGTAGCTCCCCGCAGGGGCGGGTCACGTTTGGCTTTTTGGGGAAGCGGGGGTGGGGTGGAGGGTTGGCGAAAACCCGAAATTTAGCGATCAACGATGGGTACCACAGTGGAGTAGTGTTTAAAAGTTAAAACCCTAAATTTCCCGGGCAACGCTGGGTAACACATCTAGTATGCCTTTAAAAATAATTTCCTATACATATTAAATAATAATAAAAGTATAATATACTGATAATTGCATGATACCTTCAGTGTTTGGCAGGCAAGTTGCCCAGGTGCGGTTTCGTTTGAAACAAGCGAATTTGTTGCACTCGTGCACCGGGTCGTATACGGTGTTCGCGCAGCTGTAGTAGATTTTTCCCTGGAGGGTGAATGGAAAGGAACAATTCGGCGCTGGAATCATTGTAGGGTCACCTGTAAACATCCATTTTGCAGGTCTGTCTTCCATGTTTCTACCATGACATCCTTTATTATAGTCCACGCATTTAATTGTCTGCTCCAGAATTGATTACTGTAATTCCCTTCTCAAGGTCCGAGACTGTTCGCTTTCCTAAATAATATTCCTAAATAATTCCATATATTCTCGTCGACCCTCCAACCGCTGCGGAAGAATACCCAATAGCTATTATCTCGAACATCTGACTCGCATAGGCTAGCCTAATCCATCTAGGTAGGCCTATACCACGTAGGCCGTAACGCTATGATTCGTTGATTGCATGGAAAGGTATTTGCCACCGGAATGCAGATGTAGATGACTTAGCCTATTTTACGCTAATATTCTTGTATTTTCATTCAACTCGTGATTTAATTTGTATACCATTTATTACCAATAATTACTCTGGTGTGTTATAGCGATGTTTAGGCCTATCATGCATGTCCCACTGTGCGTTTGCAAATAGAGTAATAAAGAAAATACTTACTTATCTGTTAACGCTTTTATGCAAAGTCGATTGAAGGCATTTACCCTTCTTTCCCCCTCTCGGCGGACCTGCCTTTTGGCCACACCGAATGGGTTCACATAAATAAATAGTTCGCTTACCCGCGATCTGCTTTGAAGAGTCCTATAAACAAAAGGTTCTCTTGTGAATCGACAACGCAATCTTAAATAGGCCTAATTAAAATTCCATGAATTAGCCTAGGCTATAGGTCTGATATGCTGTACAAATGTAGGACCCACATGTAGCCGAGGCCTACTTACAAAATTTACCAGACTCAATTGCCTCGCTGTTAGGTTTATAAAAGCCTTGAATTTGGAAAGTGATGGAGTGCCTTTGGTAATGTGTAATGAGCAAACAGTTTACATGTAGGCCTAGGCTATACAGTGACTGTAATAACAGTCTATGCTGTAGCTCTCCGGATCTTCACCCCGCCTGTCGACTTTGTTTTTATTGAGCGCCTGTGAATAAGCTGGTTCCCGCGGTTTAGCTTTTGTAGGCGCTGTAGAAATTCTGAGATTACTACATTATAGGCGTATGGGATGCGGTGTGAAAACCCTACATGGGCACCGCACATAAGGCTAAGAGGGGGCACGTACTTACGCTCCTCCCCAACCCTACACTGGAAAATTGACACCTATTTTCAGTGGCGTAACCAGGAATTTATGATGGGGGGTTGGGGGTTTTGTGGCCTGGCCGGATGCCCTTTCTGACACCAACCCAACAGTATTACAGTAAATAAAAAGGGAATAAAGTAACAAAGGAAATAAAGTAACAAAGGAAATAAAGTAAGAAAACCAATTGTTACTACAAGCAATTGATTTGTTTTTTCTTATTTAAGTGGATAAAATAACCTTTAAAAAACTTTTTCTAGGCCAATGGGGATGTTTAACCCCGAAACCTCCCTTGTCTACGCCACTGCCTATTTTTATAACTACTATGGGCATTCTTTTGGGGATTTTTACAGATCTATTTCGCACTGAAGCGCTACTCATTTGCTATAGGCTAACGGCACACAACGTGAAACTCGAATTTACATTACATTACATTTGTAAACCTCTGAAAAATAGGCCTAGCTATGTTCTTATTTCTTAATTTCCTGCTTTGCAATTGTCAAGCTCCTGCTGTGAATTATTTAACCGGGAGTCCACGACCATTGCGTTTTGCCCACTCCTGCAAAATTATCAGGGTGCGCCTGTATGTGTCTGCAGATCCTATGCTTGGTGATTGATTTAGAAGAAATAGATTAGAAATAGAAATAGGAAAAAAGATTGTCCTCTCACGCATTGGTGAACATACGAACGCTTCCATGCATTAAGTAGCCTATAGTCCTATTTTGGTCGCAGATGCCGAAATGCCACGTTAACCCTCCCCCTCCCCGAATCAGTGGTTAGGAACACGTATAATGTTAGTCAGGCTTTGAAAACAGCTGCAGAGAGTCAACGAAGACAAGCCTATCTTTAAGTCTCTTATGACTCTTCTTTTAATTGGCGCTGTAAAAATTTAATGTTCATTTACATTTTACAATATTAAAGTTACAAGTTGAATTGTAAAGTAATAGCCTTCTTACCTGGTAGATGTTGCCGCAGCTTGACCCTGTAGACACTTGTTGTAGGGTCGGCGGCGTCGCATGCAGGGTGCACACGAGGGTAGCGTCGTCGAAGTTGAATGCCTCGCAGTTTGCCTCGAAACACTCCCGTGCGCAGTGCGACCTGCTCGCAGCGGAGATGGTGGTTGTACCGTGGCCAAAGGCACAGACCTGCGTTCCGTTGGGGTGGGTCACCGGGCAATAGATAACGTTCTGACCGACAGCCCCACACACCATCAGCGAAAGAGTCAGCAATTTATATAGCGCCATTAACCTATAGCTCGTAAGCAAAAGACGATGATAATTATAGTACTGTTGTTTCTTGCGGGTTTGGATTGCATGTACTTCAGCAGTAGGCTACGTTCAGAGGTGTCTACTGATTTATTTAAACGTAGTCAACGTAGTCTATTAGGCTACGCCAGATAGTACAGGCTAACTAGGCGAAGGTGATTATATATCTACATGCTAACTGCTAGAGCTAGGCTATATACTGCGATGTACTTGCTTCCAAAGACAAGTTTTAAGTGCGCATACTGTAAAAAAACTTCAGCAGCAGTTGCACTTATTTTAAGTCAATAAATTAATAACAGCAACTTGTAGGCTAGCGAGAGACAATTTTTCAACAACTCTGTACTTTTCAGCGAATAAACAGTAATATATAGGATATTCGAGAGGCTATTTCTAAGCGAATATAATAATTTAGGTCTATCTCAAGTGAGCTGGCATCACTGCCATGTCTACTGAAAATTCTAAGCCCTGTACGATTTGAAGCGTGCTTCCCGACAACTTCGAATTCGCATTGAGTTGTAGATCTGCAGTCACTTCGGACCGATGCGTCTTATTTATGTACCGCCAGAGATACGGGTGGGATCGACTGCTTAGGCCGACTGCCTTGAATATAAGTCGCCACAGCAACCTCTCGTTCGGTGGAGTAAACAGATCAATGTGACTTGCTGAGTGACAGCCAGTTTCGAGAAGCTATAATTATATACAACTAGATGTGTAACCCGGCGTTGCCCGGGAAATTTAGGGTTTTAAACACTACTCCAGTGTGGTACCCAACGTTGACCGCTAAATTTCGGGTTTTCGCCAACCCTCTACCCCACCCCGCTTCCCCAAAATGCCAAACGTAACCCGCCCCTGCGGGGCGCTACGGAAATTATTACTGGGCTTGTATGACGTCATTCGGGCTGTAGACTCTTTTACTAATGCTCGATACTGTTTACCAAAGTGTGAGGGATGAAATCTGTCTTAAAACGCTTCTGTCTTAAAACGCTAATAACTCGAGTTCTAAAGTGAAATTTAGGGTTTTAAACACTACTCCACTCTGGTACCCATCGTTGACTGCAAAATTTCGGGTTTTCGCCAACCCTCCACCCCACCTCGCTTCCTCAAAAAGCCAAACTTGACCCACCCCTGCGGGGCGCTACGAAAATTATTACCGGGCGGGTATGGCGTCATGCGGAGAAGACTCTTGAATAATGCGCTGGCGTAATCAATTACTGATGAAATCTGTCTTAAAACGCCAATAACTTTTGTTTTAAACTGAATTAAAACCTGAAAATAGTTGCGATGACCTTATAATTTGGGTAAGATTCGATTGCATTTTTTTTTAAACCGACGCTGTTTCATTTCCGAGCCTATTCTGCAGGGGAGAGTCAAAAGCGAACAAACAAATAAACAAACATATGGAAAGTGTTTCGGAATTATAATATAGATGATAATTATTATTAGTCCCGAAGCAACTGGTCAGCTGCAGAGAGTGAAGAGCAGCTACATGTATATAGAGTGTGACGGTTTGCTTTCTGTCCTAATGCAAAACTGCGAATGCACCGAGTAGACCTACTGAATTGGATTCACTCTCGAAATGGCGACTTCGAAAGGGCGACTTCAAAAAGGGCGACCAAACAAAAGGGCGACGATCAAAAGGGCGATTTACATGCTGAAGTCGTAGGCTACCATATTGAACTTCATAATATTTGGAATCGTGAATATAAATGTCAATTGTGTTCAATGAGCTGTTTGTCATAATTTCATTGAGTGTATGGCAGACAGTTCGGCGGATTAAGAAAAAGGACCATTATTTTTCGAAGATTTCGATCAAATGACTAAAAAAAGGTCGTCAGAAATTTTGACGGTGAAAATGGAAAATTTTCTTCGGATTTTGGTCGATGACTAAAAAAAACGTCGTCAGAAATTTTGCCGACTCAAACAGAAAATTTTTCCAGAAAATCCAGCCCCCCCCAAAAAAGAAAATCCTGGCGCCGCCATTGGTCGTCACGCGGGCTTACAAGATACAACTAATGCCTGCGCTTTACCTCGTTGCCCTGCATGCGTAGTATTGATTTTTAAAATAAAGGTTGAGGAGATCCGTAGTAGGCCTATAATTTATATTTATCATTGTTATTTCACTCTAATTGATTGCTGCTGCAGAGAACAAAGCCCGTTTGCATTGTTTATCCGTTGCAGACATGACATTGTATAGTCAAGACAGAGTGAGAATTGCCGGGCGTTGGAGTTTCAACCCTCCAGCCTTTTCTAGAACCCCATAGTTAAGTCTGTTTTTTACACCCCAATTCCAAGTGGATCTAGTCCAACCCTCCCCCACAGTTATTCACAATTCTCACATTGTACTTTTCTACAAATCTCATACCGGTACTGTGTATAGCGCAATTTCAATGGCTAGTAGCAATATAAAACAGGCTATATATATATATATATATATATATATATATATATATAGAGAGAGAGAGAGAGAGAGAGAGAGAGAGAGAGAGAGAGAGAGAGAGAGAGAGAGAGAGAGAGAGAGAGAGATCAGGCATTAAAACAATAAGCTTTGGCCTTTCAGAAATGATGAAAGTCCTGCACTTGGCCTATAGCTGAAAAACCGAGCTCATTTCGGATTAATTAGTTATTCGATTGGACACGCACACACACGCACACGCACACGCAAGCCACACATACCTACAAACACAAACACACACACACACGCACACACACACATCAAAATACACAGGCACGCGTACACACACATAGAGGACTAGGTCTGTTGCTAACGTTTCCATGGTTTCGGCCAATGGTTTAGGCCCTATATTAAATTAATCCAAGTTACCAACATCAACCCGCTAATCTATTATTATAGTCCGTAGGCCTACGTGTATGCCTAGGCTACGTATTAAAGGGTTCATTGCTTCTTATTGTACGCTAGTTCGTTTGACTTGTTTAGACTCACATCGTTGACATCCATAATGCATATTATTATTTTTGACAGCTGTTGTATAGAAAGCCCTTGTAAAGCTGCAGGTCGCTGGATAGGCTATTGTTGAGTTCGGACAAAAGTTTCCGCCAGCCATCAATAATTATTTATGACATGGAAAAGCGGTTGCGATAAGCCTATAGCAGGTCGCCGGTATTCAATAAGTGACGAGCGGAATTGGCGTGGAACAAAGTGGCGTTTGAGACAATGCGTGGAGGGCCCGGGGTGGTGAAGGGGGGTGCCTGTAGGTCGACTGGACAACAATTGGGACCCAATCCGTAGAATGACGGCTCGTCAGTGTATAGGCCTACTATAGACTTCGGAAGTTGACAGGGAGTTCGACGATAAATTGTACGAGTGCAGCCCAGTCGTTCGTAGAACAATGGCAGATTCTGCATATTGTAGTAGTGGGGGGGGTCTGTAGTCTACTGTTTGGCGTCTCTAACTGCTTTTGAACATGCATGCGTGTAGTAATTACAAGTGAAGAAAGCATCTCGAGTCTGTCGAGATGGTTTTACATAGAGAGCAAGGACGTAGTAGATTTGACAGAGCCGATGAGCTGCAAGGACTAAGATAAATAGAAGATGGATACAAGCAGACACAGGCGAGCAGACAAGCAGACGCAGGCATGCAGGCAGACAAATAGAGACAGGCAGGGAGACAGAGAGAGGCAGGCAGTCAAACAGACACAGGCATGCAGGCAGACAAATAGACATAGGCAGGGAGACAGAGAGAGGCAGGCAGACAAACAGACACTGGCATGCAGGCAGACAAATAGACACAGGCAGGGAGACAGAGAGAGGCAGGCAGTCAAACAGACACAGGCATGCAGGCAGACAAATAAACACAGGCAGGGAGACAGAGAGAGGCAGGCAGACAAACAGACACAGGCATGCAGGCAGACAAATAGACACAGGCAGGGAGACAGAGAGAGGCAGGCAGACAAACAGACACAGGCATGCAGGCAGACAAATAGACACAGGCAGGGAGACAGAGAGGCAGGCAGACAAATAGACACAGGTATATAGGGAGACAAGCAGACACAGACGAGCAGACAATCAGACACAGGCAGGCGGACAAATGGACACAGGCGAGCAGACATTCAGACACAGGCAGGCACACAAGCAGACACAGGCAGGGAGACAGAGAGGCAGGCAGACAGACAAATAGACACAGGCACGCAGACAAGCAGGCATGGAGCGAGAACAATGAGACGTCAGAAAGTGATGCCAGACCATGCATGCCTGTATGTCTCGTCCCTATCATAAGGTCTATGTGCTAACAGACGCAGCACCCGTGACAGAAAGGACGCGTCCAGACATAAAACAATTGCCTGTACCATTCTTCAGTGAACAATGCAATCGGACTGCATGTTGTAGAGGTTGAATGCACTGACAATGTCATGCGTTTCTTCATGACTTGCTGATTATTTTAGCGTCTGCTGAGGAGTACACGTAAAGCACTTTTTCGCTTATAAGGAAAAAACTGAAAGCCCGATATTTGCATCTGCATGGTAGCCTATAATTGTTTATAGTTTCTGCGACACAATTATTGTTGGCATTGCAACTGTATGCAGAGCCGTACCGATCGATTTTATCTTATCAATGGGAAAGAGT
The DNA here is from genome assembly GCA_949752735.1 of Lumbricus terrestris. Taxonomy (NCBI): domain Eukaryota; kingdom Metazoa; phylum Annelida; class Clitellata; order Crassiclitellata; family Lumbricidae; genus Lumbricus; species Lumbricus terrestris. The sequence goes on from OX457050.1 coordinate 18,519,550, forward strand.
TTAATAATCAAGAGATAATTTTATAATCAATTAAATAGCCTCTCATTCTTCACTTAAAATAAAATTGACGGCCATACGCCTATTCGTCAAATACCCTTCTAACTTCCTACTATAGGCTACCCCTGCAGAAAGTCACTTATTACTATTATTATAGAATTTGTACCAAAGATATTATAGTCGTAGACTATAGGCTAAGGTCTTTGTTTGTGCCATCTAACTTTGTCTAATTGGTCTATGATCTTCAAAGGTGAAGCTCCTGCCATTTAGTTAAGGCGTTTGCGTTTTAAGAGATTTTTAAGTAATAGATGTCAGAGCCACACCATCGCTATCTGATGGCTATCATCTTCATGGCACCATCGCTCAGAAGCCCCATCTAGCGGGATTAATAATTATTGTTAGACCTCTTCCTGCGCAAACGAGAAGGGACCCGGAATATTGTATTGCATTACATCGTATTGTATTTTTTTTTGTATTTGACCATTAAATTTTATAAAGCGCTTCTTGCAGCAAGAGCCTTTCAGCAGCGCTTCCTGTGCGTGCAACTTCGAAAGAAAAGGCAGGTTTTGGGACAAGAGAACGACGATGGCAAAAGACCATCAGAGCGAACTGATGGGGAAATTCCACTCAATGATTACATGCGTGGGCTACAGTAAACTGGTTTCTTTTGTTTGTATACTTCTGTATAGTCTTGATTCTTGATTCGCTGCCAAATAAAATGATTTGATTTGATCTATTCAACAGCCGCAAGATGCAGTAGAGCTAATTCAATTGTAACGCCCGCCCTAGCCGCTAGAGGGGCAGGAGCTCGTGCAATTGTGGCCTCACTTACTTGCTCACTTCCAACTCCCCCTGCTAGCGCTGCGGCGTACTGCCGGGGCGATAGGAACATGTATTCGGGAACTTCAGGTCTGGGTGACAGGGAGGGACGTCTGCGCTCTGTAAATTCACGGATACCAGGGCTGGAACTACATATCTCCGTGGCTGTTGGTCGACTGGCAACAGCACCCTCGCGTCGGTGCTCGTCTGGGTTCATGCCCCTTTCGGCAGATTTGGGTGAAAGGTCATCGGTTTCCTGGGAACTTAGTGGGTTGTACTGGGCCTTATTTCCAGGTCGCTCAACAAATGCTTCGTTTTCTCTACCCGAACCCCCTTCCTCGGAACTGTCTGATTCCCCTGGGGTGTCTCCGCTTAAAGAGTTTTCACGGGACATGGCCTACTCTTCTTCGCCCTAGTTTCAATGCACTCAAACAATCGCCTTCGTTGATTATATATTTAACACCTTATTTATTCAGGTAACAAATACTTAACTAACATTTAGCTAGCAGTAACCTACGCAAATACAGTCTTTTCTATTTGTTAGGTCAGTTCACTTAGACATTTCTAGCGCTGACAACATCACGAACTGTCACTGCACAATTTACATCAACCCTACTCACAGTTCAATTCTTACATGCAAGTCGTCTATCGACTAGATTTCTGTGCCTTAACTATTACCATAGCATTCTGTAACCTCTAATTAATTATCAACGTTTCAGATACTTAACTTCAATACTACAGACTGAATTACCATGCCACAATAATCTTTTCGTTTCGCCGCTATTTATAGTAATTATCTTTTATATATATATATTCAGTTCTGTAATGCAATGGCCACGTTAATTTGTCAGTCTACATTAAACAATATTATCCACTTCAACACATAATAGCCATTTTAACCTTGCAATCGCTAAGTCACAAATTCAGCACGTGCTACGCTAAAATCTATTACTTCCCTGGTTTTTAGGTCAGTTTGCTTTTTCCAAAGTTCTCCTTTCACCGGAGGCAAGGCCCAATCTTTGCCGTCATTTAGCGATTAATTTAGTTGCATTTCCGATAATTTATACCCTTAAAATTATTAGTTTTAACGTCAATTTCGACTAGAAAATGGTTGCCTCGATCTCCGCAGGTCTCACTCGTTCAGCAATTTCTCGACGACTGGCGTTCTCTGTCATGACAGCCAATCAGGAGCGACTTCTTTCCGCCGTTTCTGGTCACGCGCCGCTTCTGGCCAATCAGCGGCGCCCGCGCTTTCGCCACGTCATCCAAAAGGTCACGTGTCATTCTGGCGCATTGTCTACAGCCTCGCTCTGGTGCAGCATAGAGTTAGTTAAAACCGTTATGCGCAATATAGATAAAAGTAAGTAAGACTTGTAGCTTTTTCCAAAACGCTACACAATTACGCCATAAATATAGGCCTACCGGTAACTCGATTTTTGTTCATGGATATAGTGAGTGTTATTTCCTCCTTGCTTATGTCTCCAAAATATACATATCTGGACAATGGCAGCTACTTCCTTCAAGTTTTCTAGAGACAAGCGAAGCACGTGGAATTAATATGACATTGTGTGTATGTGTGGGTTCTGCTGGTTTGTTTGAAAACGCGTTTGGTTATTTACATTGGTTAAATTAATTTTACTTGGTGGGGCGTGACCGACCTTGTCACAGTCATGCTTCGCTGAATAGTCAAGTACTTATTTGTATGTTCAGTGAAAGCCTAAACGTGTAGCAGAGGCAGCAGCGTAGCTTCCATGACCTACAAGCTTAATTATTTTCCTATTAGACGTACCTATATCAAGATTATTCATGCCAATCCCAAGCCTGGAGAAAGTGGGATATGGCGACACTATGACCATCCTTGATATTACTCAGTGCCGTTAAATTAAGCAGCACAAAGCAAGAGTATTCAAGACAGATAATTCACTGCAAGGCTGCTGTGATCATGACATCATGGTATTTTATTCATCTTCATCAACACGGAATTCTTAAATTTGTAATTGAAAACGTTCGTGCGTCTATTCGCGTTTAGGCATACATGTACAATTGTACATGAAGCGGCGAAATTTGCACAATGCTTTCAAAACTTGACTATAAAGTTAGTGAGATATAAACGACGTTGCGGTTCCTGCTGTCCGGTCTTTGATCCATGTAGAGATGGCTGATTGGTGGATTACTTTGGCGGCTGTGCGCAGTACTCTCGAAATTCAGTCATGGTGCACTGGTAGACGCAACATTCGCAGACAATGCCTTGGCTCGGGTTATCAGCATTTCTCTTGTCGTGGAGGAAAGCCAGCGCCGATGTCTTCGGTAGGAACACGTTCTGTCTCGCCAGGTGAGACTGTTCAGAGGACAACTGAAGGTCACCAGTTCCGTCAATCTTGGACCCACCGTCCACCAGGTCTCTTGGCGGCTGAAAGTAACCACTGGCGAGGGAGTGCTCTGCAGAACAAAACGTGTATTTATTTATTTGTTCATTCATTCATTCATTCATTTATTCATTCATTCATTCATTCATTCATTCATACATTTATTCATTCATTCATTCGTTGTATCGTAAATCGTAAAGCCGGAACTTCCACAGCGCCCACAAAAGCAATGGTACTTGAGGGAACCAGTTTATTCGCAGGCGCTTGACTTCAACTGACAGAGTCAACGTAAATTATTATCGTTTTGCGGGAGACTGCAGCTTAATTACACTCAGAGGCTTCTATTCCTATGAGAGGCGGTCTCAACTTGGGCCCAAGAAAAACCCAGAAAATCAGAAATGACTCATGAGTCCAGACTCATGTCGGAAGAGGGGAAGGCCTGCCCGAGATGGGAACACTGGTTATGAAGGAGGAATGGGTGGAATTGAGCCAGGTTGTTTATAGGAAGATATGAAAACCTTGTTTTTTAATGTAAAAGCCACACAAAGACACTATATCCTTATAGGGGATGGTTAAATAACTTAAATCCAAGTGAAAGCATGAAGTCCGTGAATGATATTCTGACAATTGGGTCTAGCCAATATTCGTGCAAAACAAATTCCAATTCTAATCCTAACTCTTATGATCGGAATAAACCAGCAAATAGCAACACCCGTATTTTATGTCCAGGGCGTCGACTCTCATTTCTGGGAACCGTGGGAGATCACTCTCCTTTCTACCCCAAACTGGAATACGATCCACTGATTGGGGAGAAGGGTTCAACCCACTTACGCCTTTCGGACATATATACATGTATGCCAAACTTTTTTACTCACTTCAAATTACTTGGATCATTGATTCAATCCTACTATTGTCTTCCCGCTATAATAAACGTTTTGAAACATGTAGTCAGCCTCTATTGGTCTTTGTGCCATTTTCAGATGAATTAAGAATAGTCAAAAGCAGGGGCTTAATCAGGAAACATTTGGATGATTTTTCCATATCGAGAGGGTATATGCATAGGCATAATCAGCCCTTAGATAGTCGGGTGGTTATGAAAAATTCTAATGGCTAGGGAGCCTTGGTCACAACCGCCCCATCCATATACCCGAATGACACCAAGCGGTTCAGAAGAAAGTGTGCGGGTCATATTTTCAAGTGGGGTGGTTCAAACCACCGAAAACCACCCCTTAGCCTCGCCACTGGGCGGAGGTTTCCAGTGGACATAGTAATACAGAGGATTATCATTTTCATTTAAGAAAATGGTTTAATTCGGGTCGGGCGGCATGGGCGGAGTCTATCAGAGGCTAGAGGGCTAATCCCCCCCAAGAAGCCCCACAGTCATGCTTTTTACCGTGTAAATGATCTATTTTTTCGGGCTTAGCCCCACAAGCAATTCCAACTGATGACTAAAAAAAGGTCATCAACTTTTTCGGCCGGGAAATACATAGTAAGTTTCATGAGATTTGAAAAAAAATCGTCGCCGCGCCTTCTGAACCAAGTTTTTAGCCCCCTCCCCCAAAAACGGAAACCAAACTCCGCCAATGTCGGGCGGTAAAACCCCATAAATATATGCCATACTTACCATGGGCTCTCTTGTTGTAGCCGTTCTGGCAGACGAGCGAGAGGATTCTGGACAGTTTGGGTCCACAGAGACCTCTCGGCTCCCGGTAGTAGTCCTCCGAGATGCATATCCTCTCGTAGGTGGCCGAGGTGCAGTTGAAAAGACACACGGACGCCACTCCGAGCCACAGCAGAACACAGGCGAGCGTCGCATTCATTCTCCTAATTCTCTGATCGTCCACAGAAAACAAAAACATAAATAATCGTAATAGTCATTTTCAGAATTTCTAAAGCGCCACTCGATGGCAAAGCGCAGGGCATCAGCTTATTCACGAGCACTGTCTAGCCAGAAGGGTTGTCCAAAAGAGTAGGCCAAGGAGCTCGATCGTAGTCCGCTTTCCAAAGATTCAGAGAAGGCAGTTTAAATGTAGCTGTTAGGGTGGGTGGCGTTTAGGTGGTCAATAATAATAATACTGGAAGGTGCATAGAATATCAGATGAGTAGTGGTAAGAGTTCATAAAAAGCGAGACTTTAATTAGCTTCGAATGGAAAGCCAGAGGAGTGATGGACAAAGGAGCCTTAATTGGGAAGTGGATGGTGGGTGACCGGAAAAAATGGAGGAGGAACGGGGAAAATAGCAGAATTCAGGATGGAGGAATTATTCATGATCGTTATTAATTCAAACTGAAGCACCGCGGTATGACTGCAAGTCGCAGCGCGAACGGATGATTACAAGACATAAGCAGACGTCGAAATTAACACTTTGGCAGTGGCGTAGAAAAGGGTTTAGGGGTTAAACCCCCATTGGTTTAGGAAAAAAATTAAAGGATATTTATCCACTTAAATAAGGAAAACAAAACAATTGTTTGCAGTAGGCTAACAGTTGCTTTTCTTACTTTATTCCATTTGTCACTTTATTCCCTTTTTATTTACTGTACCGTCATACTGTTGGTTAGAGTCAGGAAGGTCATCTGGCCAGTCCATAGCCCCCCCCCCCGGAAAATAAATTCCTGGCTACGCCACTGCTTTTGGCAACCATAAAAGGTGTCCGTCTGTCCTACTGCTCATTTTATCAACACCATCTTGCGAACGAAAGGTTGAATCGACTTTTGGGGAGGCATCGGGAATGCTGAGGTTCTGCTCTTCGTGTTTGAATATTGCAGAAATATAACTGATTTAGGTTATGATTAACCGTGGCGCTGAGGTGTGCAAAGAAGAGTTTTCCGTGGAGTCGTAGGCCTATAGGCAATTGCAAAGGTGAGAATTTTCGGTGGCTGAGGGTTCAACCCCTAGTCTTTCTACAAACCCCCGTAGGCTGTAGTAAGGTCTTCACTGCACACCCAGCTCCACATAAATCAACGTCTGACCCCAGTTATTCTTATACAATTCTCATACTTCTTCTTCTTCCTCTTTCCCTTCAGGCTCTTTGGCGAGAGTCAGCCGCTTGGTTCTTTCCTTTCCACTTAACTCCGTCTTCAGCTGTGCAGCATCTTCTTTCTTCAGTTTGATCAGCTATATAGGACCTTTATAGGTGTTTGTTGTATCGCATCCTCCCATCTCTTACTCTGTCGTCCCCGGCTGCATCAACCATGTACTCACCATGACTTCAACTTGAACTTGTTTATTGATCCCAAAAATATCAAACAGACAATTATGCATTCGTAATAGTCCACAAAGTGATTAATTGCAGTTAACAATTGCGATGGTATAGCTTAGTGACAGAAGAAGAGATGGGAGGACAATTCTCATACTGGTTCTAAGGAAGATTAAGGGTTGAGCCCCTCCCCAAAATCATTCGACAATTATTCTAACCCTGGTCTCAGAGTTCGACAATAATATTGAATGTCGAGAATGTGCAGCCTACCTGCTCTGCGAAGGAACGGTAGAGGAGGAACCAGCGCGGTCAGTTGGTCGATCTGATGATAACGGACGCTGGTCACTCTCAAGATCCTCGACTGGAAGATGGAGAAGATGCTGCTGCTGTTGCTGCTGCTGCTGAATCCCAATGTTGTTGTCTCCTATAGTCTCTGTCTTTTATAGAAGATCCAGGCGTCAAAGGGAAGCCCATCAAGTTCGATTAATATCCGCCTCATCTCAGTGGACCCGCTATTCGGTTACTCGCAATGCGACAAGATGAGTTTCCGCCGGCGCTTGAAACTCTAGCGGACCAGCTCTCACGATCATGATGGCATCCGCGGCCGACGTAATAGGCAAAGCAGGCAGTTGCCTGGGGCGCCACTATCTATAGGGGCGCCTTTTCTCAAAAAATGCTTTGACACTCATGGGCGGAGTTTATCAGAGGCTATTGGGGGGGGGGCTAAGCCCCCAAGAACCCACAGACTGACCGTGCATCATTAAGAACTCCCAAGGGTCCGGAAGTAGCCTACCTGTCGGGCAACAGGAGAGCTATTGGTCCAGACCAGTGAGAGAACTGGCACCCGGACTAATAAAATGAAGCCTGACAGTGTGTAACAGTGTGGTACCAGGGTCGAATCCAGGGAGCAATCCAGCCGTATCCCCCCATTTGGCATTAACGCAGAACGTGCCCCACCCCATTACTCAATGTGTCACAAAAATTATGAAAGAAGGTATTGAAAATACTGTACACGATCGTCTATTTCTTCACCACTTGAGCTTTGAATTCGTGCCCTGCTGATGCTATGATGGTCAGTGTTTATTCAATAGCCTAGACATCTCCAGCTGAAAGGCAAAGTTTTCTTCCCAGAAATGACATTTTGGCCCAAAAATTTGACAAAATGACAATAGTTTTTTTAGTTGTTTGTTTGTTTTATTGTACTACATAAACTGTTGTAATATACAGTGATCTTATTTACTGTTACAATCGTGATTATGATTTTATTATTTAGGCCATAATAAATGATACTATCATTTTTTAATGGGCAAAATTTATTGTTATGCTTTGTACAAACACTATTTTTGTACAAATAATTGACTTCTCTCCAGTGCTATCATTCTGTCAAATTTCAAACTGTCAAATTAAACAATCTTTTGGCACTTAGAAAAAAATTTAGACCTACTACATGGCCTTCCCAATTTTGGCAGCTCGACAGTTCTTACTTGGCTTGTGTACCATTTATAACAATTTCTGCTCATTGTCTGACATGTAGCTAACTGTCAGCAATCCAGGACCGTCTCGATCGTGCAACATGCATTCCAGGACTACAGAGTAGCCTAAGCGTTTACAGGCCCAATTACACTCACGTCTGCAGTTATTCATTTTAATAGTCCAGCAGTAGCAGAACTGAGCTGCTAAGCATGATAGACCTATGATACGTAAAGAAATTGTTATTGTAACAATAATTGTATTTATTGCAATCTGACACCACTCCTTTGTCTGCATTGAGATAATAGAATAGTCATTGCTAAGATGACATCTAAACGTTACCGCTACTCAATAAGAAACTGCTATTATTCATAATTTATTTATTCAACCCTTAGACTACTCTTATAAGCACTGAAGTAGAGCACTTTTATTCTGATGGCAGCTTTTAATTAAAATTCTCCCGCGCATCCCTTCCCAACCCCGTCCTCGCTCGTCTACCCGAAACCCAGGAGGGCAAGTTATGTTTTAGCCCCCCAGAACTGAAACCAAACTCCGCCCATGTTGACACTCATAGGCCTATGTTTTTCACATTTTGTGGCCATTTCACAAAATCGAGCACGATACAGAATTGAATGTTCAAGAAAAATAAATGATAAAAACTCACTTGAGTGCAAATGTTCTGGCTAGTTCGTCATTTGATTGTATGGTGACAAAATTGAGCGGGGATCAGATAACTTAAAATTCATACTTAGCCTGGGGCGCCATTTGGGCTTGGGCCGGTATCACAATATAAAGTCTCCCTCTGATACAAAGTCTCCCCCGAAACAGAATCTCTCCTGGTTGAAACTCTGTATTGGAAGACATTTTCTGATGTAAAGATATATGTTCGTGCCAATAATTTAGAAGCGTAAACTATCGGTTTAATATGCTCATCTAAAAGTTTTATTCGGATGTAGCCAATTTCACGCTCAACAGGGGAGACTTTATTTAGTAGGCTGAAGAAATATTCACTCCCCTCCCGGAGACTTTATTTCAGATTATAGTGTCCGGAGGGCGAATTTATTCTGGAACAGATCCTTCGGGTGAGAATCTGTTTCGAAATAAACAAAACTCTTCGGGGGAGACTTTTAGGGGGAGACTCTGTCATGCGACACCGGCCCTGATGGCAGCGATAACTTCGAAGTAGGCCTACGATCAAAAACATTTTTTCTACGCTATTTGCGTCAGCGCGCGGTAAACTATTAAGAACCGATCTTAGTCGCGACAGAAAATGATTTCCTGTTCTACCCGGTGAAAAACATTGCGTGGTTTGCAATCGTCGCGTAGGCCTGTAGTACTTTCGGTTAAACTTTATGATGAGTGTCAGATGAGTAGCCTAACTCTGCTTTAAATTAACATCATCATCATCATCATCATCATCATCATCATCATCATCATCATCATCATCATCGTCATCGTCATCGTCATCGTCATCATCATCATCATCATCATCATCATCATCATCACCACCACCACCACCATCATCACCACCACCACCACCACCACCACCACCACCATCATCATCATCATCATCACCATCATCACCATCATCACCATCACCACCACCACCACCACCACCACCACCATCATCATCATCATCATCATCATCATCATCATCATCACCACCACCACCACCACCACCATCATCATCATCATCATCATCATCATCTTGACCATCCTCATTGCTTCAGATTGGAGAACAGAGCCAACGACGTCAGTTTCCTCCATCCCTCTCTGACTCTTGCTCTCCTTACGCAATCCGCCATCCAGTGGCGTAGCTACCATGTGTGCAATGTGTGCAAAGCACACGGGCCCATGACCTCCAGGGGCCCACGGAGATTGTTAAATTATTAATCTAACTTATAATTAGTAATTCACATTAATTTGTGACAGGTGTAGTTTTTGTGAAAACACTTGCATTAGGACACGGTAAGCCTACTTCGTTACTTTACTGACACCTGTCAACCGCCCTGCTGCTGCCAGGCAAGCCTATAGCATACTAAACTCCTTTTAACTTGCGTTTTCGTCTCCAGTCATGGCGGTCATTTGTTGAATATGGTAACGGTAGTGATCTGACATCTCCCTCAATCAGAGTGAGAAATGCCGGGGGTTTGAGATGGTTCAACACTCGGAAGTCTATCTTAAGGTCACATAATTAGGTCTGCATTTCAGCTTTCACAGCCCAACTCTTTATTTTCATACAATTCCCATACTCCTCTCAGCTCTCGCCCAAAATCCGGGAGACACCAAATTAAGCTCGTGTGGATCAGAATCCGAGGAAATAACGTATTTGAGTTCAGTTGACAATGTGCGTGTATGAATATGCATAATTATTTGTATATATTATTTTATTATTTTATTATCAAGCTGAGACGAGGCCAATAATTATAATTATTTGGATATTGTTGACTGTTGATTAGACACCTTTTTACTAGAACCAACAAATCTTATACAATGTTGGAACTTACAACAGTTTTTCAACTCCTCCTCTCGTTTCTCTTGGTCCATTCGATATATATTATAGGAAACTTGCCCTATGCCTATGGGGCTTATAAAAAAATCTAAATTCAGAGAATATAGCCTGCAATGTTTATCAAATTAGGCATGTGCAGAGAGGCGAATTCATGTTTAAATATTTTCATGGCTTAATAATATTATTAGGCCTACCTTTGCAAGTTTGCGCCCCCCTATAGAAAAAGTCCTGTGGACCCCGTATCGTATATTCGTTTTATTCAATAAACAACAGACAGAACGCTGTAGGTTTACATTAACAGTATGGCTGCTTAAAGCTTATGGTTAAAATAGTTAGTACATGTTTTTGAATAACATTCTTGGGATAAAGTTTAACGAGTCTTTATTGGGGAGGGTGAAATTGTGAGCCCTTTCCCTAAAATTATATAATGGATCACGTTGTAGTGGAAAGAGGTTACGAAGGACATGAAGTTCGTTTCCCAGAACAGCTTTGAAAAGCACCTTATCAGCCTCTTGAGCTAAAGTTTCTGCTGTAAGTGTATCCGGATGTAAGTAGCCGGCACGTCTAAGTTTGTTCATAAGGCCCTCAAGACGGGATGTATTTGACCCTGTTTTTGCACTTGCAGAGAATTATTGCTAAACATATTTTAGGTATAGGACAACTATGAAACATTGACGATCGTGTCGTTTTGGGTGCAAATTGCAAATCATGAATCAGAAGTGATAGTTGATGAATTGACTTTTTGCTGAACAAACTGCTAGAAAGAATTCGATGATGCCATGACATTGTTTTAAGTGAACCTTCTATAACAATTAACAGACTAAGTGGATAAATCTGAAACCGGATGGATTTTAAATTCGACTGAGAAATCACTGCATGCAGCTAGGCCTAATAATTAGCCTACTTTATCTGTCTCATTCGTGCAGCATTCATGCTTATTACATGTATGTGAGTTGTGTAACATGTGTTAGGCCTTATAGCAGATGCAATTGATTAGGTTTTGTGATCTTGATCGTACGAACTCAGCTAAAGATACCGACGTTACAAGGCTAAACGGGGGCCCATGCGAGACTTCTGCACACGGGTCCATGAAAAGCTAGCTACGCCACTGCCGCCATCGACGTCTCCATCAACTCCTCCACATCGTCCATCCAGCGTTTTCTTGGTCTTCCTCGAGCCCTTTTCCCATACACACAACCCTGACATATGAAGGCCGGTAGATTGTCCGCTCTGATTATGTGTCCAAAGTAGTAAAACTTCCTTCTCTTCACCACCTCGAACAGCCGCTGCTCCGGTTGCAACTCCTCCAGTATAATAGAAATAGAAGATACATGCTCATTCTTTAATTTCTATTATAATAGAAATTAAAGAATGAGCATGTATCTTCTGCACACAGTAGCTAGCTATTGCCCAAGTTTAGAAGACATGCAAACATATATAGCTGTGTGTGTGTGTGCGTGTGTGTGTGTACTATATATATTTCTTTCTGAATATTTACAAATTTGTTCAAAGTTCCAATAATTATTGTTATGAGCAAAAAAGGCCCGTATGGCCCTGGTGGAGTAGGGGTGCAAAGCTGTATAGTTGCAAGGCTTGGACATTGTGTTGACAGTGAGCAAGCTTAGGCCATACGAGCCTGTTTTTGTTGAATATAAAACAAACAACTGCTACCTATTGAGGTGCATATTAATGCAAGGCACGATATGCTACCATGCAAAGGAACTATTATATGTATAGCTGGCCATTTGATATACCCAAATGAAATGGGCCCTGGCCCATTATGAGGGAGGATATAATGTTTGTTTACATGTAGTATATAAGCAAAGGAACACTTGTACGGCCTATAAGCTGAGGTGAAGGCTGAGGTGAAGACACAGGTGAGTGGGAAGATCACTTGTACTACGCGGAGCCTTCTATTACTGTAATAGGAGCCTTCTATTACTGTAATAGGAGCCTTCTATTACTGTAATAGGAGCCTTCTATTACTGTAATAGAAGGCGCTGGTACGACCTACATGTAGTCTGAGGTAAAGACGTGCACAGGGGAGTTGGAATATTACTTGCACTACCTAGACTGAGGTGAAGACACAGGTGAGTGGGGAGACCTGGAAGACTAACAAGGTATACCTAATTTGCATAGAAATAACTTCGGAGGAACCGGGCAGCTCGGCATGTTTAGGGAGTTGAATGGTCTTGGGCACTTGCCTACAGGTACATGTAAACTTGAACCAGAGGCTGATTGACAAGCACGTCTCTATTCAGACACCCCCACCGAATGTCACGTGTCTGGTTTACGGAGAAACTGCCGATTTCCGAGCTTGGACTTTTTAAGTTCAGTATGGGCCTAGGACTTCGGTTGCTTAGGTGATTCACGCACTGATTAGGCCTACTCAGCGCATTCTATACGTTTGATATTGTCTTGGTACTGCGTTGCGGAAAGTGTTAGGCTTATACCGGTACTAATTAAGTCACTCTTCACCTATCAGCTGTGAGCAGATATGACACGATATATAGGCCTATTATATATCGTGTCATATATTATGTAAGCTACTAATAGCTGGATTGCAGTTTATTCAGATTTAACTAGGCTACCGTTTAGGTTAGATCATTAAAATTTAGCAGGCATTATCATTGTTTGGAAATAGGCGGATGCGTCTCTTTGAGGTAAATTTCATTTCACCGTTCTGCGTACAGGAAATTACACAGGATATTTACTATTTTTTAAATTTATTTATTTATTTATTTATTAGAATCATTTATATATCGCCCTTTCAAGTGTATTTACTCAGAGGGTTCTTGGACAATCACCCTTGGCAACAACCTTCATCTGGCCAATATGTGTTTGTGTGTGAATATTAGCCTATATGCCGAACTCCTTACGCTGGGAATTCAATCATCGATAGTTGGTACAGCCAGCATGGATAAATGAACTTCCATTATAGCCTACATCTTTCTACAATTAGGCCTAGGCCTATGTCCGCAATAATACTTTCAAGCAAATAGAATTCCGATACTAACGAATAATCCAATTTTCGTGGTTACATTTTATTGCCCCGTGACGCGACTGATGTAAAAAAAAGATCATTGAATCGGGAGGTAGGCCTATTAGTTTTGACCAGGAGTCATTGGCCTGATACCTTTGTAAAGTTACTTTGAATGCAAGAACTGTGGTGATGGTCACATTAATTTATACCTAGGGGAGAGTGCTCCAAGACGCCCATGCTAAGGAAAATTGTGCTTTTCTTCGGTATGTATTCCAAGAGAAGAACATGTTTGACCCCAATGCAAAGAGTGATCATTAATGAAGCAATGACAACAACTATAGAACTTAATTCAATAAGACCAATTGTGTAAATTTAAAAAAGTAGACCCATCCAAACTGGGCGTCTTAGGAACCCTATACTACAAGACGCCCATAGGATGGGCATCTTGGAGCAATGAAAATTGACTAAAACGATCATGCATGTTTAGACTAAAGCAAAAAACTGCATATGAGTGGAAACAAACTGAACGAAGACTAAAAGGTCCTAAAGACACAAAGCAATTCAAAACTCAAGAAGCAAAAACCCAATCTCATGTTGTAAGTCATTATATTGTCATTTTCCCAGACTAGTGACAAAAGTCACACACGAATTCTTGGGATGTCTTTTTGTCTGTACATTCTTCATGACACCAACATTTACACTTCCTGCATTCTTTCCATTTCACTGAAGTTTTGGGCAATGGTGAAATAGATTCAGTAAACACTGATAAATTTGCATATGGGCCCGTATTTTTATGAGTAAAAGGTGGTGTCACGGTGGGTACCGATTTTTGGCCATTTGCTCATAGTATCAAAGACGCTCATGGGCATCCTGTAATCTCTAGGTTTTCTATTCACTCAAGACGCCCATGGGCTTCTTGTAATCTCTATGCCACCCATGTATTCAAGATGACCATGGGCATCTTGTAATTTTCGAGTCCTGCTCTACTGGCGTCATTTTATTTAACGAGATCAATGTTTAAGATTTATGTAAAACCATTAAAACAACTGCAAGTGAGCACAGAATAAACGTTGAAATGCGCGAATTGGTACTGCATACGTTTAAAGAGAAAATTAGGAAGATTCGTAAAATGTGTACTTACTCAAAAGTGGTGAAAATTTAGAAAATTGATTTATCGCGTCAATATCTCGAATATTGAAATATTATTTTTATGGGAAGTTCACAAGATGTCACAGCATGCAATGAGACAAGTAAAACACGAATATGTATCTTTTCAACCGTTTTAAAGGGGATGGGCATCTTACCCGCCCTGGGCGTCTTGTAGCACTCTCCCCTAACAGATTTTTTATTCAAGAAATTAGCCTGCTCTGGTGTGTCCTTTCAGCAGATGTAGGCTAGATATGCGATGACCGAAGTCTCTGACAACAGGTATATTACTAGATCAGTTCAATTTCAACGCATGCTTTATGAAACCACTCGAAATGAACTTAGAGAACTTGCAAAGTTTCGATTCAACGAAAGATTACTTGGAATTCCGAAAAGTGCTTTTTTCAAACAACATTGCTGTAAGGAATCTGCCGTGTGGAAGTTTCTTTGAGCTGCCTCTGTTGTACATGCTTTCAAACCCAACTGATGTTGACGTCATGTACTGTGACAGGACACTGTGTGCCATTTATGACAATGTCCTTGTGCCTGAAAGCTGCACAAAAGTCGTGCTGACAATTGACGCGACAGATTGTCATGTTGGATTTGTAAGACTGAGATATGGTGCAGAATACTTTTGCAAACCATATGACTCTTACACAGGACCTGCTGAGGTGGTCGAAACACCAATTCACGGTTCTTTCTTCATGTCTCTCCTGGAAAAGATCAGCCCAAGATGGCGAGACATTCACACGTTCTCTAATGACAGAGTGTACGCCCTGTCATGTCCACTATGGCCATCTGTAGCAAATGAATGGATCACACGTAAACGTGAAAACGGTTGGCCACTTGAGCAAACCATCAACGCAATTGTAAAAGCTGGATGTCATCTGGTTTCTAAGCCTCATGGAAAGAACGTGAACGATGACACTCAATGGAGATATTCATTCTCACAAGCCGAAATTATTTTAATACACAACTGCTGGACAGATGTACAGCAGTACATCTATCACTTGCTGAGAATCATAAAAAGAGACGTAGTTACCAAGTGTGGGGGCAAAAATAAAACATTCGTTACAAACTATTATTTGAAGACTCTGATGCTTTGGGCATGCGAGGAAAAATCTCAGGAATTCTGGGAGGACAAAAATATTGTGACATCCGTGAGAGAGTTGCTTCTTAATTTAATTGAAAAACTTATAGAAAGGAGCATCCAACACTATTTCATACCTGCAATTAATCTAATGGACGACATGCCGTGCAACACGGACGTTGAAAATGAAATCTGTTACCTACTTAATTATGGAGAAGTGGAGATTCTAGAGATGACTAGAAAGGAACCAAAAACTTATCAGATGAGTTCAGGATTTATTATATTTCCTAATGACATCCTCCATCCACTGGTTGCCAAACAAGCGGACGTTGATTGGACCAAAAACATGTGTGGACAATTCCTGGATTTTAGCGGATCCTTTAGGCCTAATCGTGGTCTAAGTCACTTTTATCCAGAGCTTTCATATTTGCATAAAGGCATAATGATGCACCTTCAATTACTGAAGTTGAACAAATGCGGGACTGGAAACCACAGGCAAGAGGTCATTACATCAGCAGAGGAATTATTTGATCTGTCAAGTCAAAAATTGGACTGCGGTTTTACACGCATTCGATTTAATCTTGGTTGGACGATATTTGATTTAGCCCAAAATCTCTTGACTTTGAGTCACAATGAACACCTTCCAAATGATCATCCAATGTTCACCACAAAGTCAATGACGCCAATGGCGATATCTACAACCTGCTACGTAAGAAGTACAGATGCTCTTTTCAGAAATCGCTGTTCAGTTTCGTCAAAGGGAAAGGAAATTAATGGCTTCCTGATTTTACAGAGGATATTCAACGAAATAATATTGCCAGTGAACGCAACCTATTTAATCTGCTCCGCCTTCAGGGCAAACTTCTTCTGCAATGCTCTTTGTAACTACAGAAAGGCTCTCGATATTTGTAAAGAAGTCGACCAACTTCTGAACTCATCTGGTATGATGGTCGAGGCATTAATTGATGATTTCCTTCCTTTTCCATTGAGAAACGAATGGAGCTGTTTATATGACAAGCACATTCAGATTGTTCTGGGATTTCTGACTCTACACAGATATTTAGTAGTATCGAAGAAAAACAGAAGTCGAATGATTCCTGTTCGCATCTGTTCTGTTCTGTATCTGACATATATCTATACGCAATGCCGAAGAATTCTGAATGAGCCAGTAAGGCCGAAGGATTTTGATTTAGATTACAATCCGTTTCACAAATATAAAATCGACTTGTTCAGGCATACATGGAGCTTTTCCAGAGCAATTCTGCGAATTGCTCTTTACATTAGTGAACCAAAGCTTGTGTAGCAGAGGCATGGAATTAGACCTAATATAGCCTAGGACTGCGTACACATAGGCTACAACATGTGCATTGTGCAATTATACATAGACATAGGCGCGTATTTTTGCGTGGTGCACGCACCATTTCACATTTAAATCATGCCGTTGCGAAAACTCATCCTGATGAAAATTCCATGGTCAAAATAGTGCACATAACTAGACCATAAAGTGGATGCGCTTGAAGTTATTTGATGAACATATTAAATATCAAGGTTTTTTAACGTGCAGTTGTACATAAATTGTAAATTGTGCAGTTCTAAACGAATTTGTGCAGTTGTATAAGAACTTCTGTAGGCCCACAGTTAAAACTAGCAAAAAGGTCATTGTTCTTCGATTGGAAGTAATTTAACCATGGAGAATGGGAAAGGAAATAAGGGGTTGTGCAGTTCTAACAATTCCTTTAAAACAGCCCTGTCCCCCGGATAGTCTATAGGTACCGGGGGATAGATTAATTTATCGCCCGGATAGCTTTAGGGGGAAAGAATATCACGTGACACCGATCCTAGCCCAAATGGGCGCCCCAGGCAAAGCACACATTTGGCGCCCTCTGCTTCAATTCTTCATCCCACATCACAACTCAATGATCGCATCGTATCTATGGATTCATATAGCGCCTGTCGAATAATGACTATTCAGAGGCACTCTCAGCACGGAAATTTCGGGGGAAGAATGAGAGACTGATGAAGAGAAACGAACAATTAGTTTAGCTCTTAGTAAGGGAGGAGGGTAATTCCATATGGAGGACCAACCACCGCAACCTCCTGATGCTGAGCAGTCGCAGTCCTATACCCCAAGATACTAGCCAGCTTATAGATCTAAGACCATTTGAAGGGCATTGAAGGGGTGCTAATATAGTCACTGTTTTTAGAACCTATAGAAGTGAGTTGCAGTAGTCTAGAAGGGAACAGTCGAATTAATTAACTATAATTATTATAGTAAAAACAGGTATACAGTTACCGATCGTCTAATGGTTCTAAGCCGCCACAGTTTAAAAATGAAGAAGAGGTTGAGGTTAGATATGAGCTCGGGGTTTGTGAGGGAGGAGTCAAGTATGACGCCCAGGTCAGAGACACCTAGTCTAGAAGAATATGTATAAACAGGGTATTTTTCAGTGCAGTGAGCAATTGAAAGTCAAGTTTGGCAATTAGGCTGTTGTCTGTTGTATTAATTAAATTGCTGTCTGCTGTATGTTGTATTAATTAAACTGTTGTCTATGAAGTCCGCATTCAGACTGAGTCGGCTAGACGATAGCCAATAGCGAAGATCAGAAATTAGACAACCAGTGGCGCAGCCAGGAATTTATTATGGGTGGGTGGGTGTTTTTTTGGCCTGGCCGGATGCCCTTTCTGACACCTACTCCACAGTATTACAGTAAATAAAAAGGGAATAAAGTAATGTTGCCGCTTTGTTGCGACTTTTTGCTTAGCGATAACTGTTGTTTCGTTGCTTTGTCTTGCATTCTGTTGGATTGCATTTATATGATGTTATGTTATGACCTTTGGGTTTATATGTAGCGCTAATTCGGTGAACCTGTAGTTGGTATGACATGTGCCGGGCTTTTCCTTTGGACATGAGCCCGAGTTAGTAAAATTTGTAAACGGTCAGGTGACCCTTTCAGGCTGCCCGTGGTTTCACCACTTGAGTAGGTGGGAGAGAGTGTAAAGGACCATGGCTTAGCTAGGGGTGATGCAGCTGCTTAGCGCCTCATTGATGTCCGCCCAATATGAACCTGGCAGAAACTATGGGGAGCGAGCGGACCCAACCCGACATGCTTTGTCGGACGCTTCCAAACCGGAAGCAGCGGATCTTATGTGCCAGTCTTCACTCGACTGGCCTCCTGGTAGAGAATATGCAACCCTGCCTCGACCCGGCATCTCGCCATTCAACCGTAACTGTCGAGTTACGCGATCCGCTCGTTTCATGCTCTCACCCCGGGTTTCTCCTATCGTGCTCTTTCCCACCCGCGGCGCCAGTCTCACACATATATACATAGGCCTAATAATTACGTGTTGCTCTGGTTACGCTGCTTCATAAACTGTCAATTATTTGTCAGTAGGCCTAGTCTATAGGGCCTACTAAGATTTCTCTGATTTCAACAGAAAATCGTTGCTTATTTTATTACTGTGTGACATTGGAACGTCGACTGAAATGCAATTTTGTGTTAGGGGTCAGGTCGATACATATAGGCCTAAGCTTCATCAGCGTCATAGACAGAGAAATTTGTCCAAATATACCCACCAAAAATTAACCACAAAGGTCAACTATAGGTCTAAATATTCAAGACAACTGAACCTTTTGAGACCAACCTTTTTTATATATTAGGACGAACTTGTTTTCTTCTTTACTACATGTCCGATTAGACTGTTTTCCTGTCACGCATTATAATTTTATAGCGCAACAATCATCCTGCCCCCGCCGTCAACTTGCCCCCACTTCCCCTAGGACGTTTTTCAGGGCTTCCTGTTACTCAGAGATTGTTCTCCATCCGCTATCTGTATTTATGTTCCATATTATCTTTATTTGGTGCAATAAATAAATAAGTAGCATGCAAGCATATTCAACACAAATAATTCACTACAAGGCTGCTATGATCATGACACCATGCTACTTTATTCGACTTCATCAACACAGAATTCTTAGATTTCTATTGAAAACGTTCGTGCGTCTATTCGTGTTTAGGCATAGGCCTACGTGAAGCTGCGAAATTTACACAATGGTTTCAAAACTTGATTACGAAATTAGTGAATCATTATATGACGTTGCGGTTGCTGCAGTGCGGTTGTTGATCCCTGGAAAGATGGTTGGTGGATGGGTTACTTTGGCGGTTGGGCGCAGTACTGTCGAAATTCAGTCATGGTGCACTGATGGACGCAACATTCGCAGACAATGCCTTGGCTCGTGTGACCGTCGCTCACTGTATTTCTCTTGTCGTGAAGGAAAGCCAGCGCCGAAGTCTTCGGTAGGAACACGTTCTGTCTCGCCAGGTGAGACTGTTCAGAGGACAACTGAAGGTCACCAGTTCCGTCCATCTTGGACCCACCGTCCACCAGATCCCTCGGCAGCGGAAAGTAGGCACTGGCGAAGGAGTGCTCTGCAGGAGAAGAAATTTACAGAATGGTACCGAAAGTCTATTTACTTATTTGTTATAAATATTATATTTAATCGTTATTTGCTCTTTATTTATTTATTTATTTTATTTATTTATTTTATTTATTTTATTTATTTTAATTATTTTATTTATTTTATTTATTTATTTTATTTATTTATGATTAATGCACTGTATAGTAAATCGTAAAGTCGAAACTTCCACAGCGTTTACAAAAGCACAGGCGCTTGATTTCGATTGACAGCAACAGCGGGACATGCTGAGATCGTCAGCATTCTTTTGGTATAATGCAGTCTAATTACAATCGGGAACTGCTGCCTGTTGCTATTTAATGACACTTTGTAGGGCGCGGTGGTGTATTGGATATGTTCGTCGCCTTGCAGCCGAAGGGCTGCAGGTTCGAATCCACTTCAAGTCGCCGCGTAAGGACATTGGGCAATGATTATTGTCGCACTCCTTCTTTATCCAAGTTGGGACTGGTACTGGAAGAGCGCAACCAGTAGCGTAGTTTACTTTTTCGGGAACCTCTTTTTATCGCTAAGCCTATATTATACAGTGAGGACACAAACTGAGCCCATGCAGTGAAAAACCGAGGGAATCAGAAATGAGCCTAAACGCACGTCGGGAGAAGGGAATTCTGGTCCTGCCCGGCATGGGAAAGCCGCCTGGGAGTGGGGAAGGAAAGAAATTGAACCCTTCTATTTAGGGGAGAGGAGGTGTCATCGGCTTTTAGACTGAAGGACTGCATGTAGACCTAGACATTATAATTGCCATATAGAAAGCTCAGGTAGGTTAAATAACTTCAATCCATGTGAACGTATGAAGTTCACGAATTCCGATAATTAATCAGGCCTATTTTCGTTGAAATCAAATCCTAATTCGGATCCTAATTCCTAGCCTAATCGAAATCAGCAATACGTTTATACTGTAGTTAGATGCGTTTATCCTCACTTCTGGCAACGGTGCATTGGGAGATCGTTCAGCCTTCAACCCCACATTGCGCTCCACTGATCGGGGCAGGGGTTCAACCCTCTCGTCGCCTATATTTCGGACATAGGCCTACAATTTTTTCACTCACTCCAAATCACTTGGGTCATTGATTCAATCCCACTATTGTCTTCCAGCCAAAATAAACGTTTTGAAACATGTAGCTAGCCTATATTTGGCGTTTTGCCATTTTCTGCTGCAGGGTATATTCAAAAACATGCAGGGGCTTAGGCTAACCAGGAAACATTTGGATGATTTTCCAGTTCGAGAGGGGGGAGGCAAAGGCGTAATCAGCCATTAGAAAGTGGGGACTGTGGGATGGTTATGAAAAATATTTAATGGCTATACTGTAGGAGACTTTAGGTCACAACCGCCCGACCCCACGCCTGAATGAAACTCAACAGACTTGAGCAAAATGTTTGGGCCATATTCTTCAGAGTAGGGCGGTTCAAACCACCAAAACAAACCACCACCATGCACCCCGTGGCCACGCCACTGACTGGAGATTTTCAGAGGACATGGCCGCACAATACAGAGGATTATTTTTTATTTCGAAAATTATTTATTTCGGAGGGGGAAGGTAAACCCGTAGCCAGCCCCCTAAACATGCCCATACTTACCATGGGCTCTCTTGTTGTAGCCGTTCTGGCAGACAAGTCCGAGGATGCTGGACAGTTTGGGTCCGCAGAGACCTCTCGGCTGCTGGAAGTAGTCCTCCGTGGTGCACGTCTGCTCGTAGTCGGCCGAGGTGCAGTTGAAAAGACACACGGACGCCACTCCGAGCCACAGCAGAACACAGGCGAGCATCGCATTCATTCTCCTAATTCTCTGATCGTCATCAGAAAAAAACAGAAATATTATTCGTGTTTATTAGTAGGCTAATTTGTTAAGCTGAAACACTTTGTTTGATTTGAAGTCGTAAGCTTAAGTCGTATTTTAAGCGTGGACGGATAATTACAATATATAGGCTATAATCTTCGTTTATTGACATTCAATCTGACAAACCGCAGAACGATTACAGGTACAAGTTATACGAAATACGGCCTGCTTCGCACGACACGCAGTTCGGCTACAACAGGTTCGGTAACTTAACACTAATGGCCTAAGTACTGGATCACTCCTGATTCGGCCAAGCCAGGAGTGGGAGGGGCTATCTTTTATTTTTAGCAGAACCCGAGTCAAGCAACACAACAGCAAAGCGCCAATGGCAGCTAACAGAAAATTCAAATAAATTTTTGCCCCGTGTGAGGCTTGAACCCGGGTTGCGCGGATGACTCTCAGTTTAACGGCCAGCGCTCTCTCCACTGAGCTACAAGTATACTTACAAGCGTCAAATATGGTGACCGGACAAAATGGTACGGACAAAATGGTACGGACAAAATGGTACGGACAAAATGGTATGGATGAAATGAAAGCTGGATTAGTGAATTTTTATATATGAAATTGAAGCTGGATTAATGAAAAGACGCATGTGAAATGGAAGCTGGATGAAGGCTCTGCATAGATATTTTTATACATGAAATGGAAGCTGGATTGATGAAAATAACGCTTTAGATATAGAAGCTGTATCAGGGTATTTTCATAGCTGAAATAGAAGCTGGATTAATGAACGATGCATTACAAATGGAGATTGATTTAAGGAATCTTATGGCTGAAATTGAAGCTGGATACATCATGAATCACATGAATGACTGACATCAATTTTTTCAGCTTCTATTTCTCAAGCATTTTTTTCGCCAATCCAGCCTCCTTTTCTCAAGCTTTTTTCTTCACTAGAGCTCTACTTCAGCCACAAAAGACCATCCACCCTCTATTTCAGCAATAAAATACCCTCATCCAGCTTCCATTTAAGCATACCATTTTGCCCGTACCATTTTGTCCGTACAATTTTGTCCGTACCATTTTGTCCGCTACCATTTTGTCCTAGAACCTCAAATATTACCTGCTGCTCATTTTAGGCCTACCAACGCCAATAATGTATCGGTTGAAAGGTCGAATAAATGAGTATGTAGGTCTTTCGGAGGGCAGCTGGAACATGGGTAGAGACCCCCCGTAAGTCTCCGTCCATGATCGGGAATAGACCTATAGCATTCATACTGATCTCAGTGATCTGCTGCTAGTTCTTTGAGTCTGAGAATTGTAGAAATGCATGCATGTTCACCTGCAGACTTTCAGCATCCTTCTATATAATGTCGTCATCTCGAAAGCTGATATTCTTCTTTTGTCCGCTACTCTCAAAGTCCAGGTTTCGCATCCGTACAGCGCCACCAACCACACCAGTGGCCTCATAAGTCTTGACTTCAGCCAGGTTCCAATAGCTCTGCCCCTCCATATCACACTAAGTGAACCCATGGTCGCTCGCGCCATTCCTTGTCTGGCTCTAATTTCTCCTCTCCCGTCTCGATTTTCCTTCACTGTGGCACCCAAGTATCGGAACGATTCCTCTTGTCCCAAGATCATATCATTACACGTGATCGAGATCCTCTCGCATGTGCCCTGTCCACTACCAGCACCACCTTTGTTTTCATTGTATTCATTTCCAACCAGAGGCGTACCGACCGCCCTCCCTACCCTCCGACCGGAGGGGGCCCCCGCAAGAAAGGGGCCCCCGAAAGTGTCAAAAATGTCAGGTATAGTTATAGGTAAGTGACATTTATGGACTCTGTTGCACAATCCATGTTGGAAAGCACTGTCAGTAAGTACGGAATACATGTACACTGTAGGCCTATGTAGGCTATACATAATATGAACTCCATTAAAACTTCATTGTATAAATAATTATAAATACCGCATTCCAATTTCTGCATTGTAAAGGCCCACATAGATTTATAGATTTGAGAGCCAAATCGTGAATGCTGAAAATGCAACGGATTTTCAAATATGCAGTACTGGATCAAGGCACTTTAGTGCCAATTCTATAAAAGTTCACAGAGTATAATAATATCAGGCTTAGAGCTTAATAATAATCATGAAACGAAATTACTTATAGAATAAGCACGGTACAGAATTACGCATGCATACCAGTTTCTGCATTGCAAGGTGGCTCTGCCGCCCCGGACATATTTTCGGAAGGGGCCACATTCATTGTTGTTACGGCCCTGAAGGAAAATGAGAAAGAACAAGAAGCTGGAGTCATTGGTTGGTAATTAGGCGTTGCATTCTAAAACAGGGACCTACCAACCGGAACGTTTCTATGCTGCAATGCAGATGATTGGGACGTGGGAAAAACTTGAACACTTTGCGCGGCAGAACTGAGGTTGTTCTGAAGAGTGTATGAAACAACGAGACCTAGTTCTAGAAACTTGGTCATACATGAATAGGTTATCCGATGACGGTAAAATTAAAGCAGGCTAGGCGAAGCAAACAATTATGCACATAACCAAACACACCCAGATGGACCAATATGCGTGATAAGTAGCCTAACCTTTGGTGAAGAATGAATTAAAATTAAATCAGTGGTTAGGCACAAAATATTTCGCAATGCAGACTCATTGAGCCGAACAGACGTAGGCTGCGCATGTGTTTAAGTTCAGTACGGGCCTAGGAGTTCGGTTGCTTAGGCGATTCACGGATTGATTAGGCCTACTCAACGCATTCTATACGTTTGATACTGTCTTGGTACTGCGTTGCGGTAAGTGTTAGGCTTATACTAATTAAGTCACTCTTCAGCTATCAACTGTGAGCAGATAGGCCCTATGACACTATATACAGGGTGCGCCAAAAAAAGTAATTCCCTACGGTTTTTAGCCCATATTTTGGCCAAACATACGAATTTTGAAATGAAACTTCACAGTCTTAAAGGCAATTCATATTTACGTACAATGGTCAAATTACAAGAAAATATTTCAAACAGAACAAAAGTTATATCACTTTTAGTGAGGCCACCCACCGTTTTTTGACGATTCAAAAACGAAACGCAATTTTGTAAGGTTTTTTGCTAATATCATGGCCAGAAGTAAGAATTTCAAAATGAATTTTTACAGGTTTCAAGACAATTCATATATACACATGATGGCCAGATTTCATCAAAATATTTCAAACACAACAAAAGATATACCACTTTTAGTGAGGCCACCCACCGTTTTTGACGATTAAAAAACGTAATGCAACAAAAAGTAACAAAAACGTGATTTTATCAAGTCAAATCTCAAATAACTGTTTAAAACTGAACTTGATAATGATTCACAACTTGTGTTCAATGTGCCCACCACCAGTGCCAAAACTTCTTTTGAGTCTCTTTGCAAAGTTCTTGATGGACCTGTTGAATAATCTGACAGATTCCTGATTTACCAATTTGATTGTCATCTTGCTAAGTGACTTCTCAGTGACGTGCAGCTACGCTGGTACCCTGTTCCTTTTTTAAATAGTAATAATAATGATCATCTGGCATTATCAAAGCCTACTTGATAACAATTATTTGAGATGAGACTTAATAAAATCGTGTTTTTACTACTTTTTGTTGCCTTACGTCTTTGAATCGTCAAAAAACGGTGGGTGACCTCCTTAGAAGTGCCATAACTTTTATTCTGTTTGAAATATTTTGCTGAAATCTGGCCATCATGTGTAGATATGAATTGTCTTTAAGCCTGTGAAATTTCATTTCGAAATTCTTACTTCCGGCCAAGATATTGGCCAGAATAATTAAATTGGTTTTTAGCTACTTTTTGTTGCGTCGCGTTTTTGAACCGTCAAAAAACCGTCAAAAAACGATGGGTAGCCTCACTAAAAGTGATATAACTTTTGTTCTGTTTGAAATATTTTCTTGTAATTTGACCATTGTACGTAAATATGGATTGCCTTTAATACTGTAAAGTTTCATTTAAAAATTCGTATGTTTGGACAAAATAAGGGCTAAAAACCGTAAGGGATTACTTTTTTGGCGCACCCTGTATATTATATATCGTGTCATATATTATATAAGCTACTAATAACTGGATTGCAGTTTATTCAGATTCAACTGCAGTTTAGGTTAGATCATTAAAATTTAGCAGACGCTTTGTTCAGACATTATCATTGTTTGGAAATAGGCGGATACGTCTCTTTGAGGTAAATTTCATTTCACCGTTCTGCGTACAGGAAATTACACAGGATATTTACTATTTTTTAAATTTAGTTATTTATTTATTGGAAGTATTTATATATCGCCCTTTCAAGTGTATCTACTCAGAGGGTTCTTGAACAATTACTCTTGGCAACAACCTCCATCTATAGCCAGTAGGCCTATGTTTGTGTGAATATTGGCCTATGCCGAACTCCCTAGGCCTACGCTGGGAATTCCATCATCGATAGTTGGTACAGCCAGCATGGATAAATGAACTTCCATTATACATCTTTCTATAATTAGGCCTATGTGCATAATAATACTTTAAAGGCAAATAGAACAATCCAATTTTCGTGGTTACATTTTATTGCCCCGTGACGCGACTGATGTAAAAAAGATCATTGAATCAGGAGGTATTAGTTTTGGCCAGGGGTCATTGGCCTGATACCTTTGTGAAGCAGTGTTTAATCTAGACGTCTCTGGTGAACTTCCCCCCCCCCAGGATTGACATTCCCCCCAGAAAAATTTGACAAATTGTTATCGGTTTTTAGTAACTTTTTCATCGTTGTTTTACTTGAAGTGTTATAATATACCGTGATATTATTTACTATATTATATGATTATAATGACATTATTTACTACTATAATATGTGATACTATCATGTTGCAATGAGTATAACTTACTGTATATATTTGTATAAACACTATTTTTTCTAACTAAAAACAGAGATGACATCTCCTCCAGAATTTTTTTTCAAAATGATAATAGTTTTTAGTTGCTGTTTACATCACTGCATTACATGAACTGTTATAATAATATACCGTAATATTATTTACTACTACATGGTTGTAGTAATTATTTACTGTTACAATATGTGCCAAAATCCAGCAAAAATGAGTATAACTTACTGTTTATATTTGTACAATTACTATTTTTGTACAACTGAATGGCTATCAAGTGCTATCCTTTGCATTTTAAACTGTCAAATTTCAAAATGTTTTGGTCCTATTATCTGAACACCTAGTAAAACAACATCATTACAACAAGTGGCTTCCTGATTTTGGTACCGGTAGTCTATTAGCTCTTGGTTGATTTGTGTACCATTAAATATGATTTCAGAAAGTGTATCCTGGTCAGCAACTCAGGGCCATATGGGAAAACTGGGATAAGCTGACAGTCTCTGATTACAGTGCTGAAAAGTCAGCTTATTTACTCATGTACCGTAAACAGTAATTCATTAGGATAACCCAGCAACAGCAGAACTGAGCTACTGAACTCGATACATAAAGATATTTTTTATTGTGATTATAATTATATAATAAATATATATATATATATATTGAAATCCTAAAACGCTTTTTATCAGTACTGAAATAATGGAGTTATTTTGCATCTTCAAAGGGTACCATTGCAATGTTGAAATTCAAGAAGTTTCTAATGGGTCACTGAAAAAGTAGTTATTTTGTTAAGATGACACCTTAAAATG
Organism: Lumbricus terrestris; assembly: GCA_949752735.1. NCBI lineage: Eukaryota > Metazoa > Annelida > Clitellata > Crassiclitellata > Lumbricidae > Lumbricus > Lumbricus terrestris. The sequence goes on from OX457050.1 coordinate 18,547,086, forward strand.
CTGCCATTGCAATGTGGAAATTCAAAAAGTTTCTAATGGATCACTGAAAAAAGTACAGCTATTTTGTTAAGATGACACCTTAAAATGCTGCCATTGCAATGTGGAAATTCAAAAAGTTTCTAATGGATCACTGAAAAAAGTACAGCTATTTTGTTAAGATGACACCTTAAAATGCTGTCATTGCAATGTGGAAATTCAAAAAGTTTCTAATGGATCACTGAAAAAAGTACAGCTATTTTGTTAAGATGACACCTTAAAATGCAGCCATTGCAATGTGGACATTCAAAAAGTTTCTAATGGGGAGGGGGATTTGCCCCCTCCCCATACCCCTCTCCCTCAGGGCGCTACGCGCATAATGAGCGTCCTTCGGACGCTCAATTGTCTCCCCCCAGAAACCTCAATCCCCCCCCAGAGGAGGGGGACTAGATTAAACACTGTTTGTGAAGTTACTTTGAATGCAAGAACTGCGGTGATGGTCATATTAATTTTTACCTAACAGATTTTTTATTCAAGAAACTAGCCTGCTCTGGTGTGTCCTTTCAGCAGATGTAGGCTAGATTTGCGATGACTCGAAGTCTCTGACAACAGGCATATTGCTAGATCAATTCAATTTCAACGCATGCTTTATGGAACCACTGGATATGACCTTAGAGAACTTGCAAAGTTTCGATTTAACGAAAGATTACTTGGAGTTCCGAAAAGTGCTTTTTTCAAACAACATTGCTGTAAGGAATCTGTCGTCTGGAAGTTTCTTTGAGCTGCCTCTTTTGTACATTCTTTCAAACCCAACTGATGTAGACGTCATGTACTGTGACAGGACACTGTGTGCCTTTTATGACAATGTCCTTGTGCCTGAAAGATGCACTAAAGTCGTGCTGACAATTGACGCGACAGATTGTCATGTTGGATTTGTAAGACTGAGATATGGTGCAGAATACTTTTGCAAACCATATCACTCTTACATAGGACCGGCTGAGTTGGTCGAAACACCAATTCACGGTACTTTCTTCATATCTCTCCTGGAAAAGATCAGCCCAAGATGGCGAGACATTCACATGTTTTCTAATGACAGAGTGTACGCCCTGTCATGTCCACTATGGCCATCTGTAGCAAATGAATGGATTACACGTAGACGTGAAAACGGTTGGCCACTTGAGCAAACCATCAACGCAATTGTAAAAGCTGGATGTCATCTGGTTTCTAAGCCTCATGGAAAGAACGTGAACGATGACACTCAATGGAGATATTCATTCTCACAAGCTGAAATTATTTTAATACACAACTGCTGGACAGATGTACAGAAGTACATCTATCACTTGCTGAGAATCATAAAAAGAGACGTAGTTACCAAGTGTGGGGGCAAAAATAAAACATTCGTTACAAACTATTATTTGAAGACTCTGATGCTTTGGGCATGCGAGGAAAAATCTCAGGAATTCTGGGAGGACAAAAATATTGTGACATCAGTGAGAGAGTTGCTTCTTAATTTAATTGAAAAACTTATAGAAAGGAGCATCCAACACTATTTCATACCTGCAATTAATATAATGGACGACATGCCGTGCAACAATGATGTTGAAAATGAAATCTGCTTGCTACTTAAATATGGAGAAGTGGATATTTTAGAGATAACTAGAAAGGAATCAACAGCGTATCAGACGAGTTCAGGATTTATTATATTTCCTAATGACATCCTCCATCCACTGGTTGCCAAACTTGCAGACGTTGATTGGAACAATAACATGCGTGGACAGTTCCTGGATTTTAGCGGATCCTTTATGGATAATCGTGGTTTAAGTCACTTTTATCCAGAGCTTTCATATTTGCATAGAGGCATAATGATGCATCTTCAATTACTGAAGTTGAACAAATACGGGACTGGAATCCACAGGCAAGAGGTTATGACATCGGCAGAGGAATTATTTGATTTGTCAATTAAAAAATTGGACTGCGGTTTTACACGCATTCGATTTAGTCTTGGCTGGACGATATTTGATTTAGCTCAAAATCTCTTGATTTTGAGTCACAATGAACACCTTCCAAATGATCATCCAATGTTCACCACAAAGTCAATGACGCCAATGGCGATATCTACAGCTTGCTACGTAAGAAGTACAGATGCTCTTTTCAGAAATCGCTGTTCAGTTTCGTCAAAGGGAAAGGAAATTAATGGCTTCCTGATTTTGCAGAGGATATTCAACGAACTAATATTGCCAGTGAACGCAACTTATTTAATCTGCTCCGCCTTCAGGGCAAACTTCTTCTGCAATGCTCTTTGTAACTACAGAAAGGCTCTCGATATTTGTAAAGAAGTCGACCAACTTCTGAACTTATCTGGTATGCTGGTCAAGGAATTAATTGATGATTTGCTTCCTTTTCCATTGAGAAACGAATGGAGCTGTTTATATGATAAGTACATTCAGATTGTTCTGGGATTTCTTACTCTACACAGATATTTAATAGTATCGAAGAAAAACAGAAGTCGAATGATTCCTGTTCGCATCTGTTCTGTTCTGTATCTAAAATATATCTATACGCAATGCCGAAGAATTCTGAATGAGCCAGTAAGGCCGAAGGATTTTAATTTAGATTACAATCCGTTTCACAAATATAAAATCGACATGATCAGGCATACATGGAGCTTTTCCAGAACAATTCTGCGAATCGCTCTTTACATTAGTGAACCAAAGCTTGTGTAGCAGAGGCATGGGATTAGACCTAATATAGGACTTCGTGCACATAGGCTACAACATGTGCATTGTGCAATTGGCTTAATTGCACAATGCACATGTTGTAGCCTATGTGTACGAAGTCCTAGACATAGGCACGTATTTTTGCGTGGTGCGCGCACCATTTCACATTTAAATCATGCCGTTGCGAAAACTCATCCTGATGAAAATTCCATGGTCAAAATAGTGCACATAACTAGACCATAAAGTGGATGCGCTTGAAGTTATTTGATGAACATATTAAATATCAAGGCTCTTTTAACGTGCAGTTGTACATAAATTGTAAATTGTGCAGTTCTAAATGAATTTGTGCAGTTGTATAAGAACTTCTGTAGGCCCACAGTTAAAACTAGCAAAAAGGTCATTGTCCTTCGATTGTAAGTAATTTAACCATGGAGAAATGGGAAAGGAAATAAGGGGCCCTTGTGCAGTTCTAACAATTCCTTAAAAACAGCCCTGTCCTCCGGATAGTCTATACCGGTGTATTTTTTCCGCGGGGAGATAGATTAATTTATCACCCGGATAGCTTTAGGGAGGATATAATATCACGTGACACCGACCCTAGCCCAAATGGGCGCCCCAGGCAGAGCACACATTTGGCGCCCTCTGCTTCAATTCTTCATCCCACGTCACAACTCAAAGATCGCATCGCATCCATGGGCGGAGTTTATCAGGGGCGAGCTATGCCCCCCAAGAAGACCCAGATTCATTTTTATTACCGTGTAAATTGTATATTTTCCCGGGCTTAGCCTCCCCCCCCCCAAGAAGGCTTCAGCCCCTCCAAGAACAGAAACTAAACTCCGCTCATGATCGTATCTATGGATTCATATAGCGCCTGTCGAATAATGACTATTCAGAGGCACTCTCAGCACGAAAACTTCGGGGGAAAATACCTTTCAAGAATGAGAGACTGATGAAGAGAAACGAATAATTAGTTTAGCTCTTAGTTAGAGAGGAGGGTAATTCCATTTGGAATTACCCTCGCAACCACCGCAACCTCCTGATGTTGAGCAGTCGCAGTCCTATACTTCAAGATACTAGCCAGCATATAAGACCATGTGAAGGGTATTGAAGGCGTGCTTATTCACTGTTCTTGGAGCCCATAGAAGTGAGTTGCAGCAGTCGAGAAGGGAACAGTCGAATTAATTAAATATAATTATAGTAAAGACAGGCCCTGTAGTGACCGATCGTCTGTTGGTTCTAAGCCGCCACAGTTGAAAAATGAAGGAGAGGTTGAGGTTAGATATAAGCTCGGGGTTTGTGAGGGAGGAGTCAAGTATGACGCCCAGGTCAGAGACACCTAGTTTAGAAGAATATGTATAAACAGGGTATTTCTCAGTGCAGTGAGCAATTGAAAGTCAAGTTTGGCAATTAGGCTGTTGTCTGTTGTATTAATTAAACTGCTGTCTGCTGTATGTTGTATAAATTAAACTGTTGTCTATGAAGTCCGCATTCAGACTGAGTCGGCTAGACGATAGCCAATAGCGAAGATCAGAAATTAGACAACCAGTGGCGCAGCCAGGAATTTATTATGGGGGGGGCCTGGCCGGATGCCCTTTCTGACACCTACTCCACAGTATTACAGTAAATAAAAAGGGAATAAAGTAATGTTGTGTCTTTTTGCTTAGCGATAACTGTTGTTTCGTTGCTTTGTCTTGGACATGGGCCCGAGGTAGTAAAATTTGTAAACGGTCAGGTGACCCTTTCAGGCTGTCCGTGGTTTCACCACTTGAGTAGGTGGGAAAGAGTGTAAAGGACCAGGGCTTAGCTAGGGGTGATGCAGCTGCTTAGCGCCTCATTGATATCTGCCCAACATGAACCTGGCAGAAACTAAAGGGAGCGAACGGACCCAACCCGGCATGCCTTGCAGTGGCGGCGCTAGGCGGGGGCTGAGGGGGGCTAAGCCCCCCCTACGAGAGGCTCAGCCCCCCTAAAAAAAGGCATCCGAAATTTTTTACAGTGAAATACGGAAAATTTTCACAGGATTTCGGTCGATGACTAAAAAAAAAGGTCGTCAGAAATTTTGGCGGCGAAAATGGAAAATTTTCATGAGATTTTGGTCGAGGCTTCAGCCCCCCGAAACTGAAATCCTGGCGCCGCCACTGATGCCTTGTCGGACGCTTCCAAACCGGAAGCAGCGGCTCTTATGTGCCAGTCTTCACTCGACTGGCCTCCTGGTAGAGAATATGCAACCCTGCCTCGACCCGGCATCTCGCCATTCAACCGTAACTGTCGAGCTACGCGATCCGCTCGTTTCATGCTCTCACCCCGGGTTTCTCCTATCGTGCTCTTTCCCACCCGCGGCGCCAGTCTCACACATATATACATAGGCCTAATAATTACGTGTTGTTCTGGTTACGCTGCTTCATAAACTGTCAATTATTTGTCAGTAGGCCTAGTCTATAGGGCCTACTAAGATTTCTCTGATTTCAACAGAAAATCGTTGCTTATTTTATTACTGTGTGACATTGGAACGTCGACTGAAATGCAATTTTGTGTTAGGGGTCAGGTCGATACATATAGGCCTAAGCTTCATCAGCGTCATAGACAGAGAAATTTGTCCAAATATACCCACCAAAAATTAACCACAAAGGTCAACTATAGGTCTAAATATTCAAGACAACTGAACCTTTTGAGACCAACCTTTTTTATATATATTAGGACGAACTTGTTTTCTTCTTTACTACATATCCGATTAGACTGTTTTCCTGTCACGCATTATAATTTTATAGCGCAACAATCATCCTGCCCCCGCCGTCAACTTGCCCCCACTTCCCCTAGGACGTTTTTCAGGGCTTCCTGTTACTCAGAGATTGTTCTCCATCCGCTATCTGTATTTATGTTCCATATTATCTTTATTTGGTGCAATAAATAAATAAGTAGCATGCAAGCATATTCAACACAAATAATTCACTACAAGGCTGCTATGATCATGACACCATGCTACTTTATTCGACTTCATCAACACAGAATTCTTAGATTTCTATTGAAAACGTTCGTGCGTCTATTCGTGTTTAGGCATAGGCCTACGTGAAGCTGCGAAATTTACACAATGGTTTCAAAACTTGATTACGAAATTAGTGAATCATTATATGACGTTGCGGTTGCTGCAGTGTGGTTGTTGATCCCTGGAAAGATGGTTGATGGATTGGTTACTTTGGCGGTTGGGCGCAGTACTGTCGAAATTCAGTCATGGTGCACTGATGGACACAACATTCGCAGACAATGCCTTGGCTCGTGTGACCGTCGCTCACTGTATTTCTCTTGTCGTGGAGGAAAGCCAGAGCCGATGTCTTCGGTAGGAACACGTTCTGTCTCGCCAGGTGAGTCTGTTCAGAGGACATCTGAAGGTCACCAACTCCGTCCATCTTGGACCCACCGTCCACCAGATCCCTCGGCAGCGGAAAGTAGGCACTGGCGAAGGAGTGCTCTGCAGGAGAAGAAATTTACAGAATGGTACCGAAAGTCTATTTACTTATTTGTTATAAATATTATATTTAATCGTTATTTGCTCTTTATTTATTTATTTATTTTATTTATTTTATTTATTTATGATTAATGCACTGTATAGTAAATCGTAAAGTCGAAACTTCCACAGCGTTTACAAAAGCACAGGCGCTTGATTTCGATTGACAGCAACAGCGGGACATGCTGAGATCGTCAGCATTCTTTTGGTATAATGCAGTCTAATTACAATCGGGAACTGCTGCCTGTTGCTATTTAATGACACTTTGTAGGGCGCGGTGGTGTATTGGATATGTTCGTCGCCTTGCAGCCGAAGGGCTGCAGGTTAGAATCCACTTCAAGTCGCCGCGTAAGGACATTGGGCAATGATTATTGTCGCACTCCTTCTTTATCCAAGTTGGGACTGGTACTGGAAGAGCGCAACCAGTAGCGTAGTTTACTTTTTCGGGAACCTCTTTTTATCGCTAAGCCTATATTATACAGTGAGGACACAAACTGAGCCCATGCAGTGAAAAACCGAGGGAATCAGAAATGAGCCTAAACGCACGTCGGGAGAAGGGAATTCTGGTCCTGCCCGGCATGGGAAAGCCGCCTGGGAGTGGGGAAGGAAAGAAATTGAACCCTTCTATTTAGGGGAGAGGAGGTGTCATCGGCTTTTAGACTGAAGGACTGCATGTAGACCTAGACATTATAATTGCCATATAGAAAGCTCAGGTATAGGTTAAATAACTTCAATCCATGTGAACGTATGAAGTTCACGAATTCCGATAATTAATCAGGCCTATTTTCGTTGAAATCAAATCCTAATTCGGATCCTAATTCCTAGCCTAATCGAAATCAGCAATACGTTTATACTGTAGTTAGATGCGTTTATCCTCACTTCTGGCAACGGTGCATTGGGAGATCGTTCAGCCTTCAACCCCACATTGCGCTCCACTGATCGGGGCAGGGGTTCAACCCTCTCGTCGCCTATATTTCGGACATAGGCCTACAATTTTTTCACTCACTCCAAATCACTTGGGTCATTGATTCAATCCCACTATTGTCTTCCCGCCAAAATAAACGTTTTGAAACATGTAGCTAGCCTATATTTGGCGTTTTGCCATTTTCTGCTGCAGGGTATATTCAAAAACATGCAGGGGCTTAGGCTAACCAGGAAACATTTGGATGATTTTCCAGTTCGAGAGGGGGGAGGCAAAGGCGTAATCAGCCATTAGAAAGTGGGGACTGTGGGATGGTTATGAAAAATATTTAATGGCTATACTGTAGGAGACTTTAGGTCACAACCGCCCGACCCCACGCCTGAATGAAACTCAACAGACTTGAGCAAAATGTTTGGGCCATATTCTTCAGAGTAGGGCGGTTCAAACCACCAAAACAAACCACCACCATGCACCCCGTGGCCACGCCACTGACTGGAGATTTTCAGTGGACATGGCCGCACAATGCAGAGGATTACTTTTTACTACGAAAATTATTTATTTCGGAGGGGGAAGGTAAACCCGCAGCCATCCCCCTAAATATGCCCATACTTACCATGGGCTCTCTTGTTGTAGCCGTTCTGGCAGACAAGTCCGAGAATGCTGGACAGTTTGGGTCCGCAGAGACCTCTCGGCTGCTGGAAGTAGTCCTCCGTGGTGCACGTTTGCTCGTAGTCGGCCGAGGTGCAGTTGAAAAGACACACGGACGCCACTCCGAGCCACAGCAGAACACAGGCGAGCATCGCATTCATTCTCCTAATTCTCTGAACGTCATCAGAGAAACAAAAACAGAAATATTATTTGTGTTTATTAGTAGGCCTAATTTAAGCCGAAGCACTTTGTTTGATTTTGAGTCGTAAGTCGTATTTTAAGCGTGGACGGATGATTACAAATAATTACAAGCGTCATATATTAGGTCTACCTACATGACAGTATTGCTCATTTTTGCTACCTAGGCAGCCAAATGACAGTAGATAACAGCTGCGACAGAGAAGTAAAGATGCGCATCGGGAAGGCAAACGCTGCTTTCGGGGTTCTTGGCAAGATTTGGAAGGAGAATGGATACAGCATAAAAACAAAGAGTGTGTCTCATGCCTATATACACAGACACAGTAGTGAAGGTTTGTAGTGAAGAGCTGAAAAAACTGTTGAGATGCCGGTCAGACAAACAGACAGACAGACAGACAGAATCTTCTCTTTATTTATAATTATGATAGTCATAATATAAAGTCTTCACGGCACACTCCACATTAATCAACGTCTTTCCCCCCAGCAATATCAGGGGCGGATCCAGGGGGGGGCGAAATCTGGCTAAGGCCCCCATTTGAATTTCTTTATTTTTGACCAGCTATTCTGGCTCGGAAAGTTGACGTGCCCCACCCATGAGTAATTCCGTAGGCCAACCCCACACCCACGGAAGTCCATACGACTAAAAAAGTCATCCAACTATTTTGGCGGATAAAATGGTATCGTTTTCTTGAAAATTG
>OX457050.1:18558246-18688246 GCA_949752735.1 Lumbricus terrestris
AATAATTATTAACAGTGGGCTTTATTTGGCTACTTAGAACATATAAAGTTGAGAGTAGGCTTTATTTGGCTACTTAGAACATATAAAGTTGAGAGTGTTAGAACATGTCTTTGAATAACATTCTTGGGATAAAGTTTATCTAGTCTTCATTGGGGAGGGTGATATTGGAACCCTTTGTCTACAGTTACAGTTATATAATGGAAGCTTCATGCCTGCTTACTTACCTACTATAATGGTTAACGATTAATTAAATTGCGTGAATACTTAAAACATTGAGATTCACGCGATGAAAATTGTGGAAAGATTGCTTCATTTCTGCGTGTCGTCATACGCTGTAGTGACGTCACGCTACAAAAAATCGGGACAGAAATTAGCATAATAGTCGGATATGGACTTGATATGAGATCAATTTTTGCGTAGACACGTCGTATCAGGCCACATGTGTCGCTTATTTCTACTGATCTCCTTTGGGATCGCTGCTCTTGGCAGTTCAGTCGTGTCTTTACCGAGTCCTCAAGAGGCTCCCGTAGTACCGGAAAAACGTCCGGAGAAAGTTAATTTGACCGCGGAAGCTGCAGAGTTGGCAAAGTTTAAGAAGGATTTTGACGAGTTACAGAAGCATTCGCATCCGAATGGCAGAGTTCGTGGCGAGGGTCACCACCGGGGAGCAGGGCACGGGAGGCATGGTGGCCATCATGGGGGAAGAGGCAAGGGGAGGCATCATAAACCGACGCATGTTGTGGAAAGACACGCGCGAATGCATTCCGGCCGAGGCGAAACAGTTGGAGAAAATAAGCTGACGCGAAATGCTGCTGGAAGAGAATCGCAGCTGGGGTTAGATGGGAAAAGGTCTCCGCATGGGAAGGCGAGGAAGAGGAGGGAGTGGTGGAGGAGGAGCAGACCGGAAGGTCGAAGGAGGAGTCGAAGGAGGAGGTATAAGAGACTGACCGAAGAGGATTTCGCCAACGTCGACGAGGATGAGCTGGACAGATACTTTGAGACTTACAGACGGCTGGACAGAGGTAAAGACAAAGACAACGATGCAATCGTGGTCATTATCATCGTCATCATTATCGTCATCATCATCATCATCGTCGTCATCATCATCAGCATCATCATCGTCGTCGTCGTCGTCGTCGTCATTATCATAATCATTATTGTCGTCGTCGTCGTCATTATCATAATCATTATTGTCGTCGTCGTCGTCATTATCATAATCATTATTGTCGTCGTCATCATCATCATCATCATCATCATAGTCGTCGTCATTATCATCATCATCGTCGTCGTCGTCGCCATTATAATCATCATCGTCGTCGTCGTCGTCGATTCGTCATCATCACCACCACCACCACCATTAGCAGATTCAGGAAGGAAATGCTGAATCATCGGGTTATTGATTTCGTCGTCGTAATAATTAGGTCATAATTATACAATGTAGATTACAAGGATGTTATAATTTTATTGTGTTTTTTAAATTTCATTTTATCCAGAGGCCGTCCGTCGCCAAAAATCCATGTCCCAAACTGAGGAGAACCCACCCCACGATGTCATACCCATGGACCGCCCCACCGACCCCCAGCCCATCACAGAGTCGGACGGCAACCCCGCCGCCACCACTCCGGCTGGCTCCTCAGAGGGTGACGTGACGCCCGAGGATGAATCGGAGTTGGAATCCCCGTATGGAAACCTGAACATGTCCTACGTAGCTGATGACGTGGCCGTCTTCGCGAACCGGCTCCGCTCTCCGACGTTGATCCGACAGTTCTATCACGAACACAGCCTGCTCGACAACTTTCCACGAGGTGGGCATCTATCTGTGTGCCGTTCTACCGGCGGCAAGATAAATTATAGCCTATAGTCAGCATCTAATTGATGACATTTTTAATTGATGTTGTTGTTTATTTTTAATATTCAATTCACGTCTTAAATACGAAATCCTAATTGCCAAAGTTATTGGCAGGTTTTTCTTGCGTCTTGCCTGTCTGTCTGTCTGTCTGATGATGACGACGACGACGATGACGATGATGATGACGACGATGACAATGATGATGACGACGATGACGATGATGCCATTTTGAGACGAAAGATGAGAGCTATAATATTATTCTTCGTTTCCTTTCAGAGTCGATATCCTGGGATGAGCCGAGCCTGACCTTCGACTGCTGGACTCAGTCTATGCTCGTCGGTAGATTCCCGTACGGACCGTCTTGCGAAGCGGACGGAACCTACACCCGCAAACAATGCTACCTACAAAGGTACACGTAGGCCTAGTCTATAATATTACTATATGACGAGGTGCCCTCGGTTTATATGCTTATCTCTTTGTGAGTCTGTTCCTGGCGGAGTATTGGCGGAGTGGGGAACGGGGTGTGGGCGTGGGCGTTGTGGGTTGGGCGGAATGGAGTTGCAAGTGGAGGTTATACGGGCGGGCTGGGTATGGGGCGAAATGGGTTGCGCAGGCGCGGAGGTGGGGCCGCGGCGAAAACGGTTGGTGGAGTGGGTGCACGGGCGGGTGGGAGCGGGTCAAAAACGTGAAATTTACCGGGCAACGCCGGATAACCAAGAAGGGTGGAGCTCGGTGGGGACCCCCGCCTCTGCGGCTGGGTCGTGGCGCAAAGCCTAAATTTCACGGGATAAGCTGGGTACCCCATGACAGCTAGCATTATTATAAAAAAAATTATATAAGTACATTAAGGATAGGTCTATAAACACGTATGTAAGTATGCGTGTTAGTATTATTTGGGTTTGGTCGCTCGCCAATTTTTATGCATTTTACGAAGGGTCTCAAAAGGCGCTACACGAATAGCCTACTCCAGAAAGCACTGCACTACCTTATATATATGTATACATATCTAATATAGCAGTGATTTATGTATATATATATAATGCAATATATAATGTATGTATATATATCATATGTATACATACACAATGATGTATATACATTATTCATTATATACATAATATATAATATTAAACGTTGCAGATGTTGGTGCGTCCACCCACAAGACGGCCGACCGGTTGTGACGGACCACGGCGAGAGGTTCTACTACAAGATGGGGGCCGTGAATCTCCGATGCAAACAACCCTCTACGAAGAAGAAGACGACTCACAAGAGCACGGTCAACGGCGCGACTGCAGCGTCCATCACCGCTGCTCCGGTCACCTACGTCAACCTCAGCGAGACCTATGAGCCGGAGTTCGTTCCCACGGAGGTGACGTTGACAGTCGATAGAAACTTTACCATGCCAGACGCTGGTCCCCATGGCAACCGCATCCAGGAAGACATTGGCCATGCCAAACAAACCCAGCCAATCGCTGCCTCTAGCAACCAAACCCAGCCAATCGCTGCCTCTAGCAACCAAATCCAGCCAATCGCTGCCTCTAGCAACCAAACCCAGCCAATCGCTGCCTCTAGCAACCAAACCCAGCCAATGGCTCCCACTAACCAGCAAGCTCAGCCAATAGCTCCCGCTAACAAACAAGCTCAGTCAATAGTTCCCACTAACAGGCAGGCTCAGCCAATAGTTCCCACTAACAAGCAGGCTCAGCCAATAGCTCCCGCTAGCAAACAAGCTCAGTCAATAGTTCCCACTAACAAGCAGGCTCAGCCAGTAGCTCCCATTAACAAGCAGGCTCAGCCAATAGCTCACGCTAACAAACAAGCTCAGTCAATAGTTCCCACTAACAAACAAGTTCAGCCAATAGCTCCCACTAACAAGCAAGATAAGAGAATTGTCGACACTAAAAATCAAGCTCGTCCAATCGCTGGAACAGACAATCCGACACTAGAGTCAATTGCCAGCAACGATAAAGAAATTAGGTCAATAAATAGCACCGATACTGAAAATCAGCCAATTGCCCCCATCAACAACCAAAATCAGTCATCCGGTATCAATGACAACGAAACTCAGCCAACCATTGGCTCTGATAACCAAACTGAGATAGTAGCTATCGCTAGAAACCCTGCTCAACTAATCTCTATTATTGACAAACGAATTCAACCAATCGCTGCCTCTAACTATCAAGCTCAACCAAACGCTGCCTCTAAGTTTCAAGCTCAACCAATCGCTGCCTCTAACTATCGAGCTTATCCAATTGCTGCCTCTAACTATCGAGTTTATCCAATCTCTAACTATCAGGCTAAACCAATCGCTGCCTCCTCTAACTATCAAGCTCAACCAATCGCTGCCTCTAAGTTTCAAGCTCAGCCAATCGCTGCCTCTAAGTTTCAAGCTCAACCAATTGCTGCCTATAACTACCAAGCTCAGCCAATTGCTGCCTCCAACTATCGAGCTTATCCAATTGCGGCGTCTAACTATCAGGCTCAACCAATCGCCGCCTCTAACTATCAAGCCCAGCCGATCGCTTACTATAACAACCAAGCTCAGCCAATCGATTCGACTAACAATAAAGCTCAGCCAATCGATACCTCTTTCAAACAAGTTCGACAAATCGCGAGCACTAACAACCAAGTTCAGCCAATCACTAGAACTGGAAACCAAACTCAGCCAATTGCTACCAATAACAACCAAGTTCACCAAATTGCTACCAATAACAACCAAGCTCGATCAATTGCGCCCAATAGCAACCAAGCTCGCCAAATTGCTATCAATAACAACCAAGCTCGCCAAATTGCTACTAATTACAGCCAAACTTACCCATTTGCTAACAATAACAACCAAGCTCACCCAATTGCTACCAATAACAACCAAGTGCACCAAATTCCTACCAATAGCAACCAAGCCCACCCAATTGCTGCCAATAACAACCAAGCTCACCCAATTGCTGCCAATAACAACCAAGCTCGATCAATTGCGCCCAATAACAACCAAGCTCGCCAAATTGCTACCAATTACAGCCAAACTTACCCATTTGCTACCAATAACAACCAAGCTCACCCAATTGCTGCCAATAACAACCAAGTGTACCAAATTCCTACCAATAACAACCAAGCTCACCCAATTGCTGCCAATAACAGCCAAGTGCACCAAATTCCTACCAATAACAACCAAGCTCGCCAAGTAGCTACCAGTAACAACCACGCTCGCCCAATTGCTACCAATAACAGCCAAGCTCAGTCAATCTCCGCCTCTAGCTTACAAGATCAGATAATCGCCGCCTCTAACTTACTAGCGCAACCAGTTGATATCACTAACAACCAAGCTCCGATAATCACTGGAACTGACTCGCAACCTCAGTCAATCACTGCCACTGACAATCAGACTCAGCCAGTAGCAGCCCTTGACAATCAAATGAAACCAATCGCAAGCTCTGGCAACCAAACTCAACCAATCGCAAGTGCTGAAAATCAAGTCCAGCCAATCGCTGTCACTGGCAACCAACCTCAGCCACAGGGAGCTATCGGACAACAACAACAACAACAACAACAACAACAGCAACAACAACAACAACAACGCCCTATGGCTTACAATCCATCCGCGCCACTCAAATTAAATCCTATAATCAACGACCCTTTCGAGTCAAAAGCTAACATTCCCAACCAGACTGAAACAGTCTCTGGGCCTGCAGTGCATCATCGCAACATCTAGCAACTGTTGATGCAATCTGCGAGACAATTGCTGGCATTGCCCACGAACGTACGTGGGACTGCTTATAGTACATAATTAGGCCTATAGGCCTATGTTGGCCTAATATTGAGTAACTCGTCATCAACAGTGTGAATGCGTAGCCTATCTGCGGCAATTGAACCAATAGGCCTAGGCCTACTTTATTTATGACGATGAACAAAACTCAAACTAGCGAATTATGGCTTTGCGCATCAAACCCGGTTGTCAGTGTTCTTTGGATAGCCAATGCAATGGTTTAGTATTTGTGGAAAAATGCTCATATTTTGACTGTTAGTAATTGCTCGTATAAATGTAATTTTGACTCTTTGAATCTTTCATTTAACTTTGCTTTCGCAAGAATTGCAGTAGGCCTAAACCTATAATAAATTGTAAGCGCAGCTAACACCAACCAAATTTATTAGCGCTGCTTACGTGTGGTCAGATGGGTTGTCGAGAGGACCAACCTACATTGGAGTTCTTAGTCCGGTTGTAGCCTTGTAGGTAGCTCAGAGAGACTAGGAAAATAATTAGAACCGGGTATACCCATACCCGTGATGACCCTCCTACCCGTACCCGGACCGACCCGTGACATGCGTACCCGACCCGTACCCGACCCATACCCGACCCGCGTGTTACGTGTAGGGTAAACTCGCGGGTACGGGTATACCCGCAGACCCCTAAATTTCATTCATTCATTCATTAATAGTTAATACTTAAGTAGGCCTACATGGGGAGCCTCAGACAAATGACGGTAGGTGAGCGGCGGCCTTGATGAGGGGGCTTACCAAATTTTCTTGGAATTCACAAATTAGGCAGATTGATTAGGCCTGACTCGGAAAGCCAGCTTAGCACCGGCGCTACCGAAGTTCAAACCAAATCCTCGGTAGCCATGACAGCTGGGTTACATGTAAATTGTTTGGTCGACCAGTTTGGTTGCCGGTCGATGATCAGAATCAAGAAAAAATATATAGGCCTAGAGGGCAGATATGCCCGTTATAACTAGAGTTAATATGTTTGCTCAATGATTGATTTGAGTATATATATATATACACATATATATATATATAGTATATACAGTATATTGAATCAAAAGTAATAGCGCTCGAGTTGAATAACTGTACGTGTTGTTTGGCAGGAATGCTTGTTGCGATGAATAGAATCAAAAGAAGTATAGTCTTTTACGGTGATAAAAAAATTATAGGCCTAACTATGCAAAGGAGAAGTTTAAGTTTGTTTGTATGTGCACTTGTTATAGCGCCCCTTCAAGCTCTCTCTACTCAGAGGCACTCCCGAATGCAGAGCTGACACTGCATCGAAGTTTCACGCCGAAGCGCTGAGCAATTGTGAGTGAAGGACTTGCCCAAGGTCCTTGCGCGGCAAGGTGGATTCGAACCTCGAACCCTCCGGCTTCAAGGCAACGACGCCACCACTACACCACCGCGCCCCACAAGTGTTTCGGTGGGTTACAGAGCAGTCCGCTTTCTGCAACTCCTTGCTAACCTAGGCGCACACAGAACACAGACACACATGCACACACAGACACCCACACACTGAGACACAGCAGACATACTGAATGACCGACCGACTGATTGACTGACAGTGGTCAATCTTCGCAGGACAAAGAAATCATGCCGGTGTCACGAAATAATGTCTACCCCCGATACAAAGTCACCCCCCACAAACAGAGTCTCCCTCTGTCTGAAAAATCTCTGCTGGAAGAAATTTTTCTAGACTAAGTGTAAAAGTATATAGGTCTATGTGAGTATGTTCGTGTTAAATAACTATAGCAACTAACGGATTAATTAACCTACTCAATTTGCTCATCTGTAAATTTTATGCGACTGTAGCCGATTTGACGCTCAACGGGATAGACTTTGTTTCAGAGGCGGAGGAAATATTCACTTCCCCGGAGACTTTATTTCAGAATATAGTGGGAGGGGGCCGAATTTATTGTGGAACAGATCCGCCGGGGAGGGGGAGAATCTGTTTCGAAATAAAGTCTCGGGGAGACTTTTATGGAGGAGATTCTATCACTCACTTCGAAGTCTTGGCGAGCGCAGATGTCAAAGAGAACCGCGCGATATATATATATATATATATATATATATATATATATATATATATATATATATATATATATATGGCGGCGCCAGCTACAGGCCAATACAATTTCAGCAGGTCACGTCAGGTCACGTCTAACCTGTTGGTAGCCTAATAAAGAATGTTCTTACTCACTCACTCACTCACTTACTCACTCACTGATCACTCGCTCTCACGCTGGCTCGCTCACTGAGGAACAATAGAAACTAAGCCAAAGCTACACATAGTTATGACTAACAATAATAACTGAAAGTTATTAAAACAAAATTGCACGAGTAAGATGTGATTGCACGGTAGGCCTAAATACCAATGACCGAATTAAGTCATCGTCCACTAATTAATTATTTTAATATATGCATATCGTGTAGTCCGTAGCTCCATAAAATTAAGCTCGAGTGTTGACAAAGTAATCGAATGCCGACTACTCGACTAAAAAATAGCGCAACCTCAACGACCGCCCATACCGCTCATTGAAATAGTTTTATAGCGCTTTGTTTTGATCGTACGACGAATGTTGACGTTGGAAATTAGCAAAGTTAAACCAAACTGAATGTATTTGTGTATAGTTTTTACAGTTTTGTTTAATATTTACATGTCGTTTTCTATGCAAGGTGATTTCACTGTTTCTTACGCCTTTCAACAAGTTTTCTGTGCGATTTGAATAGAAAATTTTAAGGTAAACCTTCTATGGGTCACACATGTGAAATGATAGACACTGCGCATCAATTGCATCAAATTCGTTCCATCGAGTAAGAATATAAAAATCTACAGAATGAAACCCGGTTGTTAATTGAATATTACACCCAGTGTTGCACGGGGTGCGTTTATTTGTTACTTTACGAGCGGAAGGTGGCCTTCATTTGAAATATTTCTGTTTCTTTTTGCGTGGGAGTGCTTTCGAATAAGGTTTTCGAGTTGCAGTGGCATGCTATTTCAGCTTCTGAAACTGAAAACGGACGCCGGATTTATTTCATGATGAAAAACAAAAACAACTGAATGTTTCCAACGTGTATTTGCTTTGATATTCTTCGCTTCGTATAAAGTGTTCAGTTGCGTTTAGACTGTTGTGGTAGAAATTAATGTCATGATGTAGAGTTTAACTCTAAGGCTTCACTGTACAGCTGACTTTTCTTTTATCCAAAGAGGGTTTGAACCATGTTCCCATTTTTACTAATTGTTTTCCAATTTCCACTGTTTGGTCCAGTTGTCTATGTTGCACATGTGTTGTTCTTTGTAATCTGCCGTCTGCAATCCTGATCTGTTTTGCCTAAGGTGTGTTTGTAAGAATGCAAACAAACGGTGTGCTTGAAATGAATCAGCACTCTGTTATAATAATTGGGTTATACTTAGAACCGGACTATAACAGTTTCATCTACATTCATACTTTAGAAGTGTGAATTAGCGAACAAAAGATGAGAAACGCTACATCGCACATGTGTTTTGCATAGAAAGCCACCATAATCTCATTAATGATGACAGATTATCTAATCGCATTGGCCTAATATATAAACATTAAGTCATTCTTTTTTAATTTATATGATTTTCTACACTCATCGATAAATTCAATGGAAAGGGACAAAGACAACCTTAGCCAAATATTCCATTTGATCAACTGCTTTTTGTACCTGATAGCGGTGTGTCTATATGAGTTTTGTTACCAATAGACGAATATGATGCAGATCTGTTTTTAACGAATTTTTAGAACCACACAACTCCTTCTTTCCTTTCCCATCATCCATTGCAAATTACTTCCCATCGGAGGACAATGACCTTTTTTACTAGTTTTAACTGTACAGAAGTGCTTCTACAACTGCACAAATCCATTTAGAACTGCACATTTTGTGTACAACTGCATGTTAAAAAAAGCCCTGATATAATGATTAAGTGGTCCAGGCACTGTGTAATCTGGTGTTCTTTCAATTCATAAATATTTTTCAGGACCACTTTGTTCTAAGGCTTTTTTAACACGTCTTCATTTTATCCATATTGCATTTGCAGATATTCCACTGAGTAATCGATGTTCTCTTGGATGCTGAGAGTCACATATTGGAGATGGACGTGACGGTGAATGGGGATCAGCCTGGCTGGCTGCTGCATCAGGCAGCCATTTACAACAACACTGACCTAATGAAGTCACTGCTTGAAGGGCCGGAAAGAAACAGCGTCAACTCACAGGACTCGTACGGACGTACACCGCTTTATACGTCGGTCATACACAACAGCTTGGACTGCTGCGAACTTCTGCTTGACAGTGGCGGTAACTTTTGTCATCATTTAAAAGAATTATTTACATAGTTATGTAGATTGTTTATATGTTATTGTTGCTATAGTATATATATTTTTTGACAGACCACAACTCTGTTCATCGTGGATAGTAGCTAAATGTATCTACTAGGGCATTAATGCTATTTACAAAAATTTGAGAGAAATTGCTTAATGGGGGGGGGTACTCTATCACTTTAACAAATGTTCTAAACTCTTCACTATTGCATGGGTTTTAACATTGGTCGCACTCAAATTGGATTTCAACACAAAAAATTATAAATGCTGAATAGAAGTCGGATTGATGAAAATAATTTTTACTTAGGTGGAAGTGGGGTCATTGAAAGGATTCTTGCTGAAATTGGAACTGGATTGCTATTTATATAGAGGTTGGATTGATGAAAACATGGTTGTTGCTCAAATGGGAGGTGGATCAAAGAAAAAATTCTTGTCTAATGGGGTTGATGAAAAGGACACGTGCTAACGTATGAGTCTGATTTCAAGACGAAAAATCATTATTCTGTGCCAGGCAAATAATTTAGAACGCTAAAGCGATAGATTACTGCATACTGGTGCCCTGGGACAGGCTGAGAAAATATGCATAGTAATCACACGATGTACTAAATTGTTTACCTTTTATATGAAATGTCTTCATGCGTACAAGCGTATTTACCTGCATGCTTTTCTGGAATGAGGCAAGCAATTTAACATGGCCTTACAGTGATTGGGAAGAGACAATATATACAATATAATGCAATACAATACGATACAACTATAATTCGATTATGCACAACATTGAAATTTGAAATTTCACAGCCATTAAAAACTATCATTTATAGCAGAAGTTAGCATTGAGCAACCAATAGAATATTCCTTGTCTCTTTCAAGGAAATTGAATGTGATAGTCTTATTATACTATATGCATTGTTTATGATTTTAATGAGTGCTAATCATTGTTTGCTAATCATTGTTTGCTAATCGTTGTTTGCTATTATGACTCGTTGACTTAACTTTATTAGCAAGTAAAGTTAAATCATCTTCAAGTGATGTTCTCATGTTTACACCAGTTAGCCTCTGCTGCTGTTTTGTCCCACGAGAAGTTGATTTATCTATCAAAAACACTTCAGAATTTTCTTCAGCCGTCCATAGGACATCGGGGGTCCACAACTTGCCATGGACCACTTCATCTGAAAGCAAATATGACTCTCGAAATTGTAATTGTGTGATTCATCTGCTACTTTGAAAGTGGCAAATGACTCACTCAGTGTATCTCCGACTAGTGTGCTGATGATGGGGATGTTAATGATAAACTGTGATGAAACAAGAGATCTAGGTACAGAACAAATGCTGCAAATACCAGCAGGCTCTTGTCTAGCACATGAAAGTTCATCAGTGACATGAGTTGTGATGATGATGACGATGATAATGATGACAACAACAATGATGATAACGTGAATTGATGAGACCAATAGTGACAGTGATAATGGTTATCACGTAGGATGATAGTCGAGAGAGATTGATTTTGAAACAGGAATGAACTGTTGATGCAAACCTTATTCAGTTTTTTTTGTTTTCAGCTGATGTAAACTTGCCTTGTGGAGGACAGCTGGGTGTAATGGTAGGCCATTTAAAAACTATTTGGAGTAATAGAGCCTGTTGATAAGATAAGTATGATGGTGTAGATTCTTTACCTATGGTCATGTGAGCTTTATTAATTGCTTTATTAATTGCCATAGGTAAACAATGATACAGCTGTGTGTGATGGTCTGAAATGATTGAAGATTGGTGGTTGGTTGGGTGTTTGGAAGATGTAGTGGGAGGATTGGTTGGTGGTATGTTGGCTAGTGAATTGGTGGAAGGAAACTTCTGTTAGAACTACATCTATACATGTCTTATTTATACATTTGCTTTGATCTGACTGACTGAATGACTCACCGAATGATTGAACAAACGAATGAATGAATGTACGATGAATAAATGGAGTTACCGACATCAGACACCAACACAGTGGAAGTTATTAACTACAATTGTTTGTAGCCAGTTGTAGCATTTGATCTTTTCTCCTATCTATTAAAAGGAGGATTCTGTGTTTTATAGCAAATGCATTTACAACGTGTTTCAGACTCCTCTTCATATAGCGGCCTTGAAGAACAACTTCCCTGTGGTGAAGATTCTACTTGACCACGGAGCCGACTTCAACAGGAAAGACGCCAGCGGCAAACGACCGATTGAACTCGCGGAAACAAATCGGAGTGTGGAGAGCGCAGAGGCCATCCGAGAAAAAATGGGTCAGGTTCTGACTTAGCTGATCCAGTTGCACAGTCTTATACGTCACTTTTAAACAGGCTTTAAACCTTAATGACGAGAGTGTACTTAAGGTGACTGAGATGTGACTTAACCCTTTAACGACCAGCGTGTTCTAAAATGCATTGAAAATATTTGTAACTGGTCGTCAAAGGGTTAATTCATCGTTAAGTGTTAAAAATGAATCTTCATTTGTAATAATACTAAGCTATAAATTTGCACCACTCCCGAATAAACAAATGAAATTTGACGGTACGTGAGGTTCATGTAAGGCGCTAGGAAAATGTCTATATACGGTGCATATAGGATTAAATTCACTGAGCAGTTTAACAGTGTGTGGTAACATTTAATTTTGCACGAGCACTTGGCCGAATGTAGATGTTTTTCGTTTAGCTGCGTAGGTTCTGGTGCAGCTGAATTGGAAATACCACTGCCGTGCTTTTGAGTGCCGCTGAATTGCAGTATGCGTCCTGTTGGAGTGTTGTGCTTCATGGTCAGGCCATCCATCAAATAATTAGAATAATAATATTTTCTTTATTGAACAATCCAGTTGACAGACCGCAACCGGTTACAGTGTACATTTTATGCAATTGAAACAATTGAAGGGCTTGGAGCAATAACAAGGTATGTCGACATACCTATGTCTTGCGAAACAGTATGCCACCGTGAGCGGAAGATGGTAATCTATCAACTCTGTAAATTTGGTACAGATCTGAATAGTTTTGAGCGCTGTTTTTCAAAAAACGTTATGTCAACATGACATGTTATTGCGCACCCGGCAGAGTTCGACCATAACTCTAATGCAATATCCTGGTATGACAACATACATTTGCGTGTTTTCTTGCAAACTTTATATTATCGCCGGTGCAACAATGAAGTTATTTGACATAATCTGTTATTGCTCCCACTTTCGTTTGAATTGGATGCAATTTCTACAGTTATGTCATTAAAACTTCTTATTGCACTGGTTTTACATATCAAATATATCGACAGTACTACAGTTATGATGACTTACCATGTTATTGCACGATTCTGGAACTGTGTAATAGAGACAGTTCAGTGCAATAACAAGGTATGTTCACTTATTCCAGATGACATGTATGGTATTGCAGCTGCTAAAAAACGCTTTGTCGACATAACCTGTTATTGCACCAGAAATGATATTGATGACTGAGTGTTCGTGTTGCAATAACCCGATATGATGCAAAATGTATAAAAAATAATAATAATTTCATCTTTCACATTGAAACATTTACAAATTTCGTTAAAGAACAATTTTAAGGTACATATTGCTTAAAACAGTTTGTCGATATGTGATCAAATGGCTTAGATACGGCTGTTTGAAGTGGTAAATCTTTGAAGTCGATTTCCCAACATTCATGATTTTCGACATACCTTGTTATTGCTCCAAGCCCTTCAATTCATAGGAACACAAATTACAGAAGACATAAACCGTAGCAACTAACTGAACAGACAGCCTGCAATACACGGCGCTGATAACAGCCTACAAGGCACGTCCGCCCAACGGGGGCTCGAACTCGTTACCTCTTGCTCTCCATGCAAGCATGTAATCCGATGAGCTACCACCCCCACCCCCAATATGGTGGGCAACTCATTTTATAGACAGTTATGGGACCCACCGATCTCCCTTCTGGGAAGTGGTCGTAGAAAGCGCAGTGTAAACATCGATCGACACCTTTAACATGTGTCACATTACTGAGAAATAGTGTGAAACCGGCGAGTGTTGAGTCAGGCTGTAATAAGTGCAGAGATTTTGCTGCAAGTTTTGCTTGTTGATGACGGGAAATGTGTATTATTAGAACCTGTTTGTTTTTGCAGAAAAGGACAAAGAGCTGAAAGACAGGTTGCAGCAGGGTGAGCTTTGTCATTTTCATTCTTTGCCTTTAATATAGTTTTGATGACGGTAAATGGCATCTGATAATTATCTGTTTTTGAACCAATCATTTTGTAGCAGTTGATTCAGAAAATTGTTTCAAGATAATTTGATTTTTTTAACCTAGTGCATTCCTTACGTCCTTTTGCAGAGTTTGTTTCATCATGCTTGTGTTGTATAAGGGAGGGGTCTGTATCGAGTCCAATTGATCAACGTCCTTAGAATATAAAGGTTTCTGTTAGGGTTAGAGCTAGGGTTAGGGTTTCTGTTAGGGTTAGACCTAGGGTTAGGGTTTCTGTTAGGGTTAGACCTAGGGTTAGGGTTTCTGTTAGGGTTACAGCTAGGGTTAGGGTTTCTGTTAGGGTTAGAGCTAGGGTTAGGGTTTCTGTTAGGGTTAGAGCTAGGGTTAGGGTTTCTGTTAGGGTTAGGGTATCTGTTAGGGTTAGACCTAGGGTTAGGGTTTCTGTTAGGGTTAGAGCTAGGGTTAGGGTTTCTGTTAGGGTTAGAGCTAGGGTTAGGGTTTCTGTTAGGGTTAGAGCTAGGATTAGGGTTTCTGTTAGGGTTAGAGCTAGGGTTATGGTTTCTGTTAGGGTTAGAGCTAGGGTTAGGGTTTCTGTTAGGGTTAGAGCTAGGGTTAGGGTTTCTGTTAGGGTTAGAGCTAGGGTTAGGGTTTCTGTTAGGGTTAGACCTAGGGTTAGGGTTTCTGTTAGGGTTAGAGCTAGGGTTAGGGTTTCTGTTAGGATTAGAGCTAGGGTTAGGGTTTCTGTTAGGGTTAGAGCTAGGGTTAGGGTTTCTGTTAGGGTTAGAGCTAGGGTTAGGGTTTCTGTTAGGGTTAGAGCTAGGGTTAGGGTTTCTGTTAGGGTTAGAGCTAGGGTTAGGGTATCTGTTAGGGTTAGACCTAGGGTTAGGGTTTCTGCTAGGGTTAGCCCTAGGATTAGGGTTTTTGTTAGGGTTAGACTTAGGGTTAGGGTTTCTGTTAGGGTTAGAGCTAGGGTTAGGGTTTCTGTTAGGGTTAGAGCTAGGGTTAGGGTTTCTGTTAGGGTTAGGGTTTCTGTTAGGGTTAGAGCTAGGGTTAGGGTTTCTGTTAGGGTTACAGCTAGGGTTAGGGTTTCTGTTAGGGTTACAGCTAGGGTTAGGGTTTCTGTTAGGGTTACAGCTAGGGTTAGGGTTTCTGTTAGGGTTACAGCTAGGGTTAGGGTTTCTGTTAGGGTTAGAGCTAGGGTTAGGGTTTCTGTTAGGGTTACAGCTAGGGTTAGGGTTTCTGTTAGGGTTAGGGTTTCTGTTAGGGTTAGAGCTAGGGTTAGGGTTTCTGTTAGGGTTACAGCTAGGGTTAGGGTTTCTGTTAGGGTTACAGCTAGGGTTAGGGTTTCTGTTAGGGTTAGAGCTAGGGTTAGGGTTTCTGTTAGGGTTAGAGCTAGGGTTAGGGTTTCTGTTAGGGTTAGAGCTAGGGTTAGGGTTTCTGTTAGGGTTAGAGCTAGGGTTAGGGTTTCTGCTAGGGTTAGCCCTAGGATTAGGGTTTTTGTTAGGGTTAGACTTAGGGTTAGGGTTTCTGTTAGGGTTAGAGCTAGGGTTAGGGTTTCTGTTAGGGTTAGAGCTAGGGTTAGGGTTTCTGTTAGGGTTAGGGTTTCTGTTAGGGTTAGAGCTAGGGTTAGGGTTTCTGTTAGGGTTACAGCTAGGGTTAGGGTTTCTGTTAGGGTTACAGCTAGGGTTAGGGTTTCTGTTAGGGTTAGAGCTAGGGTTAGGGTTTCTGTTAGGGTTAGAGCTAGGGTTAGGGTTTCTGTTAGGGTTAGAGCTAGGGTTAGGGTTTCTGTTAGGGTTACAGCTAGGGTTAGGGTTTCTCTTAGGGTTAGAGCTAGGGTTAGGGTTTCTCTTAGGGTTAGAGCTAGGGTTAGGGTATCTGTTAGGGTTAGACCTAGGGTTAGGGTTTCTGTTAGGGTTAGCCCTAGGATTAGGGTTTTTGTTAAGGTTAGACTTAGGGTTAGGGTTTCTGTTAGGGTTGCAGCTAGGGTTAGGGTTTCTGTTAGGGTTAGAGCTAGGGTTAGGGTTTCTGTTAGGGTTAGAGCTAGGGTTAGGGTTTCTGTTAGGGTTAGAGCTAGGGTTAGGGTTTCTGTTAGGGTTAGAGCTAGGGTTAGGGTTTCTGTTAGGGTTAGAGCTAGGATTAGAGTTTCTGTTAGGGTTAGAGCTAGGGTTAGGGTTTCTGTTAGGGTTAGAGCTAGGGTTAGGGTTTCTGTTAGGGTTAGAGCTAGGGTTAGGGTTTCTGTTAGGGTTAGAGCTAGGGTTAGGGTTTCTGTTAGGGTTAGACCTAGGGTTAGGGTTTCTGTTAGGGTTAGAGCTAGGGTTAGGGTTTCTGTTAGGATTAGAGCTAGGGTTAGGGTTTCTGTTAGGATTAGAGCTAGGGTTAGGGTTTCTGTTAGGGTTAGAGCTAGGGTTAGGGTTTCTGTTAGGGTTAGAGCTAGGGTTAGGGTTTCTGTTAGGGTTAGAGCTAGGGTTAGGGTTTCTGTTAGGGTTAGAGCTAGGGTTAGGGTATCTGTTAGGGTTAGACCTAGGGTTAGGGTTTCTGTTAGGGTTAGAGCTAGGGTTAGGGTTTCTGTTAGGGTTAGACCTAGGGTTAGGGTTTCTGTTAGGGTTAGAGCTAGGGTTAGGGTTTCTGTTAGGGTTAGAGCTAGGGTTAGGTTTTCTGTTAGGGTTAGACCTAGGGTTAGGGTTTCTGTTAGGGTTAGAGCTAGGGTTAGGGTTTCTGTTAGGATTAGAGCTAGGGTTAGGGTTTCTGTTAGGATTAGAGCTAGGGTTAGGGTTTCTGTTAGGGTTAGAGCTAGGGTTAGGGTTTCTGTTAGGGTTAGAGCTAGGGTTAGGGTTTCTGTTAGGGTTAGAGCTAGGGTTAGGGTTTCTGTTAGGGTTAGAGCTAGGGTTAGGGTATCTGTTAGGGTTAGACCTAGGGTTAGGGTTTCTGCTAGGGTTAGAGCTAGGGTTAGGGTTTCTGTTAGGGTTAGAGCTAGGGTTAGGGTTTCTGTTAGGGTTAGGGTTTCTGTTAGGGTTAGAGCTAGGGTTAGGGTTTCTGTTAGGGTTAGGGTTTCTGTTAGGGTTAGAGCTAGGGTTAGGGTTTCTGTTAGGGTTACAGCTAGGGTTAGGGTTTCTGTTAGGATTAGAGCTAGGGTTAGGGTTTCTGCTAGGGTTAGCCCTAGGATTAGGGTTTTTGTTAGGGTTAGACTTAGGGTTAGGGTTTCTGTTAGGGTTAGAGCTAGGGTTAGGGTTACAGCTAGGGTTAGGGTTTCTGTTAGGATTAGAGCTAGGGTTAGGGTTTCTGCTAGGGTTAGCCCTAGGATTAGGGTTTTTGTTAGGGTTAGACTTAGGGTTAGGGTTTCTGTTAGGGTTAGAGCTAGGGTTAGGGTTTCTGTTAGGGTTAGAGCTAGGGTTAGGGTTTCTGTTAGGGTTAGGGTTTCTGTTAGGGTTAGAGCTAGGGTTAGGGTTTCTGTTAGGGTTACAGCTAGGGTTAGGGTTTCTGTTAGGGTTACAGCTAGGGTTAGGGTTTCTGTTAGGGTTAGAGCTAGGGTTAGGGTTTCTGTTAGGGTTAGAGCTAGGGTTAGGGTTTCTGTTAGGGTTAGAGCTAGGGTTAGGGTTTCTGTTAGGGTTAGAGCTAGGGTTAGGGTTTCTGTTAGGGTTACAGCTAGGGTTAGGGTTTCTCTTAGGGTTAGAGCTAGGGTTAGGGTTTCTCTTAGGGTTAGAGCTAGGGTTAGGGTATCTGTTAGGGTTAGACCTAGGGTTAGGGTTTCTGTTAGGGTTAGCCCTAGGATTAGGGTTTTTGTTAAGGTTAGACTTAGGGTTAGGGTTTCTGTTAGGGTTGCAGCTAGGGTTAGGGTTTCTGTTAGGGTTAGAGCTAGGGTTAGGGTTTCTGTTAGGGTTAGAGCTAGGGTTAGGGTTTCTGTTAGGGTTAGAGCTAGGGTTAGGGTTTCTGTTAGGGTTAGAGCTAGGGTTAGGGTTTCTGTTAGGGTTAGAGCTAGGATTAGAGTTTCTGTTAGGGTTAGAGCTAGGGTTAGGGTTTCTGTTAGGGTTAGAGCTAGGGTTAGGGTTTCTGTTAGGGTTAGAGCTAGGGTTAGGGTTTCTGTTAGGGTTAGAGCTAGGGTTAGGGTTTCTGTTAGGGTTAGACCTAGGGTTAGGGTTTCTGTTAGGGTTAGAGCTAGGGTTAGGGTTTCTGTTAGGATTAGAGCTAGGGTTAGGGTTTCTGTTAGGATTAGAGCTAGGGTTAGGGTTTCTGTTAGGGTTAGAGCTAGGGTTAGGGTTTCTGTTAGGGTTAGAGCTAGGGTTAGGGTTTCTGTTAGGGTTAGAGCTAGGGTTAGGGTTTCTGTTAGGGTTAGAGCTAGGGTTAGGGTATCTGTTAGGGTTAGACCTAGGGTTAGGGTTTCTGTTAGGGTTAGAGCTAGGGTTAGGGTTTCTGTTAGGGTTAGACCTAGGGTTAGGGTTTCTGTTAGGGTTAGAGCTAGGGTTAGGGTTTCTGTTAGGGTTAGAGCTAGGGTTAGGGTTTCTGTTAGGGTTAGACCTAGGGTTAGGGTTTCTGTTAGGGTTAGAGCTAGGGTTAGGGTTTCTGTTAGGATTAGAGCTAGGGTTAGGGTTTCTGTTAGGATTAGAGCTAGGGTTAGGGTTTCTGTTAGGGTTAGAGCTAGGGTTAGGGTTTCTGTTAGGGTTAGAGCTAGGGTTAGGGTTTCTGTTAGGGTTAGAGCTAGGGTTAGGGTTTCTGTTAGGGTTAGAGCTAGGGTTAGGGTATCTGTTAGGGTTAGACCTAGGGTTAGGGTTTCTGCTAGGGTTAGAGCTAGGGTTAGGGTTTCTGTTAGGGTTAGAGCTAGGGTTAGGGTTTCTGTTAGGGTTAGGGTTTCTGTTAGGGTTAGAGCTAGGGTTAGGGTTTCTGTTAGGGTTAGGGTTTCTGTTAGGGTTAGAGCTAGGGTTAGGGTTTCTGTTAGGGTTACAGCTAGGGTTAGGGTTTCTGTTAGGGTTACAGCTAGGGTTAGGGTTTCTGTTAGGGTTAGAGCTAGGGTTAGGGTTTCTGTTAGGGTTAGAGCTAGGGTTAGGGCTTCTGTTAGGGTTAGAGCTAGGGTTAGGGTTTCTGCTAGGGTTAGCCCTAGGATTAGGGTTTTTGTTAGGGTTAGACTTAGGGTTAGGGTTTCTGTTAGGGTTAGAGCTAGGGTTAGGGTTTCTGTTAGGGTTAGAGCTAGGGTTAGGGTTTCTGTTAGGGTTAGAGCTAGGGTTAGGGTTTCTGTTAGGGTTAGAGCTAGGGTTAGGGTTTCTGTTAGGGTTAGAGCTAGGGTTAGGGTTTCTGTTAGGGTTAGAGCTAGGATTAGAGTTTCTGTTAGGGTTAGAGCTAGGGTTAGGGTTTCTGTTAGGGTTAGAGCTAGGGTTAGGGTTTCTGCTAGGGTTAGCCCTAGGATTAGGGTTTTTGTTAGGGTTAGACTTAGGGTTAGGGTTTCTGTTAGGGTTAGAGCTAAGGTTAGGGTTTCTGTTAGGGTTAGAGCTAGGGTTAGGGTTTCTGTTAGGGTTAGAGCTAGGGTTAGGGTTTCTGTTAGGATTAGAGCTAGGGTTAGGGTTTCTGTTAGGATTAGAGCTAGGGTTAGGGTTTCTGTTAGGGTTAGAGCTAGGGTTAGGGTTTCTGTTAGGGTTAGAGCTAGGGTTAGGGTTTCTGTTAGGGTTAGAGCTAGGGTTAGGGTTTCTGTTAGGGTTAGAGCTAGGGTTAGGGTATCTGTTAGGGTTAGACCTAGGGTTAGGGTTTCTGTTAGGGTTAGAGCTAGGGTTAGGGTTTCTGTTAGGGTTAGACCTAGGGTTAGGGTTTCTGTTAGGGTTAGAGCTAGGGTTAGGGTTTCTGTTAGGGTTAGAGCTAGGGTTAGGGTTTCTGTTAGGGTTAGACCTAGGGTTAGGGTTTCTGTTAGGGTTAGAGCTAGGGTTAGGGTTTCTGTTAGGATTAGAGCTAGGGTTAGGGTTTCTGTTAGGGTTAGAGCTAGGGTTAGGGTTTCTGTTAGGGTTAGAGCTAGGGTTAGGGTTTCTGTTAGGGTTAGAGCTAGGGTTAGGGTTTCTGTTAGGGTTAGAGCTAGGATTAGAGTTTCTGTTAGGGTTAGAGCTAGGGTTAGGGTTTCTGTTAGGGTTAGAGCTAGGGTTAGGGTTTCTGCTAGGGTTAGCCCTAGGATTAGGGTTTTTGTTAGGGTTAGACTTAGGGTTAGGGTTTCTGTTAGGGTTAGAGCTAAGGTTAGGGTTTCTGTTAGGGTTAGAGCTAGGGTTAGGGTTTCTGTTAGGGTTAGAGCTAGGGTTAGGGTTTCTGTTAGGATTAGAGCTAGGGTTAGGGTTTCTGTTAGGATTAGAGCTAGGGTTAGGGTTTCTGTTAGGGTTAGAGCTAGGGTTAGGGTTTCTGTTAGGGTTAGAGCTAGGGTTAGGGTTTCTGTTAGGGTTAGAGCTAGGGTTAGGGTTTCTGTTAGGGTTAGAGCTAGGGTTAGGGTATCTGTTAGGGTTAGACCTAGGGTTAGGGTTTCTGTTAGGGTTAGAGCTAGGGTTAGGGTTTCTGTTAGGGTTAGACCTAGGGTTAGGGTTTCTGTTAGGGTTAGAGCTAGGGTTAGGGTTTCTGTTAGGGTTAGAGCTAGGGTTAGGGTTTCTGTTAGGGTTAGACCTTGGGTTAGGGTTTCTGTTAGGGTTAGAGCTAGGGTTAGGGTTTCTGTTAGGATTAGAGCTAGGGTTAGGGTTTCTGTTAGGATTAGAGCTAGGGTTAGGGTTTCTGTTAGGGTTAGAGCTAGGGTTAGGGTTTCTGTTAGGGTTAGAGCTAGGGTTAGGGTTTCTGTTAGGGTTAGAGCTAGGGTTAGGGTTTCTGTTAGGGTTAGAGCTAGGGTTAGGGTATCTGTTAGGGTTAGACCTAGGGTTAGGGTTTCTGCTAGGGTTAGAGCTAGGGTTAGGGTTTCTGTTAGGGTTAGAGCTAGGGTTAGGGTTTCTGTTAGGGTTAGACCTAGGGTTAGGGTTTCTGCTAGGGTTAGAGCTAGGGTTAGGGTTTCTGTTAGGGTTAGAGCTAGGGTTAGGGTTTCTGTTAGGGTTAGAGCTAGGGTTAGGGTTTCTGTTAGGGTTAGACCTAGGGTTAGGGTTTCTGTTAGGGTTAGAGCTAGGGTTAGGGTTTCTGTTAGGATTAGAGCTAGGGTTAGGGTTTCTGTTAGGGTTAGAGCTAGGGTTAGGGTTTCTGTTAGGGTTAGAGCTAGGGTTAGGGTTTCTGTTAGGGTTAGAGCTAGGGTTAGGGTTTCTGTTAGGGTTAGAGCTAGGGTTAGGGTATCTGTTAGGGTTAGACCTAGGGTTAGGGTTTCTGCTAGGGTTAGCCCTAGGATTAGGGTTTTTGTTAGGGTTAGACTTAGGGTTAGGGTTTCTGTTAGGGTTAGAGCTAGGGTTAGGGTTTCTGTTAGGGTTAGAGCTAGGGTTAGGGTTTCTGTTAGGGTTAGGGTTTCTGTTAGGGTTAGAGCTAGGGTTAGGGTTTCTGTTAGGGTTACAGCTAGGGTTAGGGTTTCTGTTAGGGTTACAGCTAGGGTTAGGGTTTCTGTTAGGGTTACAGCTAGGGTTAGGGTTTCTGTTAGGGTTAGAGCTAGGGTTAGGGTTTCTGTTAGGGTTACAGCTAGGGTTAGGGTTTCTGTTAGGGTTAGGGTTTCTGTTAGGGTTAGAGCTAGGGTTAGGGTTTCTGTTAGGGTTACAGCTAGGGTTAGGGTTTCTGTTAGGGTTACAGCTACGGTTAGGGTTTCTGTTAGGGTTAGAGCTAGGGTTAGGGTTTCTGTTAGGGTTAGAGCTAGGGTTAGGGTTTCTGTTAGGGTTAGAGCTAGGGTTAGGGTTTCTGTTAGGGTTAGAGCTAGGGTTAGGGTTTCTGCTAGGGTTAGCCCTAGGATTAGGGTTTTTGTTAGGGTTAGACTTAGGGTTAGGGTTTCTGTTAGGGTTAGAGCTAGGGTTAGGGTTTCTGTTAGGGTTAGAGCTAGGGTTAGGGTTTCTGTTAGGGTTAGGGTTTCTGTTAGGGTTAGAGCTAGGGTTAGGGTTTCTGTTAGGGTTACAGCTAGGGTTAGGGTTTCTGTTAGGGTTACAGCTAGGGTTAGGGTTTCTGTTAGGGTTAGAGCTAGGGTTAGGGTTTCTGTTAGGGTTAGAGCTAGGGTTAGGGTTTCTGTTAGGGTTAGAGCTAGGGTTAGGGTTTCTGTTAGGGTTACAGCTAGGGTTAGGGTTTCTCTTAGGGTTAGAGCTAGGGTTAGGGTTTCTCTTAGGGTTAGAGCTAGGGTTAGGGTATCTGTTAGGGTTAGACCTAGGGTTAGGGTTTCTGTTAGGGTTAGCCCTAGGATTAGGGTTTTTGTTAAGGTTAGACTTAGGGTTAGGGTTTCTGTTAGGGTTGCAGCTAGGGTTAGGGTTTCTGTTAGGGTTAGAGCTAGGGTTAGGGTTTCTGTTAGGGTTAGAGCTAGGGTTAGGGTTTCTGTTAGGGTTAGAGCTAGGGTTAGGGTTTCTGTTAGGGTTAGAGCTAGGGTTAGGGTTTCTGTTAGGGTTAGAGCTAGGATTAGAGTTTCTGTTAGGGTTAGAGCTAGGGTTAGGGTTTCTGTTAGGGTTAGAGCTAGGGTTAGGGTTTCTGTTAGGGTTAGAGCTAGGGTTAGGGTTTCTGTTAGGGTTAGAGCTAGGGTTAGGGTTTCTGTTAGGGTTAGACCTAGGGTTAGGGTTTCTGTTAGGGTTAGAGCTAGGGTTAGGGTTTCTGTTAGGGTTAGAGCTAGGGTTAGGGTTTCTGTTAGGGTTAGGGTTTCTGTTAGGGTTAGAGCTAGGGTTAGGGTTTCTGTTAGGGTTACAGCTAGGGTTAGGGTTTCTGTTAGGGTTACAGCTAGGGTTAGGGTTTCTGTTAGGGTTAGAGCTAGGGTTAGGGTTTCTGTTAGGGTTAGAGCTAGGGTTAGGGTTTCTGTTAGGGTTAGAGCTAGGGTTAGGGTTTCTGTTAGGGTTACAGCTAGGGTTAGGGTTTCTCTTAGGGTTAGAGCTAGGGTTAGGGTTTCTCTTAGGGTTAGAGCTAGGGTTAGGGTATCTGTTAGGGTTAGACCTAGGGTTAGGGTTTCTGTTAGGGTTAGCCCTAGGATTAGGGTTTTTGTTAAGGTTAGACTTAGGGTTAGGGTTTCTGTTAGGGTTGCAGCTAGGGTTAGGGTTTCTGTTAGGGTTAGAGCTAGGGTTAGGGTTTCTGTTAGGGTTAGAGCTAGGGTTAGGGTTTCTGTTAGGGTTAGAGCTAGGGTTAGGGTTTCTGTTAGGGTTAGAGCTAGGGTTAGGGTTTCTGTTAGGGTTAGAGCTAGGATTAGAGTTTCTGTTAGGGTTAGAGCTAGGGTTAGGGTTTCTGTTAGGGTTAGAGCTAGGGTTAGGGTTTCTGTTAGGGTTAGAGCTAGGGTTAGGGTTTCTGTTAGGGTTAGAGCTAGGGTTAGGGTTTCTGTTAGGGTTAGACCTAGGGTTAGGGTTTCTGTTAGGGTTAGAGCTAGGGTTAGGGTTTCTGTTAGGATTAGAGCTAGGGTTAGGGTTTCTGTTAGGATTAGAGCTAGGGTTAGGGTTTCTGTTAGGGTTAGAGCTAGGGTTAGGGTTTCTGTTAGGGTTAGAGCTAGGGTTAGGGTTTCTGTTAGGGTTAGAGCTAGGGTTAGGGTTTCTGTTAGGGTTAGAGCTAGGGTTAGGGTATCTGTTAGGGTTAGACCTAGGGTTAGGGTTTCTGTTAGGGCTAGAGCTAGGGTTAGGGTTTCTGTTAGGGTTAGACCTAGGGTTAGGGTTTCTGTTAGGGTTAGAGCTAGGGTTAGGGTTTCTGTTAGGGTTAGAGCTAGGGTTAGGGTTTCTGTTAGGGTTAGACCTAGGGTTAGGGTTTCTGTTAGGGTTAGAGCTAGGGTTAGGGTTTCTGTTAGGATTAGAGCTAGGGTTAGGGTTTCTGTTAGGATTAGAGCTAGGGTTAGGGTTTCTGTTAGGGTTAGAGCTAGGGTTAGGGTTTCTGTTAGGGTTAGAGCTAGGGTTAGGGTTTCTGTTAGGGTTAGAGCTAGGGTTAGGGTTTCTGTTAGGGTTAGAGCTAGGGTTAGGGTATCTGTTAGGGTTAGACCTAGGGTTAGGGTTTCTGCTAGGGTTAGAGCTAGGGTTAGGGTTTCTGTTAGGGTTAGAGCTAGGGTTAGGGTTTCTGTTAGGGTTAGGGTTTCTGTTAGGGTTAGAGCTAGGGTTAGGGTTTCTGTTAGGGTTACAGCTAGGGTTAGGGTTTCTGTTAGGATTAGAGCTAGGGTTAGGGTTTCTGCTAGGGTTAGCCCTAGGATTAGGGTTTTTGTTAGGGTTAGACTTAGGGTTAGGGTTTCTGTTAGGGTTAGAGCTAGGGTTAGGGTTTCTGTTAGGGTTACAGCTAGGGTTAGGGTTTCTGTTAGGATTAGAGCTAGGGTTAGGGTTTCTGCTAGGGTTAGCCCTAGGATTAGGGTTTTTGTTAGGGTTAGACTTAGGGTTAGGGTTTCTGTTAGGGTTAGAGCTAGGGTTAGGGTTTCTGTTAGGGTTAGAGCTAGGGTTAGGGTTTCTGTTAGGGTTAGGGTTTCTGTTAGGGTTAGAGCTAGGGTTAGGGTTTCTGTTAGGGTTACAGCTAGGGTTAGGGTTTCTGTTAGGGTTACAGCTAGGGTTAGGGTTTCTGTTAGGGTTAGAGCTAGGGTTAGGGTTTCTGTTAGGGTTAGAGCTAGGGTTAGGGTTTCTGTTAGGGTTAGAGCTAGGGTTAGGGTTTCTGTTAGGGTTAGAGCTAGGGTTAGGGTTTCTGTTAGGGTTACAGCTAGGGTTAGGGTTTCTCTTAGGATTAGAGCTAGGGTTAGGGTTTCTCTTAGGGTTAGAGCTAGGGTTAGGGTATCTGTTAGGGTTAGACCTAGGGTTAGGGTTTCTGTTAGGGTTAGCCCTAGGATTAGGGTTTTTGTTAAGGTTAGACTTAGGGTTAGGGTTTCTGTTAGGGTTGCAGCTAGGGTTAGGGTTTCTGTTAGGGTTAGAGCTAGGGTTAGGGTTTCTGTTAGGGTTAGAGCTAGGGTTAGGGTTTCTGTTAGGGTTAGAGCTAGGGTTAGGGTTTCTGTTAGGGTTAGAGCTAGGGTTAGGGTTTCTGTTAGGGTTAGAGCTAGGATTAGAGTTTCTGTTAGGGTTAGAGCTAGGGTTAGGGTTTCTGTTAGGGTTAGAGCTAGGGTTAGGGTTTCTGTTAGGGTTAGAGCTAGGGTTAGGGTTTCTGTTAGGGTTAGAGCTAGGGTTAGGGTTTCTGTTAGGGTTAGACCTAGGGTTAGGGTTTCTGTTAGGGTTAGAGCTAGGGTTAGGGTTTCTGTTAGGATTAGAGCTAGGGTTAGGGTTTCTGTTAGGATTAGAGCTAGGGTTAGGGTTTCTGTTAGGGTTAGAGCTAGGGTTAGGGTTTCTGTTAGGGTTAGCCCTAGGATTAGGGTTTTTGTTAGGGTTAGACTTAGGGTTAGGGTTTCTGTTAGGGTTAGAGCTAGGGTTAGGGTTTCTGTTAGGGTTACAGCTAGGGTTAGGGTTTCTGTTAGGGTTACAGCTAGGGTTAGGGTTTCTGTTAGGGTTAGAGCTAGGGTTAGGGTTTCTGTTAGGGTTAGAGCTAGGGTTAGGGTTTCTGTTAGGGTTAGAGCTAGGGTTAGGGTTTCTGTTAGGGTTAGAGCTAGGGTTAGGGTTTCTGTTAGGGTTACAGCTAGGGTTAGGGTTTCTCTTAGGATTAGAGCTAGGGTTAGGGTTTCTCTTAGGGTTAGAGCTAGGGTTAGGGTATCTGTTAGGGTTAGACCTAGGGTTAGGGTTTCTGTTAGGGTTAGCCCTAGGATTAGGGTTTTTGTTAAGGTTAGACTTAGGGTTAGGGTTTCTGTTAGGGTTGCAGCTAGGGTTAGGGTTTCTGTTAGGGTTAGAGCTAGGGTTAGGGTTTCTGTTAGGGTTAGAGCTAGGGTTAGGGTTTCTGTTAGGGTTAGAGCTAGGGTTAGGGTTTCTGTTAGGGTTAGAGCTAGGGTTAGGGTTTCTGTTAGGGTTAGAGCTAGGATTAGAGTTTCTGTTAGGGTTAGAGCTAGGGTTAGGGTTTCTGTTAGGGTTAGAGCTAGGGTTAGGGTTTCTGTTAGGGTTAGAGCTAGGGTTAGGGTTTCTGTTAGGGTTAGGGTTTCTGTTAGGGTTAGACCTAGGGTTAGGGTTTCTGTTAGGGTTAGAGCTAGGGTTAGGGTTTCTGTTAGGATTAGAGCTAGGGTTAGGGTTTCTGTTAGGATTAGAGCTAGGGTTAGGGTTTCTGTTAGGGTTAGAGCTAGGGTTAGGGTTTCTGTTAGGGTTAGAGCTAGGGTTAGGGTTTCTGTTAGGGTTAGAGCTAGGGTTAGGGTTTCTGTTAGGGTTAGAGCTAGGGTTAGGGTATCTGTTAGGGTTAGACCTAGGGTTAGGGTTTCTGTTAGGGTTAGAGCTAGGGTTAGGGTTTCTGTTAGGGTTAGACCTAGGGTTAGGGTTTCTGTTAGGGTTAGAGCTAGGGTTAGGGTTTCTGTTAGGGTTAGAGCTAGGGTTAGGGTTTCTGTTAGGGTTAGACCTAGGGTTAGGGTTTCTGTTAGGGTTAGAGCTAGGGTTAGGGTTTCTGTTAGGATTAGAGCTAGGGTTAGGGTTTCTGTTAGGATTAGAGCTAGGGTTAGGGTTTCTGTTAGGGTTAGAGCTAGGGTTAGGGTATCTGTTAGGGTTAGACCTAGGGTTAGGGTTTCTGCTAGGGTTAGAGCTAGGGTTAGGGTTTCTGTTAGGGTTAGAGCTAGGGTTAGGGTTTCTGTTAGGGTTAGGGTTTCTGTTAGGGTTAGAGCTAGGGTTAGGGTTTCTGTTAGGGTTAGGGTTTCTGTTAGGGTTAGAGCTAGGGTTAGGGTTTCTGTTAGGGTTACAGCTAGGGTTAGGGTTTCTGTTAGGGTTACAGCTAGGGTTAGGGTTTCTGTTGGGGTTAGAGCTAGGGTTAGGGTTTCTGTTAGGGTTAGAGCTAGGGTTAGGGTTTCTGTTAGGGTTAGAGCTAGGGTTAGGGTTTCTGCTAGGGTTAGCCCTAGGATTAGGGTTTTTGTTAGGGTTAGACTTAGGGTTAGGGTTTCTGTTAGGGTTAGAGCTAGGGTTAGGGTTTCTGTTAGGGTTAGAGCTAGGGTTAGGGTTTCTGTTAGGGTTAGAGCTAGGGTTAGGGTTTCTGTTAGGGTTAGAGCTAGGGTTAGGGTTTCTGTTAGGGTTAGAGCTAGGGTTAGGGTTTCTGTTAGGGTTAGAGCTAGGATTAGAGTTTCTGTTAGGGTTAGAGCTAGGGTTAGGGTTTCTGTTAGGGTTAGAGCTAGGGTTAGGGTTTCTGCTAGGGTTAGCCCTAGGATTAGGGTTTTTGTTAGGGTTAGACTTAGGGTTAGGGTTTCTGTTAGGGTTAGAGCTAAGGTTAGGGTTTCTGTTAGGGTTAGAGCTAGGGTTAGGGTTTCTGTTAGGGTTAGAGCTAGGGTTAGGGTTTCTGTTAGGATTAGAGCTAGGGTTAGGGTTTCTGTTAGGATTAGAGCTAGGGTTAGGGTTTCTGTTAGGGTTAGAGCTAGGGTTAGGGTTTCTGTTAGGGTTAGAGCTAGGGTTAGGGTTTCTGTTAGGGTTAGAGCTAGGGTTAGGGTTTCTGTTAGGGTTAGAGCTAGGGTTAGGGTATCTGTTAGGGTTAGACCTAGGGTTAGGGTTTCTGTTAGGGTTAGAGCTAGGGTTAGGGTTTCTGTTAGGGTTAGACCTAGGGTTAGGGTTTCTGTTAGGGTTAGAGCTAGGGTTAGGGTTTCTGTTAGGGTTAGAGCTAGGGTTAGGGTTTCTGTTAGGGTTAGACCTAGGGTTAGGGTTTCTGTTAGGGTTAGAGCTAGGGTTAGGGTTTCTGTTAGGATTAGAGCTAGGGTTAGGGTTTCTGTTAGGGTTACAGCTAGGGTTAGGGTTTCTGTTAGGATTAGAGCTAGGGTTAGGGTTTCTGCTAGGGTTAGCCCTAGGATTAGGGTTTTTGTTAGGGTTAGACTTAGGGTTAGGGTTTCTGTTAGGGTTAGAGCTAGGGTTAGGGTTTCTGTTAGGGTTAGAGCTAGGGTTAGGGTTTCTGTTAGGGTTAGGGTTTCTGTTAGGGTTAGAGCTAGGGTTAGGGTTTCTGTTAGGGTTACAGCTAGGGTTAGGGTTTCTGTTAGGGTTACAGCTAGGGTTAGGGTTTCTGTTAGGGTTAGAGCTAGGGTTAGGGTTTCTGTTAGGGTTAGAGCTAGGGTTAGGGTTTCTGTTAGGGTTAGAGCTAGGGTTAGGGTTTCTGTTAGGGTTAGAGCTAGGGTTAGGGTTTCTGTTAGGGTTACAGCTAGGGTTAGGGTTTCTCTTAGGGTTAGAGCTAGGGTTAGGGTTTGTCTTAGGGTTAGAGCTAGGGTTAGGGTATCTGTTAGGGTTAGACCTAGGGTTAGGGTTTCTGTTAGGGTTAGCCCTAGGATTAGGGTTTTTGTTAAGGTTAGACTTAGGGTTAGGGTTTCTGTTAGGGTTGCAGCTAGGGTTAGGGTTTCTGTTAGGGTTAGAGCTAGGGTTAGGGTTTCTGTTAGGGTTAGAGCTAGGGTTAGGGTTTCTGTTAGGGTTAGAGCTAGGGTTAGGGTTTCTGTTAGGGTTAGAGCTAGGGTTAGGGTTTCTGTTAGGGTTAGAGCTAGGATTAGAGTTTCTGTTAGGGTTAGAGCTAGGGTTAGGGTTTCTGTTAGGGTTAGAGCTAGGGTTAGGGTTTCTGTTAGGGTTAGACCTAGGGTTAGGGTTTCTGTTAGGGTTAGAGCTAGGGTTAGGGTTTCTGTTAGGGTTAGAGCTAGGGTTAGGGTTTCTGTTAGGGTTAGAGCTAGGGTTAGGGTTTCTGTTAGGGTTAGAGCTAGGGTTAGGGTATCTGTTAGGGTTAGACCTAGGGTTAGGGTTTCTGTTAGGGTTAGAGCTAGGGTTAGGGTTTCTGTTAGGGTTAGACCTAGGGTTAGGGTTTCTGTTAGGGTTAGAGCTAGGGTTAGGGTTTCTGTTAGGGTTAGAGCTAGGGTTAGGGTTTCTGTTAGGGTTAGACCTAGGGTTAGGGTTTCTGTTAGGGTTAGAGCTAGGGTTAGGGTTTCTGTTAGGATTAGAGCTAGGGTTAGGGTTTCTGTTAGGGTTACAGCTAGGGTTAGGGTTTCTGTTAGGATTAGAGCTAGGGTTAGGGTTTCTGCTAGGGTTAGCCCTAGGATTAGGGTTTTTGTTAGGGTTAGACTTAGGGTTAGGGTTTCTGTTAGGGTTAGAGCTAGGGTTAGGGTTTCTGTTAGGGTTAGAGCTAGGGTTAGGGTTTCTGTTAGGGTTAGGGTTTCTGTTAGGGTTAGAGCTAGGGTTAGGGTTTCTGTTAGGGTTACAGCTAGGGTTAGGGTTTCTGTTAGGGTTACAGCTAGGGTTAGGGTTTCTGTTAGGGTTAGAGCTAGGGTTAGGGTTTCTGTTAGGGTTAGAGCTAGGGTTAGGGTTTCTGTTAGGGTTAGAGCTAGGGTTAGGGTTTCTGTTAGGGTTAGAGCTAGGGTTAGGGTTTCTGTTAGGGTTACAGCTAGGGTTAGGGTTTCTCTTAGGGTTAGAGCTAGGGTTAGGGTTTCTCTTAGGGTTAGAGCTAGGGTTAGGGTATCTGTTAGGGTTAGACCTAGGGTTAGGGTTTCTGTTAGGGTTAGCCCTAGGATTAGGGTTTTTGTTAAGGTTAGACTTAGGGTTAGGGTTTCTGTTAGGGTTGCAGCTAGGGTTAGGGTTTCTGTTAGGGTTAGAGCTAGGGTTAGGGTTTCTGTTAGGGTTAGAGCTAGGGTTAGGGTTTCTGTTAGGGTTAGAGCTAGGGTTAGGGTTTCTGTTAGGGTTAGAGCTAGGGTTAGGGTTTCTGTTAGGGTTAGAGCTAGGATTAGAGTTTCTGTTAGGGTTAGAGCTAGGGTTAGGGTTTCTGTTAGGGTTAGAGCTAGGGTTAGGGTTTCTGTTAGGGTTAGAGCTAGGGTTAGGGTTTCTGTTAGGGTTAGAGCTAGGGTTAGGGTTTCTGTTAGGGTTAGACCTAGGGTTAGGGTTTCTGTTAGGGTTAGAGCTAGGGTTAGGGTTTCTGTTAGGATTAGAGCTAGGGTTAGGGTTTCTGTTAGGATTAGAGCTAGGGTTAGGGTTTCTGTTAGGGTTAGAGCTAGGGTTAGGGTTTCTGTTAGGATTAGAGCTAGGGTTAGGGTTTCTGTTAGGATTAGAGCTAGGGTTAGGGTTTCTGTTAGGGTTAGAGCTAGGGTTAGGGTTTCTGTTAGGGTTAGAGCTAGGGTTAGGGTTTCTGTTAGGGTTAGAGCTAGGGTTAGGGTTTCTGTTAGGGTTAGAGCTAGGGTTAGGGTATCTGTTAGGGTTAGACCTAGGGTTAGGGTTTCTGCTAGGGTTAGAGCTAGGGTTAGGGTTTCTGTTAGGGTTAGAGCTAGGGTTAGGGTTTCTGTTAGGGTTAGGGTTTCTGTTAGGGTTAGAGCTAGGGTTAGGGTTTCTGTTAGGGTTAGGGTTTCTGTTAGGGTTAGAGCTAGGGTTAGGGTTTCTGTTAGGGTTACAGCTAGGGTTAGGGTTTCTGTTAGGGTTACAGCTAGGGTTAGGGTTTCTGTTAGGGTTAGAGCTAGGGTTAGGGTTTCTGTTAGGGTTAGAGCTAGGGTTAGGGTTTCTGTTAGGGTTAGAGCTAGGGTTAGGGTTTCTGCTAGGGTTAGCCCTAGGATTAGGGTTTTTGTTAGGGTTAGACTTAGGGTTAGGGTTTCTGTTAGGGTTAGAGCTAGGGTTAGGGTTTCTGTTAGGGTTAGAGCTAGGGTTAGGGTTTCTGTTAGGGTTAGAGCTAGGGTTAGGGTTTCTGTTAGGGTTAGAGCTAGGGTTAGGGTTTCTGTTAGGGTTAGAGCTAGGGTTAGGGTTTCTGTTAGGGTTAGAGCTAGGATTAGAGTTTCTGTTAGGGTTAGAGCTAGGGTTAGGGTTTCTGTTAGGGTTAGAGCTAGGGTTAGGGTTTCTGCTAGGGTTAGCCCTAGGATTAGGGTTTTTGTTAGGGTTAGACTTAGGGTTAGGGTTTCTGTTAGGGTTAGAGCTAAGGTTAGGGTTTCTGTTAGGGTTAGAGCTAGGGTTAGGGTTTCTGTTAGGGTTAGAGCTAGGGTTAGGGTTTCTGTTAGGATTAGAGCTAGGGTTAGGGTTTCTGTTAGGATTAGAGCTAGGGTTAGGGTTTCTGTTAGGGTTAGAGCTAGGGTTAGGGTTTCTGTTAGGGTTAGAGCTAGGGTTAGGGTTTCTGTTAGGGTTAGAGCTAGGGTTAGGGTTTCTGTTAGGGTTAGAGCTAGGGTTAGGGTATCTGTTAGGGTTAGACCTA
The DNA here is from genome assembly GCA_949752735.1 of Lumbricus terrestris. Lineage (NCBI taxonomy): Eukaryota > Metazoa > Annelida > Clitellata > Crassiclitellata > Lumbricidae > Lumbricus > Lumbricus terrestris. Next base: position 18,589,667 of record OX457050.1, read on the forward strand.
GGGTTAGGGTTTCTGTTAGGGTTAGAGCTAGGGTTAGGGTTTCTGTTAGGGTTAGACCTAGGGTTAGGGTTTCTGTTAGGGTTAGAGCTAGGGTTAGGGTTTCTGTTAGGGTTAGAGCTAGGGTTAGGGTTTCTGTTAGGGTTAGACCTAGGGTTAGGGTTTCTGTTAGGGTTAGAGCTAGGGTTAGGGTTTCTGTTAGGATTAGAGCTAGGGTTAGGGTTTCTGTTAGGGTTACAGCTAGGGTTAGGGTTTCTGTTAGGATTAGAGCTAGGGTTAGGGTTTCTGCTAGGGTTAGCCCTAGGATTAGGGTTTTTGTTAGGGTTAGACTTAGGGTTAGGGTTTCTGTTAGGGTTAGAGCTAGGGTTAGGGTTTCTGTTAGGGTTAGAGCTAGGGTTAGGGTTTCTGTTAGGGTTAGGGTTTCTGTTAGGGTTAGAGCTAGGGTTAGGGTTTCTGTTAGGGTTACAGCTAGGGTTAGGGTTTCTGTTAGGGTTACAGCTAGGGTTAGGGTTTCTGTTAGGGTTAGAGCTAGGGTTAGGGTTTCTGTTAGGGTTAGAGCTAGGGTTAGGGTTTCTGTTAGGGTTAGAGCTAGGGTTAGGGTTTCTGTTAGGGTTAGAGCTAGGGTTAGGGTTTCTGTTAGGGTTACAGCTAGGGTTAGGGTTTCTCTTAGGGTTAGAGCTAGGGTTAGGGTTTCTCTTAGGGTTAGAGCTAGGGTTAGGGTATCTGTTAGGGTTAGACCTAGGGTTAGGGTTTCTGTTAGGGTTAGCCCTAGGATTAGGGTTTTTGTTAAGGTTAGACTTAGGGTTAGGGTTTCTGTTAGGGTTGCAGCTAGGGTTAGGGTTTCTGTTAGGGTTAGAGCTAGGGTTAGGGTTTCTGTTAGGGTTAGAGCTAGGGTTAGGGTTTCTGTTAGGGTTAGAGCTAGGGTTAGGGTTTCTGTTAGGGTTAGAGCTAGGGTTAGGGTTTCTGTTAGGGTTAGAGCTAGGATTAGAGTTTCTGTTAGGGTTAGAGCTAGGGTTAGGGTTTCTGTTAGGGTTAGAGCTAGGGTTAGGGTTTCTGTTAGGGTTAGACCTAGGGTTAGGGTTTCTGTTAGGGTTAGAGCTAGGGTTAGGGTTTCTGTTAGGGTTAGAGCTAGGGTTAGGGTTTCTGTTAGGGTTAGAGCTAGGGTTAGGGTTTCTGTTAGGGTTAGAGCTAGGGTTAGGGTATCTGTTAGGGTTAGACCTAGGGTTAGGGTTTCTGTTAGGGTTAGAGCTAGGGTTAGGGTTTCTGTTAGGGTTAGAGCTAGGGTTAGGGTTTCTGTTAGGGTTAGAGCTAGGGTTAGGGTATCTGTTAGGGTTAGACCTAGGGTTAGGGTTTCTGTTAGGGTTAGAGCTAGGGTTAGGGTTTCTGTTAGGGTTAGACCTAGGGTTAGGGTTTCTGTTAGGGTTAGAGCTAGGGTTAGGGTTTCTGTTAGGGTTAGAGCTAGGGTTAGGGTTTCTGTTAGGGTTAGACCTAGGGTTAGGGTTTCTGTTAGGGTTAGAGCTAGGGTTAGGGTTTCTGTTAGGATTAGAGCTAGGGTTAGGGTTTCTGTTAGGGTTACAGCTAGGGTTAGGGTTTCTGTTAGGATTAGAGCTAGGGTTAGGGTTTCTGCTAGGGCTAGCCCTAGGATTAGGGTTTTTGTTAGGGTTAGACTTAGGGTTAGGGTTTCTGTTAGGGTTAGAGCTAGGGTTAGGGTTTCTGTTAGGGTTAGAGCTAGGGTTAGGGTTTCTGTTAGGGTTAGGGTTTCTGTTAGGGTTAGAGCTAGGGTTAGGGTTTCTGTTAGGGTTACAGCTAGGGTTAGGGTTTCTGTTAGGGTTACAGCTAGGGTTAGGGTTTCTGTTAGGGTTAGAGCTAGGGTTAGGGTTTCTGTTAGGGTTAGAGCTAGGGTTAGGGTTTCTGTTAGGGTTAGAGCTAGGGTTAGGGTTTCTGTTAGGGTTAGAGCTAGGGTTAGGGTTTCTGTTAGGGTTACAGCTAGGGTTAGGGTTTCTCTTAGGGTTAGAGCTAGGGTTAGGGTTTCTCTTAGGGTTAGAGCTAGGGTTAGGGTATCTGTTAGGGTTAGACCTAGGGTTAGGGTTTCTGTTAGGGTTAGCCCTAGGATTAGGGTTTTTGTTAAGGTTAGACTTAGGGTTAGGGTTTCTGTTAGGGTTGCAGCTAGGGTTAGGGTTTCTGTTAGGGTTAGAGCTAGGGTTAGGGTTTCTGTTAGGGTTAGAGCTAGGGTTAGGGTTTCTGTTAGGGTTAGAGCTAGGGTTAGGGTTTCTGTTAGGGTTAGAGCTAGGGTTAGGGTTTCTGTTAGGGTTAGAGCTAGGATTAGAGTTTCTGTTAGGGTTAGAGCTAGGGTTAGGGTTTCTGTTAGGGTTAGAGCTAGGGTTAGGGTTTCTGTTAGGGTTAGACCTAGGGTTAGGGTTTCTGTTAGGGTTAGAGCTAGGGTTAGGGTTTCTGTTAGGGTTAGAGCTAGGGTTAGGGTTTCTGTTAGGGTTAGAGCTAGGGTTAGGGTTTCTGTTAGGGTTAGAGCTAGGGTTAGGGTATCTGTTAGGGTTAGACCTAGGGTTAGGGTTTCTGTTAGGGTTAGAGCTAGGGTTAGGGTTTCTGTTAGGGTTAGACCTAGGGTTAGGGTTTCTGTTAGGGTTAGAGCTAGGGTTAGGGTTTCTGTTAGGGTTAGAGCTAGGGTTAGGGTTTCTGTTAGGGTTAGACCTAGGGTTAGGGTTTCTGTTAGGGTTAGAGCTAGGGTTAGGGTTTCTGTTAGGATTAGAGCTAGGGTTAGGGTTTCTGTTAGGGTTACAGCTAGGGTTAGGGTTTCTGTTAGGATTAGAGCTAGGGTTAGGGTTTCTGCTAGGGTTAGCCCTAGGATTAGGGTTTTTGTTAGGGTTAGACTTAGGGTTAGGGTTTCTGTTAGGGTTAGAGCTAGGGTTAGGGTTTCTGTTAGGGTTAGAGCTAGGGTTAGGGTTTCTGTTAGGGTTAGGGTTTCTGTTAGGGTTAGAGCTAGGGTTAGGGTTTCTGTTAGGGTTACAGCTAGGGTTAGGGTTTCTGTTAGGGTTACAGCTAGGGTTAGGGTTTCTGTTAGGGTTAGAGCTAGGGTTAGGGTTTCTGTTAGGGTTAGAGCTAGGGTTAGGGTTTCTGTTAGGGTTAGAGCTAGGGTTAGGGTTTCTGTTAGGGTTAGAGCTAGGGTTAGGGTTTCTGTTAGGGTTACAGCTAGGGTTAGGGTTTCTCTTAGGGTTAGAGCTAGGGTTAGGGTTTCTCTTAGGGTTAGAGCTAGGGTTAGGGTATCTGTTAGGGTTAGACCTAGGGTTAGGGTTTCTGTTAGGGTTAGCCCTAGGATTAGGGTTTTTGTTAAGGTTAGACTTAGGGTTAGGGTTTCTGTTAGGGTTGCAGCTAGGGTTAGGGTTTCTGTTAGGGTTAGAGCTAGGGTTAGGGTTTCTGTTAGGGTTAGAGCTAGGGTTAGGGTTTCTGTTAGGGTTAGAGCTAGGGTTAGGGTTTCTGTTAGGGTTAGAGCTAGGGTTAGGGTTTCTGTTAGGGTTAGAGCTAGGATTAGAGTTTCTGTTAGGGTTAGAGCTAGGGTTAGGGTTTCTGTTAGGGTTAGAGCTAGGGTTAGGGTTTCTGTTAGGGTTAGAGCTAGGGTTAGGGTTTCTGTTAGGGTTAGAGCTAGGGTTAGGGTTTCTGTTAGGGTTAGACCTAGGGTTAGGGTTTCTGTTAGGGTTAGAGCTAGGGTTAGGGTTTCTGTTAGGATTAGAGCTAGGGTTAGGGTTTCTGTTAGGATTAGAGCTAGGGTTAGGGTTTCTGTTAGGGTTAGAGCTAGGGTTAGGGTTTCTGTTAGGGTTAGAGCTAGGGTTAGGGTTTCTGTTAGGGTTAGAGCTAGGGTTAGGGTTTCTGTTAGGGTTAGAGCTAGGGTTAGGGTATCTGTTAGGGTTAGACCTAGGGTTAGGGTTTCTGTTAGGGTTAGAGCTAGGGTTAGGGTTTCTGTTAGGGTTAGACCTAGGGTTAGGGTTTCTGTTAGGGTTAGAGCTAGGGTTAGGGTTTCTGTTAGGGTTAGAGCTAGGGTTAGGGTTTCTGTTAGGGTTAGAGCTAGGGTTAGGGTTTCTGTTAGGGTTAGACCTAGGGTTAGGGTTTCTGTTAGGGTTAGAGCTAGGGTTAGGGTTTCTGTTAGGATTAGAGCTAGGGTTAGGGTTTCTGTTAGGGTTACAGCTAGGGTTAGGGTTTCTGTTAGGATTAGAGCTAGGGTTAGGGTTTCTGCTAGGGTTAGCCCTAGGATTAGGGTTTTTGTTAGGGTTAGACTTAGGGTTAGGGTTTCTGTTAGGGTTAGAGCTAGGGTTAGGGTTTCTGTTAGGGTTAGAGCTAGGGTTAGGGTTTCTGTTAGGGTTAGGGTTTCTGTTAGGGTTAGAGCTAGGGTTAGGGTTTCTGTTAGGGTTACAGCTAGGGTTAGGGTTTCTGTTAGGGTTACAGCTAGGGTTAGGGTTTCTGTTAGGGTTAGAGCTAGGGTTAGGGTTTCTGTTAGGGTTAGAGCTAGGGTTAGGGTTTCTGTTAGGGTTAGAGCTAGGGTTAGGGTTTCTGTTAGGGTTAGAGCTAGGGTTAGGGTTTCTGTTAGGGTTACAGCTAGGGTTAGGGTTTCTCTTAGGGTTAGAGCTAGGGTTAGGGTTTCTCTTAGGGTTAGAGCTAGGGTTAGGGTATCTGTTAGGGTTAGACCTAGGGTTAGGGTTTCTGTTAGGGTTAGCCCTAGGATTAGGGTTTTTGTTAAGGTTAGACTTAGGGTTAGGGTTTCTGTTAGGGTTGCAGCTAGGGTTAGGGTTTCTGTTAGGGTTAGAGCTAGGGTTAGGGTTTCTGTTAGGGTTAGAGCTAGGGTTAGGGTTTCTGTTAGGGTTAGAGCTAGGGTTAGGGTTTCTGTTAGGGTTAGAGCTAGGGTTAGGGTTTCTGTTAGGGTTAGAGCTAGGATTAGAGTTTCTGTTAGGGTTAGAGCTAGGGTTAGGGTTTCTGTTAGGGTTAGAGCTAGGGTTAGGGTTTCTGTTAGGGTTAGAGCTAGGGTTAGGGTTTCTGTTAGGGTTAGAGCTAGGGTTAGGGTTTCTGTTAGGGTTAGACCTAGGGTTAGGGTTTCTGTTAGGGTTAGAGCTAGGGTTAGGGTTTCTGTTAGGATTAGAGCTAGGGTTAGGGTTTCTGTTAGGATTAGAGCTAGGGTTAGGGTTTCTGTTAGGGTTAGAGCTAGGGTTAGGGTTTCTGTTAGGGTTAGAGCTAGGGTTAGGGTTTCTGTTAGGGTTAGAGCTAGGGTTAGGGTTTCTGTTAGGGTTAGAGCTAGGGTTAGGGTATCTGTTAGGGTTAGACCTAGGGTTAGGGTTTCTGTTAGGGTTAGAGCTAGGGTTAGGGTTTCTGTTAGGGTTAGACCTAGGGTTAGGGTTTCTGTTAGGGTTAGAGCTAGGGTTAGGGTTTCTGTTAGGGTTAGAGCTAGGGTTAGGGTTTCTGTTAGGGTTAGACCTAGGGTTAGGGTTTCTGTTAGGGTTAGAGCTAGGGTTAGGGTTTCTGTTAGGATTAGAGCTAGGGTTAGGGTTTCTGTTAGGATTAGAGCTAGGGTTAGGGTTTCTGTTAGGGTTAGAGCTAGGGTTAGGGTTTCTGTTAGGGTTAGAGCTAGGGTTAGGGTTTCTGTTAGGGTTAGAGCTAGGGTTAGGGTTTCTGTTAGGGTTAGAGCTAGGGTTAGGGTATCTGTTAGGGTTAGACCTAGGGTTAGGGTTTCTGCTAGGGTTAGAGCTAGGGTTAGGGTTTCTGTTAGGGTTAGAGCTAGGGTTAGGGTTTCTGTTAGGGTTAGGGTTTCTGTTAGGGTTAGAGCTAGGGTTAGGGTTTCTGTTAGGGTTAGGGTTTCTGTTAGGGTTAGAGCTAGGGTTAGGGTTTCTGTTAGGGTTACAGCTAGGGTTAGGGTTTCTGTTAGGGTTACAGCTAGGGTTAGGGTTTCTGTTAGGGTTAGAGCTAGGGTTAGGGTTTCTGTTAGGGTTAGAGCTAGGGTTAGGGCTTCTGTTAGGGTTAGAGCTAGGGTTAGGGTTTCTGCTAGGGTTAGCCCTAGGATTAGGGTTTTTGTTAGGGTTAGACTTAGGGTTAGGGTTTCTGTTAGGGTTAGAGCTAGGGTTAGGGTTTCTGTTAGGGTTAGAGCTAGGGTTAGGGTTTCTGTTAGGGTTAGAGCTAGGGTTAGGGTTTCTGTTAGGGTTAAAGCTAGGGTTAGGGTTTCTGTTAGGGTTAGAGCTAGGGTTAGGGTTTCTGTTAGGGTTAGAGCTAGGATTAGAGTTTCTGTTAGGGTTAGAGCTAGGGTTAGGGTTTCTGTTAGGGTTAGAGCTAGGGTTAGGGTTTCTGCTAGGGTTAGCCCTAGGATTAGGGTTTTTGTTAGGGTTAGACTTAGGGTTAGGGTTTCTGTTAGGGTTAGAGCTAAGGTTAGGGTTTCTGTTAGGGTTAGAGCTAGGGTTAGGGTTTCTGTTAGGGTTAGAGCTAGGGTTAGGGTTTCTGTTAGGATTAGAGCTAGGGTTAGGGTTTCTGTTAGGATTAGAGCTAGGGTTAGGGTTTCTGTTAGGGTTAGAGCTAGGGTTAGGGTTTCTGTTAGGGTTAGAGCTAGGGTTAGGGTTTCTGTTAGGGTTAGAGCTAGGGTTAGGGTTTCTGTTAGGGTTAGAGCTAGGGTTAGGGTATCTGTTAGGGTTAGACCTAGGGTTAGGGTTTCTGTTAGGGTTAGAGCTAGGGTTAGGGTTTCTGTTAGGGTTAGACCTAGGGTTAGGGTTTCTGTTAGGGTTAGAGCTAGGGTTAGGGTTTCTGTTAGGGTTAGAGCTAGGGTTAGGGTTTCTGTTAGGGTTAGACCTAGGGTTAGGGTTTCTGTTAGGGTTAGAGCTAGGGTTAGGGTTTCTGTTAGGATTAGAGCTAGGGTTAGGGTTTCTGTTAGGGTTAGAGCTAGGGTTAGGGTTTCTGTTAGGGTTAGAGCTAGGGTTAGGGTTTCTGTTAGGGTTAGAGCTAGGGTTAGGGTTTCTGTTAGGGTTAGAGCTAGGATTAGAGTTTCTGTTAGGGTTAGAGCTAGGGTTAGGGTTTCTGTTAGGGTTAGAGCTAGGGTTAGGGTTTGCTAGGGTTAGCCCTAGGATTAGGGTTTTTGTTAGGGTTAGACTTAGGGTTAGGGTTTCTGTTAGGGTTAGAGCTAAGGTTAGGGTTTCTGTTAGGGTTAGAGCTAGGGTTAGGGTTTCTGTTAGGGTTAGAGCTAGGGTTAGGGTTTCTGTTAGGATTAGAGCTAGGGTTAGGGTTTCTGTTAGGATTAGAGCTAGGGTTAGGGTTTCTGTTAGGGTTAGAGCTAGGGTTAGGGTTTCTGTTAGGGTTAGAGCTAGGGTTAGGGTTTCTGTTAGGGTTAGAGCTAGGGTTAGGGTTTCTGTTAGGGTTAGAGCTAGGGTTAGGGTATCTGTTAGGGTTAGACCTAGGGTTAGGGTTTCTGTTAGGGTTAGAGCTAGGGTTAGGGTTTCTGTTAGGGTTAGACCTAGGGTTAGGGTTTCTGTTAGGGTTAGAGCTAGGGTTAGGGTTTCTGTTAGGGTTAGAGCTAGGGTTAGGGTTTCTGTTAGGGTTAGACCTAGGGTTAGGGTTTCTGTTAGGGTTAGAGCTAGGGTTAGGGTTTCTGTTAGGATTAGAGCTAGGGTTAGGGTTTCTGTTAGGATTAGAGCTAGGGTTAGGGTTTCTGTTAGGGTTAGAGCTAGGGTTAGGGTTTCTGTTAGGGTTAGAGCTAGGGTTAGGGTTTCTGTTAGGGTTAGAGCTAGGGTTAGGGTTTCTGTTAGGGTTAGAGCTAGGGTTAGGGTATCTGTTAGGGTTAGACCTAGGGTTAGGGTTTCTGCTAGGGTTAGAGCTAGGGTTAGGGTTTCTGTTAGGGTTAGAGCTAGGGTTAGGGTTTCTGTTAGGGTTAGACCTAGGGTTAGGGTTTCTGCTAGGGTTAGAGCTAGGGTTAGGGTTTCTGTTAGGGTTAGAGCTAGGGTTAGGGTTTCTGTTAGGGTTAGAGCTAGGGTTAGGGTTTCTGTTAGGGTTAGACCTAGGGTTAGGGTTTCTGTTAGGGTTAGAGCTAGGGTTAGGGTTTCTGTTAGGATTAGAGCTAGGGTTAGGGTTTCTGTTAGGGTTAGAGCTAGGGTTAGGGTTTCTGTTAGGGTTAGAGCTAGGGTTAGGGTTTCTGTTAGGGTTAGAGCTAGGGTTAGGGTTTCTGTTAGGGTTAGAGCTAGGGTTAGGGTATCTGTTAGGGTTAGACCTAGGGTTAGGGTTTCTGCTAGGGTTAGCCCTAGGATTAGGGTTTTTGTTAGGGTTAGACTTAGGGTTAGGGTTTCTGTTAGGGTTAGAGCTAGGGTTAGGGTTTCTGTTAGGGTTAGAGCTAGGGTTAGGGTTTCTGTTAGGGTTAGGGTTTCTGTTAGGGTTAGAGCTAGGGTTAAGGTTTCTGTTAGGGTTACAGCTAGGGTTAGGGTTTCTGTTAGGGTTACAGCTAGGGTTAGGGTTTCTGTTAGGGTTACAGCTAGGGTTAGGGTTTCTGTTAGGGTTACAGCTAGGGTTAGGGTTTCTGTTAGGGTTAGAGCTAGGGTTAGGGTTTCTGTTAGGGTTACAGCTAGGGTTAGGGTTTCTGTTAGGGTTAGGGTTTCTGTTAGGGTTAGAGCTAGGGTTAGGGTTTCTGTTAGGGTTACAGCTAGGGTTAGGGTTTCTGTTAGGGTTACAGCTAGGGTTAGGGTTTCTGTTAGGGTTAGAGCTAGGGTTAGGGTTTCTGTTAGGGTTAGAGCTAGGGTTAGGGTTTCTGTTAGGGTTAGAGCTAGGGTTAGGGTTTCTGTTAGGGTTAGAGCTAGGGTTAGGGTTTCTGCTAGGGTTAGCCCTAGGATTAGGGTTTTTGTTAGGGTTAGACTTAGGGTTAGGGTTTCTGTTAGGGTTAGAGCTAGGGTTAGGGTTTCTGTTAGGGTTAGAGCTAGGGTTAGGGTTTCTGTTAGGGTTAGGGTTTCTGTTAGGGTTAGAGCTAGGGTTAGGGTTTCTGTTAGGGTTACAGCTAGGGTTAGGGTTTCTGTTAGGGTTACAGCTAGGGTTAGGGTTTCTGTTAGGGTTAGAGCTAGGGTTAGGGTTTCTGTTAGGGTTAGAGCTAGGGTTAGGGTTTCTGTTAGGGTTAGAGCTAGGGTTAGGGTTTCTGTTAGGGTTACAGCTAGGGTTAGGGTTTCTCTTAGGGTTAGAGCTAGGGTTAGGGTTTCTCTTAGGGTTAGAGCTAGGGTTAGGGTATCTGTTAGGGTTAGACCTAGGGTTAGGGTTTCTGTTAGGGTTAGCCCTAGGATTAGGGTTTTTGTTAAGGTTAGACTTAGGGTTAGGGTTTCTGTTAGGGTTGCAGCTAGGGTTAGGGTTTCTGTTAGGGTTAGAGCTAGGGTTAGGGTTTCTGTTAGGGTTAGAGCTAGGGTTAGGGTTTCTGTTAGGGTTAGAGCTAGGGTTAGGGTTTCTGTTAGGGTTAGAGCTAGGGTTAGGGTTTCTGTTAGGGTTAGAGCTAGGATTAGAGTTTCTGTTAGGGTTAGAGCTAGGGTTAGGGTTTCTGTTAGGGTTAGAGCTAGGGTTAGGGTTTCTGTTAGGGTTAGAGCTAGGGTTAGGGTTTCTGTTAGGGTTAGAGCTAGGGTTAGGGTTTCTGTTAGGGTTAGACCTAGGGTTAGGGTTTCTGTTAGGGTTAGAGCTAGGGTTAGGGTTTCTGTTAGGATTAGAGCTAGGGTTAGGGTTTCTGTTAGGATTAGAGCTAGGGTTAGGGTTTCTGTTAGGGTTAGAGCTAGGGTTAGGGTTTCTGTTAGGGTTAGAGCTAGGGTTAGGGTTTCTGTTAGGGTTAGAGCTAGGGTTAGGGTTTCTGTTAGGGTTAGAGCTAGGGTTAGGGTATCTGTTAGGGTTAGACCTAGGGTTAGGGTTTCTGTTAGGGTTAGAGCTACGGTTAGGGTTTCTGTTAGGGTTAGACCTAGGGTTAGGGTTTCTGTTAGGGTTAGAGCTAGGGTTAGGGTTTCTGTTAGGGTTAGAGCTAGGGTTAGGGTTTCTGTTAGGGTTAGACCTAGGGTTAGGGTTTCTGTTAGGGTTAGAGCTAGGGTTAGGGTTTCTGTTAGGATTAGAGCTAGGGTTAGGGTTTCTGTTAGGATTAGAGCTAGGGTTAGGGTTTCTGTTAGGGTTAGAGCTAGGGTTAGGGTTTCTGTTAGGGTTAGAGCTAGGGTTAGGGTTTCTGTTAGGGTTAGAGCTAGGGTTAGGGTTTCTGTTAGGGTTAGAGCTAGGGTTAGGGTATCTGTTAGGGTTAGACCTAGGGTTAGGGTTTCTGCTAGGGTTAGAGCTAGGGTTAGGGTTTCTGTTAGGGTTAGAGCTAGGGTTAGGGTTTCTGTTAGGGTTAGGGTTTCTGTTAGGGTTAGAGCTAGGGTTAGGGTTTCTGTTAGGGTTAGGGTTTCTGTTAGGGTTAGAGCTAGGGTTAGGGTTTCTGTTAGGGTTACAGCTAGGGTTAGGGTTTCTGTTAGGATTAGAGCTAGGGTTAGGGTTTCTGCTAGGGTTAGCCCTAGGATTAGGGTTTTTGTTAGGGTTAGACTTAGGGTTAGGGTTTCTGTTAGGGTTAGAGCTAGGGTTAGGGTTTCTGTTAGGGTTACAGCTAGGGTTAGGGTTTCTGTTAGGATTAGAGCTAGGGTTAGGGTTTCTGCTAGGGTTAGCCCTAGGATTAGGGTTTTTGTTAGGGTTAGACTTAGGGTTAGGGTTTCTGTTAGGGTTAGAGCTAGGGTTAGGGTTTCTGTTAGGGTTAGAGCTAGGGTTAGGGTTTCTGTTAGGGTTAGGGTTTCTGTTAGGGTTAGAGCTAGGGTTAGGGTTTCTGTTAGGGTTACAGCTAGGGTTAGGGTTTCTGTTAGGGTTACAGCTAGGGTTAGGGTTTCTGTTAGGGTTAGAGCTAGGGTTAGGGTTTCTGTTAGGGTTAGAGCTAGGGTTAGGGTTTCTGTTAGGGTTAGAGCTAGGGTTAGGGTTTCTGTTAGGGTTAGAGCTAGGGTTAGGGTTTCTGTTAGGGTTACAGCTAGGGTTAGGGTTTCTCTTAGGGTTAGAGCTAGGGTTAGGGTTTCTCTTAGGGTTAGAGCTAGGGTTAGGGTATCTGTTAGGGTTAGACCTAGGGTTAGGGTTTCTGTTAGGGTTAGCCCTAGGATTAGGGTTTTTGTTAAGGTTAGACTTAGGGTTAGGGTTTCTGTTAGGGTTGCAGCTAGGGTTAGGGTTTCTGTTAGGGTTAGAGCTAGGGTTAGGGTTTCTGTTAGGGTTAGAGCTAGGGTTAGGGTTTCTGTTAGGGTTAGAGCTAGGGTTAGGGTTTCTGTTAGGGTTAGAGCTAGGGTTAGGGTTTCTGTTAGGGTTAGAGCTAGGATTAGAGTTTCTGTTAGGGTTAGAGCTAGGGTTAGGGTTTCTGTTAGGGTTAGAGCTAGGGTTAGGGTTTCTGTTAGGGTTAGAGCTAGGGTTAGGGTTTCTGTTAGGGTTAGAGCTAGGGTTAGGGTTTCTGTTAGGGTTAGACCTAGGGTTAGGGTTTCTGTTAGGGTTAGAGCTAGGGTTAGGGTTTCTGTTAGGATTAGAGCTAGGGTTAGGGTTTCTGTTAGGATTAGAGCTAGGGTTAGGGTTTCTGTTAGGGTTAGAGCTAGGGTTAGGGTTTCTGTTAGGGTTAGAGCTAGGGTTAGGGTTTCTGTTAGGATTAGAGCTAGGGTTAGGGTTTCTGTTAGGGTTAGAGCTAGGGTTAGGGTTTCTGTTAGGGTTAGAGCTAGGGTTAGGGTTTCTGTTAGGGTTAGAGCTAGGGTTAGGGTTTCTGTTAGGGTTAGAGCTAGGGTTAGGGTATCTGTTAGGGTTAGACCTAGGGTTAGGGTTTCTGCTAGGGTTAGAGCTAGGGTTAGGGTTTCTGTTAGGGTTAGAGCTAGGGTTAGGGTTTCTGTTAGGGTTAGGGTTTCTGTTAGGGTTAGAGCTAGGGTTAGGGTTTCTGTTAGGGTTAGGGTTTCTGTTAGGGTTAGAGCTAGGGTTAGGGTTTCTGTTAGGGTTACAGCTAGGGTTAGGGTTTCTGTTAGGATTAGAGCTAGGGTTAGGGTTTCTGCTAGGGTTAGCCCTAGGATTAGGGTTTTTGTTAGGGTTAGACTTAGGGTTAGGGTTTCTGTTAGGGTTAGAGCTAGGGTTAGGGTTTCTGTTAGGGTTACAGCTAGGGTTAGGGTTTCTGTTAGGATTAGAGCTAGGGTTAGGGTTTCTGCTAGGGTTAGCCCTAGGATTAGGGTTTTTGTTAGGGTTAGACTTAGGGTTAGGGTTTCTGTTAGGGTTAGAGCTAGGGTTAGGGTTTCTGTTAGGGTTAGAGCTAGGGTTAGGGTTTCTGTTAGGGTTAGGGTTTCTGTTAGGGTTAGAGCTAGGGTTAGGGTTTCTGTTAGGGTTACAGCTAGGGTTAGGGTTTCTGTTAGGGTTACAGCTAGGGTTAGGGTTTCTGTTAGGGTTAGAGCTAGGGTTAGGGTTTCTGTTAGGGTTAGAGCTAGGGTTAGGGTTTCTGTTAGGGTTAGAGCTAGGGTTAGGGTTTCTGTTAGGGTTAGAGCTAGGGTTAGGGTTTCTGTTAGGGTTACAGCTAGGGTTAGGGTTTCTCTTAGGGTTAGAGCTAGGGTTAGGGTTTCTCTTAGGGTTAGAGCTAGGGTTAGGGTATCTGTTAGGGTTAGACCTAGGGTTAGGGTTTCTGTTAGGGTTAGCCCTAGGATTAGGGTTTTTGTTAAGGTTAGACTTAGGGTTAGGGTTTCTGTTAGGGTTGCAGCTAGGGTTAGGGTTTCTGTTAGGGTTAGAGCTAGGGTTAGGGTTTCTGTTAGGGTTAGAGCTAGGGTTAGGGTTTCTGTTAGGGTTAGAGCTAGGGTTAGGGTTTCTGTTAGGGTTAGAGCTAGGGTTAGGGTTTCTGTTAGGGTTAGAGCTAGGATTAGAGTTTCTGTTAGGGTTAGAGCTAGGGTTAGGGTTTCTGTTAGGGTTAGAGCTAGGGTTAGGGTTTCTGTTAGGGTTAGAGCTAGGGTTAGGGTTTCTGTTAGGGTTAGAGCTAGGGTTAGGGTTTCTGTTAGGGTTAGACCTAGGGTTAGGGTTTCTGTTAGGGTTAGAGCTAGGGTTAGGGTTTCTGTTAGGATTAGAGCTAGGGTTAGGGTTTCTGTTAGGATTAGAGCTAGGGTTAGGGTTTCTGTTAGGGTTAGAGCTAGGGTTAGGGTTTCTGTTAGGGTTAGAGCTAGGGTTAGGGTTTCTGTTAGGGTTAGAGCTAGGGTTAGGGTTTCTGTTAGGGTTAGAGCTAGGGTTAGGGTATCTGTTAGGGTTAGACCTAGGGTTAGGGTTTCTGTTAGGGTTAGAGCTAGGGTTAGGGTTTCTGTTAGGGTTAGACCTAGGGTTAGGGTTTCTGTTAGGGTTAGAGCTAGGGTTAGGGTTTCTGTTAGGGTTAGAGCTAGGGTTAGGGTTTCTGTTAGGGTTAGACCTAGGGTTAGGGTTTCTGTTAGGGTTAGAGCTAGGGTTAGGGTTTCTGTTAGGATTAGAGCTAGGGTTAGGGTTTCTGTTAGGATTAGAGCTAGGGTTAGGGTTTCTGTTAGGGTTAGAGCTAGGGTTAGGGTTTCTGTTAGGGTTAGAGCTAGGGTTAGGGTTTCTGTTAGGGTTAGAGCTAGGGTTAGGGTTTCTGTTAGGGTTAGAGCTAGGGTTAGGGTATCTGTTAGGGTTAGACCTAGGGTTAGGGTTTCTGCTAGGGTTAGAGCTAGGGTTAGGGTTTCTGTTAGGGTTAGAGCTAGGGTTAGGGTTTCTGTTAGGGTTAGGGTTTCTGTTAGGGTTAGAGCTAGGGTTAGGGTTTCTGTTAGGGTTAGGGTTTCTGTTAGGGTTAGAGCTAGGGTTAGGGTTTCTGTTAGGGTTACAGCTAGGGTTAGGGTTTCTGTTAGGGTTACAGCTAGGGTTAGGGTTTCTGTTAGGGTTAGAGCTAGGGTTAGGGTTTCTGTTAGGGTTAGAGCTAGGGTTAGGGTTTCTGTTAGGGTTAGAGCTAGGGTTAGGGTTTCTGCTAGGGTTAGCCCTAGGATTAGGGTTTTTGTTAGGGTTAGACTTAGGGTTAGGGTTTCTGTTAGGGTTAGAGCTAGGGTTAGGGTTTCTGTTAGGGTTAGAGCTAGGGTTAGGGTTTCTGTTAGGGTTAGAGCTAGGGTTAGGGTTTCTGTTAGGGTTAGAGCTAGGGTTAGGGTTTCTGTTAGGGTTAGAGCTAGGGTTAGGGTTTCTGTTAGGGTTAGAGCTAGGATTAGAGTTTCTGTTAGGGTTAGAGCTAGGGTTAGGGTTTCTGTTAGGGTTAGAGCTAGGGTTAGGGTATCTGTTAGGGTTAGACCTAGGGTTAGGGTTTCTGTTAGGGTTAGAGCTAGGGTTAGGGTTTCTGTTAGGGTTAGACCTAGGGTTAGGGTTTCTGTTAGGGTTAGAGCTAGGGTTAGGGTTTCTGTTAGGGTTAGAGCTAGGGTTAGGGTTTCTGTTAGGGTTAGACCTAGGGTTAGGGTTTCTGTTAGGGTTAGAGCTAGGGTTAGGGTTTCTGTTAGGATTAGAGCTAGGGTTAGGGTTTCTGTTAGGATTAGAGCTAGGGTTAGGGTTTCTGTTAGGGTTAGAGCTAGGGTTAGGGTTTCTGTTAGGGTTAGAGCTAGGGTTAGGGTTTCTGTTAGGGTTAGAGCTAGGGTTAGGGTTTCTGTTAGGGTTAGAGCTAGGGTTAGGGTATCTGTTAGGGTTAGACCTAGGGTTAGGGTTTCTGCTAGGGTTAGAGCTAGGGTTAGGGTTTCTGTTAGGGTTAGAGCTAGGGTTAGGGTTTCTGTTAGGGTTAGGGTTTCTGTTAGGGTTAGAGCTAGGGTTAGGGTTTCTGTTAGGGTTAGGGTTTCTGTTAGGGTTAGAGCTAGGGTTAGGGTTTCTGTTAGGGTTACAGCTAGGGTTAGGGTTTCTGTTAGGGTTACAGCTAGGGTTAGGGTTTCTGTTAGGGTTAGAGCTAGGGTTAGGGTTTCTGTTAGGGTTAGAGCTAGGGTTAGGGTTTCTGTTAGGGTTAGAGCTAGGGTTAGGGTTTCTGCTAGGGTTAGCCCTAGGATTAGGGTTTTTGTTAGGGTTAGACTTAGGGTTAGGGTTTCTGTTAGGGTTAGAGCTAGGGTTAGGGTTTCTGTTAGGGTTAGAGCTAGGGTTAGGGTTTCTGTTAGGGTTAGAGCTAGGGTTAGGGTTTCTGTTAGGGTTAGAGCTAGGGTTAGGGTTTCTGTTAGGGTTAGAGCTAGGGTTAGGGTTTCTGTTAGGGTTAGGGTTTCTGTTAGGGTTAGAGCTAGGGTTAGGGTTTCTGTTAGGGTTACAGCTAGGGTTAGGGTTTCTGTTAGGATTAGAGCTAGGGTTAGGGTTTCTGCTAGGGTTAGCCCTAGGATTAGGGTTTTTGTTAGGGTTAGACTTAGGGTTAGGGTTTCTGTTAGGGTTAGAGCTAGGGTTAGGGTTTCTGTTAGGGTTTCAGCTAGGGTTAGGGTTTCTGTTAGGATTAGAGCTAGGGTTAGGGTTTCTGCTAGGGTTAGCCCTAGGATTAGGGTTTTTGTTAGGGTTAGACTTAGGGTTAGGGTTTCTGTTAGGGTTAGAGCTAGGGTTAGGGTTTCTGTTAGGGTTAGAGCTAGGGTTAGGGTTTCTGTTAGGGTTAGGGTTTCTGTTAGGGTTAGAGCTAGGGTTAGGGTTTCTGTTAGGGTTACAGCTAGGGTTAGGGTTTCTGTTAGGGTTAGAGCTAGGGTTAGGGTTTCTGTTAGGGTTAGAGCTAGGGTTAGGGTTTCTGTTAGGGTTAGAGCTAGGGTTAGGGTTTCTGTTAGGGTTAGAGCTAGGGTTAGGGTTTCTGTTAGGGTTACAGCTAGGGTTAGGGTTTCTCTTAGGGTTAGAGCTAGGGTTAGGGTTTCTCTTAGGGTTAGAGCTAGGGTTAGGGTATCTGTTAGGGTTAGACCTAGGGTTAGGGTTTCTGTTAGGGTTAGCCCTAGGATTAGGGTTTTTGTTAAGGTTAGACTTAGGGTTAGGGTTTCTGTTAGGGTTGCAGCTAGGGTTAGGGTTTCTGTTAGGGTTAGAGCTAGGGTTAGGGTTTCTGTTAGGGTTAGAGCTAGGGTTAGGGTTTCTGTTAGGGTTAGAGCTAGGGTTAGGGTTTCTGTTAGGGTTAGAGCTAGGGTTAGGGTTTCTGTTAGGGTTAGAGCTAGGATTAGAGTTTCTGTTAGGGTTAGAGCTAGGGTTAGGGTTTCTGTTAGGGTTAGAGCTAGGGTTAGGGTTTCTGTTAGGGTTAGAGCTAGGGTTAGGGTTTCTGTTAGGGTTAGAGCTAGGGTTAGGGTTTCTGTTAGGGTTAGACCTAGGGTTAGGGTTTCTGTTAGGGTTAGAGCTAGGGTTAGGGTTTCTGTTAGGATTAGAGCTAGGGTTAGGGTTTCTGTTAGGATTAGAGCTAGGGTTAGGGTTTCTGTTAGGGTTAGAGCTAGGGTTAGGGTTTCTGTTAGGGTTAGAGCTAGGGTTAGGGTTTCTGTTAGGGTTAGAGCTAGGGTTAGGGTTTCTGTTAGGGTTAGAGCTAGGGTTAGGGTATCTGTTAGGGTTAGACCTAGGGTTAGGGTTTCTGTTAGGGTTAGAGCTAGGGTTAGGGTTTCTGTTAGGGTTAGACCTAGGGTTAGGGTTTCTGTTAGGGTTAGAGCTAGGGTTAGGGTTTCTGTTAGGGTTAGAGCTAGGGTTAGGGTTTCTGTTAGGGTTAGACCTAGGGTTAGGGTTTCTGTTAGGGTTAGAGCTAGGGTTAGGGTTTCTGTTAGGATTAGAGCTAGGGTTAGGGTTTCTGTTAGGATTAGAGCTAGGGTTAGGGTTTCTGTTAGGGTTAGAGCTAGGGTTAGGGTTTCTGTTAGGGTTAGAGCTAGGGTTAGGGTTTCTGTTAGGGTTAGAGCTAGGGTTAGGGTTTCTGTTAGGGTTAGAGCTAGGGTTAGGGTATCTGTTAGGGTTAGACCTAGGGTTAGGGTTTCTGCTAGGGTTAGAGCTAGGGTTAGGGTTTCTGTTAGGGTTAGAGCTAGGGTTAGGGTTTCTGTTAGGGTTAGGGTTTCTGTTAGGGTTAGAGCTAGGGTTAGGGTTTCTGTTAGGGTTAGGGTTTCTGTTAGGGTTAGAGCTAGGGTTAGGGTTTCTGTTAGGGTTACAGCTAGGGTTAGGGTTTCTGTTAGGGTTACAGCTAGGGTTAGGGTTTCTGTTAGGGTTAGAGCTAGGGTTAGGGTTTCTGTTAGGGTTAGAGCTAGGGTTAGGGTTTCTGTTAGGGTTAGAGCTAGGGTTAGGGTTTCTGCTAGGGTTAGCCCTAGGATTAGGGTTTTTGTTAGTGTTAGACTTAGGGTTAGGGTTTCTGTTAGGGTTAGAGCTAGGGTTAGGGTTTCTGTTAGGGTTAGAGCTAGGGTTAGGGTTTCTGTTAGGGTTAGAGCTAGGGTTAGGGTTTCTGTTAGGGTTAGAGCTAGGGTTAGGGTTTCTGTTAGGGTTAGAGCTAGGGTTAGGGTTTCTGTTAGGGTTAGGGTTTCTGTTAGGGTTAGAGCTAGGGTTAGGGTTTCTGTTAGGGTTAGGGTTTCTGTTAGGGTTAGAGCTAGGGTTAGGGTTTCTGTTAGGGTTACAGCTAGGGTTAGGGTTTCTGTTAGGGTTACAGCTAGGGTTAGGGTTTCTGTTAGGGTTAGAGCTAGGGTTAGGGTTTCTGTTAGGGTTAGAGCTAGGGTTAGGGTTTCTGTTAGGGTTAGAGCTAGGGTTAGGGTTTCTGCTAGGGTTAGCCCTAGGATTAGGGTTTTTGTTAGGGTTAGACTTAGGGTTAGGGTTTCTGTTAGGGTTAGAGCTAGGGTTAGGGTTTCTGTTAGGGTTAGAGCTAGGGTTAGGGTTTCTGTTAGGGTTAGAGCTAGGGTTAGGGTTTCTGTTAGGGTTAGAGCTAGGGTTAGGGTTTCTGTTAGGGTTAGAGCTAGGGTTAGGGTTTCTGTTAGGGTTAGAGCTAGGATTAGAGTTTCTGTTAGGGTTAGAGCTAGGGTTAGGGTTTCTGTTAGGGTTAGAGCTAGGGTTAGGGTTTCTGCTAGGGTTAGCCCTAGGATTAGGGTTTTTGTTAGGGTTAGACTTAGGGTTAGGGTTTCTGTTAGGGTTAGAGCTAAGGTTAGGGTTTCTGTTAGGGTTAGAGCTAGGGTTAGGGTTTCTGTTAGGGTTAGAGCTAGGGTTAGGGTTTCTGTTAGGGTTAGAGCTAGGGTTAGGGTTTCTGTTAGGGTTAGAGCTAGGGTTAGGGTTTCTGTTAGGGTTAGAGCTAGGATTAGAGTTTCTGTTAGGGTTAGAGCTAGGGTTAGGGTTTCTGTTAGGGTTAGAGCTAGGGTTAGGGTTTCTGTTAGGGTTAGAGCTAGGGTTAGGGTTTCTGTTAGGGTTAGACCTAGGGTTAGGGTTTCTGTTAGGGTTAGAGCTAGGGTTAGGGTTTCTGTTAGGGTTAGAGCTAGGGTTAGGGTTTCTGTTAGGGTTAGAGCTAGGGTTAGGGTTTCTGTTAGGGTTAGAGCTAGGGTTAGGGTTTCTGTTAGGGTTACAGCTAGGGTTAGGGTTTCTGTTAGGGTTACAGCTAGGGTTAGGGTTTCTGTTAGGGTTACAGCTAGGGTTAGGGTTTCTGTTAGGGTTACAGCTAGGGTTAGGGTTTCTGTTAGGGTTAGAGCTTGGGTTAGGGTTTCTGTTAGGGTTAGAGCTAGGGTTAGGGTTTCTGTTAGGGTTAGAGCTAGGGTTAGGGTTTCTGTTAGGGTTAGAGCTAGGGTTAGGGTTTCTGTTAGGGTTACAGCTAGGGTTAGGGTTTCTCTTAGGGTTAGAGCTAGGGTTAGGGTTTCTCTTAGGGTTAGAGCTAGGGTTAGGGTTTCTCTTAGGGTTAGAGCTAGGGTTAGGGTATCTGTTAGGGTTAGACCTAGGGTTAGGGTTTCTGTTAGGGTTAGCCCTAGGATTAGGGTTTCTGTTAGGGTTAGCCCTAGGATTAGGGTTTTTGTTAAGGTTAGACTTAGGGTTAGGGTTTCTGTTAGGGTTGCAGCTAGGGTTAGGGTTTCTGTTAGGGTTAGAGCTAGGGTTAGGGTTTCTGTTAGGGTTAGAGCTAGGGTTAGGGTTTCTGTTAGGGTTAGAGCTAGGGTTAGGGTTTCTGTTAGGGTTAGAGCTAGGGTTAGGGTTTCTGTTAGGGTTAGAGCTAGGATTAGAGTTTCTGTTAGGGTTAGAGCTAGGGTTAGGGTTTCTGTTAGGGTTAGAGCTAGGGTTAGGGTTTCTGTTAGGGTTAGAGCTAGGGTTAGGGTTTCTGTTAGGGTTAGAGCTAGGGTTAGGGTTTCTGTTAGGGTTAGACCTAGGGTTAGGGTTTCTGTTAGGGTTAGAGCTAGGGTTAGGGTTTCTGTTAGGATTAGAGCTAGGGTTAGGGTTTCTGTTAGGATTAGAGCTAGGGTTAGGGTTTCTGTTAGGGTTAGAGCTAGGGTTAGGGTTTCTGTTAGGGTTAGAGCTAGGGTTAGGGTTTCTGTTAGGGTTAGAGCTAGGGTTAGGGTTTCTGTTAGGGTTAGAGCTAGGGTTAGGGTATCTGTTAGGGTTAGACCTAGGGTTAGGGTTTCTGTTAGGGTTAGAGCTAGGGTTAGGGTTTCTGTTAGGGTTAGACCTAGGGTTAGGGTTTCTGTTAGGGTTAGAGCTAGGGTTAGGGTTTCTGTTAGGGTTAGAGCTAGGGTTAGGGTTTCTGTTAGGGTTAGACCTAGGGTTAGGGTTTCTGTTAGGGTTAGAGCTAGGGTTAGGGTTTCTGTTAGGATTAGAGCTAGGGTTAGGGTTTCTGTTAGGATTAGAGCTAGGGTTAGGGTTTCTGTTAGGGTTAGAGCTAGGGTTAGGGTTTCTGTTAGGGTTAGAGCTAGGGTTAGGGTTTCTGTTAGGGTTAGAGCTAGGGTTAGGGTTTCTGTTAGGGTTAGAGCTAGGGTTAGGGTATCTGTTAGGGTTAGACCTAGGGTTAGGGTTTCTGCTAGGGTTAGAGCTAGGGTTAGGGTTTCTGTTAGGGTTAGAGCTAGGGTTAGGGTTTCTGTTAGGGTTAGGGTTTCTGTTAGGGTTAGAGCTAGGGTTAGGGTTTCTGTTAGGGTTAGGGTTTCTGTTAGGGTTAGAGCTAGGGTTAGGGTTTCTGTTAGGGTTACAGCTAGGGTTAGGGTTTCTGTTAGGGTTACAGCTAGGGTTAGGGTTTCTGTTAGGGTTAGAGCTAGGGTTAGGGTTTCTGTTAGGGTTAGAGCTAGGGTTAGGGTTTCTGTTAGGGTTAGAGCTAGGGTTAGGGTTTCTGCTAGGGTTAGCCCTAGGATTAGGGTTTTTGTTAGTGTTAGACTTAGGGTTAGGGTTTCTGTTAGGGTTAGAGCTAGGGTTAGGGTTTCTGTTAGGGTTAGAGCTAGGGTTAGGGTTTCTGTTAGGGTTAGAGCTAGGGTTAGGGTTTCTGTTAGGGTTAGAGCTAGGGTTAGGGTTTCTGTTAGGGTTAGAGCTAGGGTTAGGGTTTCTGTTAGGGTTAGGGTTTCTGTTAGGGTTAGAGCTAGGGTTAGGGTTTCTGTTAGGGTTAGGGTTTCTGTTAGGGTTAGAGCTAGGGTTAGGGTTTCTGTTAGGGTTACAGCTAGGGTTAGGGTTTCTGTTAGGGTTACAGCTAGGGTTAGGGTTTCTGTTAGGGTTAGAGCTAGGGTTAGGGTTTCTGTTAGGGTTAGAGCTAGGGTTAGGGTTTCTGTTAGGGTTAGAGCTAGGGTTAGGGTTTCTGCTAGGGTTAGCCCTAGGATTAGGGTTTTTGTTAGGGTTAGACTTAGGGTTAGGGTTTCTGTTAGGGTTAGAGCTAGGGTTAGGGTTTCTGTTAGGGTTAGAGCTAGGGTTAGGGTTTCTGTTAGGGTTAGAGCTAGGGTTAGGGTTTCTGTTAGGGTTAGAGCTAGGGTTAGGGTTTCTGTTAGGGTTAGAGCTAGGGTTAGGGTTTCTGTTAGGGTTAGAGCTAGGATTAGAGTTTCTGTTAGGGTTAGAGCTAGGGTTAGGGTTTCTGTTAGGGTTAGAGCTAGGGTTAGGGTTTCTGCTAGGGTTAGCCCTAGGATTAGGGTTTTTGTTAGGGTTAGACTTAGGGTTAGGGTTTCTGTTAGGGTTAGAGCTAAGGTTAGGGTTTCTGTTAGGGTTAGAGCTAGGGTTAGGGTTTCTGTTAGGGTTAGAGCTAGGGTTAGGGTTTCTGTTAGGGTTAGAGCTAGGGTTAGGGTTTCTGTTAGGGTTAGAGCTAGGGTTAGGGTTTCTGTTAGGGTTAGAGCTAGGATTAGAGTTTCTGTTAGGGTTAGAGCTAGGGTTAGGGTTTCTGTTAGGGTTAGAGCTAGGGTTAGGGTTTCTGTTAGGGTTAGAGCTAGGGTTAGGGTTTCTGTTAGGGTTAGACCTAGGGTTAGGGTTTCTGTTAGGGTTAGAGCTAGGGTTAGGGTTTCTGTTAGGGTTAGAGCTAGGGTTAGGGTTTCTGTTAGGGTTAGAGCTAGGGTTAGGGTTTCTGTTAGGGTTAGAGCTAGGGTTAGGGTTTCTGTTAGGGTTACAGCTAGGGTTAGGGTTTCTGTTAGGGTTACAGCTAGGGTTAGGGTTTCTGTTAGGGTTACAGCTAGGGTTAGGGTTTCTGTTAGGGTTACAGCTAGGGTTAGGGTTTCTGTTAGGGTTAGAGCTTGGGTTAGGGTTTCTGTTAGGGTTAGAGCTAGGGTTAGGGTTTCTGTTAGGGTTAGAGCTAGGGTTAGGGTTTCTGTTAGGGTTAGAGCTAGGGTTAGGGTTTCTGTTAGGGTTACAGCTAGGGTTAGGGTTTCTCTTAGGGTTAGAGCTAGGGTTAGGGTTTCTCTTAGGGTTAGAGCTAGGGTTAGGGTTTCTCTTAGGGTTAGAGCTAGGGTTAGGGTATCTGTTAGGGTTAGACCTAGGGTTAGGGTTTCTGTTAGGGTTAGCCCTAGGATTAGGGTTTTTGTTAAGGTTAGACTTAGGGTTAGGGTTTCTGTTAGGGTTGCAGCTAGGGTTAGGGTTTCTGTTAGGGTTAGAGCTAGGGTTAGGGTTTCTGTTAGGGTTAGAGCTAGGGTTAGGGTTTCTGTTAGGGTTAGAGCTAGGGTTAGGGTTTCTGTTAGGGTTAGAGCTAGGGTTAGGGTTTCTGTTAGGGTTAGAGCTAGGATTAGAGTTTCTGTTAGGGTTAGAGCTAGGGTTAGGGTTTCTGTTAGGGTTAGAGCTAGGGTTAGGGTTTCTGTTAGGGTTAGAGCTAGGGTTAGGGTTTCTGTTAGGGTTAGAGCTAGGGTTAGGGTTTCTGTTAGGGTTAGACCTAGGGTTAGGGTTTCTGTTAGGGTTAGAGCTAGGGTTAGGGTTTCTGTTAGGATTAGAGCTAGGGTTAGGGTTTCTGTTAGGATTAGAGCTAGGGTTAGGGTTTCTGTTAGGGTTAGAGCTAGGGTTAGGGTTTCTGTTAGGGTTAGAGCTAGGGTTAGGGTTTCTGTTAGGGTTAGAGCTAGGGTTAGGGTTTCTGTTAGGGTTAGAGCTAGGGTTAGGGTATCTGTTAGGGTTAGACCTAGGGTTAGGGTTTCTGTTAGGGTTAGAGCTAGGGTTAGGGTTTCTGTTAGGGTTAGACCTAGGGTTAGGGTTTCTGTTAGGGTTAGAGCTAGGGTTAGGGTTTCTGTTAGGGTTAGAGCTAGGGTTAGGGTTTCTGTTAGGGTTAGACCTAGGGTTAGGGTTTCTGTTAGGGTTAGAGCTAGGGTTAGGGTTTCTGTTAGGATTAGAGCTAGGGTTAGGGTTTCTGTTAGGATTAGAGCTAGGGTTAGGGTTTCTGTTAGGGTTAGAGCTAGGGTTAGGGTTTCTGTTAGGGTTAGAGCTAGGGTTAGGGTTTCTGTTAGGGTTAGAGCTAGGGTTAGGGTTTCTGTTAGGGTTAGAGCTAGGGTTAGGGTATCTGTTAGGGTTAGACCTAGGGTTAGGGTTTCTGCTAGGGTTAGAGCTAGGGTTAGGGTTTCTGTTAGGGTTAGAGCTAGGGTTAGGGTTTCTGTTAGGGTTAGGGTTTCTGTTAGGGTTAGAGCTAGGGTTAGGGTTTCTGTTAGGGTTAGGGTTTCTGTTAGGGTTAGAGCTAGGGTTAGGGTTTCTGTTAGGGTTACAGCTAGGGTTAGGGTTTCTGTTAGGGTTACAGCTAGGGTTAGGGTTTCTGTTAGGGTTAGAGCTAGGGTTAGGGTTTCTGTTAGGGTTAGAGCTAGGGTTAGGGTTTCTGTTAGGGTTAGAGCTAGGGTTAGGGTTTCTGCTAGGGTTAGCCCTAGGATTAGGGTTTTTGTTAGTGTTAGACTTAGGGTTAGGGTTTCTGTTAGGGTTAGAGCTAGGGTTAGGGTTTCTGTTAGGGTTAGAGCTAGGGTTAGGGTTTCTGTTAGGGTTAGAGCTAGGGTTAGGGTTTCTGTTAGGGTTAGAGCTAGGGTTAGGGTTTCTGTTAGGGTTAGAGCTAGGGTTAGGGTTTCTGTTAGGGTTAGGGTTTCTGTTAGGGTTAGAGCTAGGGTTAGGGTTTCTGTTAGGGTTAGGGTTTCTGTTAGGGTTAGAGCTAGGGTTAGGGTTTCTGTTAGGGTTACAGCTAGGGTTAGGGTTTCTGTTAGGGTTACAGCTAGGGTTAGGGTTTCTGTTAGGGTTAGAGCTAGGGTTAGGGTTTCTGTTAGGGTTAGAGCTAGGGTTAGGGTTTCTGTTAGGGTTAGAGCTAGGGTTAGGGTTTCTGCTAGGGTTAGCCCTAGGATTAGGGTTTTTGTTAGGGTTAGACTTAGGGTTAGGGTTTCTGTTAGGGTTAGAGCTAGGGTTAGGGTTTCTGTTAGGGTTAGAGCTAGGGTTAGGGTTTCTGTTAGGGTTAGAGCTAGGGTTAGGGTTTCTGTTAGGGTTAGAGCTAGGGTTAGGGTTTCTGTTAGGGTTAGAGCTAGGGTTAGGGTTTCTGTTAGGGTTAGAGCTAGGATTAGAGTTTCTGTTAGGGTTAGAGCTAGGGTTAGGGTTTCTGTTAGGGTTAGAGCTAGGGTTAGGGTTTCTGCTAGGGTTAGCCCTAGGATTAGGGTTTTTGTTAGGGTTAGACTTAGGGTTAGGGTTTCTGTTAGGGTTAGAGCTAAGGTTAGGGTTTCTGTTAGGGTTAGAGCTAGGGTTAGGGTTTCTGTTAGGGTTAGAGCTAGGGTTAGGGTTTCTGTTAGGGTTAGAGCTAGGGTTAGGGTTTCTGTTAGGGTTAGAGCTAGGGTTAGGGTTTCTGTTAGGGTTAGAGCTAGGATTAGAGTTTCTGTTAGGGTTAGAGCTAGGGTTAGGGTTTCTGTTAGGGTTAGAGCTAGGGTTAGGGTTTCTGTTAGGGTTAGAGCTAGGGTTAGGGTTTCTGTTAGGGTTAGACCTAGGGTTAGGGTTTCTGTTAGGGTTAGAGCTAGGGTTAGGGTTTCTGTTAGGGTTAGAGCTAGGGTTAGGGTTTCTGTTAGGGTTAGAGCTAGGGTTAGGGTTTCTGTTAGGGTTAGAGCTAGGGTTAGGGTTTCTGTTAGGGTTACAGCTAGGGTTAGGGTTTCTGTTAGGGTTACAGCTAGGGTTAGGGTTTCTGTTAGGGTTACAGCTAGGGTTAGGGTTTCTGTTAGGGTTACAGCTAGGGTTAGGGTTTCTGTTAGGGTTAGAGCTTGGGTTAGGGTTTCTGTTAGGGTTAGAGCTAGGGTTAGGGTTTCTGTTAGGGTTAGAGCTAGGGTTAGGGTTTCTGTTAGGGTTAGAGCTAGGGTTAGGGTTTCTGTTAGGGTTACAGCTAGGGTTAGGGTTTCTCTTAGGGTTAGAGCTAGGGTTAGGGTTTCTCTTAGGGTTAGAGCTAGGGTTAGGGTATCTGTTAGGGTTAGACCTAGGGTTAGGGTTTCTGTTAGGGTTAGCTTTAGGATTAGGGTTTTTGTTAAGGTTAGACTTAGGGTTAGGGTTTCTGTTAGGGTTGCAGCTAGGGTTAGGGTTTCTGTTAGGGTTAGAGCTAGGGTTAGGGTTTCTGTTAGGGTTAGAGCTAGGGTTAGGGTTTCTGTTAGGGTTAGAGCTAGGGTTAGGGTTTCTGTTAGGGTTAGAGCTAGGGTTAGGGTTTCTGTTAGGGTTAGAGCTAGGATTAGAGTTTCTGTTAGGGTTAGAGCTAGGGTTAGGGTTTCTGTTAGGGTTAGAGCTAGGGTTAGGGTTTCTGTTAGGGTTAGAGCTAGGGTTAGGGTTTCTGTTAGGGTTAGACCTAGGGTTAGGGTTTCTGTTAGGGTTAGAGCTAAGGTTAGGGTTTCTGTTAGGGTTAGAGCTAGGGTTAGGGTTTCTGTTAGGGTTAGAGCTAGGGTTAGGGTTTCTGTTAGGGTTAGAGCTAGGGTTAGGGTTTCTGTTAGGGTTAGAGCTAGGGTTAGGGTTTCTGTTAGGGTTAGAGCTAGGATTAGAGTTTCTGTTAGGGTTAGAGCTAGGGTTAGGGTTTCTGTTAGGGTTAGAGCTAGGGTTAGGGTTTCTGTTAGGGTTAGAGCTAGGGTTAGGGTTTCTGTTAGGGTTAGACCTAGGGTTAGGGTTTCTGTTAGGGTTAGAGCTAGGGTTAGGGTTTCTGTTAGGGTTAGAGCTAGGGTTAGGGTTTCTGTTAGGGTTAGAGCTAGGGTTAGGGTTTCTGTTAGGGTTAGAGCTAGGGTTAGGGTTTCTGTTAGGGTTACAGCTAGGGTTAGGGTTTCTGTTAGGGTTACAGCTAGGGTTAGGGTTTCTGTTAGGGTTACAGCTAGGGTTAGGGTTTCTGTTAGGGTTACAGCTAGGGTTAGGGTTTCTGTTAGGGTTAGAGCTAGGGTTAGGGTTTCTGTTAGGGTTAGAGCTAGGGTTAGGGTTTCTGTTAGGGTTAGAGCTAGGGTTAGGGTTTCTGTTAGGGTTAGAGCTAGGGTTAGGGTTTCTGTTAGGGTTACAGCTAGGGTTAGGGTTTCTCTTAGGGTTAGAGCTAGGGTTAGGGTTTCTCTTAGGGTTAGAGCTAGGGTTAGGGTATCTGTTAGGGTTAGACCTAGGGTTAGGGTTTCTGTTAGGGTTAGCCCTAGGATTAGGGTTTTTGTTAAGGTTAGACTTAGGGTTAGGGTTTCTGTTAGGGTTGCAGCTAGGGTTAGGGTTTCTGTTAGGGTTAGAGCTAGGGTTAGGGTTTCTGTTAGGGTTAGAGCTAGGGTTAGGGTTTCTGTTAGGGTTAGAGCTAGGGTTAGGGTTTCTGTTAGGGTTAGAGCTAGGGTTAGGGTTTCTGTTAGGGTTAGAGCTAGGATTAGAGTTTCTGTTAGGGTTAGAGCTAGGGTTAGGGTTTCTGTTAGGGTTAGAGCTAGGGTTAGGGTTTCTGTTAGGGTTAGAGCTAGGGTTAGGGTTTCTGTTAGGGTTAGACCTAGGGTTAGGGTTTCTGTTAGGGTTAGAGCTAGGGTTAGGGTTTCTGTTAGGGTTAGAGCTAGGGTTAGGGTTTCTGTTAAGGTTAGAGCTAGGGTTAGGGTTTCTGTTAGGGTTAGAGCTAGGGTTAGGGTTTCTGTTAGGGTTACAGCTAGGGTTAGGGTTTCTGTTAGGGTTACAGCTAGGGTTAGGGTTTCTGTTAGGGTTACAGCTAGGGTTAGGGTTTCTGTTAGGGTTACAGCTAGGGTTAGGGTTTCTGTTAGGGTTAGAGCTAGGGTTAGGGTTTCTGTTAGGGTTAGAGCTAGGGTTAGGGTTTCTGTTAGGGTTAGAGCTAGGGTTAGGGTTTCTGTTAGGGTTACAGCTAGGGTTAGGGTTTCTGTTAGGGTTAGAGCTAGGATTAGAGTTTCTGTTAGGGTTAGAGCTAGGGTTAGGGTTTCTGTTAGGGTTAGAGCTAGGGTTAGGGTTTCTGCTAGGGTTAGCCCTAGGATTAGGGTTTTTGTTAGGGTTAGACTTAGGGTTAGGGTTTCTGTTAGGGTTAGAGCTAAGGTTAGGGTTTCTGTTAGGGTTAGAGCTAGGGTTAGGGTTTCTGTTAGGGTTAGAGCTAGGGTTAGGGTTTCTGTTAGGGTTAGAGCTAGGGTTAGGGTTTCTGTTAGGGTTAGAGCTAGGGTTAGGGTTTCTGTTAGGGTTAGAGCTAGGATTAGAGTTTCTGTTAGGGTTAGAGCTAGGGTTAGGGTTTCTGTTAGGGTTAGAGCTAGGGTTAGGGTTTCTGTTAGGGTTAGAGCTAGGGTTAGGGTTTCTGTTAGGGTTAGACCTAGGGTTAGGGTTTCTGTTAGGGTTAGAGCTAGGGTTAGGGTTTCTGTTAGGGTTAGAGCTAGGGTTAGGGTTTCTGTTAGGGTTAGAGCTAGGGTTAGGGTTTCTGTTAGGGTTAGAGCTAGGGTTAGGGTTTCTGTTAGGGTTACAGCTAGGGTTAGGGTTTCTGTTAGGGTTACAGCTAGGGTTAGGGTTTCTGTTAGGGTTACAGCTAGGGTTAGGGTTTCTGTTAGGGTTACAGCTAGGGTTAGGGTTTCTGTTAGGGTTAGAGCTAGGGTTAGGGTTTCTGTTAGGGTTAGAGCTAGGGTTAGGGTTTCTGTTAGGGTTAGAGCTAGGGTTAGGGTTTCTGTTAGGGTTAGAGCTAGGGTTAGGGTTTCTGTTAGGGTTACAGCTAGGGTTAGGGTTTCTCTTAGGGTTAGAGCTAGGGTTAGGGTTTCTCTTAGGGTTAGAGCTAGGGTTAGGGTATCTGTTAGGGTTAGACCTAGGGTTAGGGTTTCTGTTAGGGTTAGCCCTAGGATTAGGGTTTTTGTTAAGGTTAGACTTAGGGTTAGGGTTTCTGTTAGGGTTGCAGCTAGGGTTAGGGTTTCTGTTAGGGTTAGAGCTAGGGTTAGGGTTTCTGTTAGGGTTAGAGCTAGGGTTAGGGTTTCTGTTAGGGTTAGAGCTAGGGTTAGGGTTTCTGTTAGGGTTAGAGCTAGGGTTAGGGTTTCTGTTAGGGTTAGAGCTAGGATTAGAGTTTCTGTTAGGGTTAGAGCTAGGGTTAGGGTTTCTGTTAGGGTTAGAGCTAGGGTTAGGGTTTCTGTTAGGGTTAGAGCTAGGGTTAGGGTTTCTGTTAGGGTTAGACCTAGGGTTAGGGTTTCTGTTAGGGTTAGAGCTAGGGTTAGGGTTTCTGTTAGGGTTAGAGCTAGGGTTAGGGTTTCTGTTAAGGTTAGAGCTAGGGTTAGGGTTTCTGTTAGGGTTAGAGCTAGGGTTAGGGTTTCTGTTAGGGTTACAGCTAGGGTTAGGGTTTCTGTTAGGGTTACAGCTAGGGTTAGGGTTTCTGTTAGGGTTACAGCTAGGGTTAGGGTTTCTGTTAGGGTTACAGCTAGGGTTAGGGTTTCTGTTAGGGTTAGAGCTAGGGTTAGGGTTTCTGTTAGGGTTAGAGCTAGGGTTAGGGTTTCTGTTAGGGTTAGAGCTAGGGTTAGGGTTTCTGTTAGGGTTACAGCTAGGGTTAGGGTTTCTGTTAGGGTTACAGCTAGGGTTAGGGTTTCTGTTAGGGTTAGAGCTAGGGTTAGGGTTTCTGTTAGGGTTACAGCTAGGGTTAGGGTTTCTGTTAGGGTTACAGCTAGGGTTAGGGTTTCTGTTAGGGTTAGAGCTAGGGTTAGGGTTTCTGTTAGGGTTACAGCTAGGGTTAGGGTTTCTCTTAGGGTTAGAGCTAGGGTTAGGGTTAGAGCTAGGGTTAGGGTTTCTGTTAGGGTTAGAGCTAGGGTTAGGGTTTCTGTTAGGGTTAGAGCTAGGGTTAGGGTTTCTGTTAGGGTTAGAGCTAGGGTTAGGGTTTCTGTTATGGTTAGAGCTAGGGTTAGGGTTTCTGTTAGGGTTAGAACTAGGGTTAGGGTTTCTGTTAGGGTTAGACCTAGGGTTAGGGTGTCTGTTAGGGTTAGAGCTAGGGTTAGGGTTTCTGTTAGGGTTAGAGCTAGGGTTAGGGTTTCTGTTAGGGTTAGACCTAGGGTTAGGGTTTCTGTTAGGGTTAGACCTAGGGTTAAGGTTTCTGTTAGGGTTAGACCTAGGGTTAGGGTTTCTGTTAGGGTTAGACCTAGGGTTAGGGTTTCTGTTAGGGTTAGACCTAGGGTTAGGGTTTCTCTTAGAGCTAGGGTTAGGGTTACTCTTAGGGTTAGACCTAGGGTTAGACTTTCCAGAAACTTTCCGGCAAGATACTTGTCCGGAAAAGCCTCATTACTAGTCTTATTACATCTTAGTACGCATTCCTGTGTGGAGAATATTATTTAATGTCTGATTGTCATTTGCTTTCTTACTGTCATTTGTATTCGTTATTGATTAATTTGGGATATTTATATAGCACCTATTAAAGGTAATCTACTCAGGAAATTAGATGTTATCTGCTGATCACTGGGTTAGTCATGAAAAGCCCATATTTGAGGTATTGACCATTGAAACAGTCTTCTGCATGAGCTTTTATCGTGGCTGACGGGTCATTCTTTTATTTGCAGAGTTCGTTGAAGCGTGTCTGCGATGTGACGTCGATGATGCCAAGCGTATCGCGATGGATCCGGGTTTCACGCTGCAGGAAGTTGTACAGATCGTCGATGCGTTTCGATCGGATCAACTGGATCTCTTGTACAGGTGATTGCTTCACCTTGATCTCATGCTCAGGTGGGGCCAGTACAATAGTACAATAGTGCATCCTTACCTTGCCTTAGTCCTTCCACGCACTGACAGGTCCTCCACACCACTCTGTCCTCCGCAGTCCTTTCAACCTCTTCCCACGTCATTCGATCGTTCTCCAGATCCTGTGCGACCGTGTCTCGCCAAGTCTTTCTCGTCCTTCGGCGTTTTCTCTTCCATCCTGGATTCCAGTCCAGTGTGTGTTTTGGAATTCTTTCGTTGTCCGATCTGTATATATGACCCACCCAAACACGATCTCTTCAACATATCCTACATTTTCTACATAGATATTCTCTTTCCTTAAATATCTTCATTTTTTAATAGCTTTCAAGGTTTTTTTAAAATTTGTCTGTGTTATGGTTAACTTACAGGTATCCTGAGTTTCTAAAGCTGATAGTTTGTATGGGTGTCAAACATGGGCAGGAGGGGACAAAATGCAAATGTCACGGTTAAATTCTTTAGTAAGTGCTTGGAAATACGAAGCAGGAAATTAAGAGCATGGGTGTTTTTGATAGAGGTTTCGTAAATTTCCCAGTTTCACTGTGTATTGCAGGCTGTCTGTTCAGTTGGTA
Organism: Lumbricus terrestris; assembly: GCA_949752735.1. Lineage (NCBI taxonomy): Eukaryota > Metazoa > Annelida > Clitellata > Crassiclitellata > Lumbricidae > Lumbricus > Lumbricus terrestris. Next base: position 18,619,696 of record OX457050.1, read on the forward strand.
TAGCTAAGATTTATGTATTCTGTAATCTGAGTTCCTGTAAATTGTTTCAACTGCATAATTGTGCATAATTGTACGGTTGCGGTCTGTCAACCGGATTGTGGATTAAACAAAAATTATTATTATCAAAAGTGCAAAGAAATCAATTAAAAACTCACAAGACTTAGTACTAGTTTAAAAATGGGTGTCCAGTTTACAGGGGAGGGGGAGATGACCCCTCTTGCCCATGTTTTCGGGCATCCATGGCATTGAATGTGCAACATATGGATCTGTCACGTGTTTTAGAGCTAATATTTAAGAATATTAGCGTCACTTGTTTTAACCCTTTAATGACCAGCTCCAATGGTTTCCCAGTCACTCTTGAATGCTCTCATTATTGAAGTCTTAAGATTTAGTGAAAGTGATTCTCAGTATATTGTTTGGTTTGTGGATTGCCTAAGCCTAATATTACCTGCGTTGTTTCTGTTGTTTGCAGAGCGTGTGACCAAGGCAACGAGGCAATGTGTGAGTTTCTGCTGCAGTATGGCGCTCCTGTTGTACCGAACAATAAAACGGGACAGAATTCATTTCACGTCTCCTGTCTTTTTGGTCACGTCAGCTGCGCTCGTCTGCTGTTACAGGTCAGCTAAACAGTTTATTTTTATGCAATTGAATTCATTGCTTTATAAACTAGAATATGTATGCTTGACTGTTATGCATGAAAGCATCTAGACAGGTTTTTTAACCCTTCACCAACCAAGGTTGTAGGATTTCTTCAATTCCATTTAATACGCTTTGGTCGGTAAAGGATCAATGCAAAAATCCCCTCAACAGATTGAAAACCATTCTCTTTGATTGTGGCTTGGTGCTATCTGGTCGGAAGCGCCTCTTAGGAGTTGCTCTGAAGTGGTGTTATATAAATTCACGATTACAATTACAGCTTTCTTCTTCTGTTTGCAGCAACATCCTGATCTAGTGAACATTGCAACCTACGAAGGCAGCCTCCCAATCCACCTGGCCTGTCTGCTTGGCCAAATGGACATAATAAAATTCCTTCTCGCTCAATGCGCTCGCCGTTCTCTCGAGCAGACGTCAAACGTCGATTACGCGGCCGATTCCGTCTCTCTCATGATCAACACTCGTGACGCTTTCGGCCAGACTCCCCTACACATCGCCGCGACCAACAAACACGTGACGCTCGTGCAGTATCTGCTCAACGGGCGACTAATCGTCGGTTCTGGGGAGTCGTCGTGGCGTAGAGCAGAGTCGGGGCTCGGAGCAGAGTCAGGGGAAGCCGAGGACAGCTCTTCGCAGACGTCATGCAACGAGTCAAATCAGGTGGAGGGTGAGAAGTCTAACACGGCTGAGGATTTGCAGCTCCGGTTTACGGTTGAAGTGGATGCGGATGACCTGGAAGGAATGACTCCGTTCCATCTGGCCGTGATGGGCGACGGAAAAGTCGCCTACTACGACATCGTCGACATTCTCCTGCGGAACAAGGCCGATCCGAACCGCCCGATTCGAACGTTGAGCGGAATAACGCCGGCCATCATGGAAGCAGTCCAGCGCTCCGACCCAGTGCTCCTCGACCTCCTACTCGGCCATGGAGCAAAGGACGAGCAGCTTCGGGTGCTCAAGACCGCGATCATGCTCCGTGACGACGACTCGGTGAGTCGCATAATCCAGCATCGGACTTACGTGGAGTCGGAATTTAAAGTCGGGCACAAGCAGCTGGTCGAGCAGCTGAAGCAGAGAAGTCTCGGACTGGAACTGGTGGCTAACATTCCGGAGCCGTTCGCCGTTATGATCTGCTGGCACGGACTTGCGCTCCAGAAGATCGCTCTGTCGTGGCTTCAGCTTGCGTGCGAGCATCAGTTGCGTCGTCTTCGATCTTTCACGGATGAGATCCGCGACGCTCGATCGCTCTGCTCGCTTTTTATTACGAGGATCGACGTCTCGAACAATCATCTCTCGGTTTTGCCGAGCTTTCTTTTTTCGCTGCCAAATCTAAGGATTCTGAATGCGTCTTATAACCAGGTGAGTTTTGCTTCTTAGTTTGTGAATGTTCCATACAGCTTGGCACGGTCTTTTGATCAATACAGCTTGGCACGGTCTTTAGATCAATACAGCTTGGCACGGTCTTTTGATCAATACAGCTTGGTACAGTCTTTAGATCAATACAGCTTGGCACGGTCTTTTGATCAATACAGCTTGGCACGGTCTTTTGATCAATACAGCTTGGTACAGTCTTTAGATCAATACAGCTTGGTACAGTCTTTAGATCAATACAGCTTGGCACGGTCTTTAGATCAATACAGCTTGGCACGGTCTTTTGATCAATACAGCTTGGCACGGTCTTTTGATCAATACAGCTTGGTACAGTCTTTAGATCAATACAGCTTGGCACGGTCTTTAGATCAATACAGCTTGGCACGGTCTTTAGATCAATACAGCTTGGCACCGTCTTTTGATCAATACAGCTTGGCACGGTCTTTTGATCAATACAGCTTGGCACCGTCTTTTGATCAATACAGCTTGGCACGGTCTTTTGATCAATACAGCTTGGCACGGTCTTTTGATCAATACAGCTTGGCACGGTCTTTTGATCAATACAGCTTGGCACGGTCTTTAGATCAATACAGCTTGGCACCGTCTTTTATATCCATATAGCTTGGCACTGTCTTTGGTTTGATGTTGTGTAAGGTAATGCGGTTTTGTGTAGTAAGTTATCTTCCTGACTGGTTTGAAAGACATTCGCAGTTTTTTTTGTCTTTGTAGAATTTAAAGCAATGCTGTTTTGTTTGGTTGCAATCTTGGACTCACTAGTCCATTGTATTTTTACTTGTATTAACCTTTCTCTATAATGGGGTTATGCTTCTATAATAGTTGTCGTACCAACTATTAGACTAAAATCAAATTGCGTTGGTGTATGAAAGTTGGTCGAGTTTATTGCAAGCATTAAGACTAGATTCTAAGACAAGTGAATTGGAGTTATGGTGCTTTGTGCTGCATTCATTCATCATAGGATTTTTATATCTATAGCACCTTTCATGGCTACTAGTGAGGAGTGCTCTTTACCCAACCTTGGAACATCGTCATTGGGAAGGCTTCATTGTGATTACTTTGCAATGTCAGCTAGAGAAAATATTTAAGACGTTCAAGTTAACTGTGATCTGACTTTCTTTCTCAGATTCGAGCGATCACAAAAGTCTATAACTCTGGGACCTTGGACCGAGACAGTTCCGCCAGTCTGCCGGTCGACTTCCAGCTGGAAGACTTCGACAACGACATCGACACGGACTGTCCCCAACTCGAGGACGTTAATCTCCAGAAGAACCAGCTGTTCGTCCTTCCGACGGCCATCTTTAAATTGCCGTCACTGAAGCGTCTCAACGCTTCCGACAACCAGATCTGCAGTCTTCCGTTTGCCATGTGGATGAACTCGTCACTCGTCGACCTCAACCTTTCCAACAATCGTCTGGATTCGCTTCCATGTTTCCCAGACAACAACACGTGCTATGATAGTCGAATGGAAAACGGTTATTCGCCGAGATTGACTCCCACTTGCGGTCTGTTGGAGCCAGGAAACAGTCCGACGTCAGCGTACCAGTGGGACACGGACTCTGCGAGTGTGAAGGAGTTTCTGAATTCTTCAGCGTTTAGCGAGGAACCGTCGGATCGGAAACAGGAATACACGGTCATTCCGACAACGTATATCAACTGCTGGCAGGAGAGGGTTCATGTGGAGTTGGCTCCGGTCAGCGGTCAGGTCGACGAGAAGAAATCCGAGCGGCACTCCCAGCTGAAGGAGCTGAATCTTTCTGGGAATCAGCTGGAAGAGCTGCCGCACGGTCTGCCGTGCCTTGTGCCTCGTCTGGAAAAGCTGTCCGTGGCCGGCAACCGCCTGACGCAGATGGGACACCCGGAAATGTATCCGTCCAGTCTGAAGTCTCTGGATCTCTCGCAGAACCAGATCTGCAACGAGATGGGATTCGGAAAGACGCCTGCCATCGGCATTAAGGACGGTGCGTCGCCGAGCGCACGGTCTTCCAGCATCTGCTACAGTCCTTTCCAGTCAAAGAGGTGATGTCAGCTGAACTTTCGTCTGATTTTAGTAACAATCTTTCCCATCAAAGAGATGATCTGACTTGAGTAAACTTAAAACTGTTCTTTTTGGGCGCGCTGGAGTCGAGAGCGCCTCTGAGTAGTTTTTCTTGAAGGAGCGCTATATAAATGTTCGAATGAATGAATGAATGAGTAACATGCGAAGTAGTATTCAAAATCGATTTTGATGCCATTTTCGTTATTCGATTCCGAATATATCCCTTTATCGCCCGGCAAAATTGCAGAATAATCCATTCGTGGTTTCTGAGGGCTTGGATGTAGCGAATATTCTTTTAAAGTTTTTATTTGTTTCTCTCACTCTAAACTAATTAAATAATCGGACGGCTATAGCTTTAGTTAGGAAAAGATATTTTCATTCATTAAACAGTATTTTGAAGCAGAACCAATGTATCACCCAGTATTTTGAAGCAGAACCAATGTATCACCCTGGGACTCTACCACGATCCTTCCTTACTAAACTTAAAACTGTTCTTTTTGGGCGCGCTGGAGTCGGGAGCGCATCTGAGTAGTTTTTTTCTTGAAGGAGTGCAAAAAAATGTCCGAGTATAAATGTCCGAATGAATGAATGAATCACATGACTGAATAAAAAAGGTCGGAAACTTACATTTGATGAAATTTTCAGCCCTTGTGTCACATGCCAGAAACTTTTTTATTTATTTTTTCTTTATCCAGTGTTCTGCCGTTGATGACGCTGTCAGCGTCAAATCCAATGCTGCGTCGTCTGTCGTCATCGACGTTGTCATCGTCGACGCCTTCTCTGACATCGCTGGTGTCGCAGCTGTCGCCGTGGCATTGTCATCATCGTGCTCACCGACATTTTGTTCGACTGAAGGCGCTGAAGATGGACGGCAATCGGCTGACGAGGTTCATTGTTCGAGTGGAGACAATGGCAGGAGGCGAGGGCAACATGCGACATGGTTCTCCGGTGGATGGAAGCCAAAGTCCAGCATCCACTTCGTACGACTACCCTCTCTCGAGGACGCCATCATCTGTACGTGGCAGCATTACATTAATGTTAATACCAGTTCTCCTTTCAGTGGAACTTCTAAGTTATAATCACTCTAAACTAATGAAATAATCAAATGAATAACTTCAGTTAGAAAAAAAGATATTTTCAATTAGCCATTGCAGCATATGACTGAAGAAAAAGGTCAGTAACCGACATGTGACGGATTTTGAGTTCCTGTGGCGCACGGAGCTCGAAATAGAGAGGGAAGAGACACTGAAGCAAACAGCAACTTGGAGGAAATTGAGCTACTTCGGCCATGTGATGAGATCTAACGGTTTGGAAAAGGAGCTGATGACGGCTTGCGGTGAGGGAAGGAAGAGACGCGGAAGACCAAGGAAGAGATGGTTGGATGAGGTACAGGAAAAGTCTGGCATGAGCCTGGAGCAGCTAAGAGAGGCAACAAGAGAGAGGAGACACTGGAGAGGATACATCAAAAACTGTCGCCAGAGTTCTAAGAGCTGACGGCACCAGGTGACCAGGTGGCATACATGGCCATTGTTTGGCTGGCTAATGATTTGGCTGTCTAATGGTTTGACTGGCTGATTGTTTGACTGGCTGATGGTTTGACTGGCTGATGGTTTTATTGTCTGATGGTTTGACTGGCTGATGATTTGTCTGACTGATGGTTTAACTGGCTGATGGTTTAACTGACTGATTGTTTGACTGACTGATGGTTTAATTGTCTGATGGTGTGTTATTTTGTTGCTCAGCACACAGACAAGCAGAAGAAGAAGCTGAAGCCAGAGAAAGTGGATGTGAGATCGAGAGAGACAGAGCTGCTCTATCCAAACCTCATTCTCTTGGATATTAGCAATAACAACATTGAAACGCTGCCGTCCGACATCTGTGACCTGACCCAGTTGGCTGAACTGAAGATCTCCTCTAACCGAATTAAAGAGGTACGTGTTGGATGAATTGTCTGCCATGGGGATTTAAACTTGCCTTCGAAAGTGACTCTGCTTGGATCCTTTTAGGTTACACTCCAGGCAGGGAATTCTTGGGTTCTGATGATGATGATGATGATGATGGTGGTGGTGGTGGTGGTGGTGGTGGTGGTGGTGGTGGTGGTGGTGGTGGTGGTGGTGGTGGTGGTGGTGGTGGTGGTGGTGGTGGTGGTGGTGGTGGTGGTGGTGGCCAAGGGCGGATACAGAAATTTTCATAGGGGTGCCAAAATTTTGGTCCTGGGACAGGGAAAACATTTCGGATTGGTCACCGAAAAATCTGATGACCTTTTTTTGTCATTTGTATAATTCCCAAGGAAAAGATACCGTTTTATCCATCAAAATAGTTGATGACCTTTTTTCTTCCTTTTTTCTAGTCGTACAGTGTTCTTATGCCCCTGTGCATGGACCTCGTGAGGCGTGGGGAGGCCTACGAAACTGTGCTCATAGGGGTGGGGCCACATCAAATTTCCGAGCCAGAATACCTAGTAAAAAAATAAAGAAATTTCTGAATGGGGGGCCATGGCCGGATTGGCTCCCCCTGGCTCCACCCCTGGTGGTGGCGGCAGTGGTGGTGCGGGTGATGGTGGTTGTGGTGTTATTGATGATGATGATTTTGATGTTGATAATAAAAAGTAATGTTGTCTTGCAGTTGCCTCCTGAGATGGGTGTGATGAAGAAACTGTGGTACTTGGACTTTTCCGGTTGTCCAGTGGAAGCCACGCTTCGTTCGTTGCTCGGAGAGAAAGCCACGCGAACGATGACCGTCATCAGTTACCTGAAGTCCATCAGAGAAGAGTAAGAAGCACGATTTGGCTGCTTTTGAGTTTTAGGAACACATTGCATGTGAATTGTGAGAGCTCTGAAATGACTGAATGACTGAAACCCATTGTCACTTAGTTCATGTATGAGTGTGTGTGTATGTGTAGTTGCAGTTTAATGTCACTGTGTGGTGACAAAGACCATAAGCGTTGCCCTCCTCCTTTATCCAGGCTTGGGACTGGCACTGGCAGAGTGCAACCAAGGCGGAGTTAATGTATGAGTGATTGTCTCTGGTGCGATTGTCTTGAGCAAGTCACTGGGACAAGTGGAGTTTTAATAATACTTTTCTATTCATTCAAGCTGGCAAGCATGCAGTAAGATTCCAAGATATAATTGTAACGGAGTCGAACTGTAAGATATGCTAGCCAGCAAGGTGTTCATCTGTCCTAAGTTCGCTAATTTTTCAGTTATCCCTGGGTGAAAGACTAAGCCACCCTTATCGGCTAGCGAGTATCAAGCCCTCGTTTTTATGATCTTCATGCCAGCGTGTTACCAATCAGCCATCACCCCCTGCCCATGTGACGTATGTGTTTATTATTTATAAGACAATCTTTTCTAATCTAGAGATAAGTAAGCTTGAGGGTGAACCACAAATAATTTAATCCAACAGGTGTATTCTCCGACTCTATTGGAACTCATTCATTCATTCAAGTCTTTATATAGCGCCTCTTCAAGGAAACTACTCAGAGGCGCTCCCGATTCCAGCATGGCCAAACAGAACAGTTTTTAAGTGCTTATAGAATGTGATGAATCTGATGCCTTATGATTATTATGAAAGCCTATAAAAGTCATTAATTAGGTTATACTAGATTAGATTAGATTGACCAGTATTTTGATCTTTTCAATTGTGTTTACGTAGCAACTGTTGCTATATACTGTTTGAAAGTTCACTTTCTGCAATGCAGGTGGCATGGGAGCACGCCTGATTGTAACCCTCTTTTTTATCGCAGAATTCCTTCTTGGAATTAATTCATTGATCTATTTAATGATTGATGTTATTTAACTTCTTGGTACAAACACTGTAAGTTAATCATGCTTGTCTTTCTGGGCAAACATTTGACAGTTTGGTTGGTGCAATTGTTTTATTGCAGAGCAAAGCCGTTTAATCGAATGAAGCTGATGTTTGTCGGAAAACAGGGAATTGGAAAGACGTCCCTGCTCAGTCAACTTCGCTATCATGCGGGAGACCGTAACAGATTTACAGTGAGTTGGAAGAAAAGCATTTGTTTCTTGGTTGTTCTTTGTATTTGCTTTTTATAGAAGCTGTCAAGTGGCAATACTTTGCCTGCTTTATGTCTATGATCTCTAATCTAGAGCTATAATGTCTGTATACAGAGATATCATATTTATGAAAATTGTTCTTTGTCAGCATTACTAATGTTATTTAGTTTTCATGGACACACTTATGTTGCACTTTTTCGGCTTATTTATGGGTTGTTGAGTTGCCTTTTGTGTTGTTTCAGTGGATTAGTTTGTCTAAATGCAGAATTTATGCTATAATTTCTAGCATTTTAGAGTTCGGTTAGCTACAGTTTGAATGTCAGATTTGTTATTCATTTCTGCTACAGATTTGTATATTTTGATAGAAGGTGCTTTTTCTGTCATCTTGGCCTACATGACTTCACAAGCGAAGATGGGCTTTCTAATGTTGGGCTAATCTTGGAAAGTCCTTCAATTCATCAGTCTTTCTCTATACTCTAACTGTCTTAGAGCTGTTAGAAAGCTCTATTTCAATGCCTCTGAGATATCAGTTGAAACTGTAGTTGTTATTAGAAAATTGTATGTTTAATTAGAGAATGTAAAGCTGGTGTTGATTTTTTTCTAGCACTGGGCACAGCGAATGGGTCATGAAATGAAGGACAAAGATCTGAAAGGGGAAAACATCTCAACGGTTGGTGTTGACATTGGGACGTTTGAAATCCAACGAGGCAACGACAAGGTTGTCTTCAGCACCTGGGACTTTGGAGGACAGGTAATCGGTTACTTAATTTTGTCAAATATCTAATTTTGTTTCTTTTATTTAAGTAAATAATTAAGTAAGTATTTTCTTTATTGCTTCAAAAATCATTATAATACATTGAAGTAATAATTGGTAATAAATGGTACAATTTAAATCACAAGTTGAATTAAATGACTAGATATCTATCTATCTGTCTATCTATCTATCTATCTATCTATCTATCTATCTATCTATCTATCTATCTATCTATCTATCTATCTATCTATCTATGTAATAATATTGGCATCATGCAAGAATGACACAATGGCAGAACAATGGGGCGATCCAGTTACTTAGTATTTGTAAAATATTTTATAATTTGGTTTCTTTTATTTAAATCGCAAAATTGCAGGAGGACCTTTAGAGTAAAAGTGACTCATAGGCCTTAAGCTTTTTTAAAGCTTGCTGCGAATACATTGTATATATATTATCATTAGATTTTAAGATTTACTTCTGTATTTGTTTCAAAACAATAAGAATTGTGATTTCGGTTGCATTGCATGGCCAGGTAACCAATCACTCATGGACTGGTAATGACCCATCATGAATCATAGTCTGAATACGAATGACTTGCTTCAGATCACTTCGCTGCATATATCTGAAAATAGCAATGTACCGGTAATGCAATGGAATATTTTTATCCGAAGTACTTTTGGACTTGTGTTTCAATTGTAAAAATACTCGTTTTTTAAATTAGAAAGAATACTACGCAACGCACCAGTACTTTCTTTCGAAACGATCGCTCTATCTTGTCATCTGGAGAGTAACGGATGGAGAAGATGGTGTTAACGAGATTCTTCGCTGGCTCATCAACATTCAGGTTCGGCCATTTTGAAATACTTCAAAATGAATTTCTGCTGAATTGGGTTTGATATGATGTAGCTTTTGCAGTGTATTTAGTTAACTGATTGCTTGATTATGTTGAGACAATGCAGAACTGTAGAGGATTGTAAGTAAGTGTAATTACTTTACGTTTACGTTCGATCATTTATGTTGTGTTCCGTTATTGGATGCCTCATGCATTAGACACTGGTGAGTTATGGTGCCAGTAGTTTTATCAGACATTTGTTCACTTATATTAAGTTTCTCCTGATGAGAGCTTTTAGGATGGATGCATGCATTTGCTGGATGAATAATTGTAGAGAAATCAAAAGTTGTTGGCTTGGGTGCCCACACAAAGGGGCAATAGGTAGCAATTTACCCTTCCCCGCCCCCATGGAAAATTGACACCTGTTTTTTTAACTACTACGTTTTGATCCTTAACAAATTTCCTGAAACTAAAGCACTAATGATTCTTAATAATACACAAAGTGAAACTGAGAAATTTACATTTAGAAATCTCTTTGAGAAATATCCAGGAAACTCTGCTTTTCATTTCAAGCTCTAATTGTTGAAAAAAATTACCTCAACCTCGGTGCTTTGCCGCTCCTATAAAAAAATGTCTGCGGTCATATGTGAATGTGCCATTCTGCGAAGGTATCTTCAATTTCTTTTTGTTTCATTATCGTGCATTTGTGAGGGTGACTTTTTTATGGCTGTCAGGCAAGAGCTCCAAACTCACCCGTCCTCATCGTTGGGACTCATCGCGATGCGCTGCGTAAGAACTTTCCAAAGACGTACCTGGAGAACCTCGGTGAACTCATTGAACGGAAATACATCCAGGTCACTGATCCGGATAAGCTCGGGCTTCCCAGGGTCATGGGTCACATCGAGGTCAGCTGCAAGGGCGGCCTGATATCAAGAACATACGTTTCGCAGCTTGTCGATATGATTTGGAAGGTAGCCAATGAAGAAAACCAGCCAGGTCTTCATCTGTCATTTCTTTCCAAATGTTTGCTTATATACGTCTTTACGGATACACATTTGTGTTTTACCTGGCTTGCTGTGCCATTTCCTGTGTCAGATATGTAATGTAATTGAGCATATTCATATAGCATCTGTTCAAGATATCTACTCGAATGCTTGCCTATGCGTTGCTGAATATTATTAATTACGAAAGAGTTTTTGCATCAGTTCAAATTATGTTAGATATGTTAGCGCATGCTTTACAGCAGCAAAAGAAGGGTGGTAGGTTAAAATGAAATATGAAATCGAGGATAAATGCTTTAGATAACCTACGATCATAGCTTGGCAGTCAGAAAGTTCTTGCTTTAGGAAAGACAAAACAGTGGCCTGAAAATGTGTTGTGCAATCTTCCTTTTTTGCATTTAATCTCTCCTATTTCCCCTCTTTTTCCTGCCCTTCTGTGTCTCTCTGTTTGTTTTCATCTCTCTCTCTCTCTCTCTCTCTCTCTCTCCCTCCCTCCCTCCCTCCCTCCCTCCCTCCCTCTCTCTCTCTCTCTCTCTCTCTCTCTCTCTCTCTCTCTCTCTCTCTCTCTCTCTGTATCTGTCTACATTTCTGTCTCTTCAATTTTTACCTTTTCTAAAAATGTGCTTCTGTCCACGTCATCTGATTTTGATTGCGCTGTATATCATTTTCTGTTGTGCTGCATGTTCAGAGCGGTGCTATTCATTTTGAAACTATAGGAAGTCCAGGAAGCCGACTTCTCGACCAACTAGTGCCAGCCAGCTATCTTCATCTGCAGGATGTCGTTGTGAAGGTGGCAGAAGAAAGGAAGCAGGAACGAAAGGATCCAGTTCTATATGGAGGACAATATAAGTGAGTTGTTGTGGGAATTATTGACTTCTATATGGAGGACAATTATACAAAGGAGTTCGTGTGTAAAATATATTGGCCTACTTCTATTTGGATGACAATACAAAGTGAGTTCTTGTGGAAAATATATTGGCCTTCCTCTATTTGGAGGACAGTACAAAGTGAGTTCTTGTGTAAAATATATTGGCCTACTTCTATTTGAAGGACAATAAAAGTGGATTCTTGTGGAGCATATTTACCAATTACCATACTTATTCACATCGTTTGTTTTTCAGTGAGCCATCATCTGTGTTTGCTCAATTATTAAATTGCTAGTTGATTTTGACTGAATAACACAATTTATGCTATTTACTAACTGCCGAAGCTACTTTTATGTTGAAAGATCTGCACTGACTGGATTGGCTGTCTGGAACGGGTATTGCACACTTTATGGTCATATCTCCAAATTTGGTCATGTCTCATATTATATGCAAGATGTCTTAATGAAGCAGATTGCCCACAGGGTCTGTGCGTTGGTTTGGCAGTGCATTGAGGGTCTGGCTCCTCGTATCTACGAGTATTTTTTTCTACCTCGAGTGTCTAGCGTCAATCCATCCTGGTTTTTGACGTATTTAATATTTTTAATTTGGCTAGAAGTTATATCTCTTAAGTAAACTTTACTTAGTTCTCGTATATATCACGGTAATTATATGAATTTGTTTGCAGTGCACCAGATAACAGGACATGGAATTAATTTATATTTTATTAATTATTTTGCTTAAATTGCTTTTAGGCATTTGGTGATTGGGAAGATGGAGGAAATGTTTGGTGTTAGCTTCCAGGACATAACGGAACTGAATCAGGCAACCCAGTTTCTCCATGAAAATGGTAATATAATCTAAAAATTGTGAAAGCATCAAAGTCTCCATAAAGTTTGATATCGAAAACAGTTTTCAAACTGACCAACTGACTGTTTATCAATTGTTTTATACCTTTTAGTCCTTCGTTTTCTGCATTACTCAGAGCAATCTCGGTGAAGTATTTATACTTGTTTAATTTGGTTGCAAAATAAGCCACTTTGATTAATTGATTTATTGAATTATTGATTGACTGATTGATTGATAAACATTGAATTAAGATGAATTTGCTCTGAACAAGAAAGTATTTAGTCTTGTCACTTCTATTGAATGGGAATGAAGGATTTGAAAATAGCATGGATGATTATATTCTAATTGAACCAAACCTACTGAGATCATATAACATGGATGAAGAAAAAGGGTTAATGAGAATGTGAATGAAGAGCATTAGTAGTGATATCTGTGATGATAAGGACGATGTTGTGATAAGGATTGGAAATGATGATGATGATGATGATGATGATGATGATGACGACGACGACGACGATGATGATTGATGACGACGACGACGACGACGATGATGATATTCTAATTGTTGATGATCTTGATCTTGATGATTGTTTGTTTCTGATTATTAGGCTTCTTTCTTTTTTTACTTGTAGGAATACTGTTACATTACGATGACATCAGCCTGCGTGATATCTACTTTCTCGATCCGCAGTGGCTGTGCGATATGCTGGCAAATGTCATCACGATTCGTGAAATCAACGGCCTTGTTCGATCTGGTGGGTGTTCGTTCTGTTGCCTATCCTCACTGCACTCTAATATTATTGTAACTAGTGACTTCGAGTAAGATGTGCTGTAAATGAACGTGGACATGGTTGACCTTTTCAAGATTATGTGAGCTGATGTGTAATATAATGGTAACATTTATATGTTATTTTATTATCTAAGATGATTCTTAGGGATGCAAGTGCATATTAAAGATGTGATTTTGCAAATCATGATATGCATGATATTGTAACTATTGTGCAAAACTCCTGTTAAACTTTCTAATCGGGGGTTTGTTATTCTGTATTGCATTTTTGGCTAGCCCAAGTTGTTTATGGAATGTAAAATGGTGCTGATGGACCTTAATTAACAGAAATGTAGAAGCATGAGAAATATGCTGGAAAGACCTTTCAGTACTGCATTTAATCACATGTCAGTGCTGTACGTTCCAGGTTGTTGATTCCTTCGCTCGTTCACCGGTTGTCCCTGTGTCTCGAGCTTCCACAGTCCTGCTTTAGAGCTTTGCTATTGTCTTTCTGTAATAAGTTACTTAGCATTGTCCGTAATGAACTTCTTGGGAACGCCTCTGAGGAGCTTCTCTTGAAGAGGCTCTAGATAAATTTGCGATTATAATTACGATTAGCCCATTCACAGATTGCAGTAAACTTACGATACAGCATTATATTGATTGTTTCGTGGCATTGTTCTTGGCTAGGACTGATGATGGCCGACGATCTGAAGCTGCTGTTTAAAGGCATTTCATTCCGATCTCAGGACATCAAGTCCTACATCGTCGACCTTCTCCAAAAGTTTGAGGTCGCTCTGCTCTGGAATGACACGAGTCTCATCATTCCGTCGCTTCTGCCAACCGATCGTGATCTCACTTCCGGCGCTCTCGCTCTTCCGAGGGGTGTCGTCGTGAGTCACACCTTTCCCCCTTTTCCCCTTTCAGTTCTGCAGACCGCTGCCATGTATAGACATCCGGTGGTTGATGCTATCGTGTAAATCGTGCGTCTGATTCTGTTTTTAGCGTCTCCCTGATTCTAATTTCCATATGGATTTTGACTTAAATGATGAGCTGCTTAAAAGATCTATAGATTAGATAGTGAATGCATTGAAATCTTGTGTAACTGTCTACAACTTGACTGACTGTCCAGTCTATTGTATTTCGTTTGACGCAATTGTGTCCAGTTAATTTAGTAGAACTGTTGCTTGTATCGTGATGTTTATTCTGCTTGCTTCTATTAATAACGACAATTTTTATGGTGCCGTAGCATGGCCTTATCGCTGCAGGGGCGCCTCACAAGCAGCTAACTGCGGGATAAGCAGTAAATTCAGAGGCGCTTCCAGTGCAAGGAGCTCCTTGATTAGGAAAAGTCTTAAGAGACTATAAGATAAGATCACAGAATGAGTTATAGCAGTACGGTCATTCGCAGCAAAGGGCCAACAGAGGCATAGGCACAATGCTGAGATGTGGCAGTCCAGCAAACAGCACAGTTTGAAAAAGCCCAAAAGTGCTCTGAACATGACTGTCTAAGGGATCTGAGCTTTGGTGACCACGCTTTCTCAGTGACCGGCCTCATATGCTGGAACAGTCTTCCTCCCGCCATGCAAGTGGCTGGCTTGGTTGACTCCTTCAAATCAGGACTCAAGACTTATTTATTTTGTGAGGCCTGTCTTGCAGTTAGTTGTATGTAAGGCGCTCTTGTAGTTGTGCTATGGCGTCGTAGAAATTGTGATTGTTATTGTTGTTATTATTGTCATTATTTTGCAGATGCACCGTGACAGCGCTAGAAAAGGTGTTGCTATTCTTTTCGCCAAGAGAACTATCTATAAGAAGCTAGATTAACTAACTGTAGAGCCGTATGGATGAATGGATTTACCAGGTGGATGAATGATGTTTTAAATCACTTATTGCCTTAATTTTGTGGCAACATAGCAAACACAGATACTGATTAATTGCTGTCTTTGTGTAGATTCCAGTTCAAGGCTTCAATGCGGCTACTTTGCAAAAGAGTTCATCGGCCAATTCGAGATCTGTGGACTGCGTCAATTCAAAAGACCAGAACTCGTTGAAAGCCAGCCACGGGATTGTTGCGAATAATCACTATTCGCCAGTGCCAACATTTCCAGTTGCGGCCATTTCTCCAACGGAAGAAACGACGGAAGAGCATGGTGGTTTCATTTCCGTCACAAACATCTTCAACCCTGCCATCTCAGTCGTGCGCTTGTACGTCTTGTCTTACTTTCCGTCCGGATTTTGGCCGCGACTTATAACCCGACTTCTGGGCGACTCGCGCTTCTCTGACATGCTGCTGTCGCTGTACGACTTCTCCGGACTTCCCTTAAGCTTTGAGAAACTGACGTCCATGGTGGGCATGGCTCCCTGCTGGAGCTGTTGGCAGACTGGTGCCACGCTACGACTTTTGGATGTGACTGTACTGCAGATTAAGGAAGTGACTGTCTACTCACCGGGGCTGTTTGACTATGCACGTTACAACCTGATGATGAAGTCCGAGGAAGATATCCACTGGAGTGGAATCAACACCGGCGGAATGTCCTTCCTGGAAATCCTCATTCCGAACGAGACGCTCGAAATCGAAGTGCCTGCTGGCTATTCCGGTCAGTTCGAAGGTCAAAAGTTCATCTTCTATCCGAACTGTCAGGTTGTGGCCTCGCTGCTTGCGAAGATCGTCGACTGCGTTGACCTACTTCTCGAAGACTGGTACCCCGATATCGGAATCCGTTTCACGCAGAACACGAGGGGCATGTACCTGATTACGAGACTGGTTCCGTGCACACGCTGTTTCCTTCAGCACTGCAACGCTCTGCAGAATGTGAGAAACGAGACCAGACGCGCCTCGGAAACAACCCATCTGCAGCACAGCCACGATGGGAGAGTTGATAGGACGTTGCAGTTGACTACGGAAAGGATGGGTCGGACGAAAAGCAATACTCAGTTGCATGGTGTTGTTGGTAGGGGGGTTCAATTGCAAGATGGCGTGAGGAGTTACTCGTGCGATCGAGAGGTGAAGAGAAACAGCAAGGAACGACCACGGAGCGGTGATGTCAGGAAAAGCTCACAGTAAGTGGTCACTATCTGAACATGTGCTGTTATGTGCATGCATCATTGCTTATATTGAACGTAGAAATATGTGAGGATCGATGAACACAGGCAATCAGTCTAGCAACAGCATTGAATGCACACTGTAGGGAGGCCAACAAGGACAGAATCACCGCAGTCAATCCGAAAACACAAAGGCATGAACAATTGTTATTGCTGTTGTTCTTTGAACAGCCGTACATGCTCTTGGTCCCGTTTGCTCGCACCTCCATCATGCAGTCGTGCTTTTTCTGTGGTTGGCCCGGTTATATGGAATGCCCTCCCACTCGAGCTGCGCCTGTTCCCTAGATCACTCTCCGACACATTCTTTAAGCATTTGAAAACTGTTCTGTTTGGCCGTGCTGGTGTCGGGAGCGCCTCTGAGTAGTTTCCATGAAGAGGCGCTATATAGATATTTGAATGAATGAATAATGTTCTATGTTCTCTCTAGAGGATTTTGAGTGGTACATTACATCAGTCGTGGCATTCTTGCTGGTTGTGCGTATAGTTGGGATGATTAATTATCTTATGATGATTATTGTTTTTATTATTAAATAAATTTGTAAAGCGTGCAAGGTTGCACCAAAATGTGAATCTGAGGCGCAGATAGTCAGCCACCAGCTGAAGGTGAGGTTAGAGATCTATGTGTTTGAAAGCCAAGGATCAGTGTTGCTTGATATCAATTAGGTTGCATGGCTCTGAGGAACGGAGTTGTTTGTCGTGGAGCGTGCACTGTTACACGGTGGAACAATGTCTTCAAGTCGCTCAACTCAACCGTATTGTCTTCTGCCCGAAACACGGCAACCTCGGGCCGTTCTTTGTCGCTAGTGACACCGGGCTCGTCTTTTCTGGTCACGTGGCCCCGGATACAGTACGTAACGCTAATTCATTCGAAGTCCTTGACTTTGTTGAAGTTAATTTTTATATTGTTATTGTAATTAGTAGCTTTTGTATTGTATTGTATTTGACAATTTTTGTAAATCGCTTCTTTCAGCAAGAGCTTTTCGGAAGCGCTTCCTGTGTGAGCGACGCCGAAAGAAAAGGCAGGATTTGAGTGGAGAGAAAAACTACCAGGGAGGATGATAGAGCAAACTGATGGGGGAGTCCAATTCTTAGGGAAGGACCTACGCATGTGAAGGATCTGGATTGACATGCGGAACAGGGAAGTAAAGCAGATCAGAATATCTTGGAGGATGTAGTGAGGTAGTGGAGAGGATGTAGTGAGGTGTTGTAGAGGAGTGAAGAATAAGATCCTGCCAGTGTGTACTGCCTAATGCACAAGACAGGTAAATATGGCGCTCCAACACCAAGTCGCATTCAGGTTAATATCATCAAGAAGATTAGTCCATAAGAAATCGAGACTGTAGCCTACACAGCATGTCAGGCAGAAAGGCATAAAACTGCAAGAGAATCACATATTTGATGATGCCATGAATTGTTGGTCGCTGTTTTAGGAGTTATATATTACAGTATGGCCATCCCGTTATCAAATGCTGCTTGTACTCTACTATAGTACAATGGTGCAATAAGCAACTTGTTTTTGACCATTGAGCGGCAATTGACACCTTGTATGATTTGGCAATGGCAATGTAGAAGTCGTTGGATTTAGATTCGATTGCTTGTCTACGCTGATTAGCTGTCTCTTATAATAGTAGTTATCTTCACTGGTGGTCATTCGGAGTTCATTGTCTCTGCTCCAGTTAAGCTAAGATCTCTTCTGATTTGCTCTTTTGCTTCTCCAGGTCTTCCAGGACATAGGGGATGACCTCCTCGTCGATCGGGACTCAGTTGTGCTCCAGAAGTTTCTCGGTAAAGGTGCCTTTGGAGCTGTCTTCTCCGGAACAATAGTACGCAAGGTTGGTTGACGTGGACTGCAATTACAGCGTTACAAAGTTAGAAATGATGAGTAAGCTCTTCCAGTTGTACATTGCGTGAGATTTATTTCACACGTTGTCTTCAGTTTTGGGATGTTTCAGAAGTTTCGGAACCTGGCAGTTCACGTCTGAGGACGAAACATAGAGCAATAGAGCATTCCCAAAGCTATTCAGTAATGGCACCCCTGGCTTTGTGAAGTTTTGCCGAACTTTTATGGTCTGGGCACATGAAGATTGTGTTATTCCTCTCCTTTGTTATGTCTTCTTCCTACCGACTACCGGGTACTTGTTTCTTTGCTGAGTTTGATATGGGGCAGAAATTTAAAAGAAAAATATTTCTGCCCATAGGCGATTCGAAATCTCAGTTGATGATCCGGCATACCAGTAAATTCTCTGGTGCATTTGTGGCATAAAATTATGTAATTCATTTGTCGTGTGTTTAGCTATGTTAATTGCATTTTTTAATCATCATAATATAGATCTGCATAAAAAATTTGTAATCTTCATTATTGTAATAATAATAATAATAATAATAATAATAATAATAATAATAATAATAATAATATGTAGTTAGCAATGAAGTCACTGAGGATCCTAAATACAAAAAGTTTTAATAATAATAGTAATGATAATGATCGTGATAAAAGCACTAGGTAATAATAATAGCATAAAGTTTTGACTACTGTACACCCCTCTGTCACAGTAAAATCTCTAAATATTTACGCATTCACAGTTGTCTTTGCTATGAATGCTCCTATAACTATTTAGCCATTTACCCATTTATGTATAATATGGAAAGAATGGTGCATGCTTCTAGTTCTTATGATACCGACTTTTAGAGTACAAGTGAAGTTGTGCCTGTCGCCTTGAAGATGCTTCAGCCAATAAAGCCGCTTCCTGGTGCCACTTATTCGCAGCAGCAGCTCTATCAGGTTTGTCATTGTTAAGACCAAAATTGCGTTTAATTGAATTATGCATTAGATTCATTAAATGCATAAATTTATCTATCGCCTCTTTAAGCGGGGCTGCTCAGAGGCACTCCCAACCTCAGCACAGCCAAATAAAACTGTCTTAAGATGATAGAGGAAAGCCTGATAAGGAATTGTAGAATGGAGGTTGGAATGGTCATTCCATTTATTGGATTCTTACATGCAGAAGAGGATTATCACTGATTAACAATCATTATTGCTGATGGATTATCACTGATTGACAATCATTATTGCTGATGGATTATCACTGATTAACAATCATTAAAGACCTGCCTTTTCTCTCGGAGTTGCACGCACTGGGAGCGCTTCTGAAAGGCTCTTGCTGCAAGAAGCGCTTTACAAATGGTCAGATACGATACGATACGATTATTGTTGATGGATTATCACTGATTAACAATCATTATTGTTGATGGATTATCACTGATTAACAATCATTATTGTTGATGGATTATCACTGATTAACAATCATTATTGTTGATGTGATTTTCTATGTTAGCAATGCATGTCTTGTTGTCTCAGTTTACATTTGACACTTTGTAGAATCATCTTTGCAATTTCATCTCTGCCTTTTAAAAATATTACGCAAACCGTATGAAATTCATGTGCAAATAGATCCATACATATGCAAGTACATTTCCTTCTTTTTAATTCCATAAGATCAATTACTGATGATAAAATCTAACTATCTGTTTGATGCAGGTTTTACAATTGACAAGATGGAGACTTGATTGAAACGATTAAATCTGAAGAAATGATAAATTGTAATTTGATTGAGTGGCTGTGCATATGTTGCAGATTGAGAAGGTACGGTGGGACAAAGAGCCGTTGAAGAACTGCTGTGAGGCGTACTTGAACGCTCGTAAGGAACTTGGGATTCTGCTGACGTTGCGTCATGAGTACATGGTTCCACTGGTCGGAGTGAGCGTCTCCCCACTCTGCCTGGTTCTAAGTCTGGCACCTCTTGGCGCTCTCGGCGACTTCCTGAGAAACTACCTGAACGCTGGTGCCAGGCTACCTGTGCCTGTCATTCATCAGATTATTCTACAGGTATTCAGTGAATGTGATCTTAACTCTGTTCAGTTAAGAGTTGACTTAAGGGAGTGAATGCTGAACAATACAGCTACTCAGAAGTGCTCCCAGTCCAGCCACGGCCAAATAAGACAGTTTTAAGTTCGAAAGGAACATATTGTGTGTGTGACTTCTAGGCACCAGGCAATGCACAACAGGTTCTAGGGCTAGGGCTATACTGGAAAAACCCCACTGCATTATGGTATGGCTTCCGATCTTTGCCTGAATCCGATACAAGGTCTTGCTCTTAGTTACTAAGTCCCTGCAGGGCTTAGCGCCTAAATACCTGTGCGACTTATGTGTGAGCCTCTTTCTGCAAGATCTTCACGCCCTCTTCGTTCTGCTGACCACTTTGATCTATTTGTGCCTAGATCACGAACCTCATTAACCCAACATCGGGCTTTTGCTAAATTGTTGGTCTTTTAATATGGAATCACCTTCGATCTAAAATTCGTGGCAGGATTCTTGTGGGAAATTCACATGCATCTTTTCGCTGCAATGCTTGCAGACTTTTCTCTTTTCATGGGCCTGTCACACTGAGAGCGCTTCTGAATAGCTCTGCTGTGATAAGCACTTTACAAATGCTTTATTAGATTAGATTTTTTAGATTAGATTAGATTAGTAGTTCATGAGCGAGGGACCAAGAGTTCCGCTTTGAACAGCATCAGCACACGTTTGGTTGACTTGTAGGTGAGTTCGGCGCTGCAGTACCTCCACTCCCAGCAGGTCATCTATCGCGACCTAAAATCGGACAACATCCTCGTCTGGTCGTTGCCTCCGCCTCATTCGTCCGATCGAATGCATCCGGTCGACGTGAAGCTGGCCGACTATGGAGTCAGCCGGTTGGTTCAGCCGTTTGGAATGAAGGGCTTTGCTGGAACGCTCGCTTTCATGGCGCCGGAGATTATTCGACACGGTGGTGACGAGACCTACACGGAAAAGGTCAGACCAAACGTCGAGTTGTATATGTCTAATCTTTGTTTGATTTCAAACTGTGACGATTGCAATTCATAGTATGACGGAAGATCACAAGTCATTATTACAGGAGTCGAATTTAAATGTCGGCAGCCAATGGGGGGGGCACCTGTCATGTCCTACTGCTCAGTTTGTTAACGCCATCTGCTGAATGGAAGGCTCATTTTGACCTTGAGAGGATTGTGGGATGCGATCCTACATCCATGCGCTCTTCATGCCAGAGCGTTGACCATTACCGTAGACCCCCTCCCACATTTTAGTTGTGCGCTTTACTTGTTTTCTTGTGTGATTACTTGTCTCTGCTGTGGTGTTATGCGCCGCAGGGGCATCGTATTTCGATGATGGTAGGGAATATGTGTTTGTTAACTTGCTCAATATCGTTGCGATGACACGTAAACTATCTTGGATAAATGTGGCCATAAGACAGTTATGCATAAGCACCTCTGAGTAGTGAGCTTGAAGGGGCGCTATAACAAGTGCACATACAAGCAAACAAACAAAACAAAGATTTTCAGGTCTTATGCTCAAAGCGATTTTAAATATTCAGCCATTGCAATTCTTCCCGCATGAAACTGGGTATATGCCCAAACCTAGGTATATACCTCCAGTGAGACCAGTTCTTTAAGATAAACTGCAGTTTTTTTTATGCAGAAAAGCATAGTCATGATTGTTCAGCTTAGTTATGACAAGTGTCATGATGTCTTCAGTTTCGGAAGTACCACTAAAACAGAAAGTGCAAGGCACCAGTGCTTTTTCTAGCATTTTTTAACATTTTAATGACAAGCATGTGCTAAAGGTGACTGGGAACCAAGGCAGATTGTTGTTAACTGTTAATGTCAAAGGTGTTACAGACATAACATGTGAAGAGCGAGATTGTCAGTTGACTGTGGGATTGGCTGTGCACATGCGCTGTTGAGTGAGTGGTAATAACAGTGAGGTTTCTTGAAGAGGCGCTATATAAATTCTCTAAATGAATGAATAAATGAATGAGCCATTCCCTCTCTGTGGCTGGTCCAACAACCTGGAACGAGCTTCATTTGACTTATGATACACCTCCAAAACTGCTCTCAGCTACTGCACCAACTGCTGAATGTTTTTTTCTTTTTGGCTGGTCTGGGAGCACCTCTGAGTAACAATCTTGAAGGGGCACCATATGAATTCAAATCCATATATTGATTGAATGATGACAATTCAATGATGATGATAATGATGATGATGATGATGATGATGACGACAATGATGATGACAATGATGATGATGTTGATATTGAATGATAAACGTGAATATAAATAATGCTATTGTTGTGCAGGTCGACTGTTTCTCGTTTGGTATGTTCGTCTACGAGCTGCTGCTGTTGCGAGCTCCGTATGACGACACCGGAAGTCCAGGTGGCACCAACATCAACATCAAGGGTCATGTGTTGGCCGGGGGTCGTCCAAAAATAACCAACAAGGTTTCTTCATCGTAGTGTTTTAATGGAATAAATAATTTTAGTTCTTCTCATTCTGCCTTTCTCATCCAAAAGTGAGTTTAGCATAACTTTCTTTACAGAAGATAAGTTTAACATAATTTTCTTTACAGAAAGTGAGTTTAACATAATTTTCTATACAGGAAGTGAGTTTAATGTAATTTTGTTGCAGAAAGCGAGTTTAACGTAATTTTTTTTGCTGAGAGTGAGTTTGACGCAATTTTTTGCAGGAAGTGAGTTTAACATAAATTTCCATACAGGAAGTGAGTTTAACATTGTTTTCTTTACAGGAAGTGAGTTTAACATAATTTTTTACATCAAGTTTGTCTAACTTAGTTTTATTTACCGAATGTGAGTTTAGCGTCATTTTCTTTACAGGAAGTGAGTTTAACATAATTTTTTACATCAAGTGAGTCTAACTTAATTTTATTTACCGAATGTGAGTTTAGCGTCATTTTCTTTACAGGAAGTGAGTTTAACATAATTTTTTATATCAGGTGTGTCTAGCTTAATTTTATTTACCGAATGTGAGTTTAGCGTCAATTTCTTTACAGGAAGTGAGTTTAACATAATTTTCTTGACAGGAAGTGAGTTTGCCGTCCAATATTCTTGACCTTATGACCCTGTGCTGGTCACCTGAACCTACTGATCGACCATCTATGACCGAGATCGGGACGTTTGCTCGCAGTGTTGAGTTTTCAACTCTACAGAACGCAGTTATGCTGGATGAGGATCAGCTGGATGTCGTCTGCTGTTGTACCGCTCCACGTACGTCGACTCCATCTGGTGTGAAAACCGGTAAGTGGTTGCAAGAAGGAAAGAGATGGATGATATTGCTCATTATGTGCAATTAGATTTATATAGACTGACGGAATACAGTTTTATTAAACCAGAACCAGGCTTTTAATTAATCTAAAGCTATTCAGAAGTGCTCTCAACGCGACAGAACCACGATAAGAGAAAGGTCTTCAAGCAGCAAAGAGATGCAGGTGAAATTCCCCACCAGAATCCTGATACGAATTCCGCATTAAGGAACCCACAATGATGAAGGCCCAATGCTGGGTTGATGAGGTTTGTGACCGAGGTACAAATAGATCAAGGCAGTCAGCAGAAGTAGGAGGGCATGAATTTCGTGCAGAAAGCGGCTTGCATATCGAGTCACAGAGGTATTTAGGAGCTAAGCTCTGTAGGTACGTGGTAACTAGGAGCAGGGCATTGTATCTGATTCACAACAAGATTGGGAGCCAGTGATGGTCATGAATCATGTAAGTGCATGAATCATGAAGATACTCGGTTTCCTACACTTAAGCTGTATGTCCATTATCCCTTTACCGACCAAAGTGTAGCAATTTGTATCCTATACCCTTTTTCAGTAAAGAGTTGGGCTGCTCAGTCAGATGTCTGCGAATCAGAAAACTTGATCTCTGTTTTCTAGACGAATCACTTGGTGTTGATCTGAATGTGCTACCAGCAAGGGCGCAGTGCGATGTCTGGATGTCCAGCCAAGGTCCGTTGCCATCGTCTAACTCTCTGCTGGTCTGCACGTACGAGGAGCAAGAATGCATCGAATCCAAGGTACAACTGTTTCTGCACCTTTTCTTTTATTTGCCTTCTGACCTTCCAAATTTTTTAGTCAATTGATAAACCTGTTAGATGTCTATATACTCATTCGGACATTTATATAGCGCTCCTTCAAGAAAAACTACTCAGAGGCGCTCCCGACTCTAGCACGCTCAAAAAGAACAGTTTTAAGTTTAACCCTTCAATGCCGAGATGGTAGTAAATGGTATGGGAAATCCTATACCCTCCGGCATTAAAGGGTTAGTAAGGCATATCTACATATCGTGCATGCTGTTCAAAGTCATGCACTCGGCCGCTGTTCTTGTGACACCTGTTAACTGAATGCGCTATGATGGCAGGTTTTATCTCAATATATTACACTGGCTTTATCTCAATAAATTACAATATTGTGATGATGATATGTGAATTTATTAATACTACGCATATTTGATATATTTAATAACATGTGTTGAACCACTTTTGAGTATAATAGCTGATTACTGGATTCTTTTTGTCCTTTTTCAAACATTATTTTTATATATTATATTTGGGAATTGTATGATCTAATAGGCAGGGGAATATCTTAGGCTATCCCTTTTGTGATGAAGTGCCGTTAAAAGCGTGCATTGTATGGATCTATCTGGTGAATGAAGATGAACTGTTGATTTCTGCAGAGAGTTGATTTCGACTTCAACGGCGACGTGACGTGCATTTGTGTCACAAAGACGGATGTCTGGTGTGCCTGTACCACGGCCAAAGTTCACATCTTCAGGTCAGCAGGGGTTAAATTTACCATCTGTGGCTCTTCATGGTCCCAAAGTAACTAAAAATTGCAGACCAGTGATTGCTTTCCTCTTATTTTTCTCTGCTCTGGATGTCCATCAATGGCACACTTCAGCCCAATTGAATTCCAGCAGGTTAGGTAGATGATAGATAGAAAGATAGATAGATCTATAGATATATGTATATGTGTATATAGATAGATAGAGATAGGGTTATAGATAGACAGGGAGGTAGATATATAGATGTTTGTTATCGTATTTGCATGAACTGTTGCTATTGTTAATACTTTGTTTATTGACAATTTTTTTTTGGTATGATTTCATATTTTTATGACTTTTTGTCGTATGTTATGACTTTTATGTCTTACCGGTATGTTATGACTTTTATGTCTTATGTTTTGACTTTTATGTCTTATGTTTTGACTTTTATGTCTTATGTTATGACTTTTATGTCTTACGTTATGACTTTTATGTCTTATGTTATGACTTTTATGTCTTACGTTATGACTTTTATGTCTTATGTTTTGACTTTTATGTCTTATGTTATGACTCTTATGACTTATGTTACATGACTTTTGTTCAACAGACGATTCGACTACAGTCATGTCTTGTCATTCTCTGCGTCAAGCAACGGTCCGTCGAGTGTCATCAGGTGCATGAGTTACGGAGAAATGGAAGACAGGGTTTACGTCTGCTTTGACTCCGGTCAGTTTGTCGTTTACAGTGACATAACGGACATCGGTTCCCTGCCGACCATAAATGATTATCCGGGAAACGAGGAACCAGTCTGCTGTTTGACGGCCTTACCAAATGTGCGCAGGTATGAGTCATTTTTATCTTTTTGTACTTTTGTTTATACAAATGACCCTGAAAGGCTGAAAATCAGAATGGCGCAAGAGAAATGTAAATATGCTGAGATTGAAAACAAGTAAACGTGACATTCATGAATTTCATGCAGTTGCATGTGTTGCTTCTGTATCGAATTTGTGTTTAAGATGGTTAGTTTATATTATGGTTATTCATTGATTCATTGCAGGGACTCGTTTACCCCCCTCAAGGCCATCACTCAGAAGTAATGAAGAGGTGGTATATATAAATCTCTGTGTATGGCCCTATACTTTACATGGCTATAATTGTGAACTGTGGTATTTAAAAAATATTAATTTTAGATCTGTTTAAAATAATAGTTAGATTAGTTGCTTCATGTAAAAAATTAAAGATAAGACTAGAGCTGACCAAAGTACATTTGACTTCTGTTTTTTAAACTAATGGCTTCATTAACCGTTTTACAACAAGCTGTTGGTTTCCCAGTCACGTTTAACACATGTATGCATGTTGTTTAGTGGTAAAGAAGGACTATACTAGAATGTACCAGCTATGATTCAGTCAGTCCTTTACCTCAATTGGTCCCTCTCTTTGGAATGCGCTGGCCCCCATCTACTTGATCTTAAATTCTAGCTGGTAATCCCTCCTCCTTCTTTGCTTTACTTAAAACCTATATCTTTTTTCGTGGCCTTGCGCATGGGAGCACCTCTGAATGGTTCATCCTGCTAGGGTCGCTCTTTAAATGATTCAATAGAATACAATGTATAGATGTTTTACTATTTGACGCTGACAGTTTTTGTTGTCTTTAGTGAAGTCTGGTGTGGTCAGGATCGTGGCCGAATTCAGGTGTGGCGATTTCGAGTGGGTGCCGTCTGTGCCCAGACTCTTGTACATGAAGGAAAGACTGATGACCAGTCGAACACTAGTCTTCTCGTTCCCAGTTGCTCAGATCCGGATGTTCTCTGGTCGTACGTCAGTCCAGGTGATGATACTTTTGTCGCAGAGTGTTTATCGATGATGTTTGTTGTTCAATTGATGTTTTCCACAATTATTTTCTGACTTATTTTATTCTTAGGCGTTCTCTTTCTTAATCTGTCTGTCTGTCTGTCTGTGGCATTTATATAGCGTCCATTCAAGATTGCTATTCGGAGGCGCTCCTGACCCGGGCATGGCTTCAGCACCGTAGTTTATAAAAAGAGCTAGAAAGTTTGCGCATAAGTGAATGCAGATGAGAGGGAAGGTTAAATTCCAAACAGGGATCCACAATCGAAAAAACCCTGGTCTTTTGATGGCTGTGCGATTTAAGGCTGTGATGTTTAAGGATGTCAAGTTTTATTTATTTGTATATGAGAGGATAAACAGCAAACCGCGAGACAGACACAAAAATGAACAGGCAGGGGGAAATAAAATGACAGAAAAAGAAGGAGGCATGCATCGCATCAGACATTATGTTACAACCACATTTGCCGGAGTTCAGTGTCTGATGTTGTTGCTTGTTGAATTTTTTTTCAAGGTACAATTGTTTACCGGTGGAGTATAAAAAACCGATGTCAGACGGGACAGGTGGATGTGTCCCATGTTCCATGCTCTATTCCAGGTAAGTCGAACGATGGTTTGGTCGGTGGATCAAGCATTTGTATTTATTATCTTGGAAAGAGTTTGTAACTGTTATATTAATTATGGATCATGTCCAAGTAGGTACATGCATCGTGCTGAATGCAATTGGTTCATATTTATACATCGGTTCACCTTAGAACTGGTTTTGTTGTTGCTGCCGTCTTCAATGCAATGTTCTTCGATTTAAATTACTGGTACCGGTACATGAAGACGCGCTCTGCTCTTGTTCTAATAAAAAGTGGATTTAGATCAGTCTGCTCACATTGGAGAGCATTAATCAACTGGACAAACCTATCTATTTTATAATCTATGTACTGCTATGCAGTACGTGGTAGCACAGATATATTTTGTAGGTTAGCATAAATTATTGATCCATCCTTCAGAAATACATGCAATGATAATAACTAGCCTAGCAACTTGCCCTGTTCAGGAAGTCAAGATTAGGACTTAAGTTGCACAAAGGTATTAGACTTGTTCGTAAAAGTTTGATTTTTTGTCGCAGATGTGATGCATCGTGTACAGTCGTTGAGTGCAATCGGTTCATATCTATACGTCGGTTCAACTTCTGGTTTTGTCGTTGTCTTCAACGCGAAGTCATTTGATTTCGTAAACGTATGTCACGCACACGAAGGCCCGGTCTTGGCCATCCTGCCACTTTCTTTTCCGTCCTCTTCCGACACGAAGCAGCCAGCAACCCGTAACGGGTGGCCAGAGAGTACCCAGCCTTCTTCTACTCCGTGCTTGTTTGCGACCGTTGCCAAGGGCTACAGGGACCTCGTGAGAACTGTGATAGAGCGATACCAGAAAGAGAGAAACAATCTCTGCAGACGAGTTTTCCTGCTGACATGGTCCGGCGACAATTTTTCGGAAACGTTTGGCACCGATAGCTGTCGTCTGCTGAGGTAACGGAGTTGAGCATTCGCATACTAGTAGAAGAAACGGTGTTTAAGCGATAAGTTTTTTACTCAGTACTCTGAGTACTGGTACGTTGTTTTTGTGCAGTGCCTCTTCAAGAGTAACTCAACCTAAAATACATAACCGTAAGCAAACAGATTTTTCATTTGCGCGAGGGCTGTGAATGAATTACTGTTGCCAAAGCAGTCTCTCGAGTTCTAAGGTGTTTCAGCACAGTAGTCTGGCCACTTTGTTTCCAGGACAGGTAGAGAGTGCTGGAAAGTCGGCTGAAGTTGGCAGTACGAAAGCAATCTTGTGAAATTGAGCAATCCCCATCCACAGGACCGGTGAATGAGTTATTAAGTATTTTATTTTGGTCTTTGGCAACAGATGTTAGTGTTAAGAGTAGTTGTTAAGGTAGATTAATTAATTTCATAGACGCATGGGAGATTATACTTAGAAGTATTACGTATCACATTCTTCAAATGCATTTAATTTTTGAACCTGCACAGCTTTCTATTTTTGTAACTTTTTCAAGTCTCAACTGCATACGTCCTATTTAAGTAATCCACTATGTATTGAGATACAATGCAGTGTAGCATTTGCTTGCTGATTTATGTAATCTGTGACTACGATGAATTACTGTAGTAAACTCCGTTTAGTTAATTAAGTAACTATCATGATGTTGGCATGGTTTGATTGGTTTCTGATTTGTTTTTCCGTGCTGAGATCTGTGAAAAACAGAAATCTGCTTATTATTGTTTTCAAGTTAGAAGCTATAGCCTAATGTAGCAGAAATTATATAAAACACATCCACGAAAGATTTTGAATTTGACGATTTTGCTAAAATCGTGTTTTAAAGGACAATATGTGAGAGTTGATCATGCTGCCTGCATGTTTACATTTTACAGTATGTAGATTTGTTGGCGTACACTGCCTGTGTGGCTTTGTACTGACAAACCCACGAGGTTGACTAGCTATCACTGGAAAGAGGCAACGAAAAGGTTTAATTGTAAATTTATTGGTCAGCAGGGTGAATTCGTGAATCCGGATATCTATGGATCAGATGTTGACTGTCGAATGAGTGACAATTAATTGCTGCCTTTGTCTAGCTTCCAAATTCTGCAATCTCAGATTGATTGTCTACTAGATACTTTTCAATCTGCCTACTTTTACTCTGTGGAACAATCTGCCTCCGAACATACAATCACCGGCCATACAATCACCGGACATACAATCACCAGCTGTACAATCGCCAGCATCATCTGCAAATGTTCTGAAAACGTTTCCTGCTTGACTCGGAACACAGTTTTTCCTAGGTAGCCATACTGGAGCGTCCTTGTGAGTTACTTAAAGGGCGATATACAAGCGCTCAAATACATACGTACACGAATACTTTTCAGTGCAGGAAATAATTTAAAGAAATTGTGTTTAACAGAGTTGTTCTGCAGTTATCATGTCTGCTGTTTGGATGATCAATGCTAAAATGCAGGAAAGTGCTTTCTTTCTTCACAAAATGAACTTTGAAGACCAGTCGTAGAATCACCAATGGTTTACTTTTCAAATTTTAATTCAGACAATCACTACTGTAATTTGTGTGGATATGCTGCATGACATTGTGTGGTAAGACATTACTGGCGCGTGACGGAATCAATATGACTGTTCACTTTCTCCACTAGTTGAGTTGTGGATGTGGTTGCCATTTGAAACGGGCAGGTGAGAAAGGCAAGGTTGTCTTTATTGTTGGAGCATTTTTTCACGTGGTGCTTTAGTGGAAAGATCCTTCGGTGGAAGAAGACTGTGCCTTCGAAGACATTTGCAGGTGAATACTATTACTGAACGTGTTTCAACATTACCTCAGAATGTGTAATAAACTCAGCATTAATGTATCTTAGCAGCATGGGCGGAGTTTGGTTTCCATTCTTGGAGGGGCTAAATTTGTTGGGGCTGAGACTCGGTCCAGAAAACGCGAGAAATATTTTCCCAGCACAAAAGTTGATGACTTTTTTTCAGTCCTCGGGCTGAAATCTTAGCGAAAAATACAAATTTTCCCAGCCAAAAAAGTTGATGACCTATTTTTTTAGTCATTCGTATGTATCGCGGGGTGGGGGGCTAAGCCCGAGAAAAGATACCATTACACGGTAAAAAAATGACTCTGGGTCTTCTTGGGGGGCCTAACTCCCCTAGCCCCTGATAAACTCCACCCATGCTTAGCAGGCTGAGTGGTTGTGATCTTATTGTTTTGCAGTTGATGTTGTTTAGTGTAGCCTACATTATCTTCACCCTCCTTTGCCTTTCTTTATTTTGGGTGTATTTTGTGTGAACAGTAAATTTGATTAATGCCAGTGCGTTAGGAAGATGTGTACTGTTGCATTTTAATATGTAGTTTTCAAATTCTTAGGGGTTTTATGGTGTTTGTTATTGGCCAGTTGTGGCAGCAGAGTTTAAATCACAAGGAGTTCTTGCAGTGGTCTCAATTTTTTTAGTACTATGGTGAACATACTGTAACTAATTTATTGGCACTATAGTAATTTAATCGTTGTTGTGTATTGATATGCAGCAGCTTTGAGTTTTTGTTATGGAGAACCATGTTGATGACTCTTCATGCAGTTATCTTAATAAGGTTACTGTTGTGGTATGTTTGCTTTTGGTGCACTCTAACCGTAGGGATGGCCAAAATCTAGTGTGGTAATACTCCAGAAGATTTGGACCTATCATTTCTGCAGCAGTGGTGTAGTGGGGCGGGGACGCGGGGGGACGCCGTCCCCCCACTTTTTGCAAAATTCTTGCAAGATTGCACTTTTTGCTACAGTTTCTACTTCAATTTTCCAGGCGTCCCCCCACTTCAATTTCCAGGCGTCCCCCCACTTCATTTTTTAGGACTACACCACTGTTCTGCAGAACAAAATGGTTTCTTGAGCGGTAGTGAAGCACAGAACGTCATCACATCTAGCGCATCCAAGTATTTTACTGTTGAAACCCACAATGGCACAAAGTACAGCAGGGCCGGCCTTAGCCCAAGTGGCGCCCTAGGCAAGGCATACATTTGGCGCCCCAGGCATAGGCCTGCATTTGGCGTCCTTATAGTTTCCCACTCAATTGTTCAGCCCACGTTAGAATCTAGAGATGAATATTATTAGGCAGAGCCGGTATACGCTAACAGGGCCGTAGCCAGGATATTATTTCGGGGGATGCTTTCTTGACCGTGAATTTTGATGTGCGTACACGCTGCGGGCGACTTTTTTGGGTGAAATTTTCTGACGACTTTTGTTAGTCGTCGAATTTTCTGTTTTCTAAAAAACACTATTTTCCGCGATTTTCGACTATTTTCTGCTCAAAATTACATTACACACTGTCATGTGCTAGCAAATGCATAATTATTTCGTTTTTACATTACTTCATTTGGGGGGGTGCTCAAACAACCAAAACATCCCCCTAGCTATGGCCTTGTAGGCCTACGCTCAACCGAGTAATTCATTATAATTTCTTTATTAGTAGGCCTACACTGAAGACTGGATAATATTCAATTTTGTGGAGAATGGTATAAGTTAAAAAATATTTAAAAACACTCTTTATGGAAATGGCGCCCTTTTTATGGAAATGGCATTATGGCACCCTCTAGAACTTGGCGCCCCACACAACTGCCTGCTTTGCCTATGCCTTAGGTCGGCCCTGCATGCCTCAGCTACTGCCCTTTCTTCATCATCGTCCCTACATAACTAGACTATTTTATTTCAATATGAATAAAGGGCAGGCTGTAATGTTGTACTCTCATCTTCATAGTCAGCAAGGCCCACTCCCATTTCATACATTTAATTTCTTGCAACATCTTCACTATCGAAATTGAGCGTCGCGTATTTTAACCTGTCTCCTAAAGCAAAGAGTACGGAATGCCGTTAAAAATCGAATTTTATTTGTCGATTTAAAATTTATGCAGTCCTTGAAATTGAATTAGGCCAGCCTGAACAGGTGCAAAGAATCCATAATTATTTAAAATTCTTTCCATTAGCGAAAGTTTTGAGTTTAAAAGAATATAGTGTAAAAAAATAAATTCGCCGGAGCCGCGGCGCCCCCCAAAGACTGCGGCGCCCTAGGCAACTGCCTACTTTGCCTATAGGTAAGGCCGGCCCTGAAGTACAGTATTAGGATCAGAAGTGCAGTGGCACCTATGTACCAAACTGTATATGTGCTGGGTTAAGCTATGGGTCAAGATCTGAAGAGTAGGACAGTGATGAAAATATTATTAACCCTTTAATGACTAGCGTGTACTAAAATGCATTGAAAATATATGTAGCTGGTCGTTATAAGGGTTAAAAAGATAAGCTGACGTTGTCATGAGTCAAAAGTTTGACAATCATGTGAAGTGTACCAATTCAGCAATGTTTCAGAGTGGGTATAAATGAGATTTCTCTACAAAACTTTAAGAACGTAAAATGTTGTACGTTCAACTTTCAAGTGTGGGTTCGAATTCGACATTTTGATTTAAATGGAGACTTAATGAGTGTGGACTGTGGAGTGTGATGCCCAACAAAATAGCCTGAATGGATTTAGCTCTACAGAAAAATGTGCATACCAAATTGGAGATAAAGTGTAAGCCAAGTTGAGCAGCATTGTTCTAGCTAACCCATTGACGTGTTCAGTACATCATGATCATAGTCATGAGTATTTAAGTAAGTAATTATTGTAGGTAGCCAGCTTCTGTGTATATTTCCTTACCAGCAAACTATCTAAACCAACACTTTAATGGTGAGCTGCATTGGGCTTTCCTACTTCCAAGGGCGGATACAGAAATTTTCGAAGGGCGGCAAAGTCCTACGGAACTACTCATGGGGGCCACGTCTACTTTCCGAGCAAAATAGCTGGTCAAAAATAAAGAAATTTCTAAATGGGGGTGCCATGGCCGGATTGGCCCCCACTGGATCCGCCCCTGCCTACTTCCTAGTCACATTTACTGTCACCATTAGTGTTGAAGCACATCTATAATTCTCAGTCAAAACCAATTCTCCGTGGAATTGTGTTTCTGACAAGTTTCTACAACTACTTCATAGAAATACTTTGTTTCTACATTAAACTTTGTGCCCTTGCTGGGTTGTCTTTAGCTTTTGTTGGGAAGCAATTAGACGAGTTGTACACAATTTCAAATTAATTTGTTGAGGCATTTTAGCTGCTGGGGAATGAAACTACTTTTAAATGACAACGTCGTATGTTCAATAATTGGATTATTGTTGTGATGCCAAAGACAGAGATTCTCGATGAATAAGCTTTAGCATTCGTGTTTGAATTAAGACAAAATGTTCCACCCTTTGTCTGATGTTTGAATTAAGACAAAGGTTCCACCCGTTGTGTGATGTTTGAATTAAGACAAAGGTTCCACCATTTGTGTGAATGCTAGGATCTGATTGATTGGATCAGATTGTTAATTAAGTTTCAATGTTAAAGAAAAGCAGTAAATTATATTTATCGAAGTACTGCATATGTATGATAGAAGTTAAGGAACAGGAAAGTCAGAAAGAGAAAGGCTAAATATTTTAGTACTGATGGGCACAAGTACAGCAGTATTTTTTTACCTTTTAAGAAAGCACACTTGAGCAAAAAGTAGATTATACCAAAGGATTTGAATGATACGATTGCCTTTTCGATTGTGGCATTGATGAGGTCAGAAATCAAGAAAGACATGCAATTTAATACATGTAGTATAAGTCAACAGCCTCATGGATCTGGTTAAAGGGACACTGTTAATGCCCTTCTAATTTTTCTATAGGTGTGTTCTTATTTATGGTTTAAGATTCTCAATTAAAATTAATTTAATGAACCTTCTGCAGAAACTGAATTATATGTTCATTTTGTAGGTAGCCAGCTTCTGTGTATATTTCCTTACCAGCAAACTATCTAAACCAATTAATTTGAAGAATCCAAAGGTGCATGTTTTGGGTGAACTGGTCCACTGTTTTTTCTATTAATATAGTAATAAAAATAAGAGAATAATGACATTATAATCATAAAAAGTTTTCATTAGAAGGTAAATAAATAAATATCAGTAAAAGCACGACTTTTTGTCTGTCATGTCCTATTAACATAATCCAAACCTTCTTTAGTTATTTTATAAAATAGCGTTTAGTTTATACTCATTGTTATGCAGTGTATTTAAGTCGGGTAAATTGAAATATAACAGCTTTCGTATTCCTTGTGATAAGTTTTCTTTTTGATGAATAACTGACCGCTTACATAAAGCGGTTTAGTTACACAACTTTGTATATGCACCATTATCATTAAAACTCAAGCAGTTTTGAAGTGGTGAGGTATTACTTTCAGTAATTCAGCTTGATGAAATTGTGAAACTGTTGCAGTTATGGCATTCTATGAAATTTCATAGTTGACGAAGGAAAGTCGGATTGATGTCGTTAAACATTGGTAATCAACTGGAACCAGGGCTGTTTTTAAGGAATTTTTAGAACTGCACATCCTCTTCTCTCCTTTCTCAACCTCCATGGTAAATTACTCCCAATCTGAGGAAAATGATATATTTTTACCAGTTTTAACTGCACAGAACGTGACGGAAGTGCTTCTACAACTACACGAATCCATTTAGAACTGCACATTTTGTGTAGAACTGCACGTTAAAAAAAGCCCTGACTGGAACTGTTCAGACCAGTGGTTAGTTCTAATGCCACTATTCCATGTCCGATTGGTACGGGGCCGATTTTACTGAGCAATTGCGAGTGAAAGACTTGGCCAAGGTCCTTATGCAGCGACTTGAGATGGATTCGAACCTGCAACCCTTTGGCTGCAAGGCGACGAACATGCCCGCTACACCACCGCACCCCACAATATATATGGGTGCCAATTGCTAGTGTTCACCTCTGCATTGGAGTTGAATCCATTTGAACCACATTAAAGCCCGTTTCAAGATCAAGAAGTCCTAAACATTGTTAGCAACGTTTTCATGAAGAATATAGTTGCAAATCAAGTGTTAGTAACTTGTTGACAACAAATACAGCACAACTTTGATCTTGATCGTTTAATTCAACAAGAACTTTTAATTCACCAAGAACTTCAACAGAATTTCGGAAAATGTTCCCTTTGTTGTTTACAAAACTTTGAAGACAAAAGTTCTGTTTATGGGGCAGCTGGCTGTTCACCAGAAGGCATGCTGCGAATGATATCGGAATCACCTAAAAAGAAAATATCAAAAGTGTAAGCACTTGTATTTCAATTGTACTTTAACATCTACTGAAGAAATTTAATGATTATATTCCACTTGAGCACAAGAATCTTGCAGTTAGCAAGCTGGACTGGTGTCAGCCGGCCCAGAGGTTGGGGATTAAATTGCATCAAGGCCAAAATTTGTTCCAAGAATTCAGCCCTGTGTGCACCTCTAACTTAGCTATGCTTAAAGTAAATCGTCAGTGGGATGGATGATCAGGTGGCAAGGGAGAGGCCTGGCTACCCTCCCTCATACTGCATGGCTAAGAAATTGGGGGTCACCAACACTTTGTATCCAAGGCTAGCTTTGGGGGATCTAGCAAGAGGGAACTGTTCGTTCTTTGAATGTCATTACTCATCATTTTCAGCAGTATCCCTTTAAAACTTTATTTTTAAAATAAATTCAAACATATATTCAAAATAAACACAAAAATTTACTTTTAAAATTTCTTAAATTCAAAATTGTTTCATCCTGTCAATTTTATTTTTCTGAAATGATTTCGACAACGGTTGTAACCTGGGTCAGTGATGCTCAGCGTTGTCACACGGAAGAGCTTTCCACAACCCGTTCCCAGTTCAAGATTGTTACCGTTGTAGTGATGCACTCCGGTCTTCGCCAGCATAGCATAGTACTCAATCTCACTTTTTCTACAATCAATCAATTTCCTTAGTATAAGAAGCAGTCAAGTAATACACAAGCGATTCGGATTATGGGAGGCACTTGATGTTTAATCAAGTTTGCATGTTTAACGTCATCGATTTGTTGATTTCATACGCAGTGCATAGGATTTGAAAAGAGATCACAGACGTTAACAAACAGCTGCTATGCAAGATGCACAATCACCGTCTGAATTTAAAGACATTTGTTTTATCACTAAATATTTAAAGTCAGCTGGCTCATCTAAAGAGACCTACAAAGTTCTACTGAACTCCCTATGAAAGCAAAACAAATACTCTGGTGTCAATACCTAGTGCTCACTTAGGCATGGTTTTTCTTTCATTCGTGGAGATTTGCAGCTTTCAACACCGGTGAAATACATGCAAAAGTCAAGATGTTTAGCAATTGCTGTTACTTTTTTGTTTTGTTTAGTATTTCCAAAGACTGTTTTACAATGGGTGTGATTTTATATAGGGAAAGGCGAGCGTGCATCTGCACCATTCCTTTTGCCTTTCCCAACATACACTGCTCTGCTCGTCAAACCTTTCTTATGACTAGCAAGCATAATGTAATGCAGGCAGTTTTAAGCTCAACAGTACTTTCAAAGTTTTCCAATATGATCTCTGCAGTGGTAAACCCACTGTAAGTGGTATACCCATTGGTAAAGTGGTTGATTCACCTGCAGTACTAAAGACATTTTTGTCTTGTCAAATGCAAAGTTTGTCTGGTTCTTAGCAATCTGTTGACGGCCAAACTAATACAAAACCAACCTCTGCTATGCATGCTCCATCTTGAAGGTATGCAAGCGAGTTAGAATTCAACGATTTAACATGGCAAAAGATCCATGAGACTCAGAGCTCTGCCAAATGCTTTTCTGTCGACTTATTACCTCATGATTGCAAGTTCTTCACAATCTTTAAGAATCAAATGACACAGATGTAGAACATCAAATGACTTCATCGCAGCCCTCTGGACTCCGAAGTCAACGCAAGCCTCAATTACGAGTAAAACTAATAATTTATACGTTTAATTTTATCAAAAGTACCTCCTATAGCATCAAAAAATATTTTATGAAAAAAAGAAACTGATATATAAAAGTGGTAAAAACAAAATATGATAAAAAATAGCATTTTTCATCTGTGGTGGCTGATATGAACTTGTAAACAATACGGTTACCCCAGACTGAAAACTACTGCAATCTCATCACAACCGTTCTCGAATAAAAAGTTAGTCGTCAAGCAGTAGTAAACACTAAATTTTCCCTAGATTAGCACCTCTGAATAGAAATCCTTCGGGTGCTTTATAACAAATTTTAATAATTAAATCAAACACTAACATTAAAATAGTATAAAATATGTAATTCGTTTACCTCAGGGGAGGTGTGTTGTTGGCAATTATAACCAGTTTTGCCTTTCCCTGGCGCAGTGTCTTTAGGGTTTGTTGATAGCCCAACACATACTTGCCACTTTTCATCACAAGAGCAAGCCTCGAGTTGATGCTCTCTATTGTCTTTTTCTGTAAAACAGGTAAATCAAAAGCAGCAAGGTATTAAAATTCAATGCTTATACACAATATCATTCAAATTAAACTAGTCAATTATCCCATGGTTTGTATTGCTAAATTATTTTAACCTCTTGAATGCCGTACTTGATGTAGATAACCTTGCTATCTACCAATGTCCGTGATAACTGTTATCAATCCAGCTTCCTTTAAAGCAAAAAATATAATCAATTGCAATTTTGCTTAAGCAAGAATTATTGTCATCAATCCACCTTCTATTAACGACGAATATTTTATCAATCCAAGTCCTAATTATTATGCAAGAATCTTTCCCAACATGAACTACGGTGATATCTAAATCAAATGCTCTGCATAATCCCGACGGGTGCTTTTAAAATGATTTATCGACAATCTTCGCAAGCACCATTAAAAAGGTTTACACCCACGTGATCGGATAAATACAACTGCCGGCACAAGCTTTAAAAATTTCGTAATACACATACGCCAGTCTTAGTCCACAGTCATGAAATCAATAGATATTGTCACGGTCTTAATCTGTCACAAGTTTCTACAGCTAACCGCTTTCTTTTGTGGGGCCATTTCTTCTTTTTACGAGTTTTTGCTTCCACGTAAAACCTCTCAACACGCTTACGAAGCAGCAGAAAAGGAAGAGGATAGGAGCTGAGTAGCGGATGTCAGGGTTGCCAGATTATGGCAAAACTTTGTCGCGCGATTTTTAAAAAAAGTCGCGAAAATCGCGAGATCGTCGAGCTCTTCTATTTTCGGTCGCGAAAATTTCTCACGACTTAAAAAAAAGGTCGTCAGAAATTTTTGGCTGTTTGTCTGCTTCGCAAAAATGCCATTTTTACGTGAATTTTCCAGTTTCCCCCCATTTTTGGGGGGGTCCCGTAGCTCAGTGGAGAGAGCGCTGGCCGTTAAACTGAGAGTCATCCGCGCAACCCGGGTTCAAGCCTCGCTCAGGGCATTAATTTATTAAAATTTTTGTTAGCTGCCATTGGCGCTTTGCTGTTGTGTTGCTTGACTTGGGTTCTGCCAAAAAATAAAGATAGCCCCTCCCACTCCTGGTTTGGCCGAATCAGGAGCGTTCCAGTACTTAGGCCATTAGTGTTAAGTTACCGAACCTGTTGTAGCCGAACTGCGTGTCGTGCGAAGCAGGCCGTATTTCGTATAACCTTGTACATGTAATCGTTCTGCGGTTTGTCAGATTGAATGTCAATAAACGAAGATTATTATTATTATTTTTGGCTCGCCGAAATCGCTGATGACAAAAAAAGTCGTCCAAAAAAGTCGCCGTGGCGACCGCGAGGCAATTCAAAAGTCGCCCAAAAAGCGCGAGGTCGCGAGAACGAAATTTTCAGTCGCGAGCGCTTTCAAAAGTCGCCCAATTCGCGCTTTTCGCGACGACCTGGCAACCCCGGCGGATGTTAGGCAAGGCTGTTACCGGAAGCTTCTATTACGTAGCGCTGTAACCGAAGTCCAGATAATTATCAAAACTTCTAAAGCGCCACTCGAAAACCAAGCGCAGGGCACTAAGATTATGGCGAGCGCTGTGTAGACGGAGGTGTAAAACATTATTGTTTGCATAGCCTAATAATGAATAATTCATTTAGATATAATCTTTGTAGGCCGTAAACTTCATCACTCAAAGAAAGAACAAGGTGTCCATAAATGACGTCATGCATTCTAAGACTTTTTGACATCTCCAATCGTCAGGTATCAACACAAAATTCACATAATATCTACCAGCTTATTCACGAGTGCTGCGTTGAGTGAGAAGGGTTGTCTGTGAGAGCATATAGTTCGTGGGTCGAGTTACCATGCATACGATCAGAGGGGCGGAGCAGCTACTAAGGAGGGTGGGGGATCAGATGAGACAAGTTAAGAGCCCGAGGTGTGACGGATAGAGGAGTCTGAAGAGTGAAATGGACCGGTGTGTGATTAGTAATGATGGTGGTGAAGTGAAAAGGATCGGAACTTAGCAGGCAGATCATTCTAAAGACGTGGTGCTGAGTTGGATATGGCTCGGTTGGAGAGCTTGATATGACTTGACTGTGACCAGCAGTCGAGAGAGTGTAGGGAAGGCGGATGATCGGGTAAAATGGACCGGTAGGCTGGTCTGGAACAGTTGGCGAAGATATCTGGGATGGGAACATTGTAAAGAGCTGTAGGTTAAGGAGAGAACTTTGAAGTGGATTCGCTTTGGGATTTTTAGCCAGTGAAGTGACTTGAATATGCCGAGGCTGAGAAAATGACGGCGCTAAAATTTCATGTGCCGAAAACGGAGAAAATGACGGCGCTAAAATTTCATATACCGAGGCCGAGAAAATGACGGCGCTAAATTTTTATATGCCGAAACCGAGAAAATGACGGCGCTAAAATTTCATATGCCGAGGCCGAGCAAATGACGGCGCTGAAATTTCATATGCCGAAACCGAGAAAATGACGGCGCTAAAATTTCATATGCCGAGGCCGAGAAAATGACGGCGCTAAATTTTTATATGCCGAAACCGAGAAAATGACGGCGCTAAAATTTCATATGCCGAGGCCGAGCAAATGACGGCGCTGAAATTTCATATGCCGAGGCCGAGCAAATGACGGCGCTGAAATTTCATATGCCGAGGCCGAGAAAATGACGGCGCTAAAATTTCATATGCCGAAACCGAGAAAATGACGGCGCTAAA
This sequence comes from Lumbricus terrestris, assembly GCA_949752735.1. Lineage (NCBI taxonomy): Eukaryota > Metazoa > Annelida > Clitellata > Crassiclitellata > Lumbricidae > Lumbricus > Lumbricus terrestris. The sequence goes on from OX457050.1 coordinate 18,660,048, forward strand.
ATTTCATATGCCGAGGCCGAGAAAATGACGGCGCTAAAATTTCATATGCCGAGGCCGAGAAAATGACGGCGCTAAAATTTCATATGCCGAAACCGAGAAAATGACGGCGCTAAAATTTCATATGCCGAAACCGAGAAAATGACGGCGCTGAAATTTCATATGCCGAGGCCGAGAAAACGACGGCGCTAAAATTTCATAAGCCGAGGCCGAGAAAATGACGGCGCTAAAATTTCATATGCCGAGGCCGAGAAAACGACGGCGCTAAAATTTCATATGCCGAGGCGGAGAAAATGACGGCGCTTCATATGCCGGGCCGAGAAAATGACGGCGCTAAAACTTCATAGGCCGAGGTCGTGAAAGGGAGTGCGCTACATATGCCAAGGCCGAAAAAAATGAGGGCGCTATAAATGCCGGGGCCGAGAAAATGAGGGTGATGGAAATGCAAGCAGCGAATCGAGTATATTAAGATATCTAGGCCTACTCTAGTCTGTCGTTGCATGTTAGGCCTTGCTCCTCCTACCTTTGTGAGCTCTGTAGCCCTACTCTTAGTTCTCACCATTTCCGCTCCCTCTGTCTCTTTTACTCGAACTTCCACTATGCAGTACTGTGCTTTCTCGGTGGTAGGACCCTTAACCTGGAATGGCCTTCCTCTGACCCTCCGCTCTTTGTAAACCTCCTTCTCAGGCTTTCCTCTCTCATATTAAGAGTTTTATTTGGCCGCGCTGAGGTTGGAAGCGCCTCTGAGTAGCCCCTTGAAGAGGCGCTATATAAATGCATCTAATGAACTAATAATGAATGAATAACTACCAGCTATAGGGTCCCTAGGTATTTGCACCCACTCTCGGCGACCATGAGAGAGAGAGAGAGAGAGCAAAAACAACAAAAACGCCACCAGCAAAACCGTAATTTCTTATATGCTGAGGAATTACTTCGACCTCAGGCTAAAAATTTTATCAATCACCAAAAACTGTAGCAAATTACCAAGAGAAAACAGAAAAACAGGAGCGCAGCAAGCATTCTCATGGCCTGCCTACACAATGCTAATAACCAAAAATTCAAATAGGCCTAGTTACTTTTATACGAATTATACAGATCACGAGTCTCCTGAACCACCGTAAACCCTGTTATATTATACGGTTATATGTGCATATGGGAGAGCACACAAAAAATTTACAATGATGCTCCCAAAAGTCGGCAGTCTCGTTCTTCTTGACAACCAGCTGCTGTGTGTTGTGTTCCTGTTCGTAAAGTGTAGAATGTCTTCCGTATTGCAGTGACTCACGTTGAAGCTCTTACAGATGGCATTGCTGCAGCTTAGCATGCTTAATTCACTGAGATTCACAGGTTCAATTCCGTAGGCCTACAGCCATAATGTTTTGCAGTAAGAAAGATCAAGATGCAGTAGCCTATTTCAGTAGGCCTAAATTTGAAACAATTGCTTTGCAGAGTTGACAATTATTTGTAGAACTAAACTTTCACCTCATGTAAAATAACTTATAAGTGATTTGATTTTGCTGGTGTTGAGTGCTTCAACTATTTGGGCGTGTTCAACCATGAGTCCTGTCGCACCCACGTAGATCTAAAGACGTCTGGGAATGGCAAGCGGAGCATTTTGAGCCTTAAGAATAACATCTGGTCCAATCGTCAGCCTCACTATACTAAGATACGACTGTTCAACTCGTGTTATCATGCCAGTTCTCCTCTACGGCTCTGAAACATGGTCGTTCGGTAGGCGGATTCAGCTGCGCCAAGACGTTTTTGGCACTATGTGCTTGAGGACCTTATACGGCATCAATTCAGTGGTCCGACTTCATCACCAACGCGGGGGGTCTACAATAGAACTGGACAAAGTCCGACAAACGACGTAATTTCTTATATGCTGAGGGATTACGTCGACCTCAGGCTAAAAAATTATATCAATCGCCAAGCACTGTAGCAATTAAATTACCAAGAGAAAACAGAAAAACAGCATTCTCATGACAGTGGGCCTGCCCACACAATGCTAATAACCAAAAGATCAAATAGTTACTTTTATACGAATTGGTTATATGTGCTACTACTTATAATGTCTATGCGGCATTGTTAGACGCAGGCGCCTGGGACATTGCTCGAATGCCAGCAGACTCGGATTCTCGACAGGCACTGCTGGCGCAGGCTCCGTCTCCCTGGAAGCGCCTTATACAACATTTAAAGGCATTAATTGTTGAACGACACGGACAATTCATTGTGTAAAGTCTCTCATAAATGTAAAAAATTATAAGTCCAAAGTTTGTGAAATCTAGATAAAAGTTTTATGCCTAACTGGCGTTAACAAACCTTCGTAGTAGCCAAAACTGACACTAGCAAGTAGGCCTACGCAGGGTGAGAATTGCCGGGGGGGTTGGGGGGGTTCAACCCCCCTAGTCTTTTTTAGAGCCCCATGTTAAAGTATGTTTTTCAAGCCCAAATTCCAAGTGTATAATGGTCCAACCCCCCCAGTTATTTTTCCACAATTCTCATACTGGGCCTACGTACAGTAACTGTATACGATTCCCATTCGTTCATTTCTCTAATGTATACATTGAATCTAATTTTGAATTGAAACGACGCTAATTTGTCTACGAAACTGAGGCTTACATGTAGCCTAAGCTGCCTAACTGACATTAACAAACCTTTGTTTGACACTAAACAGATAGACTGTATAGGCCCTATACCCTTCATTTCAAATCTAAGTCTATAGGCCTACTGACACAATTAGGACCTAAATGACACTAAGAACTTTCGTTTGCATGTAAATGCCAGTGACAAGTCATCAGTTACGGCACTATTCTATGATTTGCACATGGAGGGGGCTTTTGTTCGGGGGGAGGGCTAATGTCCTACCCAAAATGGGGGGGGGTTTGTCCGGGGGGCTAATGTCCGGGGGGGCTTTTGTCCGGGGGGCTAATGTCCTACCCAAAATTGGGGGGCTTTTGTCCGGGGGGGCTAATGTCCGGGGAGCTTATGTCCGGGGGGGCTTTTGTCCGGGGGGGCTAATGTCCTACACCCATATTACACGACCCTGTGTGTAATATGAGTCGCCATTGTAAATTTAAAAAAAATCTTAACACATAAAGTGACCCATATTACAGGACTTTGTGTGCTTGTATGAATGGCAGAAGCCCATAGGCTATTACACATTCGATCACAGGCCCATATTACACACACTGGTATGCTTATGGAAAATCCGTTATAGTGTGATCAATGAATGTTTTAAATATCAAGATAGTTGCGTTTTTATATGATGAAGAAATTCCCTACCTTCTGAGACCAAAGTCCAAAGGGCATAGTATAACTCAAATAATAAGCCACACAACAGCTGATGAAGTTTGAAATTTTTTATAAGAAATCTACATAAAGACTAAAACATTGTATAGTTTCGTGCAAAGGTTATGAGCATAGGGAAACATTCAAAACAGGAAGTTGATATCGGTGGGCGGATTGTTTCCCACAGTAAGAGCCCTCCGCAGACATGGTAAGTGGGAGAAACAGTCGTGGCCCATATTACACAATGTGTAATACACACTGGCCCATATTACAGGCCTTTCCCCTATAGGCTAGGGGAGGGTTGGGAATGGAAAGGTAGGGAATAGGGCCTAGAGTGGGGCGGGAAAGGCAGATGAAAGGAGCAACAACGTATAGTATAGGCTAAAGGACAGGGAAACGAAAAGCAGAGGAAGGATTGGTATGGGATTTGCCTCGTCTTGAATTTGCATATGGCTACGGACCTGGAATACTGGATGTAGGCTTACGATTAGGCTAAACACAATTTTTACGCGTTTTATCTGATAAATTACTATGTAGCTGGTAGCCTATAACGTCCGAACAACTTGGGCCTCCAATAATTGTTCTAACGGCGTCGTTTTATTGCTGAAACGAATAGCATAGCATGTCGTTCGTGCCATTAGTGGAAAACAACAGTAGTAGAAGTTGGGGAAAATTATGTGAACTGTTCGGGCCAATTTTCCGTTCGGATAACTCTCCCGCGTCTCGTTACGACGCGGAGTTTCCTAGGTTTTGATGTCGGTCGCTGCTGGGCTTACGGCCTTAACGTAGAACCATAAAATCCTTCTCTCTGTGCGGGCGGGCGGGTGTGCTTGGTCTGGCAGGACATGATCCGTTCCGAGAGTACGTTTGCCAGTCCGGGCGCGGCCGGATCGGCGTCCCACCGTGCCGGCTATTTTGCCTTCTGATCAATCGGACGAGAGTCGAATGTCGCCGAGGTGGCCTGCAGTTCGCTTGTGCTTTATGTTTTCGGGTCCGGACAGGAGAGGGAGCGAACGAACGAGCGCTGGAGTTGGAGGATAGCCGTTGCTGTATGTAGCCTACATGCACAATGACTAGGAAACGTTTGATGAGCAAATTGTAGGCCAGTCAGTCGCCTTCTATGGGCGATGCGTAATCTCCGAATCGGCTTAATGATGACGTTTATGTATAAGTGGCTGGCACACGCGAGAAGCATGCGGCACGCTCTCGCTGTGTCTCTCTGTGCGTTTTCCCGTTGCTTCTGTTCGGACAAATATTGATTTAGCGTTTGCGGAGAATTGTCTTTTTTGATCGTCGTTTAGGGAGGATAATATCCCTTCTTGCGCATTTTTAGCGTGCTTGACTCCGCGTCGAAGTGCTGCTGTTCGGAGACTTGCAGGATTTTGCAGGTTTGTTTTCAGTTAGGCTATTAACTCGATGGCTCTGACCGGGTGACGTTACTTTAAGAATCAGGGCGTGGTCACACGGGCTTTAAGTTGAAGTAAAGTGTCTCACTGTCTCTGTGTAAATTAATATGACCAATGTCTGTGACTGGTGTAAAATCCATGTCCAGCTACTGAAACGCTTGTTCACAAGGACCGTTATTTAATTGCACTGTTGATGACTTGCAATGGTGAACATGCTTTTTTCGTGTAATTTGTGGCCCACTGGAAAAAGGTAGGCCTACTTAATTGATGTGAAGCTTCTGGACTGAATATGCTACGAGGTTTGTTTATTTTTATTGGCAAAGATTATAAATTTCTTTTATGTTAGCATGTTTAGAGAATAATCATATCAAACTAAGCGTACAAAGATGACCATAGCATATTGTAAGGAGTGATTATACATAGCCTAATCGTTCTGTTTCTTTTAAGTGATTCTCGTTGATATTCATTGTCATTTAGGCCTACTTGTTGTGACTAAAGCAAATGAAAGACTGACGTGCAGCAGATTGAGCAGTTGAATTGCTTTGCTGATAGTAAGCTCTATATACGATTCAGCAAACACTGGTACTGGCTCTGGGCATAACTATAGTGGGCTGCTTGTCTTCCATCACCTAAGGCGTCTAGGCTACATCAGTGCTTAAAAAGTGTAGAAGAATAGGCTAAGCGCCAGGATGCTCCGTATACCTTCTCAGGCTGTGCTGGAATAATAAGTGTCAGGGCGGCATTCCCATTTTAAAATAAGTGTGTGTGTGTGTGTGTGTGTGTGTGTGTGTGTGTGTGTGTGTGTGTGTGTGTGTGTGTGTGTGTGTGTGTGTGGACGCCGTCCATGACCGTCCAGTCACATTGTAAACCCTGTGCTGAAATCTGTGGTTAGATTTGCTCATTCAGGGATGGCAGATCTCTAAAGTTTTGAAAATCTCAAACATAAGCCTCTATATTTTGGAGGATCTGTGCCTGGTACTTGCAATTCACCAGTTGGAAAGCACTTAAAATGTGTGAAAGGGAAACACTATATACATTTGGTCGATTATGTCAATAAAAATATATTTGAGTGGCAGGTTATCTCTTTGAAACGTTAGGTGGCAGATCTCGTAGCTCAGGTGGCAGGTTGCAAATGTTGGGTGCTGGATCTCAGATCTGGCTGAGATATATACCTAGCAAAAAACTGACACTGGTGGGGAGGGAGGGTGTTCCATCGACATGCGTGGACCAACAAACGTTTCAGAGATACGGCTGCTGGATTATTGGTGATGCTTTTTGCTTGTGCTTCAGCTAATGACCGGTAAACTGCGACAACATTATGGGAGGGTTTATTTAATGGATGGGAGATTACTGCCCAATACATCAGCAGTGGTGGCTGTGTGGTTGCCGAGTAGGCTTTTCATGTATATGCAATGCAGATTCAGATTCGAATCCTGGGCTTTTAAAGTGGAGATAACACGAATATGCAGAAGTCATTATCTGCATCTTCATCTCAATGCGTTCTGCTGGTAGTCTTGATCTTTTTGTTCCCGGGGCTAGAGGACTGCTCTTGCCCAACATTGAGCATAAATTTGCTGTAGCTGGCCCTCCATTTGGAATGACCTGCCTCCCGCAGCACTAAAGAACAAACTGATGAGTCATCAGTGACGACTCATTTTTCCACATCAGTATCTCATTCTTTAAAGGCATTTCTCCCCCCCCTTCCCAAAAGTTTTTCGTGCTGAGAGTGCCTCTGATTAGTCAGTCTGTGAGAGGCTCCGAGTGGAAAGCTAGAAGGGGGCAGGCGCTATAGCAAATGCGAGAAATAAATAAATAAATAAATCTATGGATGCAATACAATACAATACAACATAGGTCACATCGTTGAACTGTGCCATCACCTATGATATGAGTGCCTCTGTGAAGTGTGAACTCAATTTCACAGTTCCTTATTTTGTTAACAATTATTTCCTTCCTTTCCATAGTCTGCTTTTACGATTGACTTCTTTTGTTGTAGAACAACAGATCGTGAATTGCCTCGAGATTGAAGACTACTACGCCTACGGTCTGTGAATTCGACAATTCATTGCATTGATTCGCGCACGCCTCCATTTCCTGTTCTTTGACTGCTGCTGGCGAGGCTGGCTGGTCTGTATCGCTGAAGATGTCATCAGACTACAGCAGTGGCGCCATTCCCCTTGCTGTGCAGCCCCCCTGCTCAGATTTCACTGTTGCACAGCATGAGACATTCCAAGTGCTGGGTGACCCAAAACAACTGGTCGAATTCCACATCAGGGACAATATTTGGGTATGTAACTTACAAAAAATGTTTTTATTAGATATAGTATGCTTTTGTCATTAGTTAATGCTGTGAATTATGTTATAGATAACATCTTCATGTCAAATAAAATAATGTGATCATTGTATTAAGGGTTTCAACAAATATTGTTTAACCCTTTGCCGGCCGAGGATATGGGATTTCCCATAATACACTTTGGTCGGTACAGGGTTAACATGACCAAAGGTTTGCGTTGATCCGTGTGAGTGTGTAAGTAAAGCTTTTAGATTAATGATTAGATTTATGATTAGATTAATGATTAGCAGTTCAACATAAGTACAATGATCAAATGTATTCTATCCACAGCTCGTTTGTTCCAATATTTTTTTCATTCACCAACTTGCATTTCGCTCGATATGGTCAGGCCTTTGCCTTGGGTAACTGCATGACCTCACCATGGTTGGTAACCTGGCGATGGTTGCTAAGGACATTGCATCATCAATCATAGTTTCATCTTATGCTTCACTCTTGCTACTGTTCAGTAAACATGTATGCGAGTGTAACTGTCTCGTTCATCTATCCCGCTCGCATGCATTCACAAGAATAGGCGACAAAATGTTATTGTATGTATGAGAGTCAAATGAGAATGATGATGATGTTTAATATCAACAATGCTTTATCAGTTTAAAGTCGTGATGTAAAAACGTCTGAAAGTGGTAATGTGTAGATCCTTGTACTAATTATCGTCTCACGATCCATAGCTGTCATTCAGAGAACAGCATAATCCACTGGTTCAGTTTGACCGTTCAGTCCACTGGTCAAGCCACTGGTCAAAATCTACATGTCAATCCACTGGTCAATCCACTGGTTCAATCCACTGGCCAATCCACTAGTTTAGTTGACCGGTTCGATCCACTAGTCAATCAGTCCACTGGTTCAATCCATAATTGGTTCAATCCATTGGTCCAATGCATTGGTTGAAGCCATTGGTTCAATCCATTTGGCTTAAGCCATTGGTTCAATCCACTGGTTCAATTGACTGGTCAATCCTCTGGATCAATCCACTGTCAATCCACTGGTCAATCCACTGATTCACTTGACCGGTTCAATCCACTGGTAATCCACTGGTAATCCACTGGTCAGTCCACTGGTCAATCCACTGGTTCAATCCACTGGTCAATCCATTGGTCAATCCACTGGTCAATCAACAGTTCAATCCACTGGTTCAATCCACTGGTCAACCCACTGGTCAATCCACTGGTCAATCCACTGGTCAATCCACTGGTCAATCCACTGGTCAATCCACTGGTCAATCCACTGGATCAATCCATTGGTCAATCCATTGGTCAATCCACTGGTCAATCCACTGGTCAATCCACTAGTCAATCCACTTGTCAATCCACTGGTCAATCCACTGGTCAATCCACTGGTCAATCCACTAGTCAATCCACTTGTCAATCCACTGGTCAATCCACTGGTTCAATCCACTGCTTCAATCCATTGGTTCAATCCGTTGGCTTTTAAAGTCCATTGGCTCAATCCACCGATTCAGTCCACTAGTTCATCCACTAGTTCAGTCCTTGAGATCTTCCCTTCCCAGCTGTCACATGCTGCTCCTGTGTGCTGCATCCATTTTGACGCATGGACAGCTCGGAGACTTTTGTCTATATCCAATCCATCAACAATATTAGATACGTGCGGCGTTAGTAGTGTGTCCGAATAAAATCCCGTTGTGTGTGACCGCATTGCAGGGATGGCAAGTAGAGCCATGCCAATGGACTGGCCGTTGTGCATGCAAAGGGCACACGATGGCTCCTACTGACGCCAGACCATAGCCCAAGACAAAATGGTTGTCAGTGACAGACACGGCTGGCAGACGAGCCATTTAGCCGCATCAACAGACTGTCTATGGCTGTCAGATTGACTTAGTATCAGGCAAAAAGGCGGAAAACTAATGCTGTGCAAATGGTTGCTGAGAGAAAGGGACTGGCCAATGAGATTTAGCTGTTAGGGAGCCGCTGCGGGGAAATATGTGTCCTGTTTTTTTGTGGTTACTGATTCTCGTGTTTAGAGACCATCCATAATGGACCTAACTCTCTCTTCGTGACACGTTTCTGTGCTGCTAATGTTACAGCTTTCAGACCTCGATTCTTTATGTACAGCCAACGTTTTTTCTTCGGCATCTCTTTAATTCTTGAAGACTGCTTACGCTTTATTTATGAACCTTCTCTGTTGTTTTCTTTTACATTGTTCGCACAGCGACCCGCTTAGCATTGTTTAAGACTTTAAGTCGTAGTTTTTATTCATTCAACTATTTACTGGGTTCTCCAACGGATTATGTAGGACTCTTGACTACAATCTTGCTTGAAGCAACCATGATTGGGGCCTTGTGAAGTATTCTAGTTCATTCGTTCGTTTGTCCGCCCGTCCGTCCATCCAAACCATTCATTCATTCATTCATTCATTATTCATTCATCCATCCATTCATCCATCCATCCACCATCCATCCACCCATGCATTCATTCATTCATTCATTCATTCATCCACCCACCCATTCATTCATTCAATCATTCATTCATATAGCACCTCTTCAAGGACTCTACTCACTACTCAGAGGTGCTCCCAACTACAGCATGGCCAAAAACAAAAGCCTTAAGTTCTAGGAAGTAAGCATAGCTTCAGGAAGCCCATTTCATGCCATTGGGCCTTAAGTGAAGTTCTGATCTACTTCTTCACTGGGCATTGAAGGCTCATTAAGTTCTCTTTTCAATATTAGACACTGATGGTTGAAAGTTACGAAAACAATGTATTTTACATTGACTGGCCAAGAAACATGAACTTATGAAATGTTGCCGTTGAATTTTGCATGACTCTTTTTTGTCTTGGATTTGAAATATACTGTATGCTGATTGCTGAACTGAAACAACGTTTCTAGCCTTTTGTTGGTGTTTGCACACAGCAGGTGTCTGTGACATTTTCTCTGCTGGCACTGTATAAATGTTTAGAGTCTTGCAAACAAGTAGGCCTAATCCTCTTCTGTTGTTAGATGGCGTTGCACATAGATGTAAAAGCGATGGAAACAGAATAGAAAACGGAAAAACGGAGTTTTATTTGAAAAATAAAAAAAACGACAAAAACAAAAAAAATCGGAAGGCGAAACATTTATGGACTTTGTTGCATCTTGTACTACAGCTTAGATTTGAAAACCTTGTTTGTGCAATTTAATTTTAATAAACAAGCAAATAACACAGCTTACACTAAGTAAAATGGTCAAATAGTTTTCTGAATTAGCGGAATCCTTGAAAATACGGAGACAGCGTAAGAGATATCAGACGAAAATAACATTAAGAAAAATAATTGCAGACAGTAAATCAATAAATATGGTCAGAGAATAAATAAAAACGGGAAAAATGAGACGAAAAATATAAAACGAAAAAAACGGACTTTTACGAGAAGAATAAAAAAAGGAAAACCGTTTTTTACAACTATGGCATTGCAGTCACATTTTTGGTGCAGATGCTTGTCAGATTTGTGCTCGTTTGCCTGAAGCGCTTGGATATAGACCTCGCGATATTTATATTTTTAATATCAATGATAGACCTTGAGATGATTTCTCAGGAATAGCAGTACAAACAGGAAATTATGAAAATGACGATGCATCAGCTTAAGTTTGCTTTGATAATGTCAAGGATTTTGTCATGCGTTCAGTAGTTTTAAAGGCAAGCATGTAGCCTACCGGTAATTAATGTTTAAAAATAGGATTTTGAGTTTTTTCGGTTTGCCTCTGGAATTGGCACAGATTCTAAAATTAAATTTATTTAGCCTGAGAATAAAGAACGAATGAACTGACCAGTGGATTGACCAGTGGACTGACCAGTGGATTGACCAGTGGATTGACCATTAGATTGATCCAGTTTTTTCTTCTCAGAATGTGTGTAGTCTTTAGTCAAGGCAATGCGTGCCATACAACATTTTCAGCAGGGCAGAAAAATGCCCCACAGTCCGGACTTTGACACTTGTGGTCTTGAGACCTTAATTAACCAATTAACAAGAACTGGGTGCTTATCGATACAATGCACGTCTTGATACCAAGACTCTGAAGAGTTGCTTATAGGTTTGGCAAGTTGCAAGGTGGGCCGATGATCTCTGGAAGACATAGGCGGAGACCTGGGCCGAGAATTATTGGGGGGACGGAAAGACGCGAGATTTTCCGAAAAATTTGCTGACGACCGGCGAAATTTCGAAAAAAAAATTAATTTCGCCGCCAAAAAAGTTGATGACTTTTTTTTGTCATCTGGCCAAATCTCAACGAAATTTTCTATTTTCGCCGCCAAAAAAGTTGATGACCTTTTTTTTAGTCTTGACGCTCAACGATTGGGGGGACAAATGCATGGGCCGTCCCCCCAACACTTCCATTGGGGGGGGGACCGTCCCCCCTAGGTCTCTGCCCGCGCTGGAAGAAGCACTGCAGTGCCCTGGGCTATAGGAGAGATAATTTGGATGAGTTGCTTCAAATGATTGGGTCTCACTGACTGATCCTTTGCCCGCCTCAGCAGCCCATCTCAATCGTCCATTTCATCTTCTTCCCTGTCTCTGCCCTCAGCCCGCCGTTTCCCTTGTTCGTTTCGCAGAAGTTTCTAGAACTGGAGCTGCGTAAATTTGATGCGCATTACGTGACGTACATCTTCGTTTACGCCGCGACCAGTGAACTTTATCTGCGAATTGCAAGCGCGATAAATTTTTATGAAGAACGTTGTTGTAGAGAGCTTTTGTAGTTCATGCGCCCGCGTGGTGTCCGCCCCTGAGTTTTATAGCACAGGCGCTTGAAGGCTTTTGTATTTTCTGTCGTCTGCTGTTTGGATCTAGGATCTACATCACTGGGCTCTCATCCATTTGCATTGTTGTGGTGATTGTTGAATGGTGACCTTCATGGTGTCATATGGGTGATGATGGTCGTGGTGGTAAAGTAGTAAACGTGATGACAGTTGGATGATGTTGATCACGATGATTGGTGATTGTTGATGATGACAATGATGATGATGATGATGTTGATAGCGAGAGTGATGGTGGTGATCATGGTGATGAAGCTGAACCCCATGTAAATGGTGATAACAATTTTCTTAATTAAAAAAAAATAATGCTACCAGACAGCGTCGAGCCTTCTCGGTTGTTGGCCTGTCCACATGGAATGGGCTTGCACTACGCTTACTACCTCGGAATAATTTGTGTACTTTCTACCAGTTGCTCAAGACATATGTTTTTAGCTGTGGCTGGATTGGGAGCGCCTCTGAGTAGGCTTCTTGAAGGGTCGCTATATAAGTTTTCGGAATGAATGAATGAATGAACAATAGCAATGAGTTATAATGGTGGGTATGATTATGTCAGGGATGCATCTTGTCACAGTTTGATGAGGTGATATAAATGTCTGCATCGTATGAAGGGTTTGTTTTAGTGATTTATGAAGCTGTGGATTTATTTGCCTTTGCCAAAGGTTAAGTGTTATTTGCTGTTTCCTGGCAGTAGGCACTGCTTGAACTGTTGCTTTTTGACGCAGTGTAGGGTTTCATATTCTTTTCTCTCTTGTATCGCTACCTCTGTAATTTTTTATGCTCCATCCCATCTCTATCTTTGAGCTGAATAGAAACAGTCAACAATGATTTATTGGGAAAATGAGTGGCTACAATGAGAACTACACGAGAACTAACATTCCTTGTGACATGGTCACAGTCACCGGATCAGTGACAGAGTGACAGACGTATTGTTATGCGCTCACTGTCACATGATGCTGTCACAATCTTAATTTCATCTCAGATGGCGAGATTGTCTTGCGCTCTGTACGCAAAACTTGCCTAGAGCTTCTAGTCTACCTATGAATCTTTATGATTGCGTGCACCACTTGTGGGGTACGGTGGTGTAGTGGGTATGTTCGTTGCCTTGCAACCAGAGGGTTAAGGGTTCGAATCCACCTCAAGCTGCCTCGTAGGGACTTGGGCAAGTCCTTCACTCGCATTTGCTCAGCACTTTGGCGTGAAACTCCGATTCAGTGTCTGCGCTGTAGTCGGGAGCGCTTCTGAGTAGAAATCTTGAAGGGGTGCTATAGTAAGTGCACATACATAGTACATACAGTCATACACTAAACATTGTATGGAGGGAGGTATAGGGGTGCGTTATCAAATTTCAGTTGTATTTATTGAATTAACTGAGCACTGAGTGTTCACGTCATTTATTTAAGCGTGTCATTCGTTACTGTCATGTGTTTTCTTCTGCACAGTTTACTTTGACATGCTACTTTCATGCATGTGTATGTACACATGCATGGCTTTACAGCTGTACCACTTTAATTATGGCCATTTAATTTTGCTGTCACATGACATTTACCAGCTTTTGTTTTTGCCAGCACCTGTTTTGAGCCATTTCGCGAGAGTGCTTCTGAATAGCTCTGCTTTGCAAATGTTCATAATTAGATTAGATTGGATTTTTATGTTATGTTCTGATGTCAAGCTGGTGGTCTTCTAGGGAGAGGTGGAGATCTGCGATGGTGAAGCTGGTGGGAAGATTCAGCTGGAAATTGAAACACTGCTACGGCCTCATTCGATGTGTCATAGCGTTTCGGTTATGCAGACGGCATACAATGGCGGAAGCATCACCGTGCTTCAGCTGGCAAGTATAGACTTTAACAAGAAATAATATTACTCAATGCTCAATTGCTCATGCCACAACTCAATTCATTATACCTGCATGCTGCATGCATGTACTCAAACTTTGTCTACACGCTTACTAGCATTCATGTTAAAAACGATAAAAACGGAAGAAAAATCGGAATAAAACGCTTTTTTCGAAAAAATGAAGAAAAAATGACAAAAGACAATGAATATAATTTAATTTTATTGCATCTTGTAGGCCTAGGCCCTAATGCATTTCAAAATTTAAAACCTTATGTGTGATGTTATTTTAATCGGCAGTTAATGCAATTTTATCAGTAAACACTAAATAGGCTAATATTAATTCGCATCAACTTCTTTTTCTTGTAAGTACTGTGCTATTTAGGATGACGTCATAACGGTTAAATAATAACATAAAATTTTAGGTGACAATAAATTAATGTAAATAATTATGAACAGTAAAGTAAATTGGTAAGGTTACACACAAAATTAAAAATGGTAAAAACGACACGAAAAATAAGAAAATAAACACTTTTTTATGACTGTGTTTTCTAGCTCTCTAATAGGTCATTTTGCGGTTCCTAGATTGATGGCAAATGGAAAACAGGCCCTCTTTTTGACTTCATGTCCTCTGTCCTGCAGGCGAAAACCTGGAAAATGTCCGTTTTTATGTTTGCTGTTTGGGGTTGAATTAGCTATTATTGTATGGCAGTTTCTAACATCCTAACTTGTGTATACTGTCTATTAGTTTCCATCGAGCCATACTAGAATAACAGTCCAATCTACTTACTTATTTATCTTTTATTGCAGCTGTTTATCTGTGCGACGTACGTTTCTAGTTCATGATCTGAGTGATATTACAAACAATGTTTCTGTGGACCATCAGTGAGATTCTATGGTCAAAGTGCTAATTTTATTTCCGGTAGCCGAAACCACACTTTAGCCCGAAGTGAACTATTCAACACGTCTTTCCAGCTTTCTGTGTCTTCTTTTGTCTAACCTTGTATCTGGACCCTATGCATATTTCTGCTCAGTTACATTCTTATATACAAATGTTCTAAATGTTGTGTTAAGCATTCAGTATAATATACTGTGCAAAAACGGCATCGGGCACCTACGGGCACTGGTCCCTCGGTTGATGATGATGTTGATACTGTGTAAAGAACTGTGCACATTTGATTTTGCATAAAAAGTGATTTTACAGTCAAAATTTATGCTTGTTTTTTTTAGCAGTTTAAACACTATTATGGCCTCATCTTTTTTCGCTTGATTTCGGCTGGGAGCGCCTCTGAGTAGGTATCTTGAAGGGGTGCTATATAAATTCTGATTGGTTGATTGATTGATTGATTGATTGATTGATTGATTGATTGATTGATTGATTGATTGATTGATTGATTGATTGATTGATTGATGATCTGTTATGCTTTGCTTCCCAGCAGATAGTGAAGAATAGCAATCTAGCATTTAAAATGGAATCCAAGTCTAACTTGTGACAAGGGGAACCAAACGGACTTTTCATTAATTGGAATTGCAAGCACATCAACAGCTGCCATGTTTTGCTAAATAAACATTCAAGTTGCACCACATCTAATGGCAGAAGTTGATCATCATCATCAGCTCAGTTGACACATGTAAGCCCCAAATAACAGATCAGGTTATGAAAGAGACAGACGGACAGACAGACAGACAGACAGACAGACAGACACACAGACAGACAGCGTTTGGAAAAGATGGGGGACATGCCCCGATAGAGATCAGGGATGGTGAGAAAGGAAAAGAAAAATAATAGGGTATAGGCGTTCGAGATAATATACCAGCTGTCCGAATGTAACCGACCGGAATATGTGCTCTGAGTCGTGAGTCGCTTTTTGCTCGGCCGCCGCTGCAGCGGGCGCGTTATTTGATCGATTCCGTTTGCGCCTGTCGGAAATGTTTTAGACGTGCGTTGAAAATGTTTTAGACGTGCGTTTGAAATGTTTTAGACGTGCGTTTGAAATGTTTTAGACGTGCGTTTGAAATGTTTTAGACGTGCGTTTGAAATGTTTTAGACGTGCGTTTGAAATGTTTTAGACGTGCGTTTGAAATGTTTTAGACGTGCGTTTGAAATGTTTTAGACGTGCGTTTGAAATGTTTTAGACGTGCGTTTTAGATGTGCGTTTGAAATGTTTTAGATGTGCGTTTGAAATGTTTTGGACGTGCATTTGAAATGTCTTAGACATGCATTTGAGATGTTTAGACGTGCGTTTGAAATGTTTTAGACGTGCGTTTGAAATGTTTTAGACGTGCGTTTGAAGTGTTTTAGATGTGCGTTTGAAATGTCTTAGACGTGCATTTGAAATGTTTTAAACGTGCGTTTGAAATGTTTTAGACGTGCGTTTATGACACGATTCTGCGATTGTTGGTCTGGGTGTGTCTGGCCGTCGGTGCCGTCTTCTTCCTGTCGGTACTTGTGGCGTTTCTCGTCTGGTGGTACAACAGTCGCCATCAGAAGACTCACCCCTCGTGCGCCCGCCTTGAGCCTGGCACCACTTGTGAGTATCGTTGTCAACTCTTCTTTGTTATACTACACTTGGTCTTGGCGTTGATCCCCATCTTGGCATGTGGCTGCCTATTTTCCATAGATGTAAAAAACGATGAAAAGAAAATAAAAAACGGTAAAAAACGTCGTTTTTTTCGAAATAATAAAAAACGACAAAAAAACGATAACAAACGGAAACGGAAAATAATTTGCCTTTGTTACATCTGAAATTTCATTTTCAGCTTAAAACCTTAATTGCTTATGCAATTTTATTAAGAAACTGCAAATAACACAACTTTATTATTAGGCCAAAATAATTGGTATAGCCTAAGTAACATTAATCTACCACAGTTATTTTTTCTTATAACTTTCTTTTAATAAGAAATTCGGACAAATTAAAGGTATTGAAATCTTTTCAAATTTAAATTGTAGACATAAGTCCACATTATAAGTTTATGCTGATCGACATAACACAATTAAAATCTAACCAGAAGCAAAAACCACAGATGTTTACTAAATTATATATTGTACATTGTTTTGTGCTTAAAATTGCTACTTATAAATATTAATAATTATGCTCAAGAATTTTATATCAAAATAACTCTTAGAAATTTCATAGGCTACTACATGTATTTCTCAAAATTATGACTTAAACAATTACATAAAGACCCTATAGTTAGTTAGCTGCATCCTTGAGAGTACGGTGAAAACGTATGGAATATCAGACAAAAATTAAATTAAGGAAAATAATATTAGACAGCAAATAATTAAATAAAGTTACATAAAAATCGAAAAAAAAACATAAAAAACGATGGGAAAAATAAAAAACGAAAAAAACAGACGTTTTTTGGGAGAGAATAAAAAATAAAAAAAACGTTTCTTACAACTATGCTATTTTCTATGTTGTCTGTCTGTGTGGGTCTGTCTGTGTGGGTCTGTCTGCATGTGGGTCTGTCTGTGTAGGTCTGTCTGTCTGTGTGTCTGTATCTATGTCTGTCTGTGTTCCAGTGTGTCTGTTAATGTTTCTGTGTCTTTCAATGTGTCTGTCTGTCTATGTGTATATGTATATATCTATGTGTTGCTTTCTTATTTTGAGTCAATTTTGTACCAATTAATTATCTCTTCTTGCTGCTATTCTTTTGTCATGCACGATTAAGAAGTCTTGTTGGGCATTATACTTGTTAGCATGGCTCATGTTTCTCGTGCCATTTGTAACTATTGTTTTTTTGTTTTGTTTTAAGATTTGACATTTAAATACCATTGTCCTCGTATGCCTAACACTTGCTCTTTCCGAATGTGGTTGATGCTTTCTTGTTGAGGTGTGATGATTTTACATAGATAGTGCAATGAGCATTGTGGCTAAATGCTACTTTTGTATCAATTTGGTTAATTGTATTTATTAAACTCAGAACTTCTTTCTTCTTGCACCAGTTGTGTAGTTTATTTCCTTTCCTCTGGGAGTCTGCTTCTTTTTCTTGATGTCTCTTGGGACATTTATGCACTTACTTGCAGATCTTCATGTTCTTAGACCAATTACTGATATGTTCTGTTTCATGTAGTTATCTACGCATCTTATTGAGAACAGATTTAACTTTCTTGTTTTTCATGCTGTCTTTGGAAGCTGTTCTCTTCCTTCTCATGTTTTCTCGTTGCAGTTAGAACAGTTATTAGTTCCTTGGTCAATCATAATGCCTTTTGAACCGCTTGTTTGCTTTGCTGTTAGCAAAGACTCTAAAACTTTGGTGATGGTTATGACGAATTTATATGACATTACCTCAAGATTTACACATCAGAGGCACATGGAAGCCTATGTTGGCCCTTCTTGCCTATGTTGGTCCTTCATGCCTATGTTGGCCCTTCTTGTTGGAATCGCCTTCCTCACAAGATACGTCTTGAGCTCCTTGGCCTTTCTCTTCCCCTGTTTCATAAACGCTTGAAGACTATACTATTTGTTGGCGGGAGCCATAGGCGTAGGGGACATTTCAGCAGTGGGGGGGCAAAATTTTTACTTTTGCCCGAAAAATTAAACCCGGAATAATTGACGTCATGCAAACATAGATATATACCTCTGTAAAAAATAGCCATCTCTGTTCTTGCACCCACACCCGGGGACAAGGGGCATGCAAATACCCCGAGCCCGGCCAAATTATAGGGACCAGGCTGGGTAATTTTAGGCATAATTATAGGCCTATGCAAATTTATTATGTAGCGTATATATTCCTGACGCTTAACCAGTTCAAACTTCACACGAGCAACTGATTAAATTCATAATTGTAGATTGTTTTTCATTGTATCTAATCATCTACAAAACGCCTCAGAAAAGTGAACCGATCAGAGAGGCTAATAGTGCGCAAAACCACGCGCGAAGAGTCAGGTTTTAAGATGAGAGAATGAAGAAGAGAGACTGCCACAGAAAGTGTATAGAGCGAACGCAAGCTGAAAGCTCAGTACAAAGAGAAGGATCAATTGTGGCAAATGATCGAGACTGGGCAATGGCAGTTCTACGAGGAGGAAGCAAGGGTCAAGTCTGTTGGATGAACGAAGTGGACGGTTGGAGGAAGTTGAGTGAGGCCTTATCATAACGTCGGTCAGATATTTGGGGCAAAATCCTCTGAGCCTTGAAGACCAGAGTGAGGAATTTAGGTTGGACGTGAGCACGGAGAGGAAGCCAATGGGTGGAGACAGAACGGCGAAAGACCCTGAGACACCCTAAATGAAAATAAGAGAAACGTGTGCTTTTGGAAATGTGCTCAGTTCAGGTATTATCATACCCGTAATGTAAGTGAGCTATCAAGTGCAACATCCTGATCTCGCTCACTTGACAACAAGGAAAAAAATTGTAAATTTTTCAGAGGGGCAGACCAAGATCTGCACGTTCAATGTTGATGATCGCAAGATTATCGTGTCTATTTTGCCTCATGACCAGTAGGCCTAGACATTTCGATGTCATTCAGGCAGTGAATTCCGTGTTCTGTTGCACCAGTCTGTGAATTTCCCCAAATGCCACGAATAGTCGCAATTTTCAGTCAAATTTCCGCTCTTCAATTTGCTGCATCTCTAGCCATTATTTACCGTGAATTCGGAACTTTTTCGGGAATTTCTGCCATCCATAGTTGTTGTTTCGAGTTATATTAGCATCTATATCCACTCAAGTAAAAATCTGTCCACGGTTCACCTCTAAGTCTCAAAGTTATAGAAATTTTCGCCTCTGCAAATGTTCCTGAGCAGATAGATGCTAATATCTAACTCGATTCGGGCAAGATTTTCGGGCAAATTTCGGCTCTTGAATTTGTTTCGATTCTGGCTATTATTTACAAAATGCTACCGTGAATTCAGAATTTTTCGGGAATTTCAGCTATCAATGGTTGTTATCATTTAATATCTAACTCGATTCGGGCAAGATTTCCGGGCAAATTTCGGCGGCTCTTGAATTTGCTTCGATTCTCGTCATTATTTTCAAAATGCTACCGTGCATTCAGAACTTTTTCGGGAATTTCTGCTAACCATGGTTGTTGTGAGCTAATATCTAACTCGATTCGGACAAGATGAAACTGGGAGATAATGTGGTGAACTAATGAACGTTGAACTTCAAGAAGTGTGGTTAATATTTTTCTGGGTCTACTTGCCCGAAAAAACAGACTTGCCCGAAATTTGGGGGGGCATTTGCCCCCTCTGGACTCCCGTCTCCTACGCCTATGGCGGGAGCACTAACATGGGTTGGGAGTACTACTGAATCTGTGAGCGGTGCTTTTTAAATGTTCAATTACAATTACAATAAAATGGAATGAAACTTTTCTGTTTCTCTGTTTTCATGTATCGCACACTCTCACGCTTTCATTCCATGTGAAATAAATAATTCGGGCGATGATAGCAGAGGCTTGGAAATCAATCGGAAGCGCTTTTCTGATGACTCTTTGCTTGACCGCATGACCGATGAGTAAATCAGGAGAACGGTCTATGGATGGCATCGCGAATTCTGTACGAGAACCAGAATGCCTGGCAACGGCAATGCTGCGGCTGACAACGGGCCAGACGCGACCGTCGAGTGCGATTTTCATGGCTCCAGGTTTCATACACAGTACAACAATAGCTCGAGCTTGAGTTGGCAGGGAATGACCTGAACACTATGTAACTGGCATTTCTCATGGAGTTTGGCTTGCCTAGGACTTTTGTACAAATTCGGCCAAGGACTTACAGCAGGAGCGTCAAACCTTTTTCATTTTAGAAACGAGCTGTTTTTCCCAGCCACTTTCAGTAGGCCTACATCATTAAAGTGTTATATTAATAATAATGATCTTTGCTTAATTCATAGATGTAAAAAACGATGAAGATGAAATAAAAATCGGAAAAACGTCGGTTTTTTAGAGAGATAAAACGACAAAAAACGGAAACGGAAAATAAGTTACCTTTGATACATCTGAAACTTCATTTTAAGCTTAAAAACCTTGCTTATGCAATTTTATCTTAATCTGCAAATTACACAACTTTATTAGTAGGCCAAAATTAATTGGTATATCCTAAGTAACATTAATTTACCACAGTTGTTTTTTTTTTTCTTATAACTTTGGTTTAATAAGAAATTCAGAAAATTGAAGGTATTGAAATCTTTTCAAATTTAAATTGTAAACATAAATCCACATAAGTTCATGCTGATCAACATAACGCAATTAAAATCTAATCAGAAGCAAAAACCATAGATGTGTACTAAATTATATATTGTACATTTGTACTTAAAATTGCTACTTATAAATATTAATTATAGGCATAAGAATTTTATATCAAAATAACTCTTACAAATTCCATTTCTTGTACGGACCTACTTCATGTATTTTTCGAACATTTGATGACTTAAACAATTACATAATGACACTATAGTTAGCTGAATCCTTGGAAGTACGGTGAAAACGTATGGAATATCAGACAAAAATTAAATTAAGAAAAATAATAATAGACAGTAAATATATAAATAAAGTTACATAAAAAATGGGAGAGAATAAAAAGCAAAAAAGGCGTTTTTTATGATTGCAATAAATAAATAATAATAATAATAATTTTGGTTTAATTTGAAACTGGCACGACACAATACGATTGAAATTCATAGAATGAAGGCATTGAAGGGATGATCAGTCACAAGTTATACAAGAGTTGTTTATTACTGTCGGCAGCCATGCAAGGCGCCCATAACGTCATGCTGCTCATTTTCCAAAAGCCTTCCGCGGAATGGAAGGTTGAGTGAACCTTTGGGAGGGTAGCGGAAAGCAATCGTGCATTCGTGCATGGTTCTTCCTACCACGATGTTTGCCATTACTCTAGACCCTCCCATAGTTAAGCCCACTGAAACAAGAGCAAACAACGTAAACATCACATACTGCTTCTCCATACTTCTGGCAATTCTCCATTTTGAATTTCGTTTCCTGCTGTCGTTGGTAGTGGTCGTCCATTTCTAAGGGATTTATCTTCAAATCCCAGCAACGAGCGAGACGGTTTTAATCGTAAAACTAATCCTCAATAAAAAAGCGACTCTGCCTCTCCGTGCTTTGATGTAGACCATATCGGATCGGAAGGTCTAATCTTCAGCATCTCATCTTCTTCTCGGCCGACTTGAAGTTGTCTGCCACTAGACCCCTGCCTCATCACCCTCCCTCGTGGTGGTGAAGCCCTTGGGCGGCCACACCCGTCCACTTCACTTGCGCGTCCGTACAGGCACTGCTTGCCTGCTTCAGCACGGATCTAGTCTCTTGCGGCATTGCGGCTTCTACATTTTATATAAGTACCGTATAATTGTGTATGTGCTGTGCTTAAAATAATATGCACAGCCGTCACACACCGAAACCAGCCAGTAGTACTGTGATTTTGCAACATATATTGAGTTTGATAAAACATTTAAGAGGCCAAACTTCAAAATGGCACCAAAATTATTGATTGCTCTAGCTTTCTTCTAACTTATATAACTCAGGGCAAAAGGTGATTCAGTAAAATAAAATAATTAATTAATTCACTCTAAAGCTAAAACAAAACAATATGCATGCCAAAAGCATTTAAATAGCTTTAAAATTAGTCCTTTCAAAATAAAATATAATAATTCTAGGTCTATAGGCATATTTTTGGATGAAATTCTGTAAAAACAACCGAAAACAAAGAATTTATTTGTGTACTGCAGATATATAAGCACATACTTATATGCACACACAGTCACACATATATGTATATATATATATATATATATATATATATATATATATTACATGTGTTTATATGATATATTATCTTATTTGATTTTATTGCAAGGGATGATTTATGACAATCTATCTGCTTGACCCCTTTATCCTTGTGGATCGTGAACTGGAACCGACTTAACCTCCCCCTGCCTATCGATTATATGTTTGAATACTGGTAAGTGCCCATGAATAAGCTGGTTCCCACGACCTTGCTTTTTTGTGCTGCAGAAATTTTGAGATTCCAATCATGATTATGTACAATCTCTACAGTATTACTAATCATCAGAGCTTTCTTGATGGTATTTTTCTCTTCCTTCTCCCATACCTTCCCCCTCAGTTGGCCTTACACTGCTATAGCCTTTGACAACGACCTCACGACTTTAAGCTCCCAGCAAAGGACAATTGAAAATCTTCCATTCCATGAATATTATACCACCAAGATGATGAATCTGACCCCTCTTTATTCTAAACTGACTCATTACTGAAGATGACTAGATGACTGTTTATTTCCTAACTATTATCATTATTTTGTATTTTTTTGCTCCCAGATGCAACGTGTGTCACCTAGTTTTGTCATTAAATAATTTTTTTTATATGATTAACATTGATTATATCAATATATATGTATGTATGTGTGGGTGCGTTTGTGTGTGCATGTGTGCATGTATGTGTGTGTGTGTGTGTGTGCATGTATGTGTGTGTGTGCATGTGTGTGTGTTTGTGCATGTATGTGTGTTTGTGCATGTGTGTGTGTTTGTGCACATGTGTATGTGGTGTTTGTGCATGTGCGTGTGTGTGTGCATGTGTGTGCGTGTGTGACTTTTGAGAAATGGGGTTTGTGGCTCATGTAGCTACCATCTTTTGTTAACTTGTAAATCGGTCGACTGTAGAAACGACTTATTGATTGACTAATTGATTAATTTATTGATTGATTTTCTTTGATAAGTTGTTTGAATGATTGATTATTGACTGATGAGTGGGCCTGCTTGATAACCAATTAACCGACTGATCAATCAAGTAGTGAAGCATTTCATTGATTGACTGTTTGCTTCCTTGCTTGATTGAACAGCCAAGTTAGTTGAGAAATCAATTGACTGACTGACTGACTGACTGGATAACTGACTGATTTACTCACTGATATTTTAACACTGACTGACTGACTGGCTGACTGACTGACTGACTGGCTGACTGATTTACTCACTGATATTTTAACACTGACTGACTGACTGACTGACTGACTGACTGACTGACTGACTGACTGACTGACTGACTGACTGACTGACTGGCTGACTGACTGACTGACTGGATAACTGACTGATTTACTCACTGATATCCTAACACTGACTGACTGACTGACTGACTGACTGACTGACTGGATAACTGACTGATTTACTCACTGATATTCTAACACTGATTGACTGACTGGCTGACTGACTGACTGAATGACTGAATGAATAACTGACTGACCTACTCACTGATATTCTAACACTGACTGACTGACTGACTGACTGACTGACTGACTGACTGACTGACTGACTGACTGACTGACTGACTGACTGACTGACTGACTGACTGACTGACTGACTGACTGACTGACTGACTGACTGACTGACTGACTGACTGACTGACTGACTGGATAACTGACTGATTTACTCACTGATATCCTAACACTGACTGACTGACTGACTGACTGACTGACTGACTGACTGACTGACTGACTGACTGACTGGCTGACTGACTGACTGACTGGATAACTGACTGATTTACTCACTGATATCCTAACACTGACTGACTGACTGACTGACTGACTGACTGACTGACTGACTGACTGGATAACTGACTGATTTACTCACTGATATTCTAACACTGATTGACTGACTGGCTGACTGACTGACTGAATGACTGAATGAATAACTGACTGACCTACTCACTGATATTCTAACACTGACTGACTGACTGATTGACTGACTGGCTGGCTGGCTGGCTGGCTGGCTGACTTACTTACTTACTTACTTACTCACTGATTCATTGACTTTCATCATTGCGTAAATTTGGTTTGTGTTAATTTTTTAAATAATTTCCAGGCATTGTTATTAGTCAGTGGTCGCTTGGCTAAGCATTTATCCTAAAATTCCCAGTCCTGGATGGTGAAGCAGAGCATGTTATAATAGCAATCGAGCGTTTTTCGGTCTGTTCTTCTGGCAGAACCCTCGCTACATGACCAGCTGCTATTGATCGATGCTTGTGCTAAACGTGCTGTTCGATGTCATTCGCCTTATCAAGAAATGTATCAGTGATTGAATTTTTATTGAATGCATGGAGATTGGCTGACGACCACGGCAGTTGATTTCATTACAGATGGCCAGCTAGGCAAAACGATAATAATGTGAGACCAATTTTCTGTTCCGGAAGTCGGTCAATGGCTTTATGGTCGGCGGCATTTCAGGCAGAAAGCTCTCCGATATTGCTTCCATTTTGATTAATGCTCGCTCTCTACTTCATGTTGGTCAGTGGTGTATTGATGAATAGCATGCAGGACTGTCAACCAAGAGGTCTGGGGTCAGAATCCCTGATGGGGCAGAACGTTCTTCTGAGATTTCTGGTCAAACTGCTCCCTTTGGTCAACTCATCTATAATAATGGATTGAATCGATTGATAGATTTTCGGTGGGAAGATGGCGTGGTGAGGGAGAGGAGTCCTCTCTCTCGCCATGCCATCTCCCCACCGTCTATTCACGCATGGTGAGACTAAGATAGCAGCCATAGGCGCAACCACCCTAT
This sequence comes from Lumbricus terrestris, assembly GCA_949752735.1. NCBI lineage: Eukaryota > Metazoa > Annelida > Clitellata > Crassiclitellata > Lumbricidae > Lumbricus > Lumbricus terrestris. The sequence continues at coordinate 18,685,174 of OX457050.1, forward strand.
GGGACCCACGGGACGCGTCCCCCCCAACTTTTGAGTGGTCCCATTGACTTTATCATTATGGTCCCCTCCAACTTTTAGGACGTGATTCATTTGGTCCCCCCCAACTTTTAGGACTTGATTGCGCCTATGATAGCAGCTGCTGACATATTTTCACTGCCTCTCAGGCTGTCTTAACAGACTGATTGTATGCTCCTGCTTCTACCTCTTCTTCTTCATTATACAATATATACACCCATGTTAATCAGGGCCAGATTAAGGGATGTTCAACATATTCGGCCGAACAGGGGCCCCACACTTTACGGCCCCCCACACATGCGGGGATAAAATTTTCCGAAAATTTGTAGTACTTAGTTTTTTCGCAAATTTCAACCAAACAACTAAAAAAGTCATCAACTTTTTTGGAGGGAAATAATCGGTATATTCTACGAAATTTTCGACCAAACGACTAAAAAAGGGAAAAAGGTTATGAGAATTTTCGGCCGAAGATCAGCAAAAAATTTCCCGAACAGGGTCCCCACATTTCTTAATCCGGCCCTGCATGTTATTGAAACTCATCTCGTGTATGAACTGTTTCCTATAGACATATTTGACATATCCAGCACTTAAAGTGTGGCTGGATGGTCATGGACGGCGTCCAAGCACTTATTTTCAAATCTCAATGCCGTCCTGACACTTATTTGAACAACAAAGCCAGGAGAAGTGATGGGCGTTCAGGCACTTCTTTTTCTACACTTTAAGCACTGGACATATCTTAAAGTTAAATACCTGTAAGATAACTGAGACAAGCAAATGAACTGCAGTATCAACAACGAGTGCTCAAAATATTTAAAGTAGGTTAAGTAAAAATCAAATCAGATAATTTATTTGTCAACCAATCAGGAACCAGGAAAATACAAAAGTTTACAGATATAATAAAGCAATGCGCATGTAATCATTATAATAGTTATACATTCGGTTGCCCAGGGGCCCCGGAAGGGTCTTACAACCCCGCTAGGTGGGCCCGTGAGCTCGGTGATACCATGAAGATGATAGCCATTGGGTCTTTCACTTTTGAGAGAGACTCAGATATCTCCAACTTGCTTCTGCGTATGTTGTGCTTTGTTATTTTTAGCAGCTGTATATTTTTAGCTGTTGTTTTGCTAAATGGCTGATAAATCTTATTTATTAGAATTGATTTAAATTGTTTTCTTAATTAGCAGCTCTGGAGATCAGAAGTTCAGCAGGAGGATCTCATTCTGACAATACTCCGGTGAGTTTGTCCTTTCATTCATCATTCATTCAATCATTCCTTCAATCATTCATTCAATCATACATTCAATCATTCATTCAAGTATTTATATAGCACTTTGTCGAGGAAACTTTTCAGAGTTGCAATAACGTACATTATTGTTGTCATTTTAATTAGAAGTTTGATTATAGTGCCACTTCTGGGTGAAAACTTTTGAGTGCTTGCTGTGCTGTCCTCAGTGATGTTGATTTGTGTGAATTATTTGCAGCAGCTGTAGTAATTGTCGAACTATGTCAGATGTGGTTAATGATGGTTCAAAGCAATTTATACAATTTGCTGATCAATGAATGGTTGCTGATGAATTGTTTCAGCTGCAAAATTTGAGTCTTTAAGATATAAGATTTGCTTATATTGAAGACTTTTCATTCATTCATTCATCCAAGTATTTATATAGCGCCTCTTCAAGGAAACTACTCAGAGGCGCTCCCGACTACTGCAGGGCCAAACAGATGTTTTCTTTTATTCAACATAGACTGAGCGAACAATGAGTCTGAGACTTCAATACAGTGGTGTCGCTGCCAAAGGTCGCGATATGGGTTTGCTGATTTTAGTGTTCAGTTTCTGAACATAGTAGCCCTCGAATTGCTGTGCATTGTGCAGCACTTCCCAAAGTGTCTTCCACGGAACCCTCGAGCTCCACAAGAGGAAGACAAAAGTTTCGTAGGGAAATTGGACAACATATTGTTTGAATGTGTTAATTCTGACATCATATATTAATTCTGACATCATATATTGCACTCCACAGCGAGGACGACAAGATAGGAAAATATAATTTTTAAAATAAATTTGCAATCTGCTTTTTATGGATGCACCTGTTTATTCTCGTCACAATGATTATAAAACAAAGCTTATATTAATCTGCTTCTCAATGCTGCGGATTTCAGACTATATTTTGTTTTGGACAGGGTTCCATCCAGAAAATTTTTTGATCAAAAGTGTTCCATAGCCAAAAGCACATTGAGAAGCACTGTGGTAGTGCATAGCTCTCAAGAATCTGGTTCATGCTAATTAATTTGCCCTTAAAGACATTATATTGATCCTGTAGTGTGAACTGCTTATAGTTCTTGACACGTTAACCCTCAAATCACTGCACTCATGGGGTATCGCGGGGTATCGCTGTCCCGTCCCATATTGCCCACTTGATGGGGTATCGTGGGGTCTCGCTGTCCCGTCCCATATTGCCCACTTCTCCACCAAATCCCTTGACCGTCGCATCATCACGTTGCACCCAGGCGGTTCCCCTTTCTTCCCACCAACAGAGCCGTCACCCGTTCCTCGCTTCTTCAGCCGCACGCCATCGCGAAACGAACGTGTTCCTGAATTGCATCCTGGGACTGGCCACGATCCAGACAATCGCGCATTTAGTCACGCCAGATGAAGTCGATGGTGCCATCTATAATCGATCATCCGTGCCTTCCTGTTTGTTTGCTGCGATAGCCGAATGCCCTCCTGGGTACGTCATCTGTAACTGTCTTCGACGATTCGCGCACGTCCGTCTCCGACCCGCTAATTCGACCATGATATATAACTAATCAGTCCGCCAGTATATTGGATTTCTTCGCGGCGTGGCGGCGTGTATGTATTCGTTTCATTAAGGAAATCTGTTTTTTGCTGGTAGGTGGCGGCACTGTTATCCTCTGCACTAATGACACCGCGATCAATTGAAACGGGAGCCATACTGGGCTTGGCCCCTCAAGCTGACAGATGGACAGACATTTTCTCACATTTTGTCAGACTTCCTGCTTAGTACAATCTTGCAACATTTGACCATCAGATGCATACTTG
>OX457050.1:18695746-18815746 GCA_949752735.1 Lumbricus terrestris
CATTTACATCCGTGCAGCTCTAAGAATTGTATTGGTTGGCTATGGTGAACGATCAGTGGCTGTCCAGATTGGATACATGTATGTATGGATACATGTATGGATACATGTATGTATGGATACATGTATGGATACATGTATGTATGGATACATGTATGTATGGATACATGTTTGTATGGATACATGTATGGATACATGTATGTATGCTTTGTGGCAGTGACTGTTTTGTAGTCTGTCCTCGTTTAAAAACCTGCCCTTTCTCTCGGGGTTGAACGCACTTCTGAAAGGCTCTTGCGAGAAGTGCTTTATAAATGGTCAGATACAATACAATGCAATCATATCAGGGATGATTAGTGCTGCCCTCCTCCTTTCTCCAGGCTTCGGACTGGCACTGCCAAAGTGCGATGGACCTGTGCGGTTTGATTTAAACAAACGGCCATCTTGTTACCATTGATCTACTCAAATCCAGTCTTATCTGGCTTGATTAACTCTAATTTAATGTGGATAGCCAGTGCCTAAAGTGTTTAAAAATAAGTTCCTGGACGCCCCCCCCGTCCAGGCACAATTTAAGCCCTGTGGATAGCAATCCATCAGAAGCAATTGGAGCCTAGATGCAATATCTATGATTCAATTGGATGCAATATCTATGATTCCGTTGGATGCAATATCTATGATTCAGTTGGATGCAATATCTATGATTCAATTGAATGCAATATCTATGATTCAATTGGATGTAATGTCTATGATTCAGTTGGATGCAATGTCTATGATTCAATTGGATGCAATATCTATGATTCAATGGGATGCAATATCTATGATTCAATTGGATGTAATGTCTATGATTCAGTTGGATGCAATGTCTATGATTCAGTTGGATGCAATATCTATGATTCAATTCATGTAAATTACGATGTTGACTCGCTACAGCAGGCTAATTGGATATGATGTTATCATGTATACGGATCGTCGCAATACTAGCTGAGTTGTGGAATATGAGCTCATTACGATGCGACCTTGTTTTATGTTGAATCTTGATGCTGCTTCTAGTGGGGGTGGGGGGGGGGGGGGCTGTTACAAATCTTTCCCGATGTTTCAGAGTAAATCACTCCTTAGAGGATGAGACATTGTTTACATTTTTGAGAAGTGATAGGATCTGACGAATGATTGAATGAAGGAATGCGGCTCTGTTTTTTGCGATGGACCTTTTTGGAAGATTCTGGGTAGCTGGAGGATCCTTTGTAGATCATAGTAGATCTTCTGTGATATGAGTTTCTTACTACAGTAACTCTTTGTTCTTTTGTGGTCATCTTAAATTTTCCACTGATCTTCAGTGATACACCAGTAATTCAGATTTATCTTAACATTGCTTCTGTTTCACAATTTACTCAACTGTGTTGGTCATACTCATAGATGTAAAAAACGATGAAAAGAAAATAAAAAACGGTAAAAAACGTCGTTTTTTTCGAAATAATAAAAAACGACAAAAAAACGATAAAAAACGGAAACGGAAAATAATTTGCCTTTGTAACATCTGAAATTTCATTTTCAGCTTACAAACCTTAATTGCTTATGCAATTTTATTAAGAAACTGCAAATAACACAACTTTATTATTAGGCCAAAAGAATTGGTATAAGTAACATTAATCTACCACACTTATTTTTTCTTATAACTTTCGTTTGATAAGAAATTCGGACAAATTAAAGGTATTGAAATCTTTTCAAATTTAAATTGTAGACATAAGTCTACATTAGGCTATAAGTTTAAGCTGATCGACATAACACAATTAAAATCTAACCAGAAGCAAAAACCGCAGATGTTTACTAAATTATATATTGTACATTATTTTGTGCTTAAAATTGCTACTTATAAATATTACTAATTATGCCCAAGAATTTGATATCAAAATAACTCTTAGAAATTTCATTTCTTGTAGGGATCTACTACATGTATTTCTCAAAATTATGACTTAAACAATTACATAAAGACCCTCTAGTTAGCTGCATCCTTGAGAGTAGGCCTACGGTGAAAACGTATGGAATATCGGACAAAAATTAAATTAAGGAAAATAATATTAGACAGTGAATAAATAAATAAAGCTACATAAAAATCGAAAAAACGATAAAAAACGATGGGAAAAATAAAAAACGAAAAAAACGACGTTTTTTGGGAGAGAATAAAAAACGAAAAAAACGTTTTTTACAACTATGGTCATACTTATACATATAATATATATATATATATACATATAATATACATATATGTATGTGTGTATTATATATACATATACTTATGTATATATATTTATCAGAAATATGTATATATACACATATTGGTTTCTTCTGACTTTCCATTTCCGGTAAGTTGGACGCGGTGGTGTAGCATGTAACTGAATAGTCGCATGTTCGAATCTACTTTAAGCCACCTTGGACAAGTTGCTCACCCATAATTGTCTGTGTGGAAGGCAACAGAAAACCACCTCAATCATCTCATGATTCTCATCACCAGACGGCTTTAAAACCAATAGACCTGCGTTCGGGCATAACACTCATCATTGTGCAAAGAATTTCTAACAATCATATAGTTGTAATTGTAATCTCCTAATTTCTAAAGCGCCACTGGAAAGCCAAGCGCAGGGCACCGGCTTATTCACGAGCGCTGCGTTGAGTTAGAACTTAGAAGGTTTGTCCGTGAGAGTAGTCCGTGGTGGTCCGGGTCGAGTTACCATAGGATCAGGATCAAATGCGTTGAGTCAATAGGGTTGTCCGTAAGAGTAGTCCATGGTGGTCCGGGTCGAGGTACCGTAGGATCAGAGGGGTTGTAATGAATGCAATGACAACAATTTTCATAACATTGTGAGTAGCAAGCTACTTCTAGGATGCTTTGCACGCATCCGCGCACAAACATGAAGTTAAATAGTTACATGGTATACGTACAAGGTTAATTCGATTCTGAGAGCTGTTTATGATCTTTAGTGGCATTTTGGTATTGTGTTCTGCATACTGTGGTGCTCAATAGCTTAGAGGTTAGTATGTTAGACTGTCAATCGAGTGATGGGTGTTCAAATCCCCAACAGAGCAGGAATTAGCGCGCAGTTCTACACAAAACGGCTCTTCTCCTAAATGGATTTCTGCAGCTGTCAAAGCATTTTCGCGCAGCTAAAAATAGTTAAAATCGTTGGTTGCCATCCGATTGGGAATAATTTACCGTGGAGGATGATGGGAAGGGGAAATTCCCTAAGAGGAACCGATGGATGGATGGGTTGATTAGTTGTGGATGTGAATCGTGTGTGTGTGTGTGTGTGTGTGTGTGTGTGTGTGTGTGTTTGTGTGATTGCCACGGTGGCATATCTGTATTCAAGGCGCATTCGTACCATTAATATCTGCGCATTGGAGTTGTCGTCGTTAAGAACTGACAGAGACGAGCTCGTCCCTCTTCCTTCTCCTGCGATCTGACCTGGCACTGAACCTGTGACACCGTCTGACCTTATCTGCTTGGCCTTTATGCTGCGCCAGTGAATATTATACCAGACTTCCTTGGACTGTCGTCAGAAAACTGATTGCTTCTACATGTTATGCCGCACTTTACTGTTGTAGCTTGGAATCATTGTGTAGATGTGCTACTTTACGAGACTGGTCATTCGGCTTAATGTCTGTTTTTCATGGGTCACCAATTGGCTTGGACAAAGGGTCTAATGAATTTGATGTTGTAGTTTAGACATTGCTAACGAAGAGTAATCTTTGAGGTGATTAGCAAGGAAAAACTGCTACTTTTGACTTAGTTTTGTGTTGTTGTTGTTCGAGACTGCCTAAGTGAAAAGGTAATAACCCAGGGAACTAATACTCTTGATTTAGTTATATGTTGCTGTTCAAGGATTTCCAATTAAAGTAAGCTTTGAAGTGATAGACAAAGGAACTGCAACTCTTGTCCTCACCTGGTAACGAGAGTAACCAAACACCTGACTTTTGAAGACTTCTCATAATATAGCACTGTTAATAATAAGCTGACTTCTCTGGTATATTCCTTTTGTGTGGCACAGAGAAATTTCAGAGGTTTACATTTCATTTACATGGAAACAAATTGAGTAGGATTGATGAAGACGACGACGATGATGATGATAATGACGATGATGATTGATGATGATGATGATGATGATGATGATGATGATGATGATTGATGATGATGATGATGATGATGATGATGATGATGATGATGATGATGATGATGATGATCATGATCATGATCAAGATGATGATCATGATCATGATGATCATGATCATGATCATGATGATTGATGATGATGATGATGATGATGATGATGATGATGATGATGATGATGACGGCAATGAATTTCTTCAGTACCGCAAGACATCACATGTCATTACAGTGATGCTTTTGACACGATCGACCCTTAATCGAGTTGCGCTATCTTTAAATAATGCCTCGAATGCGACCATAAATAAAAATCTTATATATATTTTAGTAAGGTTTTTTGTTGTTGACAGCTATGCACGGCCACAGTTTTGAAGCAATCGACCCCAATCCATCGCAGGGGGTCAACCCGACACACGTCATTGGGGGGTCGGCGAATCTCTGCCACCATGGGGCCAGGGTGGGGGGAAACTCTCATTTTCCCTGTTGGCCGTTCCCTCACAGGCTTATTAAAGCACTTTAATTTCGGTCCCATACGCATAAAAGCAGCGGTTGACGCGCTTTTAGAGGTGTTTAAGGCCAGCGCTTTTGCCTGTCCGGATTTCACGGGTCGCGTACCGGTGGAGGTCGGAGTGTGTTGGGGTGTGGTCGGGGTCAGGGAGGGAGGGGAGGGTGGGAGGGAGGGTGGGAGGGAGGGAGGGAGAGTGGGAGGGATGGAAGGAGGGTGGGAGGGAGGGAGGGACGGAGGGATTGGCAGGGAACGGCCCGAATCCTAAAATTTCCAGGAAATGCCGGGTAGTAGGTAATAATTCATTTGTTTTTTTCAAACTGGCATGTGCGCAGTATGATTACAAGTCACAGTACAAAAGGATGATCACAAGTTATTAGAAGATTCAAATTTAACTGCTTGGCAGCCGTGCATGGCGCTATAACGTCCTTTTAGGAGCACCATAGATCTAGTGAATGAGTGGTTGAGTTGACCTTTGGGAGGATATCGGAAGCGATTCCTCATCCACGCTAATATTCTGCTCCATGTGCCAGCAAGTTTCCCTAAGCAACAAACACTCCAAGGATGTTGCTGAACTGTAGAGTGGCATAGCCAGGAATTTATGATGGTTTTTGTTTTTATTTTTGGGGGGCCTGGCCGGATGCCCTTTCTGACACCAACCCAACAGTATTACAGTAAATAACAAGGGAATGAAGTAGCAAAGGGAATAAGGTAAGAAAAACAGTTGTTACTGCAAGCAATTGTTTTGTTTTTTCTTATTTAAGTGGATAAATAACCTTAAAAAACTATTCTCCTAGGCCAATGGGGGTTTTAACCCCCAAAGCCCAACCTTGTCTATGCCACTGGAACCGTATTCAAGGAGGTTGAGAAGAGCATTGGGGTGGGGGGGGGTGAGGTGGGGCGCTGTAAATAGGGGAAGTGTATGAGAAAGGGTTGACCATCAGAAGGACTGCAGTGGTGGAGGGTGGGGCAAGTGAAGCATGTCTTCTTCCTGTCAACTTAATTTGCCTTTTCTTGTTTCATGGCCGAGTGAAGAATGTTTAGCTGTGCAGCATTTGAGCCGATCTATTCGATGCGTAGGTCTGAGTGCACTGTGCTGCTGTTATCGGTGGTGACAGGCAATGCTACGCTGTCCTCCTGACTCTCAGAGGCCTGTTGGTCTTGGGCAAAGTGAATGACTTCATGAAGGAATGCGCTTTGTAAGAAGAAGAAATAACTGGGCTGCATTGATGGATTATGTTTGCATCAATAAAACCAGAGCACAGTTAATGTTATTTAATAAATTGTGTGTATGTATGTGTGTATTTTTGTGTTTGTGTGTGCGACTGTGCGTGTGTGTACGTGCGTGTGTGTGTTTGTGTGTGCGTGCGTGTGTGTGTGTGTGTGTGCGTGTGTGTGTGTGCGTGCGTGCGCGTGCGTGCGTGCGTGTGTGTGTGTGTGTGTGGAAGGGTGTGTGGGTGTGTTTATGCTGTTACCATATAAAGTTAAATGGATGTTTTAGTGTTTTTGGGCGCTTACCAAACAGTCGAAGAGTTTACAGTGCTATATAAATGCATGTATATTGCATTCTGTGTTTTTATGATTGTACATTTCTGTTTGGCCTGCTTCTGCTGCTGTACCGGAAATGAGTTACTGGGTCTTAAACTGTCCAATCTGGTTCCGAATGTTGAATTCACGACTAATGGGAGCCATTCCCCGAAATTATATGCTGTGTTGGATGAGTGAAGGGGAAGAGCAATGAGGAATGAGGATGCTCTTCACTGTCACGGACCTCTGCTGTGGCTTAAATTATCAGATTTTTTCCTCAGCTGGTTGTTTAAAGGACCAGAACCAATTGCTGTAGTCTGTTTGTCTGACAGTTGGAATGGAGGTTAAACGGTGCCATGAAATCAGCAGGATTGCATTTTGGTTTAGAAAAATGCTCAGAGAATGTGTGTACATGTATGCAAGAGCATTTGTTATAACGCCCCTTTTGGAGAACTAGTCAGAGGCACTCCCGACTATAGCGCAGAAACTGAATCGGAGTTACATGCCGAGGCGCATAAGCAGATGCGAGTGAAGGACTTGCTCAGGGTTCCTATGCGCCGTATTCGGCAGCTTGAGGTGGATTCGAACCTGCTACCGTCCGGCTCTAAGTCTCGGAGCATACGCCTGCACCATCGCCCCCCACAAATTTATATTTACTTATTATTAAACTTATTTCTGTTCTACTACATGTACCAGTTACATTTGACCTGATATGCTGTGAGCTGTGCGATTACACGATGCCATTGATTTGTTGGGTATCTGCATCGTGTTTGAGACGGGGCAGCTTTTATTTCCGTGGAAGACATTAAGGCGTAGAGGAAGCGCAAGCAAGTTCTTAGCACATTACTGCTTTCATGCAATCAACTGAATGAACGCGTAGCCATTTGGTGCATTGTTGATACAGACTGTGTAGTAAAATTATATGGTTGTATTATTGTTGTTGTTTTCCCCATAGGTACATAAGATGATGAAAATTGCATGATAAGCTATGATGCATATATATATATATATATATTTATATATTATATATGTATGTATATAGGCCTGTATCCCGGTAAATGCAATTGCTATTGAAATATACATTATTGTTGTTGCAGATACAATGAGTTAGTTGAGCCAGATTCTGGAATGGCCAGTCTTAATTCCCAGATTACTGTTGTTGCTATATTATTTATTATTATTTATTAGTATTTATTAGTATTATTTATTGCGGCACACTTGCAAGGGGTTATTACATTTGATGTTCTATCTTTGTTCAGTTGCCATGTCTACACAGCGGGGTTTGGGGGAGGGGGGAGTAGAAGCAGGATGTCTTTACGGAAGCGGCCTTTATTGGAGGTTTCCTGCATTTACGACATCCAAGCATAAAAACGGTCTTCCCTTGCTTTCCAGCAATTTTCTTTCCAGCAATTTTCTCTCCAGCAATCATATGATCATGGGTTACTTGGAAGAGGCAGTAAAATTATGGTGTCTTCATTTGTGTATGTTCTTCTCGTTTCTACTCTGTTTGCGTGTGTCTGGGAATGTCTTGTTGTGTGTGTTTTGTCAGGTGTGTGCTGTACAGTATACTTGTGAGTGCCTGTGTATGTATGCTCTTAGGAAAGTTTTAGAGCTGAGATGCTATGAACCTTGGCAATGTATGTATGTATGTATGTATGTATGTATGTATGTATGTATGTATGTATGTATGTATGTATGTATGTATGTATGTATGTATGTATGTATGTATGTATGTATGTATGTATGTATGTATGTATGTATGTATGTATGTATGTATGTATGTATGTATGTATGTATGTATGTATGTATGTATGTATGTATGTATGTATGTATGTATGTATGTATGTATGTATGTATGTATGTATGTATGTATGTATGTATGTATGTATGTATGTATGTATATGTATGTGCACTTGTTACAGTGCCCCTTCAAGATTTCTACTCAGAAGTGATCCCGACTACAGCGCAGACACTGAATTGGAGTTTCACGCCGAAGCGCCCGAGCAATTGCGAGGGAAGGACTTGCTCAAGGTCCCTACGCGGTGACTTGAACTGAATTCGAACCTGCAACCCTCCAGCTACAAGACAACGACCCACTACAACACCGCGCCCCCACAATGATAACAATGGTTACCGATGCATGCTAACATTCCGTTTCCAGGGTGTGCGTTGTTTTTTCCTACGTTCCTCCTCCTTCTTCAAACGACGTTCTAAGCAGATGATAACTAATGTGAAAAGGCGTCAAACGGGTCCTACGACGTTTTCCTAATGCTAGATTAGATCTCGTCTCTCCGACGGTAATTGCATTGTGTGCATTTCCTCGCACGCCCGGATTATGTTATCGGTGAAACAAATTCTCGCCAGCTGATTGGACATCATTACGCATGCGCCAAACCGGGCAATTGCCGGCGATGATTAACTTCCTTTCGTTGCCTCCGCTAAGCGAGCTGACCACACGGGGTCAGTTGCCCCGGTCAGTCGGTCGGTCGGTCGGCAGATATTTCGGCAATGTTTCTTCCTGCGACGACGACAATGCGATTATGTTCTTTGCAAATGAATTGAAAGCGACGACGACGACGACATCTTGCGAGCGTTTCTCTTCGCTTTCCACGTTGTTGTAAGTGGGTGTAGTGTGTGTGTGTATGTGCGTGTGTGTGTAATGTGTGTGTGTGTATGTGTGTGTGTGTAATGTGTGTGTGTATGTGCGTGCGTGTGTGTATACTGTATATGTGTGCGTGCATAATGTGTGTGTATGTGCGTGTGTGTAATGTGTGTATGTGTGTGTGTGTAATATGTGTGTGGTGTGTGTGTGTGTGTATGTGTGCGTGTGTGTGTGTGTGTATGTATGTGTGTGTAATGTGTGTGTGTGTGTGTGTGTGTGTATGTGCGTGTGTGTATGCTGTATATGTGCGTAATGTGTGTATGTGTGTGTGTATGTGTGTGTAATGTGTGTGTGTGTGTGTGGGTGTGTGTGTGTAATACATGTGTATGTGTGTGTGTAATGTGTGTGTGTGTGAGTGTGTGTGTGTGTGTAATATGTATGTGTGTGCCTTTGGGGTTCATTAATCAGTGTTGATTTGATTACCATCACACATATGTATAATATGTCTTCTCTAACCTCTATAGCATAATATACACTTATGTATAATATGTAAGACGTGTCTGGTGGCATGCCACGAGAGACCAGGCTGATGTGGTATGGACATGCAATGAGAAAATAAGAGGATAGTTGTGTCAAAAGAATCATGCAGGCGGAGGTATATTATGGACAGAAGAAAAGATGGGAGGGTGTGATACAACAAGACCTGAAGCTGCTGAAACTAAAGACAGAAGACGCTGGAGGAGAAGGATCCGAGTGGCTGACCAATCCTTCTGCAGCTTAGTTTCATGCAAATATTTCTGTTTTGCTTCCAATGATTTGATGAACATTATGATACGGGATGCAACGATTAGGACTTGAGAAGGTATAATCTACATGCCAGATTCAGCGTGAAGTTCTTGGAGGTTAGAGAAGAATTGCAATTTCAAGTATTGCAACTTTCATGCAGATGATAACTACTGAGAGACCGGGTCAATTGGTTAGAGCAGTGGTTCCCAACCTTTTTTTACTTTCGGGCCACTTTTTCTAAGTTGGAGGACATGAGAGCCACTTTTTCTTAGTTGAAGGAGATTAGGGGGCCACAAGCCTAAAATTTAATTAACTAAAGGCGTATAAAATTGTTATAATTGAATCAAAATAGAATGTTTGATGTGATTTATCAACGTGCAAATAAAATAATTTGTAATAGAAAAGAATTATATATTCTATCATGTCCAAATTGTCAAATTTTACATATATTTTTCTTAATTCATTGAGATGCTGCGGGCCATTTTTGTAATCCAGGCAGGCCACTTTTGGCCCACTGGCCACGGGTTGGGAACCGCTGGGTTAGAGCGATCGGCCTGTAACACGTATAGAATTCGGGTTCGATCCTCATCCGATATATTGTTGCAGCTGCATTGTCGAGGCGTGGGTACACTTCTGAACTCTTTGTGGGACAATATCAATTTTCAGTTGTATTGTATTGTATTGCTAGTGGCGGTCATCCTGTATTGGTTTCGCCATTTCGTCTAGTTTCAAGTGCAGAAAGTGAAAAATCGGACGTTTCTAAATTGGAAATAGGATGACAGAAGCAGCAGGGAAATGGTATTAGAAAGAAGTGAGGTTTATTGGGATTTCATTGGAAATCTTCCCTGCTTTGCGTCTGTTAATACGTGGATCAGCAGTAGATTTGATTAGCGCTCTCCCGACGGATCTGCGGCGCACCGCGTCGCGACTTTACATCTGAATGACTTTTCGATTGCGTTTGTATTGAAATGCATTGCGGAAAGACAAGGTTCACAAAAGCTCAGATAAATCGTGAGACCTTCTGAGTGGCTGCGATGGCTGCCGTCTCTGGCTGTTGCTGGTTTTATGCGCAGACAGAGCCACATGGCTCAACAGGCATTGCTTCTGAGGGACTGGGCTGGCAAATAAAGCAGAGGCGTGAAACCGCAATGTGGCAGGTTCCATTTAAAGATGATGGCATATTCCGGCCGTATTGCATCGGTGTATTTAAAGAGTGCCTAATTCGGAGAAGATACCAGCAGGCAATGGCAGTCCAGTGGAACAGATGGGGCGTATTGGTGTAGTGGGTATGTTCGTTGCATGGCAGCCGGAGGGTTGCAAGTTCGAATCCACCTCAAGCCGCCGCATCGGGACCTTGGGCAAGTCCTTCACTCGCAGTTGCTCAGCGTTTCTGTGTGAAACTCCGATTCAGTGTCTGCACTGTAGTCGGGAACGCCTCTGAATAGAGAGCTTGAAGGGGCGCTATAACAAGTGCGCATACATACAGACACACATGCATACACACATACATATATGCTTACATACATACATACACATACATGTGTCTTCGGACAAAGATATTTTTGTAGCACTCCTGTCAGATGTAGAACTTCTTCTCTTAATGATAATGCACAATTATATTTTGACCAAAAATTTTGGATGGTGGCTGAAAGACTAATTTGTTGATTTTTCTATTTCCTGGCCTATTTTTCGGTTGCCTGGGTTCTAATCCTGGGTCTCGTGTGATGTGAATAAGCTAATCTACACGACGCTGCTTCTGTGTAGCGCTGGCTGAGAAATTTGGAGCGTTTGCATTCTATTGCATCGTAACCACATTATATTACATGTTACGTTGACAAAATTGCACTGTTTCGACATGTGGAGAAGGAAAGCTGCCCTTAAGAAACCTATCATAACAAAAATTATTAGGAATTATAATTATTTTAAAAATGCGTCAAAGAACAGATCAATATTTAAGCTTCCACTAGCGGGATGGCAATTCCTTCATATTCCCTCTCCAGGCATAAAAGTGGGGAGAGAATATGAATTCCATCCTGCCGTCGCCTGAACTTAATTAGATATGTTAGCATTCTCTTTATTATAAATGCTAGCAGGAATAAATTTAAGTTGTCTTATGTGTGGATCGATCCTTCAGCCTTATACAATGTTGGTGCAGTTGCAGAATGAGTTGAGTCACGAATGTCTCAATACATTTCGGAGTCTACCGTTAAGTGCTTTACAATCTTCTTCCGTCTCTAATTTACAATCAGTCGCCTCTCAAGGTGTGTAGCTGACCAGTGGCCTCCGTTAGCTGATTGTCCAGTGTCCGCCCAGACATCGGTCTTGATGGGCTTATGCTGCAGCTGTCTTTTCTATACTGTCAGGCGATGCGACGATGGTTAAAGAGAGCTTTTTTTATTTTCTGATTGCTCTGCACTTCCGCTGAAAGAGATCTGAACACGTCTGTGCCTTGCAACTCTCTCTCTCTCTCTCTCTCTCTCTCTCTCTCTCTCTCTCTCTCTCTCTCTCTCTCTCTCTCTCTCTCTCTCTCTCTCTCTCTCTCTCTCTCTCTCTCTCTCTCTCTCTCTCTCTCTCTCTCTCTCTCTCTCTCTCTCTCTCTCTCTCTCTCTCTCTCTCTCTCTCTCTCTCTCTCTCTCTCTCTCTCTCTCTCTCTCTCTCTCTCTCTCTCTCTCTCTCTCTCTCTCTCTGCCGGTTGAGACCGAGATTGAGTGATTAACTTCAATTAATTACCTTGTCCAGCTGACAGAGTTAAAAGCGTTCTTGATGCTGTTACCACTAGGCCTCGAATAAGGTCAATCTGAAGAACTAAGGTCTTTATAATCAATGTTTAATCATTGATGCACATTGTCTTTAAGGTACCGTACCTACAGTAGCGGTGCGGGGGGGGGGCTAGGAGGGCTAAACCCCCGCCAAAAAAGGCCATCCGGTTTTTTACATGTAAAAATTAAACATTTCCATGATCAGCCCCCCTTAAAAACCTAAAAACTGAAACCATATGCACGAGATTTCGACCAAATGACAAAAAAGGTCGTCAGAAATGTGATGGGTGAAAATGAAAAATTTTCATGAGATTTCGACTAAATGACTAAAAAAGGTCGTCAGACATTTTAGTGGCTGAAAATGGAAAATTTCCTCCGTGGGGATTCAGCCCCCAAAACTAAATCCTGGCGCCCTTACTGCATACGTTTAGATATTGGTCAGCTAAATTCAGATATACTTGTCAGGAATGCATTATTTTGGGAACATTCCTTTCACTTGTTTGCATATAATGAAATGTGTGTTTGTGCGATATGTGCATGTTACACCGATATGTATTGTGGTTTATATTACCGCTGATGAGTTATATCGGGGTCATTAGGCATATATAATTGTGTATCATGCATAGGTAGAATGCATATTGCTGAGTCCTTAATTGTGAATAATTGTCATTTTTTGCCGAATCCAGATTTGTTCTGATTAATCAGAAATTATTTATCTTTATTTGCGAAGATGCAAGAATTAAAGATAAACCGTTGAAGTAAACACATTTAATGTATAATAAAATTAATTGCAGAATGCAAACTATGGAAACAAAGTGTCCTTTTCACTGATTAAAAAAGTATTACCGCCAGATACCATATGGTCAGGTTATTACTTTTTGTTTTAATAAAAAGGAAATTGTTTTTGTCGGCTGTCATCGGATGTGCCAATTCAGATTAATTGGTCTAGGTAAAAAATCAAACCGACCTATTTTCGAATCAAGAATTAGTCACACCCCTCTCTTCTTCTTCTTCTTCTTCTTCTTCTTCTTCTTCTTCTTCTTCTTCTTCTTCTTCTTCTGCTTCTTCTTTTTCTTCTTCTTCTTCTTCTTCTTCTTCTTCTTCTTCTTCTTCTTCTTCTTCTCCTTCTCCTCCTTCTTCTCCTTCTCCTTCTTCTCCTTCTCTTTCCCCTACTTCTCCTCCTTCTCCTTCTCCTTCTCCTACTTCTCCTACTTCTCCTTCTTTTTGTTCTTTTTCTTCTTGTTCTTCTCCTTCTCCTTCTTGTTCTTCATTATCCGTGGACTTCATGAAAGCCCGTAGGTGTCCACTGCGCATTTGACTACTTTCTTCCATGATTCCCTGTCTTGTGCCCTGTGGGTCAGTTCCTGCGAGTCACACCTTATACTGAGAAAGATTCTTTTGGTTAAATTACTGAATATACACTTAGTACAAGAGTATGTTGGCTAGCGCAAGTATCAAGTATTGTATATGCATCAGTACACAGGGTGAGAATTGCCATGTGGATTGAGGGGTTCAACCCCCACCTATAGCGGTTTTTAGGGTCCCATTGTAAAGTCTACTTTTCACATTTCAACTCTACGTGGGTCATAGTCTGACCCCTATTTTTTTCTACAATTCTCATACTGTATGTAGGCAAAAATTATACAATTATGCATGATAATTGTATACACCATGTCTAAAAAAAACTGTGTAAAATTGTTTTTGTCAGAACTTCGTCAAATTTCCACCAATCTTAATGACTTTTGGTAGGTAGACGGCAACAAACTTTCTGACAAGTGCGGTGAAATGAGTCAGGTGAGGTGGAAAATTTATATATAGCATAAAATTTCAGCCATTTTGCCGTCTACCTACCAAAAGTTATTAAGATTGGTGGAAATTTGACGAAGTTCTGACAAAAACAATTTTGCACAGTTTTTTTTAGATACGGTGTATATATATATATAGAAAATTACACATACTGTATTATATATATTATTGTATCTATTTATAGTTATATATATATAATGCATTGTATATATATATATTGGTATGTGCTTTATTTTATATACATGCGTGTGTAAATCTGTACATATGAATGATTTGCTGAATTCGCGTCATCACTTAAGAGCATTCGGATGCGATTAGGTGCGGATGGACTCACCATCCTAATCGATCATCTTTGCCGATGAGAGGAGTTGCAATGCGCATGACAGCCGACGTCATGACGCCACTCTGCCAGTTGCCAAGCGGTGAGTGAGGGAGGGAGGGAGGGAGGGGGCAAGTCTTGTGCACTTCAAAACGACTGCAATGCTAATTTATGTCCAGCTTCTTCTGATCATAAGCGTTGCGTTTCTCTTGTCCAAGTGGTCGCACCATGCAGTTGGCGCCCTCTAGTCTACGATTTTGCTCAATGATGCCGATTCGGAGGAGGAGAGTGGACGCTGCCGCTGTTACCGCTGTCTTGGTGTTAATTTGGTGAGAGAATTGATGGTATACGGATGCTGCGGTGATGATGTGGCTTAACCGCGTGTCTGATGTTTTGTATGTATATGTATGTATGTATGTATGTATGTATGTATGTATGTATGTGCGTATGTATGTATGTGTATATGTATGTATGTATGTATGTATGTATGTATGTATGTGTGTATGTATGTTTGTGTGTGTGTATGTATGTATGTATGTACGCACGTATGTATGTATGTATGTATGTATGTATGTATGTATGTATGTATGTAGCTTCTTGCTCATTGCGAAGCCACTCTTACGCTGATGATGTACAATCATATGCCCATTGCTTTGCTGTGGACGCAGCCAAAACTGTCCGCCTTATGGTCTGTGCTTCTGACACCCTTACCTCTTGGCTTTCGTCAAATCGACTGCGACTCAACTCTTTGAAGACGCAATTCATATGGCTGGGAACTCGCCAGCAGCTGGCCAAGATTGACTTGGCTGCTCTTGCACATGAGTTTCCCCTTGTAACCTTCTCTACCTCTGTTCGAGACCTTGGGGTCATCTTGGACCAAGAACTCTCCTTCTCTAAGCACATCTCTTCCCTGTCACGTGCCTGCTATTATCAAATTCGACAGCTGCGTGTCGCTGCTCGCTCTCTCTCATTCACTGCATCTTCTACTCTTGTCCATGCCTTTGTTTGCAGCCGCTTAGATTACTGCTCCTCTCTTTATGTTGGCCTCCCACAGGTCCGTCTGAACTCCTTGGTTAGGGTCCTTCGATCTGCAGCACGCTTGGTTGGTGGCATCTCCCGGTTTGCTCACGTTTCTGCCTTCATGAGGGATGACCTCCACTGGCTCCCACTGCAGCAACGCATTGCTTATAGAGTTTCGTCTATAGCTTGGCGCTGCGTTCTGTCTCAAGCTCCATCCTACCTATGTGAGCTTTTTACTCCAGTCTCGGTTTCTCTGGGCCGTCGTTCGCTGCGGTCAGCTGCCCGCGGTGACTTTCTTGTCCCTTTTTGTCGTACCGCTATTATGCAGCGAAGAGCATTTTCCGTGGTGGGTCCAGCTAACTGGAATGGCCTCCCTGCGGCTCTCCGTTCGCTTCCCCGTGACTCTGCTGGCTCTTTCTACCATCTTCTCAAGACCTTTCTCTTTGACCAGGCCTGGGTTGGGAGCGCCTCTGAGTAGAGATCTTGAAGGGGCGCTATATAAATTCATGTGATTGATTGATTGATTGATATGTATTCATTCATTCATTCATTCGGACATTTATATAGCGCTCCTTCAAGAAAAAACTACTCCCGACTCCAGCGCGCACAAAAAGAACAGTTTTAAGTTTAGTAAGGAAGGATCCCGGTAGAGTCCCAGGGTGTAGGCGTAGCTCAAAAGGAAGTATACATGTATGTATTTATTTATTTATTTATTTATTTATGTATGTATGTATGTGTGTATGTATGTATGTATGCATGTATGTATGTATGTATGTATGTATGTATGTATGTATGTATGTATGTATGTATGTATGTATGTATGTATGTATGTATGTATGTATGTAGCCTACGTACCTATGTATAATATGCATGTATGTAGGCATATAGGCATGTATGTATGTATGTATGTATGTATGTTTGGTTGTACGTTGTACGTACTTATGTATGTACATATGTATGAATTCATGTGGTGCGCTGTGTTGTTGTGGGTTCGGTGCCTTGGAGTCGGAGGTTTCCAGGGTCGAATCCACCTCAAGCTGCTGTGTAGGGACCTTGACTCGCAATTGCTCATATGCTTCAGCGTGAGACTCCGATGCACTGTCCGCACTGTAGTCGGGAATGCCTTTGAGTAGAGTGCTTGAATGGGTGCTATGCGCTATGTGAGCAAATGCGAGAAATGAATAAATATGTACATGTATACAAGGTGAGTTAGGGTTAGGGTTATATATGTATTGACATGATGCCAGAGGTACGGTGCTTTGATGTCACGAAATCAACTGTATACACTATGTGGATGGATATTTTTCTTACAAAAGGACATTTTACATTACATTACATTCAAATCAAATCAAATCATTTATTTGGCAACCAAGAAACAAGGAACAATAACAATTACAGTTGATTACGGCGTAACTGATAATGGGAGGAGTCGAGATGTGCGAGGGAGGGGTAGTCTAATGGAGAATAATGACGGCCGATGTTTTTCGGAGGGGGGGGTGGTTGTAGCGGCGGCGGCCGAATACGAGTAACGAATAGACAATGGCCGCCGTTAATCTTAAGTCTGAATAAACAGTGAAATGAAGACGGATAGCAACGCTGGATGGCGCCAGAGTTGCCGTTGCCGCTTCTGATCATGATCATGATCTTGATGATGATGATCGAAACAGACGGATAATTAAGCAGACGAGTAGATGTCGTTAGGTGGAAATAGCCTCCGACGACGAACTGTACGAAACCGACGTTGCTCGTAGGCGAGCCGGAAACGCCCGAGTGAGACGGAAACGCCCGAGTGCCGTAGTAATGCGCCGACGGCTGTTATCGCGACCGGACTCTACGCGTGGCGACTTCTCTCTTCTTTCTGCCCCTCGATCTTTGGTCGTGTCGCAGCAGGCTGTGGTGATTTCAGGTGGGCTGCTGCTGTTGCTGCTGTTGTTGCTGCTGTTGTTGCTGCTGTTGTTGCTTTTGGTGGGGCGGGCGATTTTCAGTAGTGTTTTGCTTCGAGTCCTTCGGAAGTTGTGGCCCGACGCTGAGAGGATGTTTGAATTTCGATGGAGATATATGTCTTTGGAAGTTGTAGCCCTGAAACTGGAAAGATGTTTGGACTTCTATAAAGCAGGGCTTTTTTAACGTGCAGTTCTACACAAAATGTGCTGTTCTAAATGGATCCGTGCAGTTGTAGAAGCACTTCCGTCACGTTCCGTGCAGTTAAAACAAGTAAAAATAGGTAATTTTCCTCAGATTGGGAGTAAATTACTATGGAGGATGAGAAAGGAGAGAAGAGGATGTGCAGTTCTAAAAATTCCTTAAAAACAGCCCTGCTATAAAGATATCTTCAGAAGTTGTTGCCTGAAGCTGAAAAGATGTTTGGAGTTCAGTGACGATTTGTGACTGGCTGTGTATATGCAACCTATCAAGTGGACTTTTTGTGGCAATTACGAAATAGTTATTCGTGAATCATGAATTCCTCCAATTAAGATCTACTGACCTTGCGCTTGCAACAAGTGGAATAAAACAAAACCCGAATGAATGAAAGTGCTGTGTTCAATTGATGATCATGATTCAAGTATCAAACAGTTTCCTTGAAGTATTTTGCTATATTAAAGAGCAGACACATTGAGACGGATTTAGTGTACAGGCTGAGATTACTGTAAACATGAAAATTATAAGCCTATCAGGTGCAATACAAGCAATGGTGTTACGCAACGCACAGACTATTACCCGACACTCAACTTACTCCGCTGCCTATAATTATTATGAAAATATGGAAGAACCCGTAAGGGGCCCGTATATGCTGCCATACATCTCTCCCTTCCCATGCCCACGCTGGGGTACTAATTGTCTGCTGCTACTGCTGCTGCTGCTACAGGCAGGCGAAGATGGAGTTGAAGCTGTGCGCTTTTTTCTGTTGTTATTATCATCATCACATTAGCACTTATATGCGGCTATTGTGTTGTCGGCGTGGCGCCGGTTTATGCGCGGCGCTTGGACGAGTCGATGCTCTCGCGTTCAGCGCCCGTTTTCCGGCTGATGGAATGTCACGAAGGTGCGAAAACGTCTGAGCCATTTCGAGTGGGGCGTCGCTTTAGGGACGACCTTAAAAGGCTGTTATTAGGCGTCGCCGCAGCGGCGTCGGCTGCCCCGAGTAAATCTGCCGGATAATCCTTCCCAACGCTCTAGCAATTCATTTCGACGGTCTACCACACTAGCAGCCACCGCCGCCTCGTCCTGACCGTTTATCCCCGAATTCCGAACCCCTTTCGAAAACGTTTTTTGGGCTTTTAGCGTAGTCGGCAGAGTTCCGACTTCCATCGCAATTCAGCGGTCAGTGGACGGCGAGGATTAGTCCGTGTCTTGCCGTCTTCGTTCTTTATGTCTTGGTTTTCAGTCCGTTTGCTTTTATGTCTTGGTCTGGTTCGATTCCTCTGATATCCGTGGATCAGGTCGGCAATAACGCTTTATGTTGGTGGCTGTGGTGGTGAGGGGAGCTTCGTCGTTGCTAGCGAATGGGAGGGAGGTGCTGCCTTTGATTCTTTTATGATTTCAATGGTTCCGGACGAGTTAAGTCTCATAACGTGGAGTGTAGTCGTCGTGTCGGTGATGAGGGTCGGCTTAGTTTTATGAATTGTTGTGAAGCAATCTGATTCTTAAGGCTGTCGCTGTTTATAGGGATGAAAGCGATGATCGTGTGTTCAAGATCAAGATAGAGTCTGTAGGCAGGCAAGCAGAACGAAAGCATGATTATTCAGAAGAAAAGAGGGAGAGAGATGCAAGGACATGGAGGAGGACGAATAGGAATAGGAATGGTTGCAGAGATGCATAGGCTTAATATATATATGTATTATATATATTATATATATACATTATATATATTATATATTATATATATATTATATATTACATATATATTATATATTTGTGGCGTTGTAAGGACAGACAATGAAACAGGGACACAGAGCGGAGAGGGAGAGACAGATGGACAGAAAGATCCAAGAAATTGGATGAGAAATAAAAGAAAGAGTAATGCTGGTACTAAAGACTCATACATTTACAGTGATGTAAGGACATTCGTTCATTAGAAGATTTATATAACGCCCCTTCAAGAAAAGGCGCTCCCGACTCCAGTGCATCCAAAATGGAACAGTTTTAAACCTCATGGGCCAACCACAGAAAAGGCTTGATTCTTCGATTGCAGTTAAGGTCGTTTGACTTAATAGCCTGCCTGACTCTGGACCTGACTGAATCGGTGACTAACTGACTTCTGAACTCACTAACTGACTCAGCTACTGACTACGTGCCTGACTGACTGACTTACAGAATAACTCACTGACTTACTGATTCTGGGAATGCAGAGCATTGCTGTATCAAACGTCTTGAAGATAAATAGACTTTCTTGCATTAAGGAGTCAGAGCTGGCTCACAATGACTCATCAGGATTCTGAGCAAAACAGAGAGCGCATGCCAGAGGGACGGGCAGATAGGTTCTGTGACAGATTGCAAGCTGCTGCTGTAGAGACTGATAATTACGATCTCTTAAAATGGAGCTATATAAATTCTGTGGGTAAATAAATGACTCTATTCAGAGCCCTGTCGTCCGAGGTTTGTGGAAATGCCCTCTATTCAGATGCCAGGAAGTCTGGAGATGCAGTATATATATATAACGTCCACTTACATTAAATTACTGATGATAGAAGACTCAGGACTGACTGTGCTGCTCCTATAGACATGAGAAGATGCAGAACAGTGTTATGTTATCACTGTTGTGTAGCATAAGAATAAACAAGAGAGGATTTTTCAATTCTAGATGCATGGTTGTTACGCTGGAATGCCCATTCCAGTTTGAATTGTTATCTACAGATCAACAGATGCCAAAATATTTAGTGGATTTTGTTTACAAAATTGATTTGTTGCGAATAATTATATCAAATCCATCATATCTGCGCATATTATTTAAATCTGTGACCTACATTCATGCATGCATAAATGCATGCGTAGTCAATACATACTTATATGTATGATCAGGGCTTTTTTAAAGCAATTTTTAGAACTGCATAATGTCTTCTTCTCATCCCGTCCTTTCTCTGTTTTTTCTGATGACTTTTTTAGAATATGTTACGTGAAGCCTACATGTATTCATCATGTGAAAATCTCATTTGATGTCAATTTTATAACGGATAGCAATGATCTTTTGGGATGACAATGGCCCTTTTTTACTAAATATATTCAAGCTGCACAGAAGTGTTTTTACAACTGCACAAATCCATTTAGAGCTGCCCATTTTGTCAAGAAGCGCACACTAAAGAAAGCCCTGGCATACAGGGTGCGCCAAAAAAAAGTAATCCCCTACGGGTATTTGCCCATATCTTGGCCAGAAGTAAGAATTTCGAGATGAAATTTTACATGCTTAAAGACAATTCATATTTACACATGATGGCCAGATTTCATAACAATAATTCAAACACAACAAAAGTTACACCACTTTTAGTGAGGCCACCCCCGTTTTTTGACGATTCAAAAACGTAACGCTACAAAAAGTAGGTTTTTGCCAATATTTTGGCCAAAAGTAGGAATTTCAAAATGAAATTTTTACAGTTTGATAGACAATTCATATTTACACATGATGATAGAAATTTCATCAAAATATTTCAAACACAACAAAAGTTATATCACTTTTAGTGAGACCACCCTCGGTTTTTTGGATGATTCAAAAACGTCAAAAAACCGAGGGTGGTCTCACTAAAAGTGATATAACTTTTGTTGTGATGATGCTCTGCTCTCATTGCATAATATCTTGGCTTTGGCTGCGGCAACTGCATGCATCTGGTTTCGGCGGATGGCTCGTTTCGGTTTCAGCAGCTGCAGTATCAACAGCACCAGCAGCTGCAATAGCAGCATCAGCAGCTGCAGCAGCAGGAGCCAGCGAATCTTTTTAGCTGATTAAATTAGAGAGGGGCCATGTGGCTCCATGTGGCCGGAGTTGGTGAGTGTCGTGAAATAAATGGACGTCCTTAGCAGCCAGCCGACGATTCCTATTGATCTCCAGCGATGCGTGGATGCCTTTGATAACGTCGCCTTCTTCTCATCCTCCCACCCCACCCCACCCCACCCACACCCTACCCCCAACCCACCCGTGCTCTGCATCCGCTGCCGCCCGTCCGTCCGGCCGTCCTTCCTGTCTACGGCTTATCTCATCGTTGTCTTCCAATCCTTGTCGTTTGGAATTGTTGATTTTCTGTTCCACAGATTATTTATGATGATGGAGATGTTGTCTGTCCGTGGGGGGCAAGGGGGCGTGGGGTGGGGGTGGCGGTGGACGTGGTCGCGGTGGTTATGCTGGCAGAAAATGGGGATTTGGTTTGCATCAGTCGCGGCGACAGTGTTTTTACGCCTCTTCTTTTACTGCGGCGTGAAGCTCATAAACGTGCGCGCGTCTAGAACGGGAGTCGGTCGTCAACGCCAGATATTACTGTTGATCAAGTGCAGCCTCCTCTGCAGGGTGGCCGCATCTGTGGGACCATGCAGTGTCTGTTGACAGGAGATATTTATGTTCTACAAGTGAAGCCTTTTTGACCATTTTTTTGGTCGACCATGCAGGCAGACAGTCTGATGGAACAAACAAGCGGTTCAGTTGCTAGACACTGTTAGAGATTTAGGAATCTGGTATCTTCTGATCGAATATTGACTGTGCTCTTCAACGAATAATGTTTTTGACTCTAGTTCTCGTGATGCAACCAATGCATTGTTAGTGTGTCTATTATGACAACAGCAGTGCTGTAGAAGTATATTACAGATCGGAATCATCTACATGTACATGTATAGTGCTGTTGGGTATTAAATGAACAGCTAATGAATAATTAATTTTGATATGCAATGATGGAGGCTAACAACCTAAAGCAGTGGTTCACAGCCTTTTTTGAATTTAGGGCCACTTTTTCTAAGTTGGAGGACACGAGGACCACTTTTCTTAGTTGAAGGACATTATGGACCACAAGGCTAAAATTTAATTGACTAAAGGCATATAAAGTTGTTATAATTGTCTCAAAATAGAATTTTGATGCTATTTGTAGACGTAAAAAATTAAAATAGTTTGTAACCGGAAATAATTATGTGTACTATCCTGTCCAAATAGTCAATTTTGTCATATATTTTTGTTAATTCTTTGAGACGAGAGCCATTTTTTAGAAATGGTGGACCACTTTTGGCCTGTGGGCCACGGGTTGGAAGCCACTGACCTAAAGCATCAGATCGGTCAGCGCAAAGAGCGCCTCTGAGTAGTTTTCTTGAAGAGGCGCTACATAATATTCTTCGAATGAACGAATAAAACAATTACTTTAAGCTCTGACAATCATGTGGATCCAAAAAATGTGGTTGTGGACAGTGAAATTCTTTGGGCAAATACAAACGAACACACAGACAGAAAGACAGACAGACAGAAAGACAGACAGAAAGACAGACAGACAGAAGCGAACAGACAGAGACAGATTCTGTGACAAACACAGATATCCGGTAGAAGAAACATGGATAGTGTTTCAGGCGGAGAGTGCAAGAGATTGTTTCACCTTAAATCCGATTGCAAGCATAACAGGATTTCGCGTTTCGTGTCTAAGTCGTGCAATGTTTTTGCGTGTATGGTTTTGGCACGGAACGAGGACCGTGTTATGCGCCACGCTGGCGTCTTGTAATGGCCATCACGGGAGCGGACTTTTTTCTTCTGTATCCATCCCGTGATATCAGTTCTACTCCTGTCGCTGGCAGTGTCTGTCTATGTCTCTGGCAGTGTCTGTCCATGTCTCTGTCGCTGGCAGTGTCTGTTCATGTCTCTGGCAGTGTCTGTCTTCTGTACATGTCTATGTCAGTGTCTGTCCATGTCCCATGGCAGTGTCTGTCTATGTCCCTTGCACTGTCTGTCCATGTCACTGGCAGTGTCTGTCTATGTCTCTGGCAGTGTCTGTCTATGTCTCTGGCAGTGTCTGTCCATGTCTCTGTCTCTGGCAGTGTCTGTCTATATTGCTTCTCTGGCAGTGTCTGTCCATGTCTCTGTCTCTGGCAGTGTCTGTCTATGTTGCTGACAGTGTCTGCCTATGTCTCTGGCAGTGTCTGTCCATGTCTCTTGCAGTGTCTGTCTATGTCCCTGGCGGTGTCTGTCTATGTCGCTGACAGTGTCTGTCTATGTCTCTGTCTCTGGCAGTGTCTGTCCATGACACTGGCAGTGTCTGTCTCTGTCTATGTCTCTGGCAGTGTATGTCTATGTCTCTGGCATTGTGTCTATGTCTCTGGCAGTGTCTGTCTATGTCTCTGCCAGTGTCTGTCCATGTCTCTGTCTCTGGCAGTGTCTATCCATGTCTCTGCCAGTGTCTGTCCGTGTCTCTGTCTCTGGCAGTGTATGCCCATGTCTCTGTCTCTGGCAGTGTCTGTCCATGTCTCTGTCTACCTCAGCTTAGCCTCTGCTTCCCTTCCGCTCCTTCCATTGTCGTGTCAGATGCATACTGTTTGAATGATTCGCGTTTTTATGTCACCGCCACCGCCGCAGCCGTCATTGTGTCGACAGAACTGTGTGAAAATCGGAAAGTGATCGGTCAACTTCTCCTCAGCCATTTTGCCCGATGACAAACGTCGCTGATATTGTACATGTGGAAGACGTAAGGAACCGGAGATAAGGCCATGGAAACGTTTTTAGAGCTGACGTTCGTCGGGTTTGACTGCGGGTTCTCTGACCTTTTCTTCAGATCTGTGGCAGGCTTAGACAGCTACTGATGTGTTACGTTCCCGGTGATTGTTTATGAGGCGTTTGTGATATAATAATAATAGCCTCTGCAAGTCTTTCACAAGTGACCTGTTGTCCGCCAATGGCTGTATTCCCTAGTTATATCCCCACAGGTCTTTCACTCGTAACTGAAAATGTTGCTTTTTCGCAGAGCCGATGAATGATTCTGAGACTTCCACTGTTTGTTGTCAACAACTCTAGGCATCATCCACCCTAGCCTTCTCTGTCTAACTTCTCGCCTGGCTCTCCGGATCTTGACCTCTGCCTATCGACTTTGTTTTTATTGAGCGCCTGTGAATAAACTGGTTCCCGCGACTTTTGTGAACGATGTAGAGGTTCCGAGTTTGCGATTACTCGGATTACGATTATGATATAGAGGTTGATTCACCAATCTAGGAGTGGCGTGACCAATCTAATACTTTCCATCTTTGGAATCATGTCCAGGGCATTGTTGTCTGGCATACCAATCCTTCTATGCAGTCCACACTCTTGTTACACATGGCTTGCATGGTCCTTGCCATCACCCAGCGTTTAAAGTTGATGGAAACGCGTGGGAGCGGGGTTCCCACTGCTCTCAAAGTTCTCTGCTTGCGTTCCCACTGCTCACCACACATGCAACCATGGAAACATGTGTGCACCAAAACAACTCTTATTGGGAGTTCTCACTGCTCACCCAAACCCTTTAACCACTGCCGACTCCCACGGTGGTTTGAGATCACTATAAACTGGCCTCAACAGCTTCGCGTGGCTTAATTGCTCAGGGCGACCAATACCGTCTCAAGTCTATCATGCGATGCGATATCCAATTCCATTTTCTCCCTGCTCACTGTGGATACTCCCTCCTTTGAACAGCTGTGTGCTAAGGTGGATTTCAACCTTTTTACTGTTGCTCTAGCTATGGCGGCCATGTACCTGCATGACCTGCTGTGCCCACCGGCCAAATCCACGTTCTACCACCTGCGCCTGCGGCCACATGACCTCACAATCCCGGCAGATGGCATGATGAGAAAAACGTTCATTAGGATAATATAATTATATGCTTTTGACCATTTTGTGTGTTTTCAGAATATTTATATAAATAGACCTGTTGGTGTCATTGATCAAAACAAAGCAAGCGGAAGTTAATTTAGCAAAAATAAACACACGCGGAAGTGACTTTTTAGCTTCCCTTCATCAGAGGGGGATACTATTATTAGGGGATACACTATTTCGTGACACCGCCAGACATTAAGGACTTATACTCATTGCATTTGTGTATCAGCGGCTAGTGCATTTCCTCGTACATGAAGCTGGATATTTGCACAAACCTAGTTATGCCTTCAATCAGACGGTTTTTTAAGATAGACTCCCATTGCTGAATGCAGGCAGGCTCTGTATACACAATGTTGCGGTGATCAATTGTGTTGAGGGTATATACATGTATGCACATGCATAAGGGTCGCGGAAGGTCGAATTGTAGGCGAAGAGAGAATCAATGCAGCAAACAAATCACTTCATAAACTGTTTTAAAGTATTTTATTGAAGCTTCTGTATATAAATCATACAATTCTGAACCGGCAAGGTCAATGGATGTTGGCGTATACATGGCGAAACGCGAACAGCAGCCTATCCAATATACTATATACTGTATATATATATATATATATACATGTATACTATATCCAATATACAATATCCAATATACATGTATACTGCATGACATTTTAGGGCTTCCTTGATTGAATTTGGATTTGCTGAGACTGTCTGAATCAATAAAGGCAGATCTGATTTGATATGCACAGTCTGCCTGTTCAGTTCATTGCAGGTCAGCTTAGGCCAGCTTTGTCGCTGCTTTTACTTAGAGTCTTAGACCCCCCCCGGCAGACAAAGATGGATGCTGATTAAAATCTTGCATTTGTTGTTGAATCAACTGTTTGGTGACTCTTGAGCAGCTCTGATGTTCTTTCAACCTTTGACTTTACTGATCCAAGTGATAAATACCACATCCAATGAATGACACCCGTTGTTCACTTCACAAACATCACATCCAATGAATGACAGCGTCTGTTTTTTAATCAGGAAAACAACGAACAACGAGGTCCCCTACAGAAATGACCAGTGGTAATTGGAATTGATTTTCAATCTGTTCAGAGTAGTAGTAGTCTCAGTTTTAACGATGCTTCAGCTTCAGTGTGATAACAAAAGATCATTAGCTTCACCTTCCTCGTTTATCCAGGCTTGGATAGTAATAATAATAATAATATCTTCTTTAATGCTTCAATCTGACACACCGCAGAACAACAAGTACATGTTATACGAAATACGGTCCACTGTAGCACGACACGCAGGTCGGCTTTACAGCAGTGGGTTCGGTAACTTAACCAATGGCCTAAGTACTGGATCACTTCTAGTCGGCCAAGCCAGAAGTGGGAGGGGCTATCTTTATTTTTAGCAGAACCCGAGTCAAGCAACACATCAGCAAAGCGCCAGCGGCAGCTAACAGAAAATTCAAATAAATTTTTTGCCCTGTGTGAGGCTTGAACCCGGGTCGCGCGGATGTATTGATAAAAATAACAGTCAGCTATGAACACTGTTTTCATGGCTCGTGCTGTAGATGTTCCCAGGACCAATTTATACAGCTCCGATTTAAACATAAAAGTGTTTTTGTTTTCCTGAACTTGGGTGTTTTTTGTCTTGTGTTTACGGTATCAAGATGTTTGTTGTTTATTAGAAAAACGACGATGAGGACGTGATGTGTAGCTCAAGATCCGACTGGGTTGGACCAGACCAAAGTGCAGGCTTAGGACAGAGCCCAGCGAAAGAGACCATCTATGTCTTGCCATCATCCGTGGTAGGAGTTCATTGTCATCTTCCTTTATTCTTAATGCATTGTGATGTACGGTAACGGCCCGCTATTCCGAGGGTCCACTATTCCGAAGGTCCACTATTCCGAAGGTCCACTATTCCGAATATCCGCTATATTTTGTTCGTTATCCTTGGTGTTTAGGGTTACAGTGGGTTAGGGTTAGGGCTAGGGTTGGGGTAAGGTGGGTTAAGGTTGGGTGGGTTAGGATTAAGTTTAGGGTTATGGTTAGGGTTAGGGTTGGGGAGGGTTAGGGTTATGGTTAGGGTTAGGGTTGGGGTGGGTTATGGTTGGGTTTAGGGTTATGGTTAGGGTTGAGTTAGGGTTAGGTTTAGGGTTATGGTTAGGGTTGGGGTGAGTTAGGGTTAGGGTTATCGTTAGGTTTAGGGTTAAGTTTAGGGTTAGGGTTCGGAATAGTGGACCCTCGGAATAGTGGACCCAAACCGTGATGTACGCCCCCCCCTTCCTTATGCCTAGCACTTTTCACTGCATTCAGACGGTCGTCGTGTTTGAGCTTGCTTCCCTATGGTTGGGTTGTTTTCAGCGCAA
Organism: Lumbricus terrestris; assembly: GCA_949752735.1. Lineage (NCBI taxonomy): Eukaryota > Metazoa > Annelida > Clitellata > Crassiclitellata > Lumbricidae > Lumbricus > Lumbricus terrestris. The sequence continues at coordinate 18,723,373 of OX457050.1, forward strand.
AGGTGACCGTTAATAACTGGGAAATGCCGTGGCATTTAACGCTGCACATCTTAATTGTAATCTTGGACACGTATACGTGAAATTAGCCAAATTTGTGTAGCGATGCAACATTTAGGGGTGTTCAAACTGTGTGAGGACCGCGAGGAACAGAGATCGAAGGAGGAAGATGACGTCGTCGACTCTGATCCCCGATCCGCAGCAATGAGGATGGTCACGACGACGATTCCTAAATTGATGTTGTCATGTTCTGTTCTGATCCTAGAGATAGCTTTTAAGAACTAGTTCTTCTAATGGGGAATATTGTGTTTTGGGATGTTCATCATTGGTCAAACATTCCCTAGGAAGTGTCATATTCCTACAAAACGTTGCAGAAGACTGACTTGTGTGTCAGTGACCTGTGCTAAATGCTGGGGAAAGTATTCTTTGTAGGTTTTTCAAGCTAACAGACTGCAAGGAGGGTATGACGACCCGTGGTCAATGGTCATATTGTTATCTGAATGGTTATATTGAAGAGGGTGATATATGAATTCCATAGCTAGACAGATAGATTGGATAGATAGATATGCTGGGGCTAAAAATGAAGTCACTGACTTCATGTCCTTCATTATTGCCTGAGCCTGCCTCTCAGGATTGCTTATGGACTTGCTCTTCTTCTTGTCATATTTGGACAAACTATATGGTTGATATTATATGGTTGAAAGGGAACACTGAATTGTGTTAGTTTGTGTTTACATTGCACAAAAGAAGAAACCGAATTAGAAGAAACCGTAGATAAATGGACGGACGGACGGACGGACGAATGGGTGGGTGGATAGGGGCTAGAAATGAATTAGAAATAGACCTCATGGAAAGTTCAAAACAGTACGTTCTAGCGACACCATAGACCTACACATGTTCTACTCCATCAGATTCATTCAGGAATTTCTATTCAGATGTGCGCGATTGGTTCCGATGAGCGAAATGATCTGCTTTAAATTTTCTTGAAACAAAAGCAATCAAACGCACTGAGACTTGTAGCAACTTTTGATGCATACATCGAACTAATCGAAGTAAATCAGCTATGGATAATATGTCTGCCATCTTTAAAGACCTCCACTCCTCCAGTCATCTGTTTTGTTTCTGATACATGTATTTGATTTTTACTGTTTTTACACACCAAACTGTCTATAATTCTTTCCTTTTTAAAGTTGTCTTATTGTGATAAGATGATGTGCTAAGCAGATCTTAGTAACTAAAAAATTCTGTCCTAATCATAAACTCTTTTCTTCTTCTTTGAGTTCTGCTCCTCGGGAGGTTTCAACTTCAAATGACGATGCCATTCTTCTCTTCACTGTGCTTTCCTCTTCTGTTCATTGTATCCGTCAGTCGTCATCCATGCCAGCATCATCTGTCTCGTTCTTCCTCTCTTTCCTCCAATCTCCCTTCTATGATTTCTCTCAGGAGAGAATCTCCTCTTTATCATAAACTCAAAATTCCAGATTCTAAAGGTTGTCGCAAGGCACCAGCAGGGCTTTTTTAACGTGCAGTTGTACACAAAATGTGCAGTTGTAGAAGCACTTCTGTACAGTAACTAACAAAAAAGGTCATTGTCCTACGATTGGAAATGGATGTTCGAAAACGAAAGAAGGAGTTGTGCAGTTCTAAAAGGTCCTTAAAAACAGCCCTGGGCACCAGCTTATTCACGAGTGTTGTGTCAGGTCAGAGGAGTTGTCCAGTGGGGCCACTTGGTAAAGTTGCCAGTTCATTGCCAGAGATTGGAGGTCAAATGATTGTTTGCTGAATGCGAAACTATTTTTTCTCTTCTACTGTTATTTACTTTACTACATGTTTTAAAGTTATTGCTTGGAAGAATTCATTCGGTCTGCCCCCCCTCCGTCATCCTTATTTAAGGATGAATTAGAAATAGAAATACGAAATAGAAAACAAAAGAATCAATTTGGAGGAAGATTTTACTGATGCACTATCATGGATTTAGATAGTGAGAGCGACAGAGAGGGAGGAAGGGAGAGAGAGGGAAGGGAGGGAGTGAGGTACTAAGGAGAACATAAGAGACCAGCTACCCCCTGAAAGAGATAAATCGTCTACAGTCTCTGCTCAATCTAGCCAAGCCATCATGATTGAGTTGATCATACCATGGGCAGATATGAACAATCAATTTGGCATTCCTTCTCCCGGTTCAACTGGTTCGATAAGTTGCCCCCACCCCCGCCCTCCATGAGCAGGGTTCAGCATTAAAATGAAGAATGGTTGGGCGTGGAGTAAGCAGCTTTCAGACCCCCACCCCCCCCACCCCCCGAAGGAGTGAATCTGCGGCATTGAAATTAAAGAGGGACGAGTTCTGAACCCAGGACTTTACGATCCGATGTCCTCGTAACTTAATAATTATGGCTTAAATCCGATGGATGGGAGTGGGTGGGCGGAGGTGGTGCGCGTGATGAAATGACGTTGCTGTGTCCTCTCCGTTCTGTCTGTATGTCTCGGGTGTTTATTGCATGGTGGCTCTTTTCTATCTGTGCATCGCGTCCGGTTTGTGTGATGACCTTTCTGATTTGTTTTCTCTGATTTATTTTATTTCATTTTATTTTATATTTGTGTTTTTATTGCGCATCTTATTATTGGAATGAATTCTGGACTGAATATCGGATTATTAATAGACGCTTGGAACATCAAAACCAGGCTATAGTAATGATTTTTGATTGCTATTGATTGTATCATCATCATCGTCGTTGTCATCATTGGCATTGGCTGTCCCGAGTAGCAGTAAGGTGATGTCATTGTTATTGTTAGCCGAGTCAAATGTGATGCCATGGAGTACGTTTTTAATTTTTATTATTTTGATACTTTATGTATTTATTTATTGAAATTACACTCAACATCATCATGTTTATAATTATAGGCCAGCACAGGGAGCACCTCTGAGTAGATTTTATTATTTTTTTATATTATTTTTTTATTGTTTTGCTACTTGATGTGTATTTATTTGTTGAAATTACACTCAGCATCATCATATTTATTATAAGCCGGCACAGGGAGCACCTCTGAGTAGGTTTTATTATTATTTTTATTATTTTGCTACTTGATGTATTTATTTGTTGAAATTGCACTTAACATCACCATATTTATTATAGGCCAGCACAGGCAGCACCTCTGAGTAGGTTGTATTATTATTTTTTATTATTTTTTATTATTTTGCTACTTGATGTGTATTTATTTGTTGAAATTGCACTTTACATCATCATATTTATTATAAGCCGGCACAGGGAGCACCTCTGAGTAGGTTTTATTATTTTTTTAATATTATTTTGCTACTTGATGTATTTATTTGTTGAAATTGCACTTAACATCACCATATTTATTATAGGCCAGTACAGGGAGCACCTCTGAGTAGGTTGTATTATTATTTTTTATTATTTTGCTACTTGATGTGTATTTATTTGTTGAAATTACACTTAACAACATCATATTTGTTATAGGCCAGCGCAGGGAGCACCTCTGAGTAGTTTTTATTATTTATAATTTTTTATTATTATTTTGCTACTTGATGTGTATTTATTTGTTGAAGTTATACTTACCATCATCATATTTATTATAAGCCAGCACAGGGAGCACCTCTGAGTAGGTTTTATTATTATTTTCTATTATTTTGCTACTTGATGTGTATTTTTTGTTGAAATTACACGTAACATCATCATATTTGTTATAGGTCAGCACAGAGAGCACCTCTGAGTAGTTATCCCTTGAAGAGGCGCTACATAAATTCTCGGAATGAATGAATGAATTTCATGCGTTTATTCTGTTGTTGTTGTTGTTGTTGTTGTTGTTGTTGTGCAGAAGGGATGTAATTCCATGTCCCCCGGAGGAGCAAGTGTCTTCTCCGGCGGTGGTCCAGTGGGGCTTGGCCAAGCGACGCTCATCTCCATCGGGGTCTTCTCCATCTTCTCTGCCGTTCTTGCCGTTAACAACTGCTCCTCCTCTTCATCCTCATCCGCCTCCTCCTCGGAAGCCTACGCCAGGCTCATCCTTTCCATTCCACCGGAATTCGACCTGCGTAAGACCCTTTGCTCTTGTTGTTTTTGTCTAGTACTGCAATGTTTGTATGTTTCCATGATATTTTGTCAATACAGTTTATTCACCTTTCAGCATCTTTTACTAACGCTTATTGTGTTTTAATTTTGGTCAACGTCCCAGTTAGCAATGTGAATTTCAAATCAAGGGTCCTATATACACTGTATGTATAAAACGAATTTTGTCATATGCCTTTTTTTCGTTTTAATTAACTTTCCGAACTTTCTAGCTAGCTGTCATTTATCGCATTTTGTGACTGGGTGATGTACATGAATTGTGGGGCACGGTGGTGTAGTGGGTATGTTTGTTGCTGTGCGGATGGAGGGTTGCAGGTTCGAATCCACCTCACGCCACCGTGAAGGAGGTGGAACATAGGAAAAACAAAACCCCGAATGTTAGCATGTCTCGGTAACCGTTGTTACCATTGTGGGGCGTGGTGGTGTATTGGGTATGTTTGTTGCCTTGCAGCCGGAGGGTTGCAGGTTCGAATCCACCTCAAGTCGCCTCATAGGGACCTTGTGCAAGTCCTTCACTCGCAATTGCTCAGCGCTTCAGTGTGATACTTCGATTCAGTGTCTGTGCTGTAGTCGGGAGCGCTTCTGAGTAGAAACCTTGAAGGGACGCTATAACAAGTGCACATACAAACATACAAACGAGTTGAAAAATCAGTGGCAGTCATAACGATTGTTTAAAATGCATCTGATCTTTAGCTGATAGGCTAATACCACATTCCGAAATCTGGTCAAAATCCAACATTGATGATATATAGCAGCTCAGTGATAAGGAAGCTGTAATTACAGTTGACTGAGTCCTTGCTTGTGTATGCAACGGATGCCTGGTCAATGAAGACTTTTTCAGACTTCTACACTCACAAAAATTTTGTCGAATGTCCCAGATATCTGTGTGGAACGAACGACTCTCGAATTCTACGCATGCTGCAACTATTACTTTGAGTAGATTGAGGCTGATTGCCCGGTCTCTCTTACGTCTCGTCGTTTGATGCTGTACAGTAAAACGTTTCAGATGTAGGTTTATGTACATGATCATTGTTACTGTAATCACTAATTTATATAGCACCGCTCTCGACCCGACAACACGAAACAATGATCGAACATAATGGCTCTCGGTCGCCACCAGAAACTGGCGAAGGAGAGACGCATAGCAGGGAGTTTATGTTGTGGGTTGTTAAGCAACCTCTTCAAGCGGGAGGAGGGCCCGACCGCAGGGAGCTTATCTGTGCCGCCTAAAACGAGCATATAATGTCTGCGGTTATGAGGCAGGAATTGAAATTGGCTACTTACTGCTGTGCTTTTTAGATGGCAGCTCTTCGCTGTTGAGGGCGTGGGGTGTTGGTGTTTGTAGGGATTTCTTCTACAAGTGTAGTCGTGCTCAGAGATGCTGTTGTCGTTTTCTGTTGCAGATTCTGTGAAGCTGTTCTTCGACAGCAGATACAATAATAATGTTTTGACTGAGAACTGGACGAGAAGGAATGCAACGCATCTGCAAATATTTGGTTGGTTGGTCTTTTTCCATGTCTGTCTGTTTGTCTGTCTCTGTCTGTCTCTTTGTCTGTTTGTCTGTCTCTGCCTGTAAACCTCGGTCTGTCTGTCTATTTTTGTACCTGTCTTTCTTTCTCTTTGTCTGTCTGTCTATTTTTGTACCTGTCTCTCTTTTTCTTTGTCTGTCTCTGTCTGTCTGTCTCTGTATGTCTCTGTCTGTCTCTTTGTCTGTTTGTCGTCTGTCTCTGTCTGTCTGTCTCTTTCTGTCTGTCTGTTTGTCGTCTGTCTGTCTGTCTGTCTGCCTCTTTCTGTACCTGTCTCTCTTCCTCTTTGTCTGTCTCAGTCCGTCTGTTTGTCTATCTATTTATGTCTGTCTGTCTGTTGGTTTGTCTGTCTGTCTGTATGTCTATCTCTTTATGTCTGTCTGTCTGCTTATCCATCTGGCTGTCTATCTCTTATGCAGACTTGTGTCAACTGGAGCTGCTTTCCCCAGCTGCTACAATGATGGTCCAATGACCTTCGAAATAATTACGTGCCTTTAAATGAATATTATAATTCACAAATGAATTTATTTCCAAAGCACTTGGAAAGCAATCCTTCTTAGAACTGTAAGTGGCTCGGCTGGGGGAACAGCCTCTTAGGATGTCCACTTGTTAACCCTCTAGGTGCTATTGATCCACATAATCAGCACCATTACAGCCGTCCCTCTACAGCCAACGTAATTGGTTGTCTTTCCACGTCCGTACCGCTGACCCCAGGAGGCTAAGTGAAGGTCAGCTGGAACAGAAACAGTCCAGCCAAAAAGACGATCAACAGATATATATATATATATATACATATATATATATGCATATATACACATATATATATATACATATGTACACATATATATTCATGCATATATATAATTTTATATATATATATATACATAGGCCATTTTGTATTTGGATTTCCTCTGCATAGATTTTTACAGCATCGATTTTTTCTTGTCTTCTCCCTTTCACTGACTAGCATCTGGGCATGCCGCCCACTGCCCAGCCCCTCCTTTGTTGGGACTGGCACAGTCGAAGCTGTAGCGGGGTTTTGCAATGTCATTGCAAACATAGATGTGTTTCTATTATTTTGATGTGACGTATAATTTTTTTCAGTCGTTTAAAAAGTGAGGTGGTTTAAAGGAAGCATTCCTAAAGGCACGGTTTAAAGTGGGTGGGAACAAGTGGGAACTGCGTTTCCACTTCTCTCAAAATTCCTTGCTTCCATACCCACTGGTCACCATGCACGGAACCCTGGAAACATAATTATGCGTTCCAATAAAACTCTTAATTGGTGTTCCCACTGCCCACCCAAACCACTTTAATCACTAACTGCCTAGAGGTGCTGCTCAAATGTTTCTGAACCTGAACGAAGCAGTTTTTTCACCAATTGCTGTGACTCTGTGATCAGTTTGTTTGGCAGTTTGATGCTTAACTTTAGGGACCTGCTGTGATCTTATGTTGTGGAGCTTACCTTTTGACTGCACTTGTTCAAATTACCTTATAGTTGCCTGTATGATGCACTTGTGCATGCACTGCTATGTCCGTACACTGCAGGAATTGTCTAAGTTTGTTTGTGCTTAGTGTGCTTTTATCAATCTTGCGAGGAGCCCTAAGCCCCAATAAAAATCAACTGTTGACATTTTATAATAAATTATTATGACTAATTGAAGATATAATGGTGACATCAATGTATACTAATTGATAAGTTACTGATGTAAATAGGGAACCCTGTTTCGCGGAACCATAATTATGTTCCTTTGGGTTTACCTATTGACAACCTTCATACGAATTTGTAAACTGTACGCTTGTATTACTTTGCGGTGGTGGTCAATAAAAAAGATTGATTGATTGATTGATTCTATCTATCTATCTATCTATGTAATTTATATAGCGCCCCTTCAAGGAGTCAACTCAGAGGCGCTCCAATTGATTGATTGATTGATTGATTGATTGATTGATTGATTGGATCAGACTTGCCGGATGCTGGTCCCACGGATGCCGCGCCTTGCTCCGGATCCGTCTTGTGTCCAAATGTCTATGCACAGAACTTGGCTGGATGTGATGCAGCGACTGCACAGTGCGTCTGCGAACGGGGATTCACCCTTCAAGATGGTCTCTGTGTTGGTATGTGCTGCAGAACTTGGTCATTGTAGAGTCACTCACAAAAACGCACCACTCCATTCATTCTTCCACTGGTCATTTCGTTTTCCATCGTAGGTGGATTCTTAAACTGGGTGGACTTTCAATTTCTGTTCGGTATAATTTGTTGTATTCATTCATTCATTCATTCAAGTATTTATATAGCGCCTCTTCAAGGAAACTACTCAGAGGCGCTCCCGACTCCAGTACGGACAAACAGAACAGTTTTTAAGTGCGTATTGTATTGTATCTATACAATTATAATGCATCTCTCACGGTGCATGCCAATCAGAGGCGCTCCCAGTCCCAGTGCGAAATACCCAGAGAGAAGAAAGTAGTTTTGAGATAATGAATACATGTACCAGTTAATAACGATGAAAAATATTAATTTCTAATAATTTTTGAATGGTTTGTACTTTTAATACGTGCATTAATACATTTTTGTGAGTATGTCAGTTTGTATTAGTTATGTCCTGCTTGTATTGGTTTTTACATGTATACCTAACTACACCCCAGTAGTTGTATGTGCACGTATCTTCTAAATATTTACTTCTCTTGCTGTTTTTATAGTAACTTTTATGAATCTCACGAAAACACTAACACAAAAACACTACGTTTAACATGAAAGGACATACATGGGGCTGTCCATGAATGATGCGATCTATTTTTTGTACAAAACTGGCCCTCATCTCTTTCTCGTCACAGTTTAAGAAGCATTACTCACTAAGCAGTTCACTCCTGCATGAAAAATATGGCATCTTACAGTTTTGACTCTCTGGCACCTTTCTGAGCATGACGTCATTTATGGACGACCACCATTACCTCTGCATGATTGTGACTCTCTTTTTGAATTTCATTGATTGTCTTTGATTTTGATTGGTGAGTCAGATGTGGACGAGTGTTTGATTGGCATGTGTCCATCATCGGCCGACGTCTGCGAGAACACATTTGGATCCTACGTCTGCCATTGCCATGACGACGACTTCGCCTCCATTGGTCGATCGCTCTGTCAAGGTCTGTCACAGTTTTGCAAGACTTTTTAAACATTCAGGGGTTTCTATCCCTCCCAAAGGACTATGCTCATTCCCTCTCCTTCCTCTTTCGAGCCGGACCTTCCCCAGGTCGGCCTTCCCCCGCCCCGATGTGAGTTTTAGCTCATTTCAGATTCCCCGTTTTCATAGTTGTAAAAAACGTTTTTTCGTTTTTTATTCTCTCCCAAAAAACGTCGTTTTTTCGTTTTTTTATTTTTCCCATCGTTTTTTATTTTTTCTTTAACTTTATTTATTCATTTACTTTCTGTTATTATTCTCCTTAATTTTAATTTTTTCTGATATTCCTTATGTTTTCCGCCAACTCTCAATGATTCAGCTAACTAAAGTCATTATTTCATCGTTTAACATCATCATTTAAGAGATTGCCTGCGTGAAGTAGGTTCCTAATCAATTTTTTCAAGGTTAAAATGCGGTTTTAGATGTAGCAAAGTCAAATTATTTACCGTTTCCGTTTTTTATCGTTTTTTTGTCGTTTTTTATATTTTCGAAAAAAACGACGTTTTTTACCGTTTTTTATTCCGTTTCCATCGTTTATTACATCTATGCCCGTTTTTCACTGGGCTCAAGTTCTCCCCGTCCTGTATAGGGATAGAAACCTCTGAAAACATAATTTATGACTTTATTAGACATTTTGAATCACCATCCAAAGTGGATTGCAAGGCACTATGGTAGAAGCTATAAAAGACGAAGAAGAGCAGTTCCTGGAGCTGATAAACCTCCGCCACTAGTTGTTCTCTGCCAGTGCCAGTCCCAAGCCTGGATAAAGAGGAGGGCAACACTAATCATCTTTGATATGGCAGTGTCATTAAACATGTAAGAAGTTCCTGGAGCTACCCTGAGAGTCAGTGTGGGAATGATGTGTTAACGACCGTTTACATGTGGAGGCAGGTATGTGTCCAGTCCTCTCCCTCACCATCTCATCTTCCCACCAGCAGTGTGCGGTGAGTGCACTCGTTATAGCGGAGTTGGCTAGGGGCAGAGTTTTACCTTGGTGTGGATTTGAATCCTCAACCGCTCTGTTTACTGTCCATCGTGCTAATCGCTAGACCAGCGTTTCCCAAACTGGGTTCCGCGGAACCCAGGGGTTCCGCGGGGCGAGCACAAGGGTTCCGCGAGAAGTTAAGAAAAAAAGAAATTTTTCTGCAAGACAACATTTCAAGCAGCATTTGAAAATGCACTGGAAGTTTGAAACTAGCGTCAGTCATCATTCTGTTGTATTTTGTCCTCACCCGACCTTTCAGTGATTATTAGCAATCAAATAATTAGCCTAATATTATAGTCTGTAGTTTGTCTAAGCTTAGACGTCACTGCTGAACGTAACGTACATGTAGGTCAGAGCTTTAGGCCTTAGTCTGAACAGAGACGCAGTCATCTTTGTCACCGTAAAACGCAAGTATAAAAAGAATCGCCAAGTCTGATCTTGTAGCAGTAGCAACAAATAGTGATTTTAATTTGTTTGTGTGAAAATTTGCCAAAATGGAGTGACTTTTACGTACGCTAGCTTGGGTTCTAACCTCTTTTATTTAATTTAGAAACTTGGAACGCTTGCCAAACTCCCACAATTTTTAATGGTTCTCGAGGAAACCATCGTTCAGAAATTGCAAATCATTTTCACGACCTGAAAGCGAACTTGGTTGAATGCTTCCTTTTCATGAATTACGATAATTGGATACGAAACCACTCAATGAAGGTGAAAAGCAGCCAGCTCTTCTAACGGTGACTACGGACTAATTGACCAATCACGAATGAAGCAGAATTTCAATGAACCTTCACATTCTAACCTCATGTAGGGCATACTCTTAGTAGGATCCTCAAATCGTGGTTTTTAAAACAGTGCAATTTAATCTTTCATGATATTGTAAGAAAAATAAACCGTCTAAAATTTAGTGTATTTAGGCCTATAATTATTAGTAGCCTTTGCTTCCCGTGCGTTCAGCATGATTCAATGCGTTTAGTTGAGATTGGGGTTCCGCCCGAAAATATTAGGACGCGAAGGGTTCCGTGGCCCAAAAAGTTTGGGAAACGCTGCGCTAGACTATCCTGCACCCCTTGAAGAGGCGCTATATAAATGCGTATTATATAATGAATGAATGAATCTTGCACTCCATTGTTTCTACGGTAGAAACCAACGTATGGAATGAACTGTTCGCATTTGTTGGGCAAAGACGAGTTTTTGCATATTTTGTGTTACACCAGATCTTAGATCTGACTCAGTATCTAAATAGATCCAAGTTGTTATCTGTTTGAACATTACATGTTTATCAACTCTGCCATATCAAAGATGATTAGTGTTGCCCTCCTTTCTTACCCAGGCTTGGGACTAGCACTGGCAGAGAACAACCAGTGGCGGAGATGGTTGTTATCTGCATGTGGATATGCGTTTCTTGTCTGTCTCGTTTATCTGTATGTGGATATGTGCTTTGTAGCCTGTATAAGTTACTTTTGACCTTATTGAACATATATTATCTGCTGGAAGTGCATAAATATAAAGTTAATAAATAGAATGGCGAGGTAGAGATTATTTTAAAGGTAGGGTAAAGTATTTGTTCGTTTATTAAACATCGTAGCCAATGCAATGAAAGAATAAACTGTTGTAAACAGCTTTCTACGCAACTTCATAGCCCGACAACAAAACTGCCACTTTTCTGCAACAGACTTGGCTCTAAGGCTCTCAACGTGTCTGAATGTTGTGATGAAAAGCTATTGCACTTTACCATTGTCAAATGTGTTATTTAACTTTTCAAAATCGTCTGTATGTAAATAACAAGTCAACGATTTATTTTTAGTTAATTAATTAATTTATTTTTTATATGTTTATTCACACTTTAATGATGAACTGCATTTATTTCGCAGTCGCTTTTAGTAAAATTTTCGTTAGATTGTTAAGAGCTGCTATATAATGAGACTAACGACAATGATGGCATCATGGCAGCGAGTAAAAGTGAGCAAAGGACTTCCTTAAAGTCCTTACACAACAATCTTTTCAGGGAAAGCTCAATTTTAACAATCAAGTACTTTTTTTTCTTTCTAGTTATACGTCTAGTATGTCTTTTAATTCAATTCATTTATTGTAACCAACCATCAACATACACAATAGACATAGTATAACATGCTTCACATAATCGGATGGCAACAAGGAAGGCCCTAAGGGATAAATATCCCGCTAACAGGGACACCTAATTACATATGCAATTTTAGCAGATGGCTAGACGGTTGACATAATGAATTGAACAATAGGCTAAAAGAACAGCATGAGATGACAATTAATGTAGTAAACTTAACTAAAGAACGCAAAACAAACACAACAAATAATAATAAAATAAAATAAAATCAGTGCCTACAAGGTTAAATATCTTTGCAGTCATTAACCAAGTAAGTACAGTAAGAATATTCTTTAATAGACCACCAGCAAATGCGCTGCAGTAGTTTACAGAGATAATAAATAATAGAAAACATTTATGCAAGGTTAAACAACATTCGCATAATAAAACTTCTTCTGGCAAAAGAATCAACTCTAGGAAGGGTTAGATTATGTGGCCTTGGTCGAGTATTGTATGGAGTGACCTTATCAGGAGGGAGGAGATCGTGAAGAATGTGACAAGGATTTAAGATTTAACTGTGGGTCCGGATGTGTGTGTGTGTGTGTGCATGTGTGTGTGTGTATGTGTGTGTGTGTGTGCATGTGTGATTGTGTGCGCGTGTGTGTGTATCCTTCCTTGCGTTACTGTCTGTCTCGTTCAACTGACGACTTCTTGATTGACACAAATTGCGAATCTGTTTTAGAGTGCTACGATCGTTTCCTAAAAGATTTAACATTAGATTCGCTTCGTATGTCAGATAAGCAATTTAGAGTAAACATGTGGATCTGTCGTGTTTCCTTTCTGTGTAACTGTGGACTTGTAAGCTCTGTATGCCTCTGTCATTGGACTGCGGCGTTTGGCCAAATTGTTAAGAAACATTCACCAGATGGCGACAGTGATGTGAATTTAGCTGCTAAGGAGAGGCTGTGTCTGTATGAACGCGCCTTTGATAATTATAGGTTCAGAAAGTGGAACCTTCCATGCAAATAATATCTAGGCTACATACACACATTATCATTTTTATTACTATTGTTACTATTATTATTATTGTTATCATTATTATTTATATTATTATTCACAATTTTTATTTTTTCAACAAATATGTCATACAGAGAATAAGCTTTGTCAACTTTAGCGAGTCCAATCACCCTCATTGTCATTATTGTTGTTATTATTATTATTTATTAGTATTGTTATTATTATTATTATTATTATTTTTATATGAAGATTTGTTTAGTGCTTGCTACATATCTACGGTAAATGCATTGTGAATATGTGCTAATAATTATGTACATGCACACTTGGTGAGAATTGGGGGGGGGGAGGTTCAATCCCCTAGTCTTTCTTAGCATCCACACTTTGTTGCAAAAACAACATTGATTACCTTTTCTCTTCTAATCAACTAAAACAGCACTCCCATTCAGGTCCAAGTTCTCTCATTTTCACTGTTTCGACTAAATTTTCTTTGAAATGATCAGAAACTGAATAAGAAATGGTCGCTAGCGTAAACATAATATTTAGATCTCGTGTAATACGTCACCATTCGCCAGAATTATGTGTGCACATTCCTTGAAGTATCACAAGGTTCTTCTGAGTTCAAACAATTACATTGCGGTTTCGATGGTTCACATTAATTCGTAAACGGTTATTTACGAAGATAAAAAAGTACTATTATTCACGAATATTTAAGAATGTTGAAACCTCAAGTAACGAATACTTGGTCTATGCACAATGCTCTTGCGCATTGGCATACATGATATGCCTTATGCATGCATTCAGAAGAGGTAACAGTGAAAGAGTTGAAGATGAAGAAGAGGGACAGTTTCGCTCTGCCATCTTCTCTGGTAGTGTGTCCTCGTCTTTCTCTCCTCTGAAAACTTGCCTTTTTTCTCGGGGTTGAATGCACTGGGAGCGCTTCTGAAAGGCTTGTGCTGCGAGAAGCGCTTTATAAATGGTCAGATACAATACAATACAATACAAAAGGAAAAGGATGATGATGCTGATGATAGAAAGTTCTTTGCAGGATGACAACTTTTTCTGAGTACTTTGATGTGAGAAGATCTCAAATACTGTTTAGAGCTTATCAAAGCTGCTGAGTGCCGACCTGTATAGTTAATGTTAGAATAATACTGGGGCAGTGTCCAAGTTTGTAATCTATTATTTGAGGTGTCAAAATCCATACATTGGTCAAAACATGCAGATTTAATGCTGAAGCTGATGCTTATTATCCTGTAATGTGTGCATTTATTTACGTTGGCACTTGCATAACGCCAAGTCGCTGAACTTAATAAACGCGATGAACATATGGACAATGCTTCAGAATATGGACTTATGCTTCAATAAAACCTTCTGCATGAATTTTCTGTTTGAAGTCAGTTCAAAAGGTTATTGTCCTGGAACATGCTGAGTTTTTTTGCTGTGAAGGTTCTTTTTGCAGATTTACGTGAGCCCAACGATCTCCTGTATCTATGTTCTTTGTATTTTGTATGTCAGATAAGATGCATGATGTTAGAGAGTCTACCGCTCAATATTTGTGCAGTAAAGATTTTTCTTTGCTCTTTACATCATCCGTGCGTATTTTTTGGATCTTTGAATTCGGTATTGATTCACGATAAAAAGGTGGACAGTTCGTTTACGATGTTGGTTTGTGATTTTTTTAAATTGTCTTTTGGTTACTGCTCGTTATTTTTGAAACTGTTGCATCTGAGGAATGCTCTCTTTATTGTCCTATCTCACAGATTTTATTAAGGCCATCTCAGAACTGTAATTTTCGATTTGACTCTTCCTGATAGATCTAATTTGCAGCATCAGATTTACTGCTTTTTTGTTGCAGTTTTATTGCACATCTGTTTGGACTTGTCATGAAAACTGGGTCAATCAAGACTGTGCATGGCCCATTTATTCGTTCGATCATTCGTTCAGAAAGTCTATATAGTGCCTCACCAAGATAACTACTCGGATTCACTCATGATGCAGGTTTATTTCAGATGATGACCAACAGTGAAGCTGCTTTCTTTTTGCAATTTTGTGTGAGGAAAAGTGCCAGATTTACTGTGTGAATGATTTTTGTATACGGAAATCTACAGGATTTGCAATTTCCATTGATCAGCAGGTTAGTTGTAACACTTTATTATAGCGTCTTCAGTCTTCAGACACTAAGCAAAAGAGGTTTAATCATGTTGAAGTCTTTAAGAATGTAAAGTTCATCAGTAAACACACAACAGTCGGATGACTGCAAGAGTAATGACAACTCTGTTTATTAGATGTCTGTACATCGAAGTACGCTTAGCAATTGGTTGGTGAAGAATATACATACTTTACTTTATTTACTTACCTGCTTACTTACTTACTTACCTGGCGGCCAGTATCGCTGGCATACAGGTTAACTATGTGTCATTTATTGCGTGTATTGAGGACAGCAGAGGATAGAAGCAACTGGAGATACACGGTTCGTGGTGTGGCCAGGCTATGGAACGACGATGTCTGAAGACAAGAAATGGTATTCATGAATGTTAAATTTCCTGTATGTGCGACATAATATTTGACAACAAGTATTTCAAAAGACAGAGTTAACAGAAAGCAAATGCCTTCATTCATTTGAAAGAACAACTGAAAGCATCCCATATATTATTATTTCGCTGGTATTTTGACAACAAGTATTTCAAAAGACAGAGTTAACAGAAAGCAAATGCCTTCATTCATTTGAAAGAACAACTGAAAGCATCCCATATATTATTATTTCGCTGGTATTTCCTTCAGTTACAGAGCAAACCGGCATCCATAGTACCGTAATAAGACGATGATGATGCAGTAGCCACTTCCTCCCAGTAGCGTCCGTGTTTGTTGGTTGTAAGCGGGAAGAGAGAGAGAGAGAGAGAGAGCTTGCATCCGTCAATCGATGCTTGACGATGTGGATACGGATCTTGACAGCTTTTCCAGCAGGCGGTTGTGCCTTTCCAGTTGTAGCATTAGTCCGGTGTAATTGTAGAGCTCGCTCATCCTTGCTCGGCGCGGCTCGTTTTTTGTTTGCCGTCAAGTGCTAGAAATGCTAGATGCTGTCCATTGATCCAGGGTTTAGAGCTGGTCTTGTTTTGACGAAAGTTACACTCTGTGTGTGTGTGTGTGTGTTTGTGTGAGAGAGACAGATAGACAGAGGCAGAGAGAGATACAAAGAGAGGAGAGAGATAGACAGATAGAGGACAGACAGAGACACAGACACAAAGAGACAGACAGACAGAGACAGACAGAGGGAGAGACAGACAGACGGAGACAGAGAGAAACAGAGAGAGGAGAGACAGAGATAGATAGATAGAGAGACAAACAAAGAGAGACAGACAGAGAGAGACAGAGAGACAGACAGACTGACAGATAGAGAGAGACAGAGAGAGGAGAGAAAGACAGAGACATATAGAAAGACAAAGATAGACAGATAGACAGAGACAGATAGAGAGACAGACAGAGAGATACAGAGAGAGAGACAGACAGACAGAGAGAGAGAGAGAGAGAGAGAGTTGCACGTTTGAATGGATAAGTCAGATGGTGAATAAGGTGTTTTTATGCTCAATGAGTGAGTTGGTGCTTTTCGCGTATCGTTTGAGTAGCTTTTGAGAAATTTTCAATTACAAGAACTAGTTTTCGATTTACTGTTATCCAGAAACTGAAACGGCATCTGTGTTCCACGAAAAATAAGCAGGGAAGACATGTGAAAAAACTGTTCTCTCCCAATTACCAAGAGTTCTTATATGTCTTCTCAGCCTGTCTTTCCCTGTGGCATGGCACGTGAGCCACTTCTGTACGTTGTTGGCTTCCGTCTTAAAGAATCATTCATGGGAAGGCATTGTTAGATACAGCCATATAGACTTATGCAGTGCCTAAAGTGTGGAAAAATAAGTGCCTGGACGACCCTTACCTCTCCAAGAGAAGTGCCTGGACGCTCCTTACATTTCCATGCTGTGCTGGCCAATAAGTGGGAGGACCGCATTCAGATTTTCATATAATTCCAGGCACACTTTAAGCCCTGGCCTTGTGACCACAGTATATTCTTTCATAACCCGGCTGCTGCAATACTACCATTGCGTGTCTGTTGCAACATTGGATTATTAGCTACCGGTGGTAGATGATTGATATGCATTCTGCCGTTTGTGATGACGTCGTCTCCTGCCACACTCCTAGACAGCAGTGATGTGCTTTTTTAACTATATACCCTCAACCGTCTTTTTTGTGCTGTTCATGCACTGGACTTCTGAACTGTTCCTGCTAATGCATGAGTGTATCGGTTGGATAGTCTTGTTTCAGCAACTTAGGATTCTGTTAATATAATAAAGTTTAATTTCATTTTTCACTGTTCATCTTGGAAAGTGATGAGGATAGGGAGATGCAGATGGCAACGATGATGACAGGAAAGTTCCTTTCAGAATGTATACCAGCTTCTTCGGTCCGACGAGTACCGAGTATTGTTATGGAAGAAGACGTTGAGAGCTTCTCTCAGACCCTAGTAGGACCTAGTGGTACATGGTGAAGGAAAGAACAGGTATCGAATGCAGATACCCTACCGATACTCGATAAGTACGTGACGTACTCTCCGCCCAATAGTGTGTACTCAACTTGTTGAATTTCATAATTCAATTAACAGCACATGGAGTATATCTTGCTGGGATAGGTGGTGGGATAGATATCCATGTTTTCAGTGAGTGTGAATACTTGATGGTCTTGGAAGGCATTATACAAATACTCAGAAACATGATTGCACACATCTGTATACTTGCATATATACTGTGTGCTCATTTAATTGTGTATATGAGTTACTGCATTTTTTGTGCTTGTCTGTTTATGCAATGTCGTCTGCTTGTCATTAGTCTGTCAGCAGCCCCTCCTATCTCCTCTGCTCTTTCTGCCTTTCTGTTTAATAAGACGCCTCTCTGTTTAATTAAGGCATGAGTCATTACTGTTGATTATTTTTAGGGCTGGAACTGATTAAAAAATAATTAATCGCTTAAATCAATTAATTCGGTATCTGTCAACTAAAGTATATAAAAAAAATTCCAGAGACGCCACTTTCTTTAAAAAATTAAATTGTTATGAATCATGCTGAGGGTGATGCAACGTGCTTGAACTACAATCAGCGGACTGTTTATTTCAATGAAGGCAGCTAATTTTTTTGTCATCTCAAACCATCAGCGTTTACCAGTGTAACTTAAAGTGAAAATTGATCCCTTAATTTTGCCGCTTAAGTGTTTTACTTTCGATCATTGTTTGCCATATTGTTTGCTACGGAAACGGATCGTTCGACATCACAAAATAAAGTAAAGAATTAATTGAACGAGCCGATATTAATTAATTTTGATTGATTAATTGATCGTCGTGTTACCATCCGCTGTCCTATATACAGGGTGTGCCAAAAAAAGACCCCCCTATATTGTTATTTGTAATTAGCAGTTTGCTGCCGTCTATTCCCTTGGATCTCACTGTCACTGTGTGTGTGTCTGTCCATGAGTCTATCTGTTCTTCTGTATGTCTGACTGTATGTCTGTCTCTGTGTATCTGTCTGTCTATCTTTCTACATGTCTGTCTGTGTATCTACCCATGCGTCTGTCTCCATGTTTGTGTATGTCTGTCTGTTTGGCTCTCTCGCTGTCTTGCTCATCTTCCTGGTAATTCAGTTAAATCTTTCTGTCTTTTTTATAGTTCTCTATGAGTCCATATGTTCTTGTGGATGTCTGACTGTCTGTCTCTGTTTGTGTATCTGTCTGCCTATCTTTCTACATGTCTGTCTGTCTGTGTATCTACCCGTGCATCTGTCTGCATGTATGTGTTTGTCTGTCTCTTTGGCTTTCTGGTTGTCTTGCTCATCTTCTTGGTAGTTCAGTTGAACCTCTTGTGCTGTCAATCTTTCAGTCTTTTTTACAGTTCTCAATTTGTCATGGAGGCTTCATGACTGTCATTCTTCTGCCTGTGCTTGCCAATCATTGTCTTTTTTGCTTCTATGTCACCCACCACCATCACCACCACCACCATCACCACCACCACCATCACCACCACCACCACCACCATCATACCACCACCATCACCACCACCACCATCACCACCACCACCATACCACCACCAACACCATACCACCACCACCACCATGCCACCATCACCACCACCACCATACCACCACCATCACCACCACCATACCACCACCACCATCACCACCACCATACAACCACCATACCACCACCACCATAAGCACCACCATATCACAACCACCCACACCACCACCACCACCATACCATCACCACCGCCACCACCACCCACACCACCACTACCACCATCACCATACCACCACCATACCACCACCACCACCACCACCATACAACCACCACCATACAACAACAACCACCACCATACACCACCACCACCACCCACACCACCAGCTGTTGCTTAGTGGAGCTAATCAATTGAACGTTTTTTACTGCTGTAGCACCAGGTCTCTATGTACAATGAATATGCCTCAGATGAAACTTCACCTCTGCCCTCTGATATCAGAGGAAATCACTCAACCATCCAGTCATTCTCGCTTTGTTTTGTTCCTCTTGTCTATCTAAAATCTAAATCCATCTCCTTGTGTCTGTGTCTGCTTTTGTTTTCTTATGTTCAGCATGAGAATTGTAGAAAAATAACTCGATCAGACCAGTGGCATAGCCAGGAATTTATGATGGGGGTTTGGATTTTTTTTGGTCTGGCCAGATGCCCTTTCTGACACCAACCCAACAGTAGGCTATTACAGTAAATAAAAAGGGAATAAAGTAACAAAGGGAATAAAGTAAGAAAAACAATTGTTACTACATGCAATTGTTTTGTTTTTTCTTATTTAGGTGAATAAATAACCTTTAAAATTTTTCCCTAGGCCAAGTTTTAACCCCCGAAACTCCCTTTGTCTACACCACTGGGTCACTGGTCCACGTGGAGTTGAGGTATGAAAAGTGGACTTTACTATGTTGCCCTAAGAAAGACTGGGGGTTGAACCCCTCAACCCCCGTGGCAATTCTCACCCTGATTATGTCTGTCTTTTGTTCTCCTGTTGCTGAATCCCACTCTGGATTCGTCTGCTATCATCTCCCTGTTTTATTTCACCGACAGTTTGTTTGCATCTTGCTGCCCATGCTTGTTTGTCTCTGTGCTTCTGTCTGCGTCCTGCTCCAGTTGCTTCTTTTCCCTTCTCCACTTTCTGGTTCTGATGAGATTTGACATGGACGCGAAAGAATGTCTGCCTCTGGGACGTCTGCTGCGTCAACAAATCCTCTGCACGAGTATCGTTCTGTCGTCACGAAATTGCTCAGAGACGATCGGCTCGACTCGAGCAGACGACGAGAAGCCATTCTGTTGCTCATCCTGCTCATACTTTCACCCCGGCGCTCATGAGCGTAAACGCTTCTGAAAGGCTCGGAAATTGAGGTTGCCACTTGGAAGGACTTGGAAATCGAGGCTGTCGTCGGTAGGCGGAGCTTGTTGCTATGGTGAATTGAACGGATTGGAGGGTTGTTTTGATTGACAGATTAACTCTGAAGTCTTAGTTTGTTGTGTTTGGGATGGCTAGCAAACTAATTAGGCTGGCATTCTAGGAAGAATTCTCAATTCTTGTTGTATCCCTCCGGACTGGCTTTGGGAGATTGGACAGCTGGCTTCATTGGAATCATTAGTGTTTCTGCAATAAGTCTCACTGACCTATATAGGTCACTTAGGTCACGTCTGCCGGAAGTGTAATTGTTGTTGCATTAAACGGGGAGATTGTTAGCGGTTTAGATGATTTAAAGCATTTAAAATGTTGATGCATTAATAAAATTATGCCGAAATCGAATTGATTAATTGTAAAATTCTATCAAAAGACTTGCGCACAATTTTTTTAGAACCATAGACATGATAAATGGTTTATTATATCTATCGGCAGAATTGACCTTTTGTGACACGACCCATCGATTCTGCATATTACCTAATGGAGTGAATACTGGACATGGTAGTACTCAGTGTGAGAATTGAGGAAAAATAACGGGGGGAGAGGAGGTTTGGACTATGATCCACTTGGAATTGGGGTGTTGAAAAACAGACTTTGCTATGGGGCACTGAGAAAGACTGGGAGGGTTGAAACCCTGTAAACCCCGGCAATTCTCACCCTGGTGGTACTGTGGTGTTGAACTGGATGCCCTAGACATGTGAATAGTCCAATTGGATATGTGTGTGATGGTGTATGCCGATACCTATCAACAATAACGATCAGAAGTAAACAATGGCTGTTTAGAAAATTGCTTTTAAGTAAAGTTCGAAAGATTGTGGCGTTTTTATGAATGCATACATGTATGTATTATTGTATACGGACATTTATATAGCGCCTATAATGACCTGGCGAAGGCGTTTTGGTTCTGTCTGCCACGTTCTCGATACACAATGTGCAGCAAGATTGGTGAATTTTCCCCCATAAGAGACATTTGGCTGAACGTACATCATGCAGATGTTCTGCTCAGCAGAGGCTAGTTATACCGTGCTATATAAGCATCTTATATATTAAGTCAATGGCTCACTTTGAAATCCGGATACTGTATGTATGATACTGTTGGTACGGCAGAAGAGTTTTCGTTTTGAAGCGGCATGTTCATTACTCGTCGTTGAGTAATGAACATTGAGTGTAATTTTGTTTGTCCTTACATGTAGGCTACTCCGTGAATAAAGAAATACAGAAATATAGTAGTTGTAATTGATGTACTCTATGTATTTATTTATTTCTCCAATTCTGTATTGCCCCTTCAAGCTCCCTATTCAGAGGCTCTCCCGACTGCGACGCAGACAGGGGCGGATATAGAAATTTTTGAAGAGGGGGAATTTTTTTTAAATTTTACGTCTTGAAACGAAAAAATTTCGTTTGTCTTTGGCCGAAAAAAACTGATGACTACTGATGACTTTTTGTTTTTAGTCATTCGGTTGAAATGTCTTGAAAATATACTTAGTTCCTCTGCCAAAATAGCTGATGACCTATTTTTAGTGATGTAGTCGAAATGTCATGCAATTTAATATGCCATTTTCCAGCCAATGCTAATATATTTGGACATTAGTTGAAAACTCGTTAAAACCTGATGGGGGCACTCCTGTGCACTGTCTGAATGGGGGCCGTGGCCGGATTGCCCCCCCCCCAGATCCGCTTCTTGGCGCTGACACTCCATCGGAGTTTCATGCCGAAGTGCAGAGCAATTGCGAGTGAAGGACTTGCTTGCTCAAGGTTCCTACAATGAATAGCCCTCAATGGTTATTGAAAGGATATAGCTGCAAAGAGAGCTGCAGGCCATGCTTCTATAATTATAATAAGAGTGAAGAGTTTTCAATGACAATTGTGATTTTTGTTCTCTGTGTGTGCCCTAAGGATGGGATGGGATACCTCTTGTTTGCAATTGTGATGTTTTCTGGTGGTGGCGTGTGGTGGGTGGGGTGTGTTCTGTAAGGGTGGGAGGCTTCTTGTTTGCAATTGTGGTGGTGGTGGTGGTGTGTGTGTTTGCCTTTGTGTGTGTGCATGTGTGTTTGTGTGTGTCTGACACTGTGTGTGTTCTCTAATTGTGGGAGACCTCTTGTTTGCAATTGTGCTGTTTTCTGGAGGATGTGTGTGTGTGTGTGTGTGTGTGTGTGTGTGTGTGTGTGTGTGTGTGTGTGTGTGTGTGTGTGTGTGTGTGTGTGTGTGTGCATGTGCGTGCGTGTGTGTGTGTGCTTTAAGGGTGGGAGGAGGAGAGTCCTCTTGTTTGCAATTGTGATCTATTCTGGCATTGGCTATTTAGTGCCAGTAACAATTAAGCCGTCGTCGTCGTCGTCGTATTGGCTTAATCGGATTTCGGGATGTGTGTGTGCATGTCGAATCTGCTCTGCTCGTCGTCTCTCCATAGTAGTCAATGGTGACTCAATGCTGCTGCAGGGCAACCAATGGAACTGCGTTGCGCTGATAGCCACACTGCTGCACAGGTTGTTTTGTTTGAACTGGCTATCGTTTGTTTTCGGAACCAGTATGAGAGTTGTAGAAAAATGACAGGGAGTGGGGGTCAGACGTTGATTTATATGGACTTGGAGGGGGGACGCAATGAGGACTTTATATGATGTCTTAGGGGGGTCAGTCATTTATTTATGTGGACTTGGGGTGTGCATTGAGGACTTTACTATGGCATTCTAAGAAAGACTATGGGGGAGTTGAACCCCACAACCACCCTGGCAATTCTCACCCTGCTCCATGGATTGAACCAGTTTTATGCCACATGATGCATACAGTTTTGGGGGCATCTGAAAACTGTGGGAACTAACTCTACTAAAAATCAACAATTGCTTGTTTGCAATTTAGGTCAGAGTTAGAAAAGGTGAAAGTTTTCTATGTCACTGTACAAGTAGTTTCGGCTAAGACCAAATGCTACTTGACAAAAAAATGCTTTCTGGATGCAATCATGAGGCAAAGGCATGGTTTGATGATGACTCCCTGTGTTGTTATTTTTTTAATGAGTAAAACAAGGTGTTTACTATATAATTTGGTGCACATGCAATTTCTCCAATGTTTGTATATTATATTAATTATTATAAGTAGTGAAAGGCTGGAGATTTGACGACCACTTTTTGCAGGGTATGGGTACGAATAAATGGGCCAAAGTACAAGGTCAAGGTCAAAGGTCAAGGTCAAAGTCAAGGTCATCTTAATTAGGTCATCTTAATTAGGTCATCTTAATTAGATCATCTTAAGCCTATTAATTATCTTAAACCTATTAATTATCTTAATCCTACTAATTATACTAATTAGATATTATTAGTAATTAGCTATTATTATCCATTATCTAACCCCAATTAGTACAACAAAGCGGCTACTAACCCTAAATAGTACTACAATGCCTCTGCGGCTCTAGCGAATATTATTAGGTAGATATTATTAGTAATTAGCTATTATTACTAATTAGCGACTCCTAATTAGCGCAGCAAAGGCCCTATGAGCCCTAATTAGCGGCCCGCGCGCGCCCGCCCGCCCGCCCGCCCGCCGGGAAGGGGTCATGAGCGCTGGGGGCTGTACCTATCAAATATTATCATAACTATTATTATTGTAATTGGTTAGTATGCTAATTAACTAAAATTTTAATTAATTATTATTATTTCACAATATCTCTCGCTCTATACCATCATACAGCTCTCTCTTCCTACATCTCTCTCTCCCTTCCTATCTCTCTCTTCCTACATCTCTCTCCCCCTCCCTCTCCTTCTTCATACCTCTCTCTCTCTCTCTACCTCCCTCTCCATCTCTCCCCATAAGCAATAGAATTCTCGCTCAGACATGTCTGACTTCGTCTGACTTCGCCTGAACTCGTCTGAACAGTATGATAGAATTACTCATCATGCGCCACGCATAGCATCCTTCTCTCCCACGCCACAGCTCTCTTCCCGCCTCTCTCTCCCGCTCCCCATAAGCAATAGCATTCTCGCTCAGACATGTCTGACTTCGTCTGACTTCGCCTGGACTCGTCTGAACAGTATGATAGAATTACTCATCATGCGCCACGCATAGCATCCTTCTCGCCCAAACCTGTCTGACTTCGTCTGGACTCGTCTGAACAGCATGATAGAATTGCTCATCACGCTCCTGCCGTAGTATCCTCAGTGCGCGCCAGCTGCTAGAGTCTGACATCAACAGCAGAATTTTCGCCCACGCTTGCTTGGGCTCGCCTGGACGCGCCTGAAACCTATTATAGAATTACTCATAAGAGCGATCGACCAGAGAGATGCATTATAAAAAGACGGCCAACGCACTAGTTAAACACACACGCTTTCGAAGACTAGACGAATTCGAGTTCGACCTACTACAACTTCTACACGCTCTGCCACACGCTACAGACGTTTTCGTGTACAGCACGAGATTCTTCAATCAGCAGTTGCATTCCGAATCGTACCTTTACTACTGGCATGGCTTCAACAACGAGTGAGTTATTTTAATACAAGTTTCTAAGCCTATATAGTCGTAAGAGCTATTTCTATCGACTTCCGGACAATTTTTACGACCTTGGGACTGGCACTTGCACACTGCAACAGATTTTTTCTAGTATAATACCGATCTGTAATGGCCATGGCTTCGAGTGAATTAAATTATTTTAATACAATTTTCTAATTTTATATAGATGTAAGAGACATTTCTCCCGGCGCCCGCCGACATTTACATGCTTGGGACTGGCACTGATAGAATAGAACAACCGTTTTCTAGCATGCTGCAATTCTGTAGTGGGCCTTCTTGCACGCTTTTGACCATAGTAAATAATAATATTAGCCTTTTTTTTCTCTACTAAAATTCCCATCATAGAAAAATATGTATAGATTATGAACTTGCAAAGGGCCGAATTTTCTATCCATGTACGACCATTTTAGCATACCTGCAGCAAGATTATGGGATTATTTTAAAGATTCGCACTTTATAACGTTTTCATATCTTATAGATCTGAACAAGAATGATTTGCAATCAGAATTCTCATCGGCATCAGAGCGCGGCGCAGATCCGGCCGCATCAGCGGCAGAGCCTCATGTAGGATCAACATCAGCACACCCCGAGGATTCAAGTAAGCGATCTTTACGTCTTCCTGTGTTATACGCGCATACCCACACACACCAACACACACACGCACACGCACACACATACACACACACACACACATACACACACACACACACACATACACACACACACACACACACACACAAACCCACACCCACTCAAACATAACATTCTGCGCGCATGCGCACTTAGTATTATTTCGCTTGGACTTAGAACTAATTCGCCTAGGAGGATATGAAGAAAGTAGTTCCCTCACACACACACACACACACACACACACACACCCACTCAAACATACAAACCCACATATACACACACAAACACACTCACACACACATCCACTCAAATGTATCACAGCATCAACATAACATTCTGCGCGCATGCGCACTTAGTATTATTTCGCTTGGACTTAGAACTAATTCGCCTAGGAGAACATGAAGAAAGTAGTTCCCTCACACACACACACTCCCACACACTGACTTGACCGCATCACCGCCTTAATCATATCTTTCCCCGCACATGCGCACAGGGAACTATTTCGCGTAGGAATATATCATGAAAAGTAGTCCCCGGCAATATAAAGTCCATCGCCAGACGGTGGTCGTCACACAGCAGCTTCAGAATTCGGCAGATCTTGACTTATTACATTTGATTTGATATTTGACATTTTTGCGAAAGTAGTATCAGACTGGTTGATAAAACCCAGAATTAAGTAGTAGATATATATATGCATGCGAGCCCATATAAAACTTTTTCCGATTTAAGCGAATTTGACAAGAAGAACACGCCATGGAAACTGGTAGGACATTTTCTTAAACTTTATGTGCCTAGTTAACTTAGACCTAATGCAAAGCCTCAACACTAAATTTTTTTAAATTTTTCTTTAGCGAGCAACCTACGCGCGAAAATTGATGAATTGCTCAAGATCGAAGCTCAATTGAAGGAGAGGATTCGAGAAATGGGTAAGTTTTAATTCGAACAAAATAATTTTTAAACAAATAAAATTTTCATATATTGAATAAAATATATTATTTTTAAATTTTGGCGAAATAATTCTAGAAAATATTTTGTAACATGTCGTTTAATTTGCATTGTAGAGCTCAAGCGAAAGGCAGAGCCGGACGTTGGAGGCGCACCAAAACGAATCCGTAAGTCTGCTTTCCATAAATCTTTTAAACTTATACAATACAACGAACAATTTCAACGAAATTGTACTTTTCAAATACGGAATTTTGTGCCGCGTTGATCAATTTTAACGAACTTGTACTTTTCAAATACAACATTTTGTAAAGAAAGCTGTGTTTGTTATTTCTGTATGATGTAGATCTGAGGGGAACCGTGCGAGAAGGGTCGCCGGCGGTGCCGGCGGCGGCGGCGGCGGCGGCGGCGGCGGCGGCGGCGGCGGCGGCGGCAGCGACAGCCAATCCCAGCAGCCGCGATGCGGCTGCGGCGGCGAGCAGCTTCGGCCCCAGCGGCGCGGCCAGCTCCAGCGACAGGGACGCGAGACCGACATCGCCAGCAGAGCCCGGCACTTCGAGTAAGCGAGTTTACGGACTTTAACATTCTTACATATTACACACACACACACATACACGATCATTTCGCTCTATGCTTGTATGCTTTGCATTCTTATCAGTCGAGAATTTTAAAATTTGCTGTATATCTGTAGGTCGGTGCAAGTCTTGTCGCGCGTACAAGGCGACCAATCTGACGAACGGACTCTGTGAAATCTGCCGGCTACGTCAAGAGTGTACGAAATGCAAGAATCGCCGGCCTGTGCGATTCTTCCGATCCGGTCAGGAGAACTGCGTCACCTGTATGAAGAAAGCGGCCAATCCGGGCGTACGCACGTCGACACAAAACACATTCATCGATATGACGTTTCCTGTGCCGGAAACAACCGACGTGCACGGTCTGTTGCTGGCAGAAGCATCGCGCATGACCGCCGCTCTGGAGGATACATTCGGAGACGAAGGGTGACTTTGCATTTCTTGGACTTAGAAAATTTTTCGCTCTAAAATGCTGGACTTAGAAAAATTTTCGCTCTAAAATGCTGGACTTAGAAATTTTGTTGCTCTAAAAATCTGGACTTAGAAAATTTTTCGCTTCTGTTATTTGAACTTAGAAAATTTTTGTCGTCAATATTTCTTGTACTTAGAAAATTTTAGCTCAAAAATGATGGATAAAGAAAATTTTTCAATCTATATTTCTATATACTTAGAAATTTTTCACTACAACATTCGGACTTAGGCGATTCGTATTAAGCACAATGTTTTCTTTAGGCCGGTGAAATGGTACGTGGCGGTCGATGTGAACTTCAAGCGACGCACGCCAGACGGAGACGCACAGACGGTCGGGTATTTCAAGTCTGTGCCTGCAACACTGATGCATCAGTCACAGATCGCCGATCAGCTGCAAGATGCGGTACATCGCATCGACGAACTTGTGGACATCTTCACGAGTCAGAGTTCTGGGTGGTTGGTAAACGGTGTAGCAGATTTCAAAATTTGTAATGCCGTATACGAACCGATCGGCGCGTCTACTTACATTCCCACCCCACAATATATATTGAATAAGCATGCTACCCTAAATATTCACAATGATGATGAATTCTGTTTTCTCTATGCAGCATTAGCTGTAAGTCATTTTCAAAAAGATCATGCACAAAGGGTCAGTATCTACAGGCGATATCTTAAAGAACTCCATACCGACGACTTAAAGTTTCCAATGACGATTGAGCAAATCCCAATCTTCGAAACTATGAATCCTGACTATGCAATTAATATTATGTACTCAAATCCTGATGATAAAACTTTCGCTCCCCTATATGCAAGTGCTCACAGGGGTAGAAAACACATTGTCAACCTTCTACTGCTTGACGATGGTGCTAAGCGCCATTACATCACAATTCGCAATCTTTCTGCACTCTTAAGATCTCGAAATTCTCACACTGGAACCAGAAATTTTCCTTGTCCTTACTGTCTGTACTGTTTCACCACTGCTGCTGGGAAGCACGCGCACATGGAAGAATGCGGCAAGCACGGCTTGCAGTCCGTGCGCTACCCGTCCCCCGAAAATTCAAACCTTCATTTCACAAACACACAACATGAAATGCCCATTCCATTTGTAATATATTCAGATTTCGAGAGCTATCTGACTCCAAACGATGCTGCGGCTGCAACAAATTCGACCAAAATTATAGACACGCACACGCCTAGCGGCTTCTGCTGTCTCACTGTTTCATCGTTTCCACAATTGAACGTCGCCGCGCCATACACGTATTCGGGATCAGACGTGATTGGCCATTTCTTCGAACATATAAAATCCGAACAATCGCGGATAAATAAAATTCTGGCCACCAACAAACCTATGATTCCTCTTAACCAGCAGCAGCGGTTAGATTTTGAAAGTTGTGCTGCATGTCCTTCTTGCTCTATCGCTTTTTCTGGAATCAACAAAGTTCGACACCACTGTCACATGACTGGTAACTTTGTTTCTGCACTCTGTTCTTCTTGCAATCTCAAAATGAAATTTCGCAAGCCTACAAAGTCTAAGAAACAAAAATCTGCAAACTATCTTCTGCCTGTAATCTTTCACAATCTTAAAGGTTACGACTCTCACCTTATTCTCAAAAACATGTCAAAGGAGTTTGCGGATAATGACATAAATGTGATAGCAACCAACATGGAGAAATATCTCTCGTTCGAAGTCAATAATATCAGATTTTTGGATTCCCTACAATTTCTAAACTGCGGTTTGGATGTGTTGGTGAAAAATTTATCGAAAGAGGACGATTCCAAATTCAAACATTTGCGGCGAATTTTTCCGGCCGACTACAAATTGCTTTTGCGTAAGGGGGTATTTCCCTACGAATATATGACGTCAGCCTGCAGAATGACCGAAAGGACTCTGCCTCCCAAAGGCCGTTTCTACAGTAAATTGACCGACGAAGACATTTCGCAGGAAGACTACGACTATGCCCAGAAAATTTGGCAGACTTTTAATATGTCAACTATGCAGGACTATCACGATCTATATTTGAAGACAGATGTCATTTTACTGGCTGATGTTTTCGAATCATTTCGTGCCATGTCCTTGGACTTTTATAAATTGGACCCGCTTCACTATTACAGCAGCCCCGGACTTAGCTTCGACGCGTGTCTGCGCATGACAAATGTAAATTTGGACTTGATAACCGACCCGGACATTTACCTGTTTGTGGAGCGGGGCATGAGAGGTGGCGTTTCCATGATATCCAATCGATATGCAAAGGCGAATAACCCGTATCTCGCTCAAGGATACGACCCAAACAGTCCAAATAGTTACATCATGTATTTGGATTGTAACAATCTCTACGGTTATGCCATGTCCGAACCGCTCCCGACGGGTAAATTCCGATTTTTGGACGATTACGAAATATCAGACTTTGACTTGGACGCTAAATCGACAGACGACGATTTTGGCTATATTTTGGACGTGGACTTGGACTATCCTTCTCATCTCCACGACGCCCACAATGACTATCCCCTCGCACCAGAGACGCTGCACATACGACCGGACATGATATCCCCATACGCAAAGTCCGTTTCACAGAAAATTTCGGCTAAAATCGGTGCCGGGGTCGAAAAGTTGGTGCCCAATCTCATGGCAAAGACCCGGTACGTTGTACATTACCGAAATCTTCAATTCTATCTTAAACTGGGTATGAAATTGTCAAAAATTCATAAAATCCTCGAGTTTCGCCAAAGTCGATGGCTGAAGCCATATATCGACTTCAACACTTCCAAACGGCAGGTTGCAAAATCTTCCTTTGAAAAGGACCTCTTTAAATTAATGAACAATTCAATTTACGGTAAGACGATGCAAAATAACAGGAAACATCTTGCCGTGAAGCTTGTCACCAACGCGAAACGAGCCAAACGTTTCGTGGCCCGACCAAATTTTGAATCCTACAATATCATAAACGAAGATTTGACGGTGATAAAATTAACAAATTCTAACGTTTTACTCAACAAGCCCCTTTACGCCGGCATGTGTATCCTGGATATATCTAAATTAAAAATGTATGAATTCCATTACGAGCATATAATACCCATTTATGGATCTGCCTGCAAACTCCTGTTCACAGATACTGACAGTCTTTGCTACCATATCTTTACAAAAGACGTATATCTTGACATGCAGCACAACTTAGACGAGTACGACACCTCTGACTATCCCTGTGGGCACTTTTTGCATAGTCGCTCCAATGCTAAGGTTATTGGAAAGTTTAAGGACGAATGCAATGGCGAAGCTGTAATTGAATTTTGCGGTCTGCGGTCGAAGATGTATAGTTTGCTGTTGGCTGGGGAGAAGGAAAAGAAGACGGCGAAGGGGATAAAAAGGGCATTTGTCAAGAAATGCATAAGGCATGCTGAATACCGCGCATGCATATTGGAGGAGAAGCCTACTAGCTCCAAATTCTGCGTTATTCAAAGTCGAAAACATGATTTGCATACTGTTGAGTTGCGAAAAGCAGCTCTCTCCCCTTACGACGACAAACGATTTCTCTTAAATTCTTCAGAGTCGTTGTCGTATGGGCATGTGAATATTCCAAGTGTAAATAATGTATAGAGAAATTGAAGTAAATACTTGTAGTTATTGCGAAAAGTCGTCGAACTCTGTAGATATTTGAATTGGACAATGCGAAAAAGTCGTCGATGATTGTAAATAATGGACTCTGCGAAAAGTATTGAACTCTGTAGATATTTGATTTGGACAATGCGAAAAAGTCGTCGATGGTTGTAAATAATGGACTCTGCGAAAAGTATTGAGCTCTATAATAGATATTTGAAATGAACTATGCGACGAACAATGTAAATAAATGAAATCGTTGCACCATCGCACAAGTTATTGCACAATCATATTAAAATAAAGATTGTTTAATGTTGTGTAATAAAGAATTGCTATGAAAAATATCGTGTTTGTTCTTTCATACTTAGAAATTTCCTACTAGCAAGATTCACATATTCTGATTGGCCGCAGCTTCCTGGGCTATTGTGGATCTCGCACGCTGGTTGGGCACGCTATAGAATTTTCGCTCCCTCATTGGTCGCAGGTTCCTGGGCTAGAATGGGGCTCGCACGCTGGTTGGCCATGGGGTTCGAGCTAAAGGGCTCCTCGCACGCTGATTGGATGCAGATTCCTGGGCTATTGTGGTTCTCGCACGCTGGTTGGATGCCACATTTCTTGCACTATAGCACGAAGAGCCGGAAAATTAGCATATTTAATTATTATATTAGTTAGCATATCGCTTCGGCACAGCCCCCACCGCTCATGGCCCCTTCCCGGGCGGGCGGGCGGGCGGGCGCGCGCGGGCCGCTAATTAGGGCTCATAGGGCCTTTGGTGCGCTAATTAGGAGTCGCTAATTAGTAATAATAGCTAATTACTAATAATATCTACCTAATAATATTCGCTAGAGCCGCAGAGGCATTGTAGTACTATTTAGGGTTAGTAGCCGCTTTGTTGTACTAATTGGGGTTAGATAATGGATAATAATAGCTAATTACTAATAATATCTAATTAGTATAATTAGTAGGATTAAGATAATTAATAGGTTTAAGATAATTAATAGGCTTAAGATGATCTAATTAAGATGACCTAATTAAGATGACCTAATTAAGATGACCTTGACCTTGACCTTTACCTTTGACCTTGACCTTGTACTTTGGCCCATTTATTCGTACCCATACCCTGCAAAAAGTGGTCGTCAAATCTCCAGCCTTTCACTACTATTATACATGTGCCAGCGTATACCTTTGTATGTCTGTATCAAGACACGTGTACACGCAGTGCCTTTAAGTGCATTAAATAAAATAATCAAAATCTCAGTCCTGACCTGTCCGCTGCTGGGTATGCATGGGGGTCCATCCCTTTACATAATTTGGTATTGTATACCAGGGCATAGGGCGCTGTGGGAGACCATGGTAACCCATCAAATAACACAGCCAGACCCTGATGACTGCATATCTTTCCGTGGCAACGTACAAACAGCGCTCATGATGGATGATGGCTTCTACAACTAAGCCTGATCTATACCTTTGGCTATCAATGTGTTATTTGGCATCACGTTAAAGCTTATGGTGACGGCTGCTGCCATACAATTCAAATCGGTCGCCTGTAATAACTTGTTATCATCTGTTCATACTATGACTCATTTTAAAGCAAACTGCAATGTGTCTGTTTGAATTAATAACTATAAACATGAATATCATTATATGTATGTGAGCAATACACAGCTGTTCTACTGAGCCATAATAATTATGGCTCAGTAGAACAGCTGTGTATTGCTCACATATACACGGGTAAATATATCACCAACTGGGCTGGTTATCCATATTGCACTGTTGGTCACTTAGGGACATAATTATTATGTCCCTAAGTGACCAACAGTGCAATATGGATAACCAGCCCAGTTGGTGATATATTTACCCGTGTATATATATGTATAATTGTATAATTATATAATTATAGAGATTTGGTGTATGTGTAAATATATATATATATATATATATAACATATATATATATATATTCATAAGTCTATGGGTGACTGTAATATGGGCAGTATGTCAGATAAATGTAGGTGCATTGCAGACTGCTCCATATAGTTAAATTTGACTTCTGTGAAACTTGTTATCATGCAATATTACTATGTATACTTGTGAATTTGAATTAATGAACAATTATTATTTTTGTCGTTGTGATTGTGATTAGTATTATTACAGTATTTTTTTAACCCGAGGTTCCTTCAGATTCTCAGGATTTCTCCAAAAAATTATCTGGAGACGTAAAAATTCATTCTGGGACTCATCAAAATCCTGCAGAGCAAATTATTATTATTTTTAGTAATAAGAAGCAAAGCAACAAACTGACTGAGAGCAAAGTCATTTATAAGTCATATGACAATCTTATTCTCGAAAATCATTGAGCACCAGTTTGTGCTTTCTCGGCGCAACTGGATCAACGACCTGATGCATTTCAACCCATCGTTAGTGAATCTCTCGGATTGATGACCATGATGACCATCTGAAACGCTTCTGAGAAGTAAAGAGCTTGGCTTTTAGCACAGATTGATGGTCTTGGGTCGATTTTCCGTCGGCGACACTCAGCGCTGTTAACGTCCTATACATGTGCGTTGATTAGCGGCCGAACTCAGTCTTATTCGCGCGGACTTTCTGGGGTCTTAATAATAAGCCTCGGTCAAATTCTTCTGCCATCTGCTTCTAGACTAGTTCGCCCGTCGGATTGGAATCGTGGCGGCGTGCGCATTGGGTGACACGGCGACTGGCAAACTGAGTTATGTCACGGCCGATACTGGTCCCCTGCTATCGGGCGACACAGCTGTCTGCATTACAAAAGGGCCAGACGGGCCTTTTCTCGGTCTGGATTTCGTATTCAGAGACGGTCGAGGCGGCGTGTGAGAATGGATGGCCGGTGGTGGTGGTGGCCTGCCGCTGCGGACCCACCCGCCGGGCAAATGGCTGAGTCCAGCGGCGGCGTCGTACCGTTGGGATCGATTAACGAGCAGGTTGACACTTACTTGCACAAAGGTACCCTGGCGCGCCCACCGTAACGACCGTGAGGTGATTACTGTCGTGGCCCTGGGGGATTCGCCTGTAGACGTCTGTTTTGGTCGGGCATTCAAGGCCCTATTTAGCAAGGATTAACTGTCGGACTTGGCGTCGATGTTGCTTGTTAGGTTCTGCTTTCTACCTCTGGCCTGTTAGCCACCTCCTTCTGCTCGAGGTAGACAAAAAAATCCATGAGTAGCTTAAATCAGTAAAATTGAATGTTTATAATCGGGTTCGACATCTCAATGACCCTTTGACCTGCGTAGGTCGCGTCTACCGGAAGTGTAGTTGTTGCTGCGTTAAACATGGAGAATATTAATGGTTTGGAAGAAATTAAAATTCCTAGATCGGTTGTAACTGTCAAACCTTGCAAACTTAATACTCGCGTGTTGCGTGTCTACAAGTTTGGTAGAATCGACCTTTAGCAGAATTCTGCTTATTGGCACAAGACATTAAACATCTTCAACCCATCGATACTACGGAGCATTATACGCATGTGAAACATGGGTAATTAATATTTAATAACCAAGGAAATTGAAAGACGAATAGATCTACTGACCAGGGGTTATTTTAACGTGCAGCTGGACACAAAGTGTGTAGTTGGGAAAGAGATTTGTGCAGTTGAAAATCAGATCTTGTGCAGTTACTTTTTGCCTAGTTGCGTGAACCGACGAGAAGTTAGTGGTAAAAAGTTGGACACAACAGTGGCGTAGGCAAGGGAGGGGTTTGGGGTTAAAACCCCCATTGGCTTGGAAAAAAAGATTTTTTAAGGTTATTTTTCCATTTAAGTAAGAAAAAATAGCAAAAAAACAGGGTTTCCGGCCATGAACCCCCCCCATGAAAAATTCCTGGCTACGCCACTGGGACACAAACATAATAGTAACAGCCCAAAGTGAACATCTTTGAGGCGGTTTATTTGGGTGATATTTATGTTCAGGAAAAGAGCAGGCCTGTTGAAATTTGGCGTGAACTAAAATAGATATGGTGATTACATGCAGTTTTCAAGTCAAGCATTAGACCGATACGGCGAAGGTCACCCGTGTGCATGAAGTAAGAGCGGGGGAAATGGGTGATGTAATCGAAGACAAGGTTCTGCTAAAAATCACACATAGGCCTATAGCTGCAGACAGAAGAATTTGCAGTAGGCTAAATGTATGGGCGGATGCAGATTCAAGGCCTGCTGTAGGTTGATATCCTGATAAAGTTGTAAAGGCCGGGGTTATCCTTCATACCATAATGACAACTTCTTGGTCATCCTAGTCTACTTTCTCCTGCTTTTACCGCTTACTCTGACAAGCTGAAGCAGGAAGGAACGTAGACAGTCAGACGCATAAAGCAAAATAGTCTACTATAATATAACAACCCAAGTATCTAACTGGAGACAGGCGATGAAAAGAAAAGAATTAATCAGGCAGGCATCCAGACTGAGCTATAGCCTTTCAGCCACACAGGCTATCCAATACATACCATGATGTAGGATTGTAGGTCAATGCATACTCAAATTTTCTTCCAAATTCTCCATAATTATATCCCCAATTCCCCATATTACACGCACCCTTTTTGCGTTTATGTGATCCCATCCAAAAATCACCATCCTCAGAATCTGAAAGATACACGTAGGTCTATGTTATTGAACTAGCATCTCGCACAGGGGTGCAGACTTAGATGAGATAGGATCGAGGAACGGAACCCGGAACTTGTTGTGGTGACGGAGATGCATATATCTTATATCCCCGAATATTTCAGAAATATTATCACAAACATTATTATAGATTTCTACGGTGTTATCCATAATCCACTGCTTGTCCATAATTATCAATTTTGATACAGATGACAGCCTAAACGGCCGCCATTACGTTGTGTAAATTAAAAAAATTAAGATACAGGTAGGGGGGATTATTCAAGTCTTAAACCACGTCTCTGAGTACCAAATTATGATTGAATTTGTTAAACAGTTAAGGCAACAGCCTAAAATGATATTACAACAGTGGGCAAATGACTTTTTTCAAACAATGGACGAGAAAAGAAAATTATGAGTAATTTTTTTGAAATGACAGCTTTAAATGCCAGATTAACAGCGTGCAAATGAAAAAATTAAACAAAAAGGAGGAGACTCTCTAAACTCTAAAAACCATAGCTGTCAGCATTTAAAAAGAGCAATTTTATTCAGATGACAGTTACAGTGTGGGAATTCAGAAATGTAAACAATGGGGAGGGGCATTTATTGAAGTCTCAAACCATGCCTTTGGCGTGAAATTTGTGAGCAATTTTTTAAGATCACAGTCTACAAGTTGCCATTATAACGCTGCAAAACTATTTAAACAATGGGACGGGACACTTATTAAAGTCCTAAACCATGACTATCAGCACTGAAATGATGAGCAACCTCGGTAAATTTCAACTTAGAATACCACCAGTGCAGTGTGGAAATTAAACAAAATTCGAAAATCGGATTGGTGCATCACCTTCCAAAACCCCTACCCAGCTAGGTGCTCGTGCATTGGAAATTATTGTCCTTCGGTCGCTCGTTCGTTTCCACAAACCCAGGACCTAGTCTGCGGCTATAATGTTCGCACACACATTCTGGTTTTCATGAATGAATGACACCAGAGCTCGTTGCATATAAGATTTTTTTTCGTACCCTAAGCCAAGTCATGGTGTGGTAAAATATCATTTACGTGTAGATCGGCGACGCGGCTCCTGGTTAAAACTGCTATTGGCCTAAACAGTACATATTCGTGTTGATGTGGGTGTCAGACTGTCAGTATAGGCCTATCGATCAATAATGACCATTTGGGAGGTTTGCTAATGATATTTATCGGTCTTACATCGTATTTTGCAGTTAGTGGGTTATATTTTTTTTTTAAATTGAAATTAGCTCAAAGATTTTATTTCTTGGGGAAATAATTATCTCATCTTGTCTGCTAGCTTTAGCTTTAGCAAAACAATATCATGTTGATCTTAATGACCAGGGTTTCAGAGCAGAAAAGCAACATTTAGACCTACCCTTACATAGGCCTACTAGCGAAACTTTGGAAATGTCCAGGAACATATAGGACCATTTAACTTTATTACGCTTAACAATCTTTCTGGGCTATTTCCAATTCCAGCAACAGCAGAGGATCTGTAAGGGATCCTTAAGGGATCTCTAGTCGATTAAGGATATTGAAAAGTCGGAACGTCTAAGAACGTCTAGCTGATTTCATTCGTTAATTCATTTGGAGATTTTGCAATGATGAACTTTGAGTCAAACTTTGTCATAACAATTGATTTTGATCTTTAATATGAATTTTTAAAAAGTTGGAAAATCTTAATATTCAAACATCTACTAAAGCTCCAGTCGAAGGCCAAGCGCAAAGCACCAGCTTATTAACGAACGCTCACCAAAAGCTGCTTCAGCTTTGGGGGACAAGGTCTTTCTTATGCCCAGTCTCAAAATACGTCATTTATGTGCAGTTGAGAAAATTCCTTAAAATAACCCCTGCTACTGACTTTTGAAAGAATATGTTATCGAAAAAGTATTAAGAGTCGGATGGAGAAAAGAGTTGACGAATGAGCAACTATACAATCGAATTGGGCTAAGAGACACTCTGCTGCCAAAAGTAATCTGCATAAAATTACAACTGTTTGGACACATATGCAGAATGGACGACTCCAGAAAACTCAAGACGTTGGTGTTTGGTATTAGGCTATGGAAGGGACGAATAAAGGGGGACTTCCCTTCAGAGAATAGAAGGATGACATTGCGGAATGGTGTGGAAACATATCACTGCAGCAATTGAGCCACACAGCAAGAGAAAGAGACAAATGGAAGGAGATGATCAAAAGAGCATCAAGCACCTACGGGCGATGAACCCATGGACAGCATCTATATTTTACATTAACAAAGACAACTAATGAGAAATGTATATAATATTCATTTAATGAAAAGTTTAAGAGAGGATTTGATATTTGAGCTGCAATGCATTTCATCGCACTAGTGAATTACGAAACAAGAATTCATTTAATAAAACTTTTTATGCTAAATAAATTTCACGATAACTGATATGACAATAACAGTAGCGATCATAATGGCAGAGTAATAGGCTAACAATGATAATTATTTTTGTCAGTGGTTTATTATTTTTAGTGCTTGTCTGTTCTGCATGATTTCAAGCCTATGACTGCAATATAGGATTGACCCTTTAGTCTATTTTCTCCAGACATTTTTAAATCCAGAGGCATCTCTGCTTCCTTGGTTGATAAATAATGATGTTATTTTTAATGATGTCAATCAGTGATGCGTAATAATGGGCAGTAATTTCATGTCTGCATGCCTCATAGCCAACGGCTAACTTTGGCCTATATCGGTTTTAATTATCGCTATCACAGTATTGAGGTTTGACAAAAAGACTCAGGAAATTGCCTTCGAAGTGCCGCGTTACAGTACTGAGTACGCTTATACCAACTCGTGGGTCGTTTATCTAACGCAGCTTTCATTTATTTTGTGATTAGTTTGTTCTCACGGCAAACTTACGACCATCCACAATTGGCCTAAATTAAACCCATGTTGTAACTGGTGTTCACGCTATAGTCGGGAGCGCCTCTGAGTGGAGAGCTTGAAGGGGCGCTACAGCAAATGCGAGAAATGAATGAATGAGTGAATGAATTGAGATACAGTCCAAGCTATCATGCCACTAGGTGAATGAACAGTAAACAGGCAGTGGAATCTCCACTACCATTAGCAGGGATGCCACTCACAGCCTTTTCCACCTAGATCTAGGTTTTCAATACTGTAGAAATCTCCACTACCATTAGCAGGGATACCACTCACAGCCTTTTCCACCTAGATCTAGGTTTTTAATACTGTAGAAATCTCCACTACCATTAGCAGGGATGCCACTCACAGCCTTTTCCACCTAGATCTAGGTTTTTAATGCTATTCTCCACAGATCTGCAGCTCCGTTTCGTCCGCATTCATCCCTCCCGAGCGTCGGACATCACAAAGACATCGTTTTTCTATATGGAAAATTGCTTTCGTCGCTTCTTCTTTCGTTTCTCCAATCGGGGTCAACAGTCCTTCTGCCACTGCTAGGTAACCAGCGAGCATCGTCGCATAATCGTTCTCGATTTTAAAGCCCGTCGCTGCATCTTCTTTGGTCGCCGTCGTCGCAGTTATTAATGAATCCGTTTGCCCTTTGTCTGTCAGTCATTGTCTCGGATCGGTCGTTTTCTCAGAAGATGGAATCGGGTTCAGCAGCTGCACCTGATATTCAGTCTTCATTGTCTCATTGGCTCAGTTCCCTTTTTGGACTTAGCTTCCAAAGATCGCCTTTTGTGCTGCCTCTCGTTAAATCGAATTCGTTTAAAAATAGTTATCAAGTTTCAAGTTTTGTATTGCTCCCAAAAATAACATCGATTGCACGTTATGCAGTGTACATAATGATTAATAGGAAGAGTAGGTGAGTGCTGAGATGTGCAGAGAGTTAGAAGTATAGGAAAAAATAGGAGCCTCTGAAGGGAAGATCCCGCTAGGTAGGGGCCCTAAGTAAGTGATTATTCATTGCAAAGATGGATGTGTAAGTGACCTTTGTCAGGTTTAGTGACAAAAGTGGGAGAATTAAGTATGGGTGGGTGTTAATAAAGGTGCACGAGGAGAGAATGGTTTGATTCACAATGGAACAGAAAAACTGAAAAGAAGAAAATGACAAAAATAGTTGAAAGACCAACAGCAAACGACAATAATTAGTTTTATATAACGTTTTTTACTGCATGTGCAAGTAACAGACGCTTAAAGTGTGAAGTGTTTCATCAATGGACGCATCTTCTGTTATATTCAGCTATTCATGAGTGACTTTAAAATCTCCTGTTAACTGTCGTGGCTTAGTTTTTTAGAATCTATGTGATTTTTTATGCGGTGTAATGCATGTGTGCTTATCAGATGCAAATAAGAGCTACTTACTTACTTACTTTGATTTTGATATTTTATTTGTTTATATTTATTTCTAGCATTTGCCATAATGCCCATTGAAAATCTCTACTCAGAGGCGCTCCAGACTACAACACGGACACTGCATCGGTGTTTCACGCAGAAGCGCACGAACAATTTCAAGTGAAGGACTTGCTCGAGTTCCCTTCGTGGCTTGAGGTGGATTCGAACCTATAGAACCCTCCAGCTACAAGGCATCGAACCCACTGCTACACCACTGTGCCCCCCACTAACCTTAATCAGTGTTTCCCTGATATGTTACGTACATGATATAGTATCCTAAGAAAGCACAAGAAATCCTTCATCATTCATTCACAGTACAAATTTTTAAAAATCCATCTGCCACCCATATGCATATGTTCATGTATGTGTGCATGTCAATTGACTGCCAATTGACTGCCTACCTGTTTGCCTGGCCATCTGCCTGTGTACTTGCTTTCTTGCCTCCTTGTATTTCATTCTACCTGTCTGCTGCAAACCTATGTACACGTATTGCGACCTGCTTGATTGTAATTGCGGTCTTAATCTAGAAATTTTTAAGGCATTGCTTCAAAGGTTAGGCACTGAGCACCAGCTTATCGACGAGAGCTACGTCTGGTCAATGGGGGTTGTTCATAGAAGGAGCAATTACGGTTGCCAGGCGATGAGAGTGAGAAGATTGCAAAGACATTTCCTGCTGTCTTGCTTTTCTGACTGCCCCTAGTTATATACTTGCCTTTCTGTCCGTTTATCTGTCTTCCTGTCTACCTTGCCTGAGTTTGATACATGTTTGCTTGCATGCTACTGTTTTCTCTGAACATGTTAATACATGTTGTTTTTTTGTGAGCAATGGCTTCAAATGTTTTTGTAATCAGTCATTGTAGATGACAATTTGACAATAATTATAATTCAGTCCAATTGTGCTGTAGCGCACACGTTCAAATGCATAGTCATTGGCTGGTATTTGTCTTTTAATGATGATGAAGGATGATTATCTGTGTGATGGTTATAATGACTGTGATGATGATGATGATGACGCCACTTCCCATGCGCTTTTGAATTGGGGGGGGCCATGGCCGGATTGGCCCCCTGGATCCGTCTCTGGCGGGGAGAAGGGTCTCGGCAAATTGTACTTACGCAAAATAAATTTCTTATCATGACCTCCACGTTAGCCGCTGCATTATCCTTTAGTCGTCCGAGGGCATTTGATTACATTACGATCAAGTTCTAGTTGTACGTACACATCAGGGAGACGGACCCTTAAAATGTACGAGTCGCAGCAGAGGGGTGAGGGGTCGAAAAAACGAATTTGTTGCGTACGTAATTTATGGATGGGCCCCAAAGGATTTCCACGTTGCTTCAGCAAGCGTGTAGCCAGGAAATTCACCTCGATGATTGGCCAATCTCTTCTTCTTCTTTGCGTTTTAACCCATTGCCGACCGAGGGCATGGGATTCCCCTCCGACCCCCCCAATATACCATTTACTAGATTTTGGGCGGTAAGGGTTAAAGTACGATGCGTATCGATTATTGTGAGTCCAGTCTCTCTCGAGTCTTCGAGTGATTTTCGTGGCTGTAAATGTTTCGCGGACCATAGAATGTCTCGTGAGACATTCTACAGAGCAAGAGAAGAGTTATTTTGTTTGGTTTTCACCCATCTTCTTCTCAGATAATGCCCTTCCGCGGAGTTAAGCTTTGGCTGACTGGTGTAATGGAAAGCGATATTTTCGACCGTATCAGTTTCCTCTGTAGGATTTGCTAATGCTGCGTACGATGTCTTCACTGTTATTGTGCAGTCCAGCTGAAAATTTTCTCGGTTTTTATTTTTGCAATGTAATTTGCGGTTTTCAGAAGCGAATCTATAGTTACACGTGTGCAATGTTCATTGGTAACTGGCAAACTTATTGGTCTAAGTCAGCGGTTCCCAACCCGTGGCCCGCGGGCCAAAAGTGGTCTGCCAGGTCTAAAAATACGGCCCTCATCTCTCAAAGAATTAACAAAAATATATGACAGGATAGAACACATTAAGCACATTATTTTCTATTACAAATTATTTTATTTTGACGTCTATAAATAACATCAAACATTCCATTTTGAATAAATTATAACAATTTTATATGCAGTTGGCTAATTCAAGAAAAAGTGGCCCTGGGGTCCTCCAATTTAGAAAAAGTGGCCCTAAAGTCAACAAGGGTTGGGAACCACTGGTCTAATAAGTGCAGAGAAGGCATGTTAAAAAAGCTGAGGGATTGATGATGATGATACAGGCTTAAGGCTGTATCATGTCTTGCTTATTTATGCATGGCTGTGTTCCGTGTTATTACTACTGAAGCAAACTGTGATTTGTACTTGGCATCATGGGAGTTTTTCAGGGTGGTATATTTACGTGTGATTTTACAGGTTCAAGCATTTTGCTGAAATGTTAGTGAACGCTTTAGGCAGCCCTCATGATCCCTCCATGATCTTTGCTTTTGACTGACTACTTCACGGCCCATAACTGCTTTGTGCCATGCTCTTACAAAATATCGTTTTGCACCATCTTTATACCACACGCCGTATTATTGTGACTTATTAATATTGCAAAACATTTCACTACAGCTCGGGGGGAGAATTGCCCATGCGTTTTGTGAGGGTTAAACCTACCAGTCTTTCTTAAGACCCCATGGTAAAGTCTTCTTTTCACAATAATCATATAATTAACGATGATGATTATTAAAAATTTATAATAACAATGACAATAGTTGTAGTAATAATGACGATAATAATAATAGCAATAATACTAACAATTTACAGTACGTGATACCGATACTGTCCTGACATCTGTATACGTACTATAGGTAGTGTCCGTGTTCTTTCTGCGTTGATATTCCTACTTCTTCTACTGCGCTGCCAACTTTTGTCCTTCGCTCCATCATCGACCTGGCCTCTCCGAATGCGATTCCGGTCAAAGTTTGAACGGTGCCTGTCCGCTGGGCTTTCCAGCTTTCCCTTCTCCTTCCTACTCCCGTGGATCGATCGATAGTCACCGTTTGACATTGGATTCCTACGTGGCTACGTCCGGTGTGGAGGAGGAGGCAACGTATAATTTGCTAGTTCAATGCATGCGCTTTTGATGGTCCAGTTGTGCGCTAAACTCTGCCACGATCGTTGACTTCTCTGTGTGGAGTGG
This sequence comes from Lumbricus terrestris, assembly GCA_949752735.1. NCBI lineage: Eukaryota > Metazoa > Annelida > Clitellata > Crassiclitellata > Lumbricidae > Lumbricus > Lumbricus terrestris. The sequence continues at coordinate 18,766,552 of OX457050.1, forward strand.
GGTGGGGTGGGGTGGGATGGGGTTGGGTGGGGAGGGGGTCACAGACGATCGTATGCTGTCAAATCAAAGGCCCTGCGTTGATCCGAGGGATTTGGTTTTACTTTCGCGCTTCCTCGATCGACGTTCAGTTGACTGCATTGTGTGCTGACTGTGGAGATTTGCAACGGAATTATTTTGTTTTCGTTCGCACGAGATGCAAAGCGCTGACGACGACGATTCGAGGCTTTGGCCACACCATGCTGAGAAAACTGAAGTGGGATATCCCCCGAAGAAAGAAATAACATGAACAAGAGTATATATGCAAATGTCAAAGCACTTTCGGTGTCATAATATAGGCCTACAGTATCACTTTTTATTTTTATTACTATTATTATTATTGTTGTTATTAGTTTTCGATGATAATAATAACAAATAATAATATTATATTATGATAATAATTTTATTGGTATTTTATTGCCCGAGGACCGAGGTACATTATGATCCCTCAGGAACTTATACATTAATTACTAAAAGATAAATTAAACACTATTTAATTAAAGAAATTTTATTTTAATTGTTATTATTAATTTTTTATTACTACTACTGCTGCTGCTGCTGCTGTTTGCTGCTGCTGTTGCTGCTAATAAGACTGGTCAAAGACTAAAAGACCTTTGAATGAGTGGAATCTTGCGGACTTAACCATTTCGAGTTCTACTAAATGTTATTTCAGACTTTCATGAATTATACCATCTGAAATATTTCCCTCCACCAGGACAGATATGCCTCATAAAACCAGACAGAGCATCTTGTGTTTAGCACTACTGTCCACTGAGAGCAATGGCATCTAAAACTTGCTCACATGGGAAAACGTAGAACAAGCAATCCACCAAGACCTATGACTTATGAAGTCACTTGGACCTATCACAAGCCTCTCCACTGGTATATAGCCTACCACTGACTGAGAGAGGTATCCTATTTTAAATGGATGGATTATAAAAGTCAAAACAGTGCATTTGTACGTACATGTACAAGGCTTATGTGTGCACTTGCTGATAGAGGTCTTAAAAACTAGCGGATTAACCCGGTTTTATGACCGAGGGCGATTTGCATTTCGGATGATTGTCTCATATGCATGCTGGGGTGGGATGAGATTGGGTGGGATGCAGGACTGTGCTCTAGGGATACGCCGTATAGCCTACAGCAGTGGTTCCCAACCTTTTTTGACTGTCGGGCCACTTTTTCTAAGGTAGAGGACACAAGGGCCACTTTTCTTAGTTGAAGGACATTAGGGGGCCACAAGGCTCAAATTTAATTAACTAAAGGCGTATAAAAAATTTATAATTGAATCAAAATAGAATGTTTGATGTGATTTATTAGCGTCCAAATAAAATAATTTGTAATAAAAAAGAATTATATATTCTATCATGTCCAAATTGTCAATTTTTACATATAGTTTTCTTAGTTCATTGAGATGCTGCGGGCCATTTTTGTAGGCCAGGCGGGCCACTGTTGGCCCGCGGGCCACGGGTTGGGAACCGCTGGCCTACAGCATGTACTCACCTCCGGGAAAATCGCATGGTTTACTCACCTCCGAAATCGAGGGTACACGCGAGTATACAGCATAGGGTCTATACTCACCTCTCGCTATACCCTAGGGTATACTGTATACACGGGTATAGAAATCGCGAATTTTGAAGGAAAACCACGAAATTTGATCTTGATGAAGGTTTTTTAGCAGAAAATCGGTAGAAAAAGCATTCGATAAAAAAACCATGTCGTCAGAAATTTTTGCCGGAAAGTCGTGTACTCGCCGCAAAATTTCAGAATACAGCTCTGGTGGGATGGATTCAGATAGGATGGGATGGGGTAGAATGGGCTGGGGTGCATGGAATGGAATCAGAGAGGATGGGCTGGGGTGGAATGGGCTGGGGTGCATGGGATGGAATCAGATAGGATAAACTGGGAGGGTTGGAATGTGGTGGGATGGAATCAGATAGGCTGGGGTGGGATGGGCTGGGTGGGTTGAGATAGGATGGGTTGGGCCGGGATGGGCTGGGATGAGATAGGATGGGCTGGGCTGGGCTGGGTGGGGATAGGATGGGTTGTGCTGGGATGGGATGGGATGAGAAGTGTTCCCACTGACTCCACTGCCAAAGCACGACTCGCCTGCTGCTGCTGCGATACTAAATCACGACAACTCGGTCGCTCATCGATCGATATTGGCGAATTACTTACGATCCACCGGTGCGAGCGGATGTTAGCGGCGGTGACGTCGCTCTCGGTCTAGGGGTGGGGTGGGCAGAGGGGGGGGCGAGCGGGACCCTGATGCCCCACCGCCGCAATCGAACAGCTTTTGATGCGGTCGAGATGCATTCGTCTAAAGAGATCTGCTCGGCTAAGAGGAAGAAGGAGAAGAAGAAGAATAAGAAGAAAGTCTGTTGGGAGGAAGCGCAAAATATATTTAGGCCGATTATTATTTGCTGCCAGTGAATCCGCTGGATTCCCGAAGATGTGGTGGTCCTGCTGCTGCCGTCGTCGTGCGCGATGAATTGGGTGTCGGTTGAGATCACTTGGTGGCGGTGTCATGAAATAGAGTATCCCCCGTATTAATCGTATCCCCCCAAATGAAGAAAAGTCGAAAAAGTCACTTCCGCGTTTTTGTTTTTTTTTGCAAATTAATTTTCATCTGCTTTTTTTAACAATGACACTAACAGGTATGTTTATTCCTACTAGATAATTTGTTTTGCCCTGTTTTTAGAGCACTTAAAACTTCTAAAACACTTAAAAACACTCAGAGTCACTAAATAAATTCGAGTTGCCTTTCTCTGAACATTGCTTAAGACACTTAAAACAATTAGAGTCACTTAAATTTTGATTAGAGCACACATTTTTCAATTACCAGGTATGCACATTTTTCAAAAAAGGGGATAGAATGGTTTATCCCCTCGGATAGTATAGACCGGTTAATTCCATCCGGGGGATAGATTAATTCATCCCCCCGGATAGCTTTCAGGGGGATACTCCGTTTCGTGTCAGCGGCAGCGGTGTAGTTATCATGCTGCTGCTTCTGTGATTATTGCCGGAGTCTGCGCGCGGCCATAAATTATTATTAAGTAGTTAGTAATTACCATAAATGCTGATTTACTGAGAAGTGCTATGGATTTTCGGATGGCCATCTTCGAAGGTTGATTGGCAGTGCAACCTTTTTGAGAATAGTGAGTGTAGACGTTGGCTTAAGTTGTCTGGTGACAGATGAAAGTGTCTGACTGCAGTTCATCGATCTAGGCAATTATTTTGTCTCTGATTTTTCTGCGGATTATGGTCATAATTTTTATGATCATCTTCGTTACCATCAGAGTAATATTGTCAATTGATCTGCAACGTCCTTGCTTAACATTCCTAAAGTTTAGAAGAATAAAACGTGACTGTTTTAGATAATTCACCAATGCCATTGTCAACATCATCATCGTTATCATCATCATCATCATCGTCGTCATCATCATCATCATCAATCATCCTCATCATCATTATCTTCATCATCATCATAATCATCATCATCAATTATCATTATCGTCATCATCATCATCATCATCATCATCATCGTCGTCATCATCATCATCAATCATCCTCATCATCATCATCATCATCATCATCATCATCATCATCATAATCATCATTCTCATCATCATCTATCATCATCATCATTATCATCATCATCTATCACCATCATCATCATTATTAATCATCACTATTATCTATTATCATCATCATTATCAATCAGCGGTATCATCATCATCTATCATCATCATCATCAGCGGATGTGCCAGCGGCATTATCGTCATGAAAACCTTCATTGTCTCCATAGTGCACTTCATAAACCCCGGCTGTGGTTTGCGTTACTTTTTATGAGCCACTGTCTTTATTGCCACATAATCCTGCAACTTTATTTGCCAGCAGATGACACAACAGTTTCCACATAAAGTTCCATAAATAATTCGATTAACGAGCCACCTGGTCATTCAGGAAATGGGATGGACTTAAAATAGTGTTGCAATTGGGTCAACGCTGCTCTGGCCGTCTTTAAAATCATAGACATCAATTATTGGTGTGGAGGGATTCTGTCGTCCATATGAATGAAGGAAGTGTTTAGCTTTTATCGCGTTGAGTATGTAGGTATGGATGCATGTATGTATGTTTGTATGTATGCATACATACATACATAAATGTTTATATTATGCTAATTATATTATATGATTAAATTATGTTATTATATTATTATATTAATTACGCATTTGTAAATATTGTTTATGTATGGTTAAAATAATTTTTAATGAATTGTTCTAAAAAAATTAATTGCTGTTAATCTATTAATATTAGTGTACGTATGTATGTATGTATGTATGTATGTATGTATGTACGTACGTACGTACGTACGTACGCACGCACGCACGTACGTATGTATGAAGGTATGTGTATAACACTGTACAATATATATATAAATATGTATGTATGTATGTATGCATGTATGTATGTAGTGTATGTATAATATACATACACTACATACATTGTATATATATATATATATATCTGTATGTATGTATGTAGGCCTATGTATGAGCTATGTGTTACTGAAAATTCGAGGTGCTGAGTACAAGCATCTGCCTCTACTCAGGCGGTCACTGCATTATAAGTTCCTTAATGCACCTATGCTGCAGTGCCATTTTAATGCATGCTGAATTTCTGAACTTTAGAAGGAGGGCAGTGTCAAATACAGTTGCATTTAATTTTTTAGGGTTGTAGTGAGGAGAAATTTGGGGGTTTCGTGTCGAGGGTTCCAATTTACATGGTTGCAGAATACAGAGAATTAGTTTTTAAAAAGTCGGAAATGATTCATTTTGGGGGTTTGAACCCATAATAAAGCCCATTAAGATTTGGTGTATATATATATATATTATATATATATATATATTATATATATAACACTATATATATATATAACACTATATATATATAGCAGCAGCAGCTATGGCGGAAAATTCAAGACACACAGCTGAAGCTGTTATCTAGCACATTGCTGTTCTGGCCCTTGGGACCTTCGACCATCAATTGCATTGACAAGCACTCATCACGCATTTGGGACGTTTACCGTATAACTCTTTCCGCCGGATTATGAAAGAAGCCATTTATCTTCTCGACGCCTTTCGGTTGATAGACCAGCCAGCGCCCCAGTGCCGCATAATGTTCTACGCTGTTTTCTCTTCGCCGGAATTCACGGAGCCATTACCCATCCAGATCTAATTAATTTATGATATCCAGACATTGGTCAATTTCCTGGGAGACCAGTTCTTTCTTTTTGAAAAACATAACAATTAGTTTTTTGTTTGTCATCTTAAATATTCCGTTTTTACAAATCAGTGACTTATAGCTGTATGTTTGCTGTTGGTGAGGCAATTACATTTGCATCCTAATGTCTGTCTGTCTGTCTGTCTGTGTGTCTGTCTGTCTATCTGTATGTCTGTCTCTGTGTGTGTGTGTCTGTCTGTCTGTGTGTCTGTCTGTCTGTGTGTCTGTCTGTCTGTCTGCATGTCTATCTGTGTGTCTGTCTGTCTGTCTGTCTGTCTTGTCTTGTCTGTCTGTCTGTCTGTCTGTCTGTCTGTCTGTCTCTCCATCTCTCCTCATTGGCAGCCTCTATGGTGGGTAACCAATTTGAAATGGTACCAGTGTGTGTTCATAAAATGATTCATTGGGCATAAACTAGTCATTCTGACTGGAAACCTAGAACTTATCTTATAGAATTTTATGTTTGTGTGATTACATGGATATGCTCTGCTGCATGTGTTAGGTTGGATGAAATACCCTTCCAGCATCATATTGCGACTCGAAAAATATTAAAGAAAGAGTATTTTATAGATATATGAACTTTTCCGCTTTTGAGCCATCAGAGATTTCGAATTGCCCGTCCATCTCCTTGGTTGTCACGGCAAGAGAAGAGGCTCTGAAAATAAATTGGTTTACCGGTAGTCATAAAACTGTTCCAGCTCCCATTTGGATTTTTCTGAAGGGCGTTTAGGGAACATGAAAAGAGCCGTAAGAGTCGCCCGTGTCCTATGATGGCATACATAAGCAAAATTTATGGATACATATATAGATATATATCGAGATATATTTATATATATATATAATTATATATGTTTTATATATATATACACACACTATGTTTACATACATATATACAGACATATACAAGCTTATAGCATGTACATGCATACCAGATGCATACTTTTATATGTATGTTTGAGTAATTATGTGTGTAATATGTGAGCATTTTGGGATTTATCCTGTCTTTTATATATGTAGCATGCTTCTGAGTCTCTCAACAGATGAAAATTGCAATGCTATTGACAGTGCCGGCGCTAGGGTACCTGAGGCCCCCCCCGAAAAAAAACTTGGGGCCCCCCATACCTTGAGCTGTCATCTCAGCAAAAAATTTCATAATATAAGTGCTGAAAGACATGGTGTACGACTTCAATAAATGTATCCCAATTGTTAAATTTTTGGGATATTCCATGCTGTAATGGTAGAATTTTAACCTGTCATCTTTACAAAAATTGCTCATTTTTCATTGCTGTTAGTCGGGGTTTAGGACTTCAGAGTGTCCCCTCTCCATTGTTTAAATTTGTCCGATTTGCCAACTGTAATGGTAGCATTTAAAGGCTGTCTGTCATCTTAACAAAATTGATCATTATTGATGGGCAGTGGATGATACTTATGAAATATTTCTGAAATATTGGGGACACAAGGATTACGTCCCAACCATAAATTGTGGGGCCGTACCCCTGTCCACACCCCCAAAGTCTCCTCTTTGGTTGAAGGACAATGCTTTATTAGTTTGCGTAATATTATTTTGTATGATTTGCGTTAAAACATAATATTATTCGGTGCGTGATTTCAGGAATGAACAGTCATGAAAGGTATAATTACCAGCTACATTTGAGGCCCCTTGCAAAATTGAGATCAGACACATACCAAGGACATCTGGGACCCAACACAGGCTAAGGCTTTAATGTTTGGGCCTCAGGCATGTTTTATTTGGAGGCCTCATCCAATTAGCAATTAGAATCAGTTAGCCTACAATTTATAAACATTGTGTTTGAGAAAGTGGACGAAATTGCCTGAGTTAGTTTAAATGGCTTTATACTTACGCCCATAATCGGTACGATATTTGCATTAGGTCTGCTATATATATATGGCAGTGCCATGTGGTTAGTTGAGGCATGCACCAGACCGGATCTGTACAGTCACAAATAGGTATAATGGCCAGCTAAATTTGGGGGCCCCCTTTCAAACTCTAATGGTTTTATTCTTACGCCCAAAATCAGTATGATATTTGCATTAGATCTGCTATGGCAGTGCCGTATGGTTAGCTGGGGCATGCACCAGACCGGATCTGTACAGTCACAAATAGGAATAATGACCAGCCAAATTTGGGGGCCCCCTTCAAACTCGGGGCCCCCCCGGCCGGGGGGTACGGAGGGTGCTAGCGCCGGCACTGGCTATTGAAGCCGCATGCAGCTGCAGTATTTCTATATGCAGCATTGCAAGCAGACACACTCACCCACCCACGCACGCACACACTCATCACGAACACACACGCACAATGTCACACATACACACGACGCAGGGGTGTAGTGGTGGCATCGTTGCCTTGGAGCCGGAGGGTTCCAGGTTCGAATCAACCTCAGTCGCTGCGTAAGGACCTTGAGCAAGTCCTTCACTCGCAATTGCTTGGGCGCTTCGGCGTGAAATTCCGATGCCGTGTCCACACTGTAGTCGGGAGCACTTCTGCGTGGAGAGCTTGAGGGGGTGCTGTAGAAATGGAGAAATGAAATAAAGAAATAAGACACACATATCGCAAAGACACAAATGCCCACGTACACGCCCACCCACACTCATTCACCCTCAGGTGCTACAGACTTTTTCTATATAGATAAATTTCCAGAGATATATAACAATATTGCATACATAATGTAGCATGAATAATAAACTAATTGCATACAGTAGCATGAATAAAAATACTAAATGCATACAGTAGTATGAATAGTAATACTAATTTCCTACAGTTACATGAGTAATAGCACTAATTATAATAATAATTATAGAGTAGCATGAACAAAAACACTAATTACATGCAGCAACATGAATAATAATTCCAATTTCAATGCTTTTTATTATTTCCTCAGTACAGCCAACGTGCATCTTTAATGACTTGCAGCATTCCAAAAAAGCCAGACACTCCAAATGAACTGTAGAAATTGCAAGATCTTATCATTTATGATTTTAGGCTGTGGTTGATTGATCGTATTTTGTTTGCATTTTCAATGTGTTGTTATTTTCGACTTTTCCAGCAGCAGAAATGGTTTATTGAATGCATTCGGTCAAACCATTTTAGATATGTCAGATAGCCAAATGTTGGTGCATTAGTTATCATTTTGAAACCATTCTCAATGACTGTCCAAATGCGCATCTAAACATACTTACAATGATTTCACATTCGCATAATTATGTCTTGCATACAGTTGAGAATTTCCACATAAAGTCTGCCAAAACTTAGAGAAGAACAGTTTCAACTGTAGGCAATGTCGAATGCAGGCCAACCAAAACAGAATGGAATGATGACTATTAAGCCAAAATAATAATGTGTACATTATTTCTTTAGGTAAAGCTGTGTGTGTGTGTGCGCGCGCGCGTGTGTGTGGGTGGGTGCGTGTGTGTTTGGGTGGGTGCGTGTGTGTGTGTTTGGGTGGGTGCGTGTGTGTGTGTGCGTGTGTGTGTGTTTGGGTGTGTTTGTGTGGGTGTTTGGGTAGTGATTGTGTCAAAATGTGTGCTGATTTATGATGTCTAAATGTTTCAGAGCTTTTATTAAAGTTTCAGAAGCAATTTCCGTGATCCACATGCATGCCTTTGCTGGCCTTCATGTAGGCTACTTTTACCTAACATGATTGATATGTGAGTACCGGTAGGCTACACGAGTTTACAGGGTGAGAATTGCTAGGGGTTTGGAAGGGTTCAAGCCCCTAGTTTTTCTGACGACCCCACAGTATAGTCTCCACTACACACCTGAACTCCGCGTAAATCAAGGTCTGACCTTCAGCCCCCCTCCTCGTTATTTTTGCTACAATTCTCATGTATACTACGTGTTTAAGGGCGCAAGAAAAAGACTAAAGTACGAATAGAAACTGCCTGAGTTCAGTCAAATCTTCTTGATGAAAATGAATTATAAACCTCATTAATTGTACGGTGTGCACGTATGTCTGGCCTTACTCAGCCATCAAAGGCGACCGAGATTGTGAGATTGCATAATACGAGTCCGTGCATTTTATCTGGAAAAATAACTCCACCATGCAGCCGCCGGCGGAGACGTAGAAGTTAATATTATCCGGCAACGACGTCACTGAATGACGGAATCTGATGGCGACCGCGTTCGGCATCAATTTCGACCCAAGTGGCATTGAAGCAGCGACGCCATGCCATGTGGCCACGGCCAGCGTTGCCACTCTAAAAAATGAAAAAACCCAAGTTGGAGGGCCGACAAAACCCAAGTTCAGCAAAACCTGTCAAAAATGTCCAGAATTTTCTGAATTTCCCGTCCGAAGATCTCAAATCTTTCGAAAATGTTCACTATTTTCCGTCTGAAATTTCTGATGACCTTTTTTTCTTTTTAGTCATCCGGCACAAATCGTTCGAAAATGTCAAAAATTAGCCGAAAATGTCCACAATTTTTCGAAAATATACAAAGTTTTCCCGTTTTTCCGTCGAAAATAACCCAAGCAAAAAACCCAAGTTCTTCCAGAAAAAACTGCATTTCCGAAGTTCGAATCGAAAAACCCAAGATCTTGTGAAATAACCCAAGGAGTGGCAACGCTGGCCACGGCGTTATAGCACATGTGCGCCGACGCTAACGCCGTCTCCGCAGCCGCAGCCGCCGCCGCCGGCCGAGTGAAACGCAAAGTCGAGTCGCGCGGGGATGTCGTATGTACAACGACGGAGAGGAGAGTTCTGACCGCCGTCGACAGCAGCGGCGACTATCCGGGCAACACGAACTGTGAAGGCGATTAGACTCTCTCTCTCTCCTCTCGACCGGCGTCGTTGGTCTTTAAAGCGGATTAGGGATGATGGTAACAGCAGAGATTAGAGATTAGAAGGAGGACGGGTCGGCGACGGAAATCGGGTTCGCAGAGTCAAGTGTGTGGAGGTCGTGGCATCGTGGAATTAGGATCACTGCACAGTGCACACACGCACACATACGGCTGGTGGCGTTCTGAAACTGGATTGGCCCTTATTCCATGAAATTCGCACTGTCGCTTACGACTGTCCCATAATGCGTCCATTGATGCGTGAAATGCAGTAATTGTAGCTGGTAATGAAGCGTCCGAACGTGATTTGTTCCATGCGACTGGTTCTTCGAATCTGTTGATGGCTTCTTGCGAGTGGAGTGATTAGAGGAGGAGTAGGAGGATCGTGTTGCGGAAGTTGCTGTGTGTGTCTGTGTGTTATGGATTTGTTTGCATCGTTCTCTGGTCAGATGGTGGCCTTTCGTGTTCTGATTCTGTCGTGGCTCGTACTCATGTTCGTTCTGATGATGCTGGTTCTGTGCAGCGACGCTTTGAAGATGAAAAGTAAGCAACACAAATCAGATTATCTATCAGATCAATATTATTTGATGCCGCGCCATGCGTGTTGTGGCCAGCGTGCCTGGGTTTTCTAATCCTATTGGTTATTAGTTTTTTTAGTGATGCCAGTGTGCCTCGGTTTTGTCATTCATTCGTTCATTCCGAAATTTTATAAAGTGCTTATCTAGAAATCTACACAGAGGTGCTCCCAGCCCAGCCATGACCAACAGGAAAGGTCTTGAGCAACAGGTGGAAAGCAGGCAAATTATTCCGAGGTAGTATATTATAAGCACTATTGGCTCTTGGTGTTGGTTTTTGAGTGATGCCTGTGGGCCTGGGTTTTGTAATTCTACTGTTTCATATAGGATTGGTTTTGAATAATGCTTGTGTGCATGGGCTTTGTAATTGTATTTGTTCTTAGGTTTTTTAGTGATGCCTGTAGGACTGGGTTTTGTGATTCTATAGGTTCTCAGGGTGGTATGATGCCAGTATGGAATTCTATTGGTTGTTAGGGTTGTTCTTAAAATGATACCAGTGTGCATGGGTTTTCGAATCCTATTGATTATTAGGGTGTTTTTTAGTGATGCCCATGTGCCTGGTTTGTGGAATTCTATTGGTTCTTAGGGTTGTTCTTCAAATGATGCCAGGGCTGTAGAATTTTTTTTCTTCTAAACTTTTGTTCAACGAATGATCAATTGATCGGAGAGCAGACTATTGACTGATGGCTTTTTGATGTAAATGGAATTGGTGCTTCAGATCATGAATGATGATGATGATGATGATGCGGTCGTTGTTGATGCTAATGCTGGATCGCCTCTGTGTGGTAACCTTGAAGGGACAGGCGCTATAGAAATCCCGTCATGAATGAATCAAGTGTTGTTCACTGGTTGTTGTAAAGTCTCTGCAGATCTTATGTTCATTAGGATAAGAGTTTTGAGAGATGCAGGCAGGAGCCGTTGAAAGGCTGTGTGTGCACTTACAGAGGGCTCGCATGATTTCTGCAGATCAGCGGTGGTGCCAAGTGATGTTGAAAATGGGTTTGAAGGATCTTTCCCTTGGGGGGCATTTACGCAACAATAAGCCAACATCAAAACGCTTTTCAGTGCATGCTGCTTAACTCGGTAATCCCCTTATTCGTTGATTTATATTCTGGACGTTGAGTTGAGAGGCCATCGTATTTTCAACATGACTTCCATCTTCAGAGTGAGAATTGCCGGGGGTGAGGGGTTTCAGCCGCCAGTCTTTCGTAGAGCCCCATAGTAAAGTCTGTTTTTCACACCCCAATTCCAGCCCCAGTTATTATTCCACAATTCTCACACTGGCCATCTTATCTAGACTCGCTTAATCTAATCTAACGATGTTACCAAAGTGCACAAGATGTCCGTTGATGGTTTTCTTGGAATCAAACATGTCCAGAAATCTTTATCTTTTAGATGAGACTTGCAGAAAAATGTGGTTGGTCAATGAGCTAAGCCAGTCTGTGTGTGTTTGGGTGTGTGTGTTTGGCTGTGTGTGTGTGTGTGTGTGTGTGTGTGTGTGTTGCGTGTGTTTGTGTGCATGTGTGTGTATGTTGTGTGGGTGTGGGTGTGTGTGTGCGTGAAGTGTTAGTGACTCCCGTTTTCTTAGCTTGGCATTTGACAGCAGTTGACCAGGTCAGAGGGCGAGGAAGATGGCATTCCCTTTAATACCATCTCATCTTCACACTGATAAAGCAGTCTGAGTGCATGACCAATGCCGCATGATAGAGTTCTTCTGAAGGCTGACGATCAAATGAAAAGAACGTTTCTTATTCGTATGCATTATTCCACATTATTCTCGTCTTTGAATGTACATGCTTGTGTACATGTTTGTGTAAATGCTTGTGTACATGTATAATGCCATCTATAGCTTAGAGTGCGAACTGAGATGTGTGCGCATGCGCAGTGGATCGGGTCGAGAGTCTCGCATAAACATTAAACTCCCTACATTTACTGAATCTATCAGATTCGTAAAACACACTGCACGCATGACACCAAATATTCTTTATTTTTACATTGATTAATTTTTTAATCCACGATTCCGGCTAAATTTTCTTCAAAGCATCAACATTCCAACACTTTAATTCATCTAACATTAACATCCTTCAGGTTTAATGCAACTTCCTGTAGAATTGTAGAATTAGATCACTGTGGTATAGAATTAGGTCACTGAGATGGTGAACCCGCTTTTTAAAGTGAATACTTGCTTGCTTACTTACTTATAGCTGAGTCGACAATGGGATGCAGATGAAGCAGAGATCTTGAACCAACTTTCTGCCCTGGCAGGGATTTTAACCCAGACCTCTTGAAGGACAGTCCGGTATACTAGCCTCTATATATAATACGAACCTGGCACCCACAGAATGACGGCAATAAATAATTCAATTTGTTTCTCATTGATTTTATTTCTCCATTTCTATAGCACCCCTTCAATCTAACTACTCAGAGGCGCTCCCGAATTAAGCGCGGACACTGCATCGAAGTTTCACGCCAAAGCGCGCGAGCAATTGCAAGTGAAGGACTTGCTCAAGGTCCGTACGTGGCGGCTTGAGGGTGGATTTGAACCTGGAACCCTTCTTCTCCAAGGCACCGAAGCCACCACTACACCAATGCACTCCGCAATGCTCTGGATTAATCAAGGAATCGCCGAAATTGCCATCTTCAAATCCACTTAACACTTCTAACTTAGCACTCAAGCTACAACACTATTATTATTATCTATCTTATGGAACTCTGTGTACCTATGCTATCCATTCCAGGCCGTAGATTCATTCACTCTGCTATGCATGGTGACCTGGTTGTCCCTATGGCTCGATCTTCCACAGTGCTGCATAGAAGCTTTGCTATGGTTGTTCCGTCTTTCTGGAATAAGTTACCTATTAGTCTCCGTAATGAACTTCTTTGTTTTCTTTGCCCATTTTCCGCAAGCGTTTGAAAACCTTTGATTGTGGTTTGGTGTCAGGTCGGGAGCGCCTCTGAGGAGTTCTCTTGAAGTGGCGCTATATAAATGTACGATTACAATTACAATTATTATTATTATTATTATTATTGTCATTATTATTTGCAATATGATTTTCGTGTGGCTGTGCATCAGAATTAAATTATCGTTTCTTGCCAAGCCGCACGTATGGTTCGCTCGGATATATATCTCGGCCGATCTCGAGCGGATTTACTTAAGAATGCGTCACTTGATCCTTTCACTTTAGACACCATTTGTTCATGGAGACAGATTCCTGTGCGTCGTGTGAAGTTGAAGCATCCATTGTCAGTTGACGTGATCGATAGGAAAAGGTTGTCTGCTTGTAAGATTGCTCTCTTTTGCTCGATGCGCCTCTGATGACTATTGTTGATAGAGGCATGTCGAAATGCGAAAGGCAGCCTCTGTCAGCTGTGCCAGAAATTTATGAGAGGAGAGAGGAGAGGAATATTTGTTTGTTGTCTAACGTTTATTCCATGTTTTCATAGGTATATACATTATACACATACAGTCAGTCACTCTGTGCTCTGGGTGGCATTTACCGCATCAGTAGTTCTAATTATTTCATCGAAATAGTTTTGAATAGGAGAATCTGTAAAATGTGCACATTATTCAAATGTGCAGACGTCAGACTCTTACAATGGGTCATTCGAAACCTAAATCACGTACTCCATGACCTGTTTCCACCTATTGTTCGTGGTCTGTTGGCACCTGCGCTCCAGTCACCCATTATTTGATCTGCCCGTGAAACATGACTAATACTATAGCTTAATACTATAGCTTCATCTCTCGAGTACTTTTTCCGACTGTTCGCAGTGTTGTCTCTTTAGAAACCTGTTAAACTCTCTTTTCTTGTTTGCAGAAAAGACACTTTACCCAACTTTCAATTTCTTTCCTCATGCAATAAGTTGCGTTATTAGTCAATCTTTGTTTTTTAGTCTCTGTTTTTAGTCTTGTCAAAGGATCTGCGTATGGTGATGTAAAGTTGATAACTGGAACTCGACAACAGGTTTTTGATGCCTGTTGCCAGTAGTGATGTCATTGCAAGAAAACTATTTGCTCTCATTATTGCATTGTATTGCATCTATACATTTATACTGCGCCACTCGCAGAATAACTATTCAGCACGAAAAACTTCGGGAGGGGGAAGGTAATGTTCTTAAGAACGAGATAAATTGCTTACAGAATTCCCAGAAATTTTTATCCTCTGTTTACTTCTTTTAGCTTAGTCTCTTTAAAGGAACCATTGATTGATGTAATTTGGTAAGAGTCAATGCAGACGGCAGTTCTGTGTTCGAGCGATCATTACGGAGGAAAGCCATTCATGTATCCTATCGTACGCACGCATGCAATGGAAAATCAGAAACCAGAGCTATAGGAGATCTGGATAAATTGGCACAATTCTTTATGTCCTGTGCTACTAAACGCCATCATTTGTGCATGAATTGTCGCTTTTTGGCTGATCTTGCTACCGGCATGGCGTGGAATTTGTTGATATGACCGAAAACGTAGCCAAAAATCAGCCTACTTATCGCTAGAGATGTTACTGATTAAAAATTAAAATCTTCGTAATAGATTCATTTCCAGAATTTAATTTCAATTATCAAATTTTTTTATAAATTTATAAATTTTTTTAAAAGAAATTTTATTAGTTTTTGTGTCTGTCACGTAAAGCATGAAAACTGTGCAAAATGTCACTTAGTTGCTACGTATTTTTGCAGAAAAATTTGAATAGCACTGTTTATTTCTGTGTAGAGAGTCACTTTTGTTGCCATCTTTAAATGACATCTTTTCCAGCACATTTACCGTAAATGTAAAATTACATAACACATATGATCTTAAATGTAAAATGATCACTTGATTTTTCCACTGAAACGTTTCACAATATCATTGTTGACCATATTGTTAGCTACAATATACATCATCAGATTAAGTAAGAAAATCAAGGAGACAAGCAAAAAGTTAATCGATTAAAATTTTTAGCAATTAATCGACTGATTTATTAATTGATGAAATCCGCTGCCTTAATTATCTTGCATCTTGGCTTCAGAAAATATATTGGAGTCGTAAAATTTCATTGTCTTTTGGAGAGATAGAAAACTGTTTAACAGTTTGTGCATTGAGAATGTATTACGAATTGCATTTATGATGAATTGTGTGGCTGGAATAGATGGATGGATCCTAAATGGCAAATGTAACAAGTAACTCTGCTTTTAACATTGTAGTGGATGTATGGTAGCTACACTACTAATACATGTAGGGCATTGCAGGCTGTTTTGGAGGTCCTTCAGAAAAATAATCTGCCCTTCTACAATTAAGCCTACTTTCTTAGACTATAGCATTGATGACAGTTTGTCAAACAGTTAATATTGTTAACAATGATTATGTAGACCAATTGTATTCGATTCAGTAAATTTTCTCCGATTGGCTCAATGCTTGAGAATTGTTGCGTATCAATTAGAACGGTTTAATGTGAGAATCGGTTGCATATTGAGATATAGTTATAATATATTCTCCTGTCTGCTTTGAATCAGTTGTCTATCAGCAGCGCTGTTTACGTTTGACTGGCCAATGGCGTTATGATCAGCAAGAAATTTGAATTTATTCGCGTTGGGTCAGGCGCTCCATCCTCGGACGTCTCGGGTGTCATTCTTTCGCTCGTAAAATGGATCGAATCGAGGCAAGTTCTGGACATCATCGGATAGCATTCTATCCTCCAAGGTCCGAGTCCAGATTGCACCTAATAAATCTTACCGCTTAAATAAACCGGCGAGGATCTGCTCATGCGACTGCAGAATATCGTCCAACCGTTCGCCGTCATCTCGCGTCGGCTCCGTCTTCTGCCAGCGTTTCGGACCGTGCAAAAGGTGTGGTCCTTAGGAGAGGCCGTGCCGCCGTTGTCTTCTACCAGACAGCCCTCTAATAACAAGGCGTAATGACGGTCGGCGTAATTGGCCGTCATTAAAATTCGTGCTTTTGTTCGCGAAAAACCGTGAAAGCGATAATCATTTCGACGCTACTGAGCGCGGCAACGTTTTTGACAGCCGCGCGCAACAACAAATGGTGAAAAATGAAAATCGATCTCTCTCCGACGCGGTCGAGCGTCTTTCCTTTGCATTCGTCTAGTGCCACTACAATTTTCGTGCGGATTTCTGGGTTCTGGACCCCCGCCTCCTCCTCGTAACGATTTCTCCGGCTCAGAGGTGTAGATTTTTCTAAGAAGAGTAAATTGCCTGTCATTCGGTTATGGAAATACGTCGCGCTGCACACGACGCTTCAGTTGCTGAAAGCTTATTATTAGAGGCGCGCTCGCGAACCACATGGAGAACTGAAGGCAGGATGGCAAGGGCGACGGACTGGCAGAAAGAGAGTTGAAGAGAATTCCAAGAGGGCATGGCGGGTCGAACCCCATAGACCCGGTTTGATTGAGGTCTAAAATCCCATCTTATCTAATAGCTTCACAGCATGAAAATATCGGTGTGTATAAACGTCATATGAGTACGTATTTATAGGAAACTATATGATGAAGTAAAAAATGAATAGATAGAAGCTGGCTGGATGGCGTGACGACCATCAGTCATGAAGCCAATCTAGCGTTTTGTACTTTTTTATGTCTGCGTGTGGCCTTCATCTGTATACATTATGTGTCTATACATTTGGATCGGATATTCATAGGCGAGTTGGATAGTTGCTGACTGAGATCCAACTTGATCTTGCCTCTTTTGAATTGCGTAATAATGCGTATCTACCATAGACTACCGCCTATCTGCCGTATGGACTGATCCAGATGATGGTCTGATTAGAGAATAGTTCTTGCACGCTGTTGGTAGATGCTCCGTGTACTAGGCACTTGTGAGATAGTGGTTACTAATCGCTATAGTTACTAATAAACTGCAGTTGATCATCAGAACGTATACATGTGGGGAAAGCAGGATGAGAATGTATACTTTCCTCTTTGTCTCGAACCAAGTTTCCGTTGATCTTGTGACTTCAGTCAACCTTCGTAGAGTGGTTTTTTCTAGGTTGGTGAATAAATTTGCATGTTTACATGTGATTTGAAACGCCCATCTTCTGTTCACACTTTTTCCAATTGTCCTCTGGGCAGCTAATCTTCTGTATGCATGTATCCGAAGCAATGAACCTTTTGACCAAATTCTTTTTCACCTGTCTTTGTTTTGTGTGTTCATATACATCCACACGCACACACACACACACACACACACACACACCCGCGCGCACACACCTACACACGCACGCACACGTACACACACGCACACACATACATACACTCACACGTGCACAAAATATATCAGTTCACTATACTCTAAACACATCGATTTATTATTACCGTCAGTGTTGTTTAGGACCATTATTTAATTGATGCATGATGTATCATATAATGATATCATTGATACTGATTGATAGCTCAGTCCTGAATTACGTTAAAAAACTGGTGCTTATCGACGAATCACATGAAAAATCTATTAAAAATTCATGACAATTATGTATCACCGATGACTTAATTCATGGAAACATTTACCAAGTGACATTATTTAGCCACATTCTTGTGTAATAATTTAGTTTTCTTGGTGTTTATTATTCGTGGAAAATACAGTGTGGTGGTGTAGTGGTGGGTTTGTTGTCTTGGAGCCGGAGGGTTCCAGTTTCAAATCCACCCTCAATCTACGTAAGTACCTTGAGCAAGTCCTTCACTCGCAATTGCTCGTGCACTTTGGCGTGAAACTCCGATGCAGTGTCTGCGCTGTAGTCGGGAGCGCCTCAGAGTAGTGTCCGCAGATGGGGGCTATAGCAAATGCGAGAAATATTAAATAACAGCAGCTGTTGTAGGCCTACATCACAATAGAAGTAATAAAAATACACGTGTGTAAATAAAGGAATAACTTTGGTGAACCCAGATTATCAGGATGTTTCATGAACCATGAAATTGCTGGCTTCCGCCAACAAAAGACTAAGATAAATCAGAATTGCACCGATTCAGGTCATGCAAATGCGCCGTGAATCATGAAAACACATCGTAAACGCACTGACGTTACTCAGCAGAAATTGAGTTAAATCTTGAATAACTGTATATATATATATAATATATATATAATATATATAATAATATATATATAATATATGCATAATATATATATATAAAATATATATATATATAAAATATATATATATAATATATATAATATATAAAATTGTATGTATATATATAATATATATGCCTAAATGAAAAAGTGATGCTGCTGATGGGAATTCACGAAATGTTGAAGTTGAATAAGAAAATTCACAGATACATATATGACTTGAAAAAAGCACATCACTAATAGATAAATAGGTCTAACACGAATGCACATCTATAGATAAATCAATGGAAGCCACATGTCAGTTTCTGACGCTCTAAGGTCTAGGCACGCTGTGGATCCATAGGTGACCATTCTAGCCTGGCTGGTTGCAGATAGATTCTTTATGCAGTTGGGGGACGTTTATGATCCCATCAATTCGGCGTCTTCTGATTGGCTGGTTCCCTTGGACCCATCTGTGATGTCAATTTGAGCTAGATGTCTGTATATGGTTTTACATAGAAATTGGATAAGGCCATGCTTTGCCACTCCAACAACCAGCTTACAGTGATACTTGCATTAGACCTGCCAATGTTCTCAGCGATAATGGCGTCTGTGGTGAGGATGAATAAAAAATCGGGATGCACAGAAAAAGCGTTTGGGAGATTTTTAGAAGACAGCGTACAAATGGATCCAAGTATAATGCTATACAAATGAAGGCTGCAGTGACTACTGAAGAAGTCTGTTATGATACATGCGCATGATACATGTTTGTCACAGCTTGAAAACCGTTTCAGCCGGGATTAGGTCCACAGCGCATGATTGGCAGCATTGTAGCCTATATAGTAACCTTGAACGGACGCTATATAAATCTCCGTGATTAGTGAGTGAATAGATGAATGAATAGATGTAAAAAACGATGGAAACGGAATAAAAAGCGGAAAAAACGATAAAAAACGGAAACGGTAAATAATTTGACTTTGCTACATCTAAAACCGCATTTTAACCTTGAAAACAAATGATGATGTTAAACGATGAAATAATGACTTTACGTAGCTGAATACTTGAAAGTTGGGGGAAAACAAGGAATATGAGAAAAAATAAAAATTAAGGAAAATAATAACAGAAAGTAAATGAATAAATAAAATTAAAGAAAAATAAAAAAAACGATTAAAAAACCATGGGAAAAAAACTAAAAAAACGACGTTTTTTGAAAAACAAAGTTTTTTGAGAGAGAATAAAAAACGGAAAAAACCGTTTTTTACAACTATGGATGAATGAATAGATGAATGTGCAAAGCATTGTTGATGCTTTAAAAGTTAAAGTGAGTGCTGTTTTGATCTTGATACGTGATAGCCATGTCAGCCTTAAAGATTTTATTGATGAGCTGTGTGTGTTTGTTTCCCAGGCACTTTTAGTACACGCTTGTTGTTAAATTGCTAAATGCAGACAGTTTTAGGCCTGTAGTGAACTACAAGGAAACCGTGAAAATTACTTTGGAGCTCTCTTTGACCATATGCAATGCATAACCTCCATTCTGCTCATAAGGGAATGCTCTTGGTCCCATTCGCATGAACTTCAGCCATGCAGAGCCTTTTCTGTGATGGGTCCAGTGGTCTAGAATGGGCTCCACAGGAGCTACGTCTTCATCCTGGGGGTTCATACTGAAACATTCTTTATTAAACTCAAAACTGTCCTTTTTCCATGCTAGAGTCGGGAGCGCTTCTGAGTAGTCCCCTTGAAGAAGCACTATATAAATGCAGGAATGAATGGATGAATGATTTGCCATGCTGGAGTTTGGAGCGCTTCTGAGTAGTCCCCTTGAAGAAGCACTATATAGGCCTAAATGCAGGATTGAATGAATGAATGAATGCATAGCTGTACTTTGGGTTTTATGAGAGTAGTGTTGACGAGAGGATTCCATATTCTGAGAATAAAGTCCATAAGTCCATAATATTCTGAGAAACAGAAACATGAAGTCAGTAACACCTCATACTAATGGCTTCCGCTTATGCTATGTTAAGGGACTACTGTTCTTCAGCATCATATGAGAATAGACTAAAACAAAACTCAAAAATTTTCACAATGATATAGTACTCTCAAAATTGATGGTTCTGTATCTTTGATAGTATTTTTGTATCCTTGGCGTTTGCTATTTCTGTTGTTGTTTCCGTTTTCCGGTTTCTAACGCACAAGCTATTGAAATGGCCACAGCCAATTGAATGCCGGACAGCTATCCCACTGAGACGTTAATGTATACTTTATAATCTTGGTGGAACTAGCCTGCTTTAATGGATATGTCCAGATTTCGGATTGGAAATCATTGGAAGACGTTTGCAAGCAGTGTTTTCTAGCTGAACAGGATTGATTGAGTTTCTTTCGCTATGAATTTTACATTTAGTTTTGGTGCAAGACTGTTATCATCAACTGAAGTCTAGTCTTGTTCTGTTATGGTTCTGCTGTATATATAGGCTTGGTTAGAATTAGAACATGCCTGTGAATGTTGCAGTAATGTCTGCTGTATAATGTCTTGATGTTAGGAATTTTCATGACCTTTCAAATCCAACTCTGTTTACTTTGTAGCTATACATGTGCTAACTAACTACAAAACTGCTGAAGATGCTTAGCTGCCAGGCAAAGTCGAGCTTTCTCGGTTGTAGGGCAATCCATCTGGAATTTCCTCCCTTCAAAGCTGCGTTCATTACATCTGTCCAGTCGAACTTTGTCTCGTAAATCTTTCAAGTCTTTTTTTCTTTTGCCATGGCTGGGCTGGGAGCACTACAGAGTAGTTTTTAAATAAGGGTGCTATATAAGTCCACAGAATGAATGAATGTCTATGTAACGGTGTAGAATGAAGAATGTAGAATGAATTGGCCTGGATTTTAGTCAACGTTCTGCCTTTCTCAGTCACCAGTACTGTCCCGGCGGCTTTTATGGTTGACTGGAAAGGCTTTTGATGGTCCATCAGAGAACAGTAGTTCTGCTATCTACTTGCATGGCCGTCTATCATTCGGACATAACCACGAATGTCCTTGCATCTACCAGTCGGACAAAAGGGCATCAAGAACTCTCGCAGACGTGTCTCTTAGTAAGTCTTCTAAAGTCTCTTCGGTGCTGAGTCGTTGCTGATAAATTTTACTGCATCTCTGCGTCATTTTTCATTTCATTGATTCCAATTTTGTTTCCTTGTATTTCAGTTTGCCGAGTTGTAAGCTTTTCACGGACTGTCAACGACTATTGTGGGAAGTGTTAAAAGTGTGTAGCATTTGTTGTGGGAAGTGTTAAAACATGTGTAGCATTTGTTGTGGGAAGTGTTAAAACGTGTGTAGCATTTGTTGTGGGAAGTGTTAAAAGTGTGTAGCATTTGTTGTGGGAAGTGTTAAAACGTGTGTAGCATTTGTTGTGGGAAGTGTTAAAACGTGTGTAGCATTTGCCTTCAGGCATGATATGACTTTAGCGGCCATGTTGTCAACTATTGATGCAGTGCCAGTGACTTTATTGCTAGACATAATTTATATGTAAGAAAGTTTTGTCGAATCATATTGATGTGTCTTGTGGGATTCAGGATTTTGTTAGCAGGTATTTGATCTAGGAGTAGCTGGACCCGCGACTGAAGTGAAGAGTTTGTTTTGGGATTAATCTGATCAGCGAACGTGTGCATAATTCATGAGCGTGGAGAATAAAGGCGAGATCTAGACACATACGATCTCGGTCACGTTTCGGAGTAATCGGTGATCTCTAAATTACTAGACACATACGTTCATTCTCTGATGCATGCTTGTACCTATTGCATTGTGTATTGTGTCGTATTGCATTGTATTTCACCATTTCTGTAGTGCTTGTCACATGGTAGTAGAGCTCTATTAAGTATGAGAGACTTGAGAAAAAAAGAAGCTTTGAGGTTAGAGAAAGATGATAGACACTGCCAGAGGATATCGTGGAGTATACAGGTGGGGGGGGGGAGGAAATGACCTTCAATGTAGATGGGCCTGTGCAGGGTGAAAATTGCTGGTGGATTGGGGTTTCAACGCTCAGTCTCTCTTCGAGCCCATAGGTAATAAGTCTTCTTTGCACAATCCAAGTCCATGTTGAATCATAGTCAGACCCCTCCCGGTTATTTTTCTACAATCCCCAACTGGGCCTATGCAGACAAAATGATCTGGACTCAGCCATGGCGGTCCTGGGTCCTGACACTGAGTACAAAGAGTGCAAGACGATATAAGAGTATCGAGTAGAATGCAGTGAAGTGGCAGAGAAGGGCGAAGAATTAGATCGTGAAAATACTTTAGTGCAAGACCCAATGGAGACTTAAGCAGTAAAATGAGAACTTTGAATTGGATGTGGACAGCGAGAGGGAGCCAGTAAAGTTGTTCAACCACAAGACTAGAGATATGGGAGAATCGAGGAAGGCAAGCTATCGGTCTAGCAGCTCAACGTTAAGTGTGCCTATCATCATGCATACGTGTTTACGTGTGTACATATATACCGGTACGTGCGTAGACATACACTTGCTTGGTCCACTGATGGGTGAATAATTAATTAGGATCTAATTAATTAGGAACTAATTAATTAGGTACTAATTAATTAGGAACTAATTAATTGGGAATTAATTAATTAATTAATTAGGATCCAATTAATTAGGATCGAATTAATTAGGATCCAATTAATTAGGCTCGAATTAATTAGGATCGAATTAATTAGGAATTAAATTCTAATTGGAATCTGCCTAATTCTAATTAAAGTCTCATTTTTAGCTCTATGATTGCCTTGCCTAAATATTTTCTTACTCCTTTGCTACATACTTAAGACTTATCTATTTAAACAGTCGTATAATTGCTAGTAACTTTTGAACTCCTGTACAGCGCCCTTTCCTTCGGCCTCGGCTGAGCTACAGCGCTATATAAATCGTCTTATTATTATGATTGTTATTATTATTATAATTATTATTATTATTATTATTACATGCTTTCATTGCAAATAATGAACATCAACCACAATTCTGAATTGTTGGTTTTTTAAAGGTATCATTTGAAAGAAAAACTGCCTTTAGTTGTGAGAAGTTATGTATGAAATACTCAAAAACGAATCCATCTGTTAAATAAATTTAATGAGAAAATGCCTGTTTTAATTTAATGTAATATGACATATGTAAAGCACTTCTCACAGCAGAGCGGTTCAGAAGCGCTTTCAGCATGACAGGTCCATGAAAAGAGAAAGATCGATATTGTAGCAATAACAATCATGTACCGGGTATGTATATTTGTTCAATTATAAAATTAAAAGGAAAACCCTGTACGTGTGCATTAACACAATTGGCTGTATGGCTACTTGGTACTTATGGTTGAGTTTGCTAGTACAAGTTTGTAAATGACATTCTTGGGATCAAGTTCGTTCATCCAGTTTTTTATTGGAGAAGGTGAAACGATGAGCCCTTTGCCCAAAGCTGTGTCATGGATCTTGCTGCAGTGGGAAGAGGTTACAGAGGACATGAATGAAGTTCTTTTCCCTGAATAGCTCTAAGTAATACAACCTCTTGCACTGACGATTCTGCTGTAAGAACATCAGGATGTAAGTAGCTGGCTCGTCTAAAAGTCATAGCCTCAATTAAGAAAATATGAAATTTCCTAATTTAGTCTTATGAGGTTTAGTAGTCGAGCGTCTGTTGTGTGTGCACACACTGGAGTCTACCACTACCCGTACATATCTTTCAGTATAATCCCATGAACAACCGCTTGCCGTAGTTTATTCAATAGGAGCTATTAGGGCCTATGCTGCTATGATATATGATGTTGGCAACAATTGAATTGAATTGAACACTGCCGGTTGGAACTAATGGTAGGTATTACCTGTTCTGTTGAAAAGGAAATACCCGTGTGATTGTGTGTATCCTATGTATTTTTAAACAGCTCTTTTGTTTCCTACCATGGAAACGTAGCCACTGTTAATACAGCCTTAGGATGACTAATAGCTAAGGAACTGACACAGGCACCACCAGCTGATTTGTTGTTTTACTATATCAATAATAGGGGAATCAGGTTAGTTGGTGGCACTTGTGGCAACATGTCCAAGTCGACGTTTTATTGAATATATTAGCTGACGATAAACTGGTCATCCGTTAGAAACGGCATTATTTGTATTCTGCCGTCCGGCTAATTTATCTCCCTCCCGGTCTCCAGTTGGCATTCCTTTTCCCCTTCTCATCCTCCTCCTCCTCCTTCTTCTTTTCCCCTTCCTCCTTCTCCTTTTTGGACGGTTTATCAATCATATGACATGCCAGATTTTTATGGAACGCTCGTAGATCAGCGAATGAACTTTTGCGATTTTCTGATTTTCTTTCGTTCGTATTTTCAAGTAATTTATGGATCCGATCATCTTGGACTGGCATCTGCACATCGTTGCTTATGGTTTTTATTTTGGGTATTTTGACATATCTTGACTTCTAGTTTAAGATGGTTTTAGCAAGCAGTATAATTATTTGGATTTTTCTAATAGTCTCTCAACGCAGCAGAATTGCTGGCTGGATATTATTTATCTAGGGAAACATGAAGTTTATTTACTTACCACAATTTAAAATTAGCTGAGCGGAACCAACACTTACCTGACTTAACTACCACTACCCCGCCAAAATATAACTTTGGCTAGTTGACAATGTCTCCATGTTTGTTTTTACTCTGAATAGTGTTACAGTGGATCCCAAACTTCTCTGGAGCGGAACCCACTTGTAAATATCGGTGGCCTCTTGAGAGCCACTGAATAAAATTAAAATTCATGTACTAGAATTTGCTTTGTAAATGGACTTGGAAATATGCTGATTTATGGGCACCATTTAAGAATTGGCTTAACTACCACAGCCAGTCATAACCCAATCATATTCAAATGTTGTTGCTCCACTGTTTATAACATGAATATTTAGAATTTACGAGTAAATAACGAATACATAAGTATGTTAATATTTCCAGAAAAACTAAGGTGACCCACTTGACAGACCTTCTCGACCCACTTTTTGGGTCACGACCCACAGTTTGGGAAACGCTGTCTTAGGATACATTGAATGCACAGTTGATTTGGTTCTGAGTAAGGACATGGAAAGGTTAAGTGGAAGTACCAATAGTCTTCTCGTTTTGGTTCTGATTAAGGACATGGAGAGGGAATTGGAAGTACCTATAGTCCTCTCCACAACTGCCGTTCATCATTATTCCGTCAGCTTTCCTCTTTGACCGTGCCCGAATTGGGAGCACCTCTGAATAGTTATCTTGAAAGTGTTGCTAGGTGATGTGCATGTTGTGCTGTGCAATTTGGTATTTTTCCATATAAATATCTGCTTCGCTGTACAATACACGCATATAGTATGTATGTTCATGTGTTGTGTGCCAATGTGTGGGTATGTGTGTATACGTTTTTTGTGTATGGTATAAGCACAAGTATGACTATCCCTGTTTGAGAGTCCAGCCGCGATTTATGGAGCTATTCTGCATGCAATTGCATAAAATTCCCTGCTTCAACTGCGGATGAGGATCGGATGCATAAATTCCAATCGAGAAACTCCTGCACAGATGCTATTCGGTCATTGTTGTGTGCTGATGAAGGCAAACCCTTTACTTCATCTTCTGTACCTTGATGGCCGAGCGCTACACGGGTCTTTTGAGACGTGCTGCGGTAAACTTTCCACTTATGTTTCATTACCTTGACCTTGACAGTTTGAGAGTTGTAAGTGTTAATGTTACGCTGCTGTTATGTATCTAGCAATATTAAATTGTCTGATGGATGAACATTAATGCTTATGTAATTATAATTATTACGGTATGTGGAAAGACTTATGTGCTTTAAATGCAATTATTATGCAATTATTGTCGTGAATCTCTCAAGTCTTTTGTCTTTTTCCGTGGCTAGGCTGGGAGCGCCTCTGAGTAGATTTCTTGAAGGAGCGCTATATAAATCCATAGAATGAATGAATGAATGAATGAATGAATGAATGAATGAATGAATGTGGAAAAACTTGTTCAAGGTCGTGAATATGACTTTTGTCTGGCACTCCATTGGTTGTGAATTGCACCGAAACTATTATAATTATCATTGTTGTTTCCAAGCATCACCATCATAGGGTTGTGCAGGCGGTTGCATCAACAAGCAGTTTGCTGCATAGAAGCTATTTTATATGAGAGTAAAGAGATTTTATTTAGGTCCATGTTACATTGGGAATTTATGTTGTTGATGTGTATATGTATATGGTAAATGAGTTTGCAGCATTCAAATAAAGTGAGTGTGTCTCGTAAATACACATGATGCTTTTTTTTTTGCAATTGTGCTATCTGGGTGTCTGTAGAGGAGGACAACTGCAGACAATGGCCAGATGGGAGTGGGGTGGGGTGGGGAGTGTTTGGGGGAACGATATCCCACAGTTACCAGAAGAGGGTTCAACATTTTGGACATAAACAGGGTTGTTGATTTTCTATAATACAGCGGCCTGCAGTACGAAAAATTCGCAAGAGTGGGGGGCGATTCTCCCATTCCAGGAGAGGATGTTAGATTTCGATGAGAGAAGTCAAAAGAGATCCCGGAAATTTGATCGGATGATGCAATCATATCGATGATGTTTTGTGATGCGGACCACTAAATTTTTCTGCGATGGCATTGTAAAAATGGAGGTTGCGGTATCCAGCTTGTGTCTGGAGAAGTTTGGATTGATTTAGTACTGTGTTATGTTGCGTATACGGATTCATTTTATTAATGTTCCCTTTTCGCATTCTTCACGCCGAACTCATTGTGTGCAGCATTGCTAAAACTGCATACGCTACAACAATTTAGTGCCAACTGCCAGCTATAGCATAGTGTCACTGTAGCTTTCTGCTATTGGACGATCTGAGTACTGGACATCAGTACTTGAATCAGCGGCACATTGTGTATGTTAAGTAAGTAAGTGCTTCTGCATGGAGTCTGTTACAATCACCTTTGGCGGCTCCTTCTCAGCGGTAAGTTATTTGCTGTGCCACCGACATCGGTGGGGAGTTTTAAACTGACACGGTTCGTTCATTTAATGTGTTAGATTTTGAAGAATAAAAGATCTGTAATTATGCTTGGGTTGAAATGTGTTTTTAGCAGGGAGTATGGCTATCGGTAGATGTATGGAGGTCACTGTTACGTTCTTAGCTGTATGCAAGAACGCGGTGGTTTATTTAAATCACTTTTGTTTATTAATTTAGCAATTAAGTAATTCTGATCTCAAGTAGAACAGTTTCTATCGTGTCGTTGTTTAGTTTAAGCTGTAACGTTAAACATCGCCATTGCTAGTCCAAACCGGAAGTCCATAGATTACATATAGTATCTTGAGTAACAACATTGACGGTGTTCATTCCATGACAGTGACGTGGTGTCTGGTTGTCTTTTCACCTATCTGACCTTGGTCTTTATCCCAGACTGTTTATGCAAAATCAACACATAGTATTGAACTGTCTGAACCCTCAGAAGCCACCACCATCACTGATGTGTTATGTCTGCTGAAACCCAATACCTAGGTGGAAGCACAGGTATTATGCACACTGTTTAACGACATTGCTTGGTTGCCATGGTGATCTGATGTTCATCTCTGTTCAAACAATACTGGATCCGTATCATGTTCTAATGAGATTCCCTCAGAGGGAGGAGGAGGAGGAGGAGGGGGACGTGTTGTAAGACTGAGCTAACTTTAGAAACATTAACTCCCTCTGGTCATATGTTGGAATGCGGTTAATACGACAGATTTACTTCACTGACTTTTGCTACCGAAGCTGAAGCGGATAATTAATTAATACGCGAAAGTGATCAATTTTAATTGTTGTTAGTGAAGGAATATACTCGAAAATTCTGCAAGGGTTTATAGCATTATCATGTATGTCGCTGAAATTTCTCAGCACCACACCTGAGGGAGATATAGGCAAACGGACATAACCCCCCAGACATTATCTCCTGGACATTATACTCCGGGTTAGGACATTTTCCCCCACGGTACAATATCATCACCTAAAAATGATCTAGGACATCTACCGTATAAATATGATTAGACCTATGGTAAGATATCTGTGCATTAGACATAATAGTTGAATAATTTATTTATAAGAATATATTAAGGTGTATATTTGTATATTATGTTTGCATAAAAATTACCAGGGGACCAGCTTATTCACTGGCACCTGTGGCACCATAATAGTGAAGTGGATAGTAAGAACAATTTTTATATTTATGGTGGCATGAGGTAAGGTAAGCTTCAGATATTTCTCAGAGAATTGCTTTATACTTACATGTGAGACGGTTTTCATAACAATGTGGGGTGCGGTGGTGTGGTGGTTTTCGGTACTTTGGAGCCAGAGGGTTCTAGTTTTGAATCCATCCTCAAGCCGCTGCACAGGGACCTTGAGCCAGTTCTTCACTTGCAATTGCTCGTGCGCTTCGGCGTGAAACTCCGATGAAGTGTCCACGCTGTAGTCGTGAGCGCCTCTGAGTAGAGAGCTTGAACGGGTGCTATAGCAAATACGAGAAATAAATAAGCAAAATAAAATAAAGAATGCGTATATGCTTCTGATTCGTATAACATACACCTTTATTTCGAAATACATTGATTTTTATAAAGAAATGAAAACTAAAGTTGGTCCAACGTTTCAGGGTGGTTGTTGGCCATCAGCTCTTACATAGCTAGTTTAACGGCCTTATTTCGTGTCCAGACTGGTCACAAGGGTCGGAGGAGGGTCAATTGCCCCCTAAAAAAGCTCCCTTGAGTCGAGTTATTTTATGACCGGGCTCAGAGCCTGTTGCCAGCTTCTTTCCACTTTTTATGGCCTCTCGTGACAGGCGCCCGTCGAAACAGGATGCCTATTATTACTGTGGTGCCACGGCTATGTATATCGGTGACCATTATGAAGCCATTTCATTGACTTTCATGCGGTGTGCTCTGCATAAAATCGGAGGAACAGTGTTTTCTTCCGCTGTATACGGCACCGAAGTTGTTAGACGGGTCGTTGACTGACACTGCGTGGAGATTAGAGTGATGGTGGTGAGCATAGGCGTACGAGGCGGGGGTCCAGAGGGGCAAACGCCCCCCAAATTTCGGGCAAATGTGTTTTTCGGGCAAAAGAGGCATGGACGGGCAAAAATAATTCGGAAATTTTTTCGGGCAAATCAGGTACAAGAGGATTTTTTCAAAAAAAATTTTTTTTGCCCCCCCCACTGTCGAAATGTCCCGTACGCCTATGATGGTGAGGTCTCATCCGATGAAGCTCCTGTGACCTGTATGCTTGCCAAACTCTGCGCTAACGATGACTGGTGATGATGATTGCTCGTAATCGTAATCGTTATCTCTAAATTTCTTAGGCGCAGTTCAGAAGCCAGGTGCAGGGCACCAGCTTATTCACAAGCGCTGTGTGTTGAGTCAAAGGGTTTGTCCAATTAGAGTAGTCCGAAAGAGGTTGTAGTCCGGTTACTGTAATGGTTATAATTGTAGTTGCTTCTTCTTGAGGAATTACGGTTTAAATGCGATCCACTGGAAAAATGTACTTCCAGATAAAATGGAATCAGTTTTTGGCAGTTGGAAATATGCATCCAGACTTTAAGATGTGACTTCTTTACGACCCAGCCTTCGTGTTATGTGTAGTTTTATGTGATTTGTGAGCGCAGTGGGTTAGGGTGAGTCCCCTGTGATGTCCATTCACATGTGGGATATGACCATCATCAACATCAGAGTATAATCATAATTGGAATCGCAAAATTTCGACAGCACCTAAAAGAGTGAAGTTGCGCTCTCATTCAGAGTAGCGCTTAGTCAAAAGATAATTGAAAGCTGGGATGAAATCGGTTTCAGGTCAAGATTGGAAGGGATCTGGCAGACAGACAGACAGACAGATGGCTAAAGTGGATGGTGGCTATACAATTGGAACAGCGAAAGAGGTAAGGGGAAAGTGGAGGAGGATTCAGGAAAGGATTTGTGAAAGAGCAGTGCTTTCAGTTTCCATTAAAAGACCTTGTGGAGAGGTAGCAGTATAATGTAATGTAATGTAATTTGATCTAATGTAAATCTTCAAGAATTTCTCAGCACCCACAAAGCCTTGTCAGGGAGACCAGCTTTTAGCAAGAGGTGACGTTTTGAAGAGTATAGATGTCTTGGAAAAGATTATAATGAAATTACGTGCTATGTTACCCTGTAACATTGATGCAAGAAGTCTTCATTCAGTTATTAATTGGTGGCAAAAGGTTTATCTAGTATATATTATTACATAAATGTTACTCAAGAAACCATTCCTTATAGATGTGACCACAGAGCTGAAGTGAACTGCGGCAATCCTTTGATTCTTTGCACTTGAATTGACACTATGTAATACTTTATTTTGTACTCCCCAGGTCGAGAATTGAGGGTGGGGGTTTCAACCCTCAGTCTTTCTCAGAGCCCCATAGTAAAGTCTGTTTTTCACACTCCAATTCCAAGTGGATTACGGTCTAGCCCCTCCCCCAAATCAACTCTCCACAATTCTCACACTGGTACTCTCCAAATGACTCCAAAAAGATTTCACACTGAGTTGGTCCAGGTGGCCTGTTATTCTGTAATGATAACTCTTTGTGTTACCCATTATTAACACTTGACACTACTGAACATAACTTTCTAACTTTACTACACTGTCAGCATTCTCTGAAACTCGTTGAGCTACCACTTCTAAGTTCAGTATAAATGATGGTGGCAATGACTGTAATGATAACAGAAGATGTGGTGGTATTTGTATTGATAAAAGTATAATGATAACAGAAGATGTGGTGGTATTTGTATTGATAAAAGTATAATGATAACAGAAGATGTGATGGTATTTGTATTGATAAAAGTACTGACAAAGAAACAAAGAAGCTTTTTCCTTATGGGTATTTTTGTCGTTATACTTCAGCTTGTGCGGCCAACTGTCCAGAAAATACCTTTGCTTGGAGTCGCTGTTTGAGTGGAGAAAATGAAGTCTGCTCAGGTTAGTTCTATTCACTGTTTTTTACAAACTTTTTTGGCATATAAAGAGGTGACTGGTCTCAAATCAGATGTGACTGGTCTCAAATCAGACGTGGCTGGTCTCAAATCAGACGTGACTGGTCTCAAATCAGATGTGACTGGTCTCAAATCAGACGTGACTGGTCTCAAATCAGACGTGACTGGTCTCAAATCAGACATGACTGGTCTCAAATCAGACGTGACTGGTCTCAAATCAGACGTGACTGGTCTCAAATCAGACGTGACTGGCCTCAAATCAGACGTGACTGGTCTCAAATCAGACATGACTGGTCTCAAATCAGAGGTGATAAAAGGGTGCTGTGTCTGTAGGATCATACAGGATCTGGTGATTTTAACCACTGATCTAGAGTTCAGTGCAATTTACCATATTCCTAATCATCGTGTCAGCTAGGGTACACTATAGAGCTAAACTCTGGCTCTGGCTCTGGCTTATTTACAAGGGCTGTGATACAGTGTACAGTTAAACGGTGTGTGTGTGTGTGTGGACTATGTAGGGCAAATGGTGTATGACGAAACTGCAATCAACTGTGTATGACTAGGACAGCATATAAATGACCACAGACTTTTCACACCGTCCTTTTCCGGTACTATTGCTTTTTAAATATTCAATAACAGTAAATGACGAGACTCTGCTTATTGTCGTCTGCTGTTGTTGATCACGGGCATCATTTTCATTTTTTACACGGCTGCATGGCTTCGTCTTTGTGTGCGACGGTGTTGAATGCGTTAGCGTCGGCGGCAACGGCGGCTGTGGCGCTGGTACTTTATGGCGATGGGTGCCCTGCTCAGATCACTTCACCCGTTGTTCTGTCGACAGGTCTTCCTTGTTCACTTAAGCCGTGTGCTCTGACCATTTCCATTAGAGGATCCTGACTTATTGGAGCTGTTGCGCCGCCGCAGACGCCGTTGGTCGGTTCTACGCGCCCACCGCCGCTGCCTCTCACTCTAAACAACATGGACACCTGTTATGTGTGCGTGCGTGTGTGTGACGTTTTGCCCGACTTATGGACCCCGGTCGACGGGTCAATCGCAGGAATGCTGTTATTATTCGTTCTATCAATCAACGAAATTGATTGATGAGCTCGACCGGTTTGTGATTGACGCTTGAAGTAAGAGCTCATCTCTGATTAAAAATGCCAGACTAATGACCTGCGATGGGTTGGTTAGTTAGTCGGTCGTTTCGTGGAGGAGCGTGAGTGCTAATCGGCTGAGACGGTGGTCCACCCCGGTCCACCCGACTCCTCCGTGCAATAAGTCGATGATCGGTCAATTAACGTACTTCCTATGAGTGATCGTTGACTGGATGCTGCCTGGCAGCTTCTTGCCTACAGGGAATGACCGTATAGTCTGTGGCTGGCCGCCAGTCAAGAGTTGGAATCCTCTCTGACCGGTTGCAGCTTGTTCTGCGCAACTCGTTTGGTCACTGTTCAGTAGAGGTCTCTTTTACTTGCTTGTTGCATGTTTTATGTTTAACGACACTGCCATATCAAAGATGATTAGTGTCGCCCTCCTCCTTTATCTGGGCTTGGGACTGGCACTGGCAGAGAACAACCAGTGACGGAGTTTATTGGCTCGGGCTATGAGATCCGTTAATTTATACAGATAACTGTGTTTCACCATCATCAACATCAGAGTAATCATAATTGGAATCTCTTTTACAATTTGGACTCAGCTTATAAACTATGAACTCTGGCCAATAACAATACTTGGCCAATCACAATACTTGAAATCAGTTCTTTTACCCAGAGTTCTAGAAACCGGTGATCTGATTGGTGTCGTTCTTTCGTCATGAATCCCTAAAACTAAAACGTTTATGACTTAAGAAGCGTTTTCGGTTGCTGAGCCTGGGCACGTGAAACGCTTTCTCTGTAGCCATTCGCGCATATTATTGCCGGGTTATTATATCTCTGTCATTTTGTTCTCAAATGTAAACTTACTCTTTCAAATAACCAAGACAGTATCTACAATCTCAATGATGTGCAGGCTATAAGTGTTCTGAACTTAAAAAGTGGCAGCACATTCTACTGGTGTCTGCCTCTTCACCCTTCTCTTCCTCATATTCCTGTTCTTTTCCATGCTTCTCTTCCTCATTTTCCACCTATTTTTACATCATCTTTTCAATTCTCCACTGACAAATGCTCATATTCCTTCTCCCCTTCCTCCTCGTGTTCCATGTCTCCATCCCTCCTCTCCACTGCCTCCTCCTCCTGCAAGTCTCCGGCCCAGCGCAATGCGTATCCAGATTTGACGGCTGTCATTGGTATCGAAACGGTCGCATTACCTTCTGGGTAATTTATAGGGACCAGCAACAGACGAACGACGGCCATCTTGGCCGCCATCGTCATCGCCATCGTCATCATCATCGTTGCGGACGACCAAACCAATGGCAGCATGATCCGTGCGATCGATAATCCCACAAATTATATTTTGTTGGTTTCCTAGCGCCGTGTAGGAAAGAAACATTGATGGAATAATCCGGTTGGTTTTTTCTTGAGGTGTGGGAGGGGTGGACCATTAATACGGAAACTGTGACAGCTTCATTCATGGCGATATTAAATCATCTTTCCTGAAAATTTATTTAGGTATGGGAACATGTTGGTAGGAGAGCACACAAAATTTGATTGCCTTGGATCTCGTGCCGGACTGGTCATGGTTTTTTTTGCGGAGTTATTCAGCTTTCGTTAGAGCGTGTTTGCGCTCTTTGTTAGTATTTGTAGTGTGATTATGTATTCATGATACTGTGGTTTAATCCAGGGAGAGATAATTTGTTGCGATTTTAAAATGTCTTTGAGATTAATGAGGCAAAACTATGTATATTATTATAATTTTTTGGCAAATTTTTATGTTATATTATATTTCTAGTACTCGTTTTATTATGAGTGTATTGGTTATGTTTGTGATGCTGCACAACAGTGTGTGGTGTGTTGAAGCTACCAATTTCCTGCCATTGCTTCTACAATTGATGTTTTTGGCATCTTGTTTATGGTCTGTCCCAGTTGTACTCGAGTTTGTGTAGCTATGATGAAACTTGTGCAGTATATGGGCCATTGCTTAATCTTATTTTTGTGGCAATTTGATTTTATCGCCGAATTGTTACCGGTACTGGTAACTCCTAAACCTTGATTTCCCATTTGAATTACATCATATATTAATAACTTGCATTTATTTTTTTAGTATGAATTGACGAATGAAAGTGTTTTTGTGGTTGCTTTTGAATCAGGTTCTTGAGGTTCTTGTTGACTTGATTTGGTATATGTATGTATGTATGTATGTATGTATGTGTGTGTGTGTATATATATATATATATATATATATATATATATATATATATATATATATAGAGGCATATAATTATGCTGGTCTCCCTGAAACAGCTTGCTTGTACCACTAAGAAATAGTGAAGATTTACGATAGCAAGCACTCATGAATATATTTCACCAACACCAATAGAATGAGCTTTAATATCAGATGTGTTTCTTAATATAATATTATGTTAAACTCTTTCCCAGGTTTTCAGTTTGTGGTAAGCTAAATTCTGCAAAATCCATGATGTCAGAGGGAGCATTCTACCTCTAGTGGGCATAATTTGCATAGGGCCATAGGTAGTGTGGTCCTTAGCGCTACGTAAAAATATATTTTGGAGAATTTTAAACGAGGCACCCGCCTAACTTATACCTTTAGGTTAAAAAATATTAACACTGAAAATTTTGGCAGATTTTTTTGAGTTTTAGGGGTCGCTACCGGACGTAACATATATCAATGTAAAGAAACAGGCGAAACATGGAATATCGTATATTATTATTATTACATAAATTTATTACGCGCGCAAGGTCACACCAAAGTGTTGTATACTATTACTAGTGTACATGTATGGTTGAATGCGCAAATTGAAATAA
The DNA here is from genome assembly GCA_949752735.1 of Lumbricus terrestris. Taxonomy (NCBI): domain Eukaryota; kingdom Metazoa; phylum Annelida; class Clitellata; order Crassiclitellata; family Lumbricidae; genus Lumbricus; species Lumbricus terrestris. The sequence goes on from OX457050.1 coordinate 18,802,175, forward strand.
ATTATGGTGGGCAATGGACCGTTTGTTTGTATGCGCACTTGTTATAGCGCCTCCTCCAGCCCTCAACCTCTACTCAGAGGCACTCCCGACTACAGCGCGGACACTGCATCGGAGTTTCACGCCGAAGCGCTATGCAATTGCGAGTGAAGAACTTGCCCAAGGTCCATACGCGGCGACTTGAGGTGGATTCGAACCTCGAACCTTCCGGCTTCAAGGCAACGACGCCACCACTACACCACCGTGCTGGAGGTGGACTAGTGGCCTGTGGACTGGTTGACTATTTTGGACAAAACGCATACATGGACATAAAAATGTTTTTTCCAGTTAATGTTTCCATTATTGCATCAGTCTTTTGAGACGATAGGTATATATTTCTTCACAACCAATATAGCAGACTCTGCATCTGATCCTCATTATTTGTTTGAAGCTTATTATACTTGTTCATGAGTGCCACTCCACGCTTTGTTATGTCATTCACAACTTTCACTGAGCTCGCAGTGACCTAATCTAACTTGAAGTTCTCGTCGTTAGACCATGTATATCAACGTCTTGGAGAAAACTTGAAAAATCTCGTGTTTTCCATGACAAAATCTTCTAGTTGCATTGAGCTTATTACAGCAGGTTTCAAGGTTCTTCTTTGTAGTGGGTGTTCGATCCAAGTTTTGTCCAGAGTAGTAACCATTTGGTGCTTGATATAAATGGGCCCATAAATCAAAGAACGCAAAAGCCACCAATTCCTCTGAAAGATACCAAAGAACATCTAAACATTTCTTCATTGCAACGTCTGCAACTGCACTATTTATTTCCCTGTATTTTGTCAAAAAGATCTAGACTCTACAGGTCAAGTCGAGGAGCATAGATGGTGCATACGGTGCTTGAAACCAGACTTTGACGTTTAGCTGGCAGAATGATGTCAGCTATACCCTTTATTCTCTTCTTGTTGACTTGAATTATTTCTTGAACATACATAATTATCTTAACACTGTAAATGCTCTTGCCGATCAACCTCGCTCTGTGCAGCCCATGCAGCTGAAAAATCATTATGTCCTTACCCTTCGGTGAACCAAGAGAAAACATGACCACTGCCTCCAACTTAATATAGACTAGGCCTATGTGATAGCGACATGCACTCTGCAACAAATCCTTGTCCAACTTCTGTTCCAACAGGATGCAGGCACCATTTCTAAGTCCACTGTTCTCTGATGTGGTGTCGAAACACATAGATTTGATTTGATCAGTAATGCCCCAAGTCACAACCGCTTCATACACTGCAGACACTGAAGATTTTCTTGTCCCGATGATAACTTCTGTAAACCGAGGAGCTGGTCGACATCCACTCTAGAAACGACGACATGAAGACGGTCTACTATTTCTTTACTGCAGTCTGCAAATGTCTTCCATCCCAGTGAATTATTAGAGGAACTCCTGGTTGGCATTCAGCTTTCAAGTTTTCATAAATTTTTTGCCGATTCTTTATTCACTGCTTAAGGATTGAAAAGCAATTGAGATTGAACTCTGCGGGATCATTGCCAAGACATTGTAGTGCGAAAGAAAGTAGGCCTACAAGTGTTGTATTTCTGTTACTCACTTTCGCCGTGGCATTGTCAAGACTTAGGCCTATTGCCAACTTTGTGTTCTCATTGACAATAGCGAAATTATGCAATTTACACGAAAAAACCAAAATGAAGCGAAATTACCGCCAAAAGATGCAATGGCTGTGAATGCATTATAGAAAAATGACAATTAAAATAAGTAAGTAGGTGGCAATCATGATGTCGGAGGTGTTAATAAATATGTGAGTAGTTGTCTACCAAATTCTGTCATAGCGATTAACATGGTTGGAAAGCATTTTAATGGAAATTACGCATAGTGGAACACAAAGCCCAAATTAATTCTAACCTTGAACTTTAACCTCTGGTAGCGACCCCTAAATGTCCTCAGATTCTCTTCAAATTTTTTCTCAATTTTTTTCTCATCAATAGAAACCAACTTAGAGGGTGCCCCGTTACAAAATCAAACTTTTAAAAATAAGGACCACCCTAGCCATAGGCCTATCCATCTGAAGACTTAAGAGCCTCACGGATTTATTTCAGAAGTGTCATATGCTAGACCGATTGTTGTCCTTATGTATTGCATTGCTGTTTTAAAATAATGGATTTTAGTATATCTTTCACTCAGTGCTTATGGTGTAGAAAAAGAAGTGACTGCATGGATGCTCCTCACTTTTACAGGCTCTGCTGTCCAAATAAGTGGCAGGATGGCGTTGAGATTTGAAAATAAGTGCCTGGACGCCGTCCATGACCGTCCACCACCATGGGTGCCCGCAGTAATTTTTGCAGGAGGGGGCAAAACACGATGGTCAAAGTTTAAAAATTTGTAGCAAGAGGTAAAAAAAATGCAAAGCAGGGAATTAAGAACATGCATGGGTATTTTCATAGAGGTTTTTGGTGTAAATTTTCAGTTTCACTTTAAAAAATATTTTAATATGAATTGTTTCTTTTCGCAATAAAATTTGTTTGAAAAATCGAAAAGTATTAGTTAAAAGTATGTTTTTTAATTCTCTAATGCAATGAAATTTCTTATAAACTCCAAAAGTGGTAGTGAGAAAAACAGATTTCGATTTTTCCAGGGGGGGGCAAGTGCCCCCTCTTGCCCCTATGTGCGGGCGCCCATGTCCACCACACTTTAAGCCCTGCTTTCACCTGTATTTTGTTCGACCTTCATCTTTGCATAGATCTACGAAGTGAGCTCTGTACACAGTATGCCTGGATTGCAACAATTGTACAAGTCTTGCGTAATTATGGTTTCTTGCCTCAGGAACGTTGTTATCACTTTCGACCTGTGTAATTTTTAAACTGCTAGATGTGCTAGCTTGGTGTTACTTTCGTCCGGTGTTATTTTTAGACTGCTGAACATGCTAACTTGGTGTTTCTTTCAACTGGTGCTATTTTTAGACTGCAGGACGTACTAGCATGATGTTACTTTCGACTGGTGTTATTTTCAGAATGTAGGAAGTGCGATCCTTCTGAATACGAGATCGAACAATGCACCAGTCACTCGGATCGTCGTTGCCTGCGTAAGTGATCGGCTTCTATTCTGAGACAATCACTCGTCACAAGCTCACACTTACGAACGATATAGATACTTGTATACTTGTGCAATGTGCATACATGCTTCTACAATCTGCATGTATGCATGCATATGTATGTGTATGTGCATATGTATGTATACACTATACATGCATATGTATGTATATGTGTATATGTATGTATACATGCATATGTATGTGTATGTGCAAATTGTGCATATGTATGTATACATGCATAATTGCATTGTATGTATATGTGCATATGTATGTGTAATTGTGTATGTGCATATGTATGTATACATGCATATGTATGTATGTGTGCATATGTATGTATACATGCATATGTATGTCTATGTGCATATGTATGTATACATGCATATGTATGTATATGAGCACATGTGCATACACATATGTATGTGTGCTTATTCTGCATATGGAATGATTTATTTTAGATCCATTTATTTAAAGCATAAATTTATTTATTTATTCATTTCTCCATTTCTATAGCGCCTCTTCAAGCTTTCTAATCAGAGGCGCTCGCGACTACAGCGTGGACACGACATCGGAGTTTCACACCGAAGCGCACAAACAATTTTGAGTGAAGGACTTGCTCAAGGTCCCTTCGCGGTGACTTGAGGTGAATTCGAACCTGCAACCCTCCGATTCCAAAGCGTCAAACCCACCACTACACCAACGCGCCCCAGTGTTGATTTGTTTAGACATTTTTCTTCTCTTTGCAGTGTTTTGATTCTGACTTTCATTGTGTCTTTGCTATTTCTGCTTGCATATCGACTTTGCTATACAGGGCAAGCACTCGGAGTACTCTAGCAAATCACGCACTGCATTAAACACATGTATCTATGCTAGGGAGATGACGACGCGCTTCGGCCGTTCTTTCCTAACAAACCTCGTCGATATAAACTCCCGACAATTTGAAGTTTTCGATACGATGACCATCGACCGGTCAGTTATTGCATTCTTCGCTGCAGAGTACTTGCACGACCCACTCGACCGACCCATTCGACCGACCCACTCGACCGACCCATTCGACCGACCCATTCGACCGACCCACTCGACCGACCCATTCAATCGACCCATTCCTGGTGATTACCGCTCGGAAGACGGAATATATCTAATGAAGGAGGACTGGTGGCCTCTGATGATGACCATAATACCAAAGTGCTTTGCACTTGATGAGTCGGGGCCTGCGGTCAGTAATCAAATCAGTGCAGAGGACTGCGGTGGCAGCAACGTTCTGCATTCATATCTCTGAGCGTTTCTTCGGATGGCCTTGCATAAATGCTTCGTTGCAATTGCAGTGCTTCCCCTGAAGAGCCATTGATTCAGATTCTCGTCACCGTATCATGCTCTTATTTTCGTCTAAGCACCTTTTATACGCGCTTATGCATGCCGATTTTACTGTTTAGTAGGCTTCCAGTAAAAGCTGTTCTGTCCTCCGAACTAGGTTTAATATGCAGCATTCTCGAATGTTGTTAGTCACCTTCTAAAAGCCAGAAGATGTGATTATGTAAAGTAAGCCATTTCTGTTCTGGATTCCAAATGTTCGCTGTCTTATAATAAATTTTGTCTTTATCACTGATTGCCCTTCACAACATGTACCTCTTGGGATTTGAAACTGATTCACCCAACTCGGCTTCTGCAGATTTGATCTAGCAGAGCACTGGCTGATAAGCTAGACCGCTGAACACATGAACACCGCTTTCGTTTGGTACAGGCTATGTTGTTGTAAATTAAAAATACGGTTAGAAATTGGATAATTGAGGGATATTCTTCCTTACTCACTTACTTACCCAGAAATTTTATTGCGTTGCAATTAAATTCGCCTTTGCATTTGCATTTACAGTTACTGTTAAATTGCGGTTACATTTATATCTACAGTTACTAAAAAAACATTGCATTATTATTCAAATTTGGAGAGATTTTTAGTGCTGTTTATACAATCCAGCCATCTGAATTAACTGTGTAAAAATTCATTGCTGAATTCTTCTAACGGTGGCCTGACAAAATATATGCGACAAAATGTCATGCGACAAAATGTCACTTGACAAAATGTCACCTGACAAAATGTCACATGACAAAATGTCACCTGACAAAATGTCACATGACAAAATGTCACCTGACAAAATGTCACATGACAAAATGTCTCGGACAAAATGTTAGTTAAGTATAAAAGAGTAAATAAAGGTTTATTCGATTGATTGATAATCTCTAAATCAGCTGAAAAGTGAAAACATTTTCGATGGTAAAAACCAGAATGAAAGTATAATCTGACTAATTTACTGCAATTCTGAATAAATCTGGTTTCAAATGTTTATAGTTTTTGCTCATTATCGAAAAAACATTCAATATTGATATTAAGAACTTTGCAATGTCTCTTTTTCGATGGTAAACACCAGGATTTTGATTTTGAGATTATCTGAATATCGGTTATTAAAATAAACACTTATTTACTCCTTTATACTTGTGACATTTTGTCTGTGAGTTTTTCAGGTGATAAAATTTGTCATTATGACATTTTGTCTGTACATTTTGTCCATGACACTTTTTCGCATGACATTTTGTCCATGACATCTTGTCTCATGACATTAGACTTCTAAAATTCGTATAAGAAATCATGAAAGTGTGGACACACTTTGAATTCAGTTCACACCATTTGTGAACGACTAAATTATACTCGATAGTATTCTGCAGTATATTTCATGCACCATAGGATTGACTCTGCAAGTCCAGATTTGCTCTGCATTTTGCAGAGATAAGAGATGACAAAGGAAAGCTATCAAAAGGCAGGAAATGTCTTTGTGCTCAGTGATGAATTACTGCGTCCGGCTTAAAACCTCTGAACGTCAGGGACAATCTTGGACGGTTAAGATGAACCTCTGAAATTCAAAGCCAGCCTTGGATGATGAAAAGAAACCTCTGGAGGTCAGGGTCAACATCGGAAGATTAAGATATACCTTTGAAGATCAGGGCCAACATTGGCAGGTCAAGGCCAACTTCAGACGGTCAAGACAAATCCCTTTTAGCCGAGACCAATCTTACAAAGTCAAGGCCTACCTCGGTCAATGCCAACCTTGGAAGGTCAAAGGCCAACCTCACGGTCAATGCCAACCTTGGAAGGTCAAAGGCCAACCTCACGGTCAATGCCAACCTTGGAAGGTCAAGGCCAACCTCACGGTCAATGCCAACCTTGGAAGGTCAAGGCCTACCTCACGGTCAATGCCAACCTTGGAAGGTCAAGGCCAACCTCACGGTCAATGCCAACCTTGGAAGGTCAAGGCCAACCTCACGGTCAATGCCAACCTTGGAAGGTCAAGGCCAACCTCACGGTCAATGCCAACCTTGGAAGGTCAAGGCCAACCTCACGGTCAATGCCAACCTTGGAAGGTCATGGCCAACCTCACGGTCAATGTCAAGATCTCACATGTGGACATTGTCTGGCTACATTGATTCAATGTGTCAACAATGTCTGATCTGGCGTTGTGTCTCGTTGCACCGAAAGAGTAGTAGTGTCTTAAGCGTGAGCCTTTCCAATTATCTCCGATGATCTCGACGTTGTCCGCTTGACCACCAATGCTATCCCATCACCCGTCATCGCCCTTCTTCCCTCTTCCTTCTTCCCTCTTCCTTCTTCCATGCTGGGAGTCGTTTCTTCCATCGACATCGTCGTCAGTTCTTCCGGCTTTACACATCACTCCACTTACTCTCGGCGATTCTTACTCTCTGCGATTCTTTTCTGCTTCGCTGGGTCTGTCTATCTGTCTGTCTCTCTCCAGTCTACTCTTGCTTACAAGACACTCTTTTGTCTGGTGACAGCAGGCACTACAGAGATGCTGCTTAATGATAGGCCTACTATATACTGGTGTGCACTTTGATGCACTCGTAAAATATAGACATGACCATGGGCGCCTGCATAAATGTTTGCAGGACGGGCGAAACACAGTGGTCATCATTAAATTTTTTGTAAGAAGAGGTTGAAAAATGCAAAGCAAGAAATTATGAACATGCATGGGCATTTTTCATAGAGTTTCTTTAATGTAAATTTCTCAGATTCACTTTCTTATTCTAATTTTTAATATGAATAGTTTCTTTAGTGCAAAGAAATTTGTTAAAAAATCAAAAGTAATAGTTAGAAAAAATGGGTGTCAATTTTCCATGAGGTTGCCCCTCTTGCCCCTATGTGCTGGCGCCTATGGACATAACATGACATGACATATTTATTCGGTAAACCAGCATCATACAGGTCGTAATTACATCGTGTATACATGCAAGTTTTGTCGAAAGCGACCGAAGGTCCCACTACCCTGGGCCACCTGAGAGCATTAAGTTGAAAGGTGTGGCATGCATGGCCAACTGTAGGAAGTAAAAACTGAGTATTAAAATTCTTAACTAACAATTATTTTGATCATTTCAAACTAAAAAGAAAACAGGGTATATATGCACATTATACAAACGCAAACAAATGGGCGCACACTTTCGGATTTAGGTGAATTAGTGGTGATTTAAATCTCAAAGTTTTTTGTTTATTTTCTACTAAGGTGTTTGACACTTCCTGTATATATATTTATATATTTATATATATTTACAGGAAGTGTCAAACACCTTAGTAGAAAATGTATTTATATATATATACAGAATTTATATATATATGTATGTGGATATCTTCATTTAAATAGCTGGTGTGAGGGCAATAAGACACATACGTACATGTACCGGTATGTGCGTGCATACATGGCTGTATATTTTCATGTTCAGTTTCACAGTATATGCAAGCGCTGTATAACTGAGACCTGCCGCCGTCAACTTTAAAAATCCGTTAGAGCTGTGTGTTACTATTTTGGTATCCGGCCATTGTCCAGATTGAGGTCAGTGTCCAGAATGGTTGGACAATGGACAGTGAGAGCCAGTATTGATCAATAGAAGTGATGTTGTTGATACTGAATGTTGGATTACAAAGCCATGGAACAGACAGTAGATGGTGAGATTTGGAGAAATAGCAGTTGGCGTCGGTTGTTGCAATCTGGAATCTTTTTCGTGTTATTATAAGGACTGGCCTCATATTCTGAACAAAGAGTAAGACAATTAGTCAAAACAAAGGTAGCAGAACTTTTGAACTGTTGGGTAAACAGTTTATGTAATCCATTGTAAAAATTCATGTACAGTTGGGAATTTTTTGTATTGTATGGTATTTTAGCATTTGCAGAATGCCTCTATTTATTTATTTATTTATTTATTTCTTGCTCTTGCTATAGCGCTCCTTCAAGCTCGCTGTTCAGAGGTGCTCCCAGCTACAGCGCGGACGCTGCTAGGAGTTTGACGCCGAAGCGTGCAAGCAATTGCAAGTGAAGGACTTGCTCGAGGTACCTACGCAGCGACTTGACGTGGATTCGAACTTGGAACCCTATGACTCCAAGGCACCGAACCCACCACTACACCCCACACCCCACAAGTTGCTGTACTACTATGAATCGCTCATGAAGCGCTCTTGACTCAGCGAGTAAAAATAGATCAAATTTTTAGCGGTCATAAGTTATTTACATCTTTGGAATGTGAAGGACATGAATAAAATTTATGACAGTAAGTAGTGAATTATAACGAATGAATTAATTAAATGGCATATCAGTTCATTCATTCTTTCATTCATTCTGAGAATTTATATAGCGCCTATTCAAGAAACCTACCCAGAGGCGCTTTCTGCACTGGCCTGTTTGATGTTGAGTGTCATTAAGAACATCAATATACTATACTATAGTATTTTTGGATTTATAATTACAATATGACATCAGTTAGCAAACATTGCACAGTAGAAGCTGAAAGAGAAGTTGAACGAGTACACTATGCAATGTGTGCATGGATGTCTTCAGCATTGTATCTGCGGGAATGCGATTTTGAATGTCTGACGTCCCACGTCTATCGATGACATCAATTTGATTTCTGATGCTCCTGTTGCACTCGACTTCGTTTACGACACTCGACTCGACTCCATCGTATGACGATGACGACCATAAATGTCGTGACGACGACTTCAATCTATGTCGCTTTCATAGGACAATTATGTCACTAAGATGTTCATTTCAGTCGCGTATAAAGTTTACGACCTCGTTCTGTCGGCTGATTTCTGCGGCGATGCGTTTGGATTTTGGTGTGCGTCTTATTGCGCACGACACTTTGCGATATCCGTTGCAATTGCTATGGTGGTGGTGGTGGTGGTGTTGGGTGGTGGTGGTGGTGGTGGGTGGGTAATAACTCCCGTTGCACTTAGGAGTACTTCTTCTTGTTCGTTGAAGATGAATAGATATCTTTATCTGGGGGACAATCAGGGTGGGTCATCGAGTAGGACTGCTCTGGCACTTCAGTGTTAGTGCTTTAACGATGAGAGTGTACTAAAAGACACTGGGAACCAGTGCAGCTCCTTGTTAAAGTGTCACACGTGGACATACCCATGGCTAGGGGAGTGTTTTGGGTGTTTGAACTTTGAACACCCCCGAAATGTAAAAAGTAAAAAATAAGAGAATGCATTTACTAGCACGTGATGTAAAAATCACGAAATAAAACCATGAAAACACCCCCCAAATGAAAGAATGTGAAAAAATAGAATGATTTGATTTCGGTCGGAAGATTAAAAATAGGTCATCACTTTTTCGGACGGGAAATTTGTGACATTTTCTGGAGATTTCGGTCGGATGACTTTAAAAAGGTCATCAGGTTTTTTCGGACGGGAAACTGAAGAAACACCCCCGAAATCAAATCCTGGCTACAGCCTTGGACATACCTCTGCGTTATGCCAGCCAGTGACAGACTTGTGTGTGTGCGTTTGCACGTGTGTGTGCGTTTGCACGTGTGTGTGCGTGTATGTGTGTCTATCTGCGTGCGTGATTGTGCAGGTCAAGGTGACGTACTTCTTGTTCTGACTATTAAAAATATCGCTCATCAGTTGAAGCCTAAAGGGTGAAGATGTCGACACTCTTGCTTTAAATGCCTGTGTCGAAAATGACCCAGAGGAATAGAAATAAAGGTCACCCACTTGTTTGCACAATTTGAAGAAGCCTCAAGGGCAATCTGGGTGATCTTATTGCACTATTCCACTGTATGTGTTGTTCTATTGCATGACCTAGCTGAGATGTTCTGTTGCCACAGTGTCAATGTATTATAATGTGTATACTTGTTAACATACGTGAAACCAATGCTAGGCCTGAGTCACTGTGTCTAGCAATATTTTATGATGTAACACATTCATTCAGTCATTTATTCATTTAAAAAATGTGTATAGACCTACTCAGAGGCGCTCCTGTAAACCACCCACTGGCAATAGCACTGATTCATTACTAATCTCAATGTGCAAGACACTAGTCGGAGTATTTGCCAAACACATCAATCAATCATAATTTCTATAGCGCTCCTTCAATGTTTCTACTCAGTGGCACTCCATAGTCTAAACACTAACTTGGATTGACTTTCTTAATTTCTTGATGCTTGCTAGCATTGTAATGACTGTATCAACTATAATCATAGTGCAGCTGATAGGACTATCAAGCTAGTATCTAAAAGTCTTACAGTACTGGTAAATTGCTGTGGTGCTTCTAACGAAAAAACTGGTCGTAATGACTTTGGACTTGAGAAAAAAACAGGGCAGTCTAACGATGAGAAAGTGCAGTAGCCTACTCCTGTCTAGTATTATTGAAAGCCATCTAAAGCCACTTCTGGTGCAACAAGCCATGTTGGCGCCATGTCCGGCAATGAGCAGGACTTCGAATGAAGATGTTTTTGTGTATTTATTAGTGTGGCCGTGACACCGTAGGTCGCAAAAGCTGGTCGTGGTTTTATTGCGAACAGTTCCATTTGCATAGTTGTGTCTGACGTTTGATTTAAGAAGAAGCATTTTGGATCGGCCATTGTGATAAGTCAGAACTGTAGGAACTGCGTCTCTTTAGCAAACTACTCTATAGAAAGGTTCTGTAATGACTGACATAAACAAATCCTTATGCTCCTTTTGCGTATATCTTTCATATTTGCTGACTTTATCTGTGTGTAAAGGTGATACAGCATATATAATATATATATATAATACATATATATAATATATAAATGATATGTATCATTATATATTTTATATAGCATATATATATTGTATAGCATATATAACGTATATAATGGTATAAATATATAGTATATACTATATAAAGTGTATGGCTGTATAAGTGTACGCTTTATGACAGTCTCCACATGAATTTGTTTTGCTATGTTGCTGCCTCCGATGGCTACAATATTTCTGCTCTGCTTTCCTACATGATGTCATCCTCTGTCATACCATATAAATTTCCTTTCAGCTAAATGGCTTTTCAATCCCACGAGCGCTGTTGCCTGACACTTGCGTCAACATAAACTTATGATCAATGGCAGTAGTCTAACCTGGAGGTTTAGAAGGCGGGTGAAGCCAACATGACGTGCTGAACAAATAGTGTGTACACGTGTTTCTTTCCATTGCGTTGAAGCTGTTGTGTGTTTCATTGCGTTTCTGGCCATCAGCTTACTTACCCAATACCCCCCCATCTGTTCCCAATGCCCCCATCTGTTTCACGTTATTATTAGGGTAATTAGTGCTGTCAGTCAGCTATTGAGTCCTTTAAGTGTCACGAATCTGTGCTTAATGCTGCTTTGCATAACATGAATCTAAGACATGTAAGAAAGATGTTAGTGATCAGCTCACTGAACAGACAGACGACCATGCTGCACCTGATGATGATGATGACGACGACGACGACGACGATGATGATGATGATGATGACGATGACGATGACGACGACGACGATGATCATGATGATCATGACGACGACGACAACGATGATGATGACGATGACAATGACGATGACAATGATGATGGTGAATACTGATAAAACAAAGCAGAGACATCAACTGTGTCAAAATGGTTGTCTCGTGAAGCCTCCGTGAAGACCACTACATCTTTGTATTCATGGCGTGCTTGCAAATTGACGATCTCCCCAGATGATGGCAGGCGGCGAAGAGGAGAGGCGAAGGAAAGGTCTGATGGCATTTGTTGGTTTCTCTTGAAGATGCTGCGCATCCGGTGTCGTCGGCTGATAAAGAGACCACAGTGCAGGTCGTCGATGGTGAGCTGGTCGTCATTGTCATTTCGTCTCATCAAGCACAGTTTGTTTGTATCAGTCGCCTACCCAACAGATTGTTCATTACTCGTTCTTTACTTTGTTTTATGCACCTTTGTTTTTGTTGTTGTTTTTTTATTTTTTATTGGCTCAGTTCTTTCTTCTTTTCCGTGGAATCTTTTGTTTGTATCAGCTGCCTAGCCAGGAGATTGTTCATTACTCGCTCTCGGCTTTCTTTTATGTGCCTCTGTTTTTGCCTTATTGTTTTATATTTTTTTGTCTCAGTTCTTCTTTTCTGTGGAATCATTGTTTGTATCAGTTGCCTAGCCAACAGATTGTTCATTACTCGCTCTCGACTTTCTTTTATGCACCTTTGTTTTTGTTATTGTTTTTTTAGTATTTTATTGTCTCAGTTCTTTCTTCTATTTCTTGGAATCTGATTTTTTCTTCTTGTGTGTTTCGTTCCTTTTTTACCGTGTTCTCCAGTTTAGCTGTTTATGGCTTCAACTATGAGTGCATTGTTTTCCAGTCGGTTTTCGAACAGACTTGTTGTTAGAGTGTTAGTGCTTTTGTTTCCTTTCTGGTGGGTCTTTCCAGTGGTAATTTCTAGTCACTTAGTGTCGAGTTATTATCTGGAAAAGTAAAGTGATGTTAGGACAAAATGAATTGGATTAATATTAGACACTATATAGCATCAGACATATAATTATACGGTGGATACTTTAGCAAAAGTTTGGAATGGCGTAAAGAAAATCGTAGGCGAGACGATTCAGTGAAAACACATCAAAAATGATTTCGGTTGCTTTAATCTCTGTTTCCTTCCAAAACTCTATTTCCTTCCAAAAATTGAGGATTTTCCCTATCAGATACAAAGAAAACATAATATCATAAAAATAACGTGGCTGAAGAAATATTTGCAGGAAGTCGGTCCTAAAAAGAAAGGGTTATTGAAGGTCGCCTCATAGAATTTGAATTATGTTCCAGCTGATACAAACCCATTGGATATATATTTTTATATATGTGTATGTATGTATATGTATATATAGATATATACACAGATATATGTATGTGTATAACTGTATATATAGATATATTATGCAGCACCTTCATGACCTGTGAATAAAATCGTGTAAGCCGAAGTGCTAACAGTTGGCCACAATTGACATCTCGGAGAAAACCAAGTAGATTGAATATCCTCGTGGCGACACCCATCCATAATCTCGCACATTGACACACCGATTATCTTTCGTTGAATAACGAAATAATGATTGGCGCGTCTGACGTTTGTGCAAATAAATCCGTCGTCGGTCATCAGATTAGGCTTTGAACGTTCCATGTCATGGG
>OX457050.1:18820746-18875746 GCA_949752735.1 Lumbricus terrestris
GCTGCATATTTATCACTTTTTAAACAATCCTGAGATTTGTAAGATGCTTTTTGAGAACTTCCTAATTGAGCTGATTGTGCGAATGGTTTATTTTCCTGTTTTCTGCTAAGACCTGCACAAGCGGAGATTGAGTTTTAAAGAGAATCGTTTTCCTCTGTTGTCATAGCTTCAAAGTTGGTTAATGGATTGTTATAAAATTGTAATCGCAGTTTGACCAATAGAGCTCTGAGAAAGAAGAAGAAGAGGAAGACGAGGAGGAGGAAGAGGAAGAAGAAGAGGAAGAAGGAAGAGGAGGAGGAGGAATAAGAAGAAGAATATGGAACTCTGCAACTGCTTGTACTTTGGCCGTGCCTGTTCCAAGCCTGGAGAAAGGAGAAGAGTGACACTAGTCATCTTTGATAATATGACAATATGTTGTTTGAAAAAACACAGTTTGGTGCACACAAGCTTACCCACATAAATTATATTAATTAATAAATTATGTTATGTAAATAAATAGCATTAAACCATTGACACTGCCGCAATGAACGACATCTTAGGAGTCTAATGAGTTGGGCATTTGAATTGTTTTAGCCATCCAATACCAGACCATTACAACATAATGCTGGAAATCACACGGGATAGAACCACCTCAGCGCAGAGCATTATCTGCAATGCAAGTGATCCTGGAAAGCCAAGATGTCCGCCTGGATTGGCCGATGGTGACGTCTATCTCCACCGAAGTCTCAATGATCCTTGTGCAAAGTCGGTCAGTTAAACTCGTGTACAGTGGTCAGTTAGATTTGCACATGGTTAGTTAAACTTGGGCAGTGGTCAGTTAAACTTTGCATTGGTCAGTTTAACTTGGGCAGTGGTCAGTTGGACTCGGGCATTGGTCAGTTGGGCTTGTACAGTGGTCAGTTGAGATTGAACCGTGGTCAGTTAAACTCGTACAGTGGTCAGTTAAACTCGTGTACAGTGATCAGTTAAATTTGCACAATGGTCAGTTAAGCTTGGGCAGTGGTCAGTTAAACTTTACATTGATCAGTTTAACTTGGGCAGTGGTCAGTTAGACTCAGACAGTGGTCAGTTAAGTTTGTAGCCTACAGTGGTTAATTAAAGAGGTCATTATACCGGTAATTGTGATATCCATTCTAGATTTGCACAGCACCTTTGTAGTATTGACTATAACCTGACTTTTTGCAAGTTACTTTGTCTTACTCTGTAATGTAGAAGTTATTTAAGTGTACTGTACCCAACATCTTGCTATTTAAATTCAGACTAAGGTCCTACCTTGTTACCTCGATTCTCTTGTCCTCTTTAAATTGCTGGTGCATTGAAACTAGCATTTCTTCAAATATGAAACCTAAATACAGACATGTTTTTTCAATTTCAGGAGGAGCATGTTGAAGCGCTACGACCTGCTGCGAACAGCATCATATGCATGATGAACACGAGTCTTCTCTCGCAGGTCTTCAATCAGTCGTATTCGAAGGAGAAACCTCTTCGCTTTCCTCCGAAGAAATGCCAGTTCGCTAAGAGACGATGCTGGCAGTGCTTGAGTCAGTCCCGCTGTCTGGCAGCTGGTGAGATCACGTCCATTCATTCATTACGAAGATTTAGTCATTACGTCCATTCATTCATTACGTCCATTCATTCATTACGAAGATTTAATCATTACGTCCATTCATTCATTACGTCCATTCATTCATTGCGAAGATCGAATCATTCATGCATTCTATGGGCTTATCTATAGCCCCTTAAAGAAAGCTGCTCAGTAGCGCTCCCAGCCCAGCAACGGCAAAAGAAACAACCGAGAATTTATATTGTGCCCCTTCATGCCTGCCCCAAACACCAGCAAAGCTGAAAAGAACAGTTTTGAGGTGAGAATAGAAGGAGTTAGAGTGAACACTCCCTGTCTTTAGATGTATCACATTCCTCAGGATACTGTAGACAATAGTCTCAAAGTAGACAAAGTGTATATTATGTAAAATTAAACATATTGCATTTGCCATTGAAATGCAGAGTAAGTGCAGATAAAGATTGATAATTGTGCAACAGGCAGAGTTCAGGTTTTTGATAAAACTTTAATTGGAAATTTGAAAGACTTCAAGCTGTTGCTATAATAACAGTGAATTAATGTGCCCATCCCTGTCTTGGTGGGGGGTTACTGGATATCCTAATACCAGGAATATAGATGGAGTTGAAAAGCTGATTGGTCCGATTTGGTCAGATGACATGCAGTGGATTCATCCCTCCTATTGACCATTGCAATGACCCTGGCTAACTTGGATCGAATTTGAAGCGAATATACTCCAAACATTTGAATGTTTGAATGCAACAGGTTGCGTCTATGTCAGCTTGTATGCAAGAATAAACAAATATTGATTGATTGTTTGATCGATCGATCGATGGAACGATTGATCGATGTATCGATGGGTGGATTGATTGACAAAACCGCATTTAGCAACTTTAAGTTTTCTCGAAGGGCACCTAATTTACTTGGAATATCTAACAATGTTGCAGGCAGTCTACACACATCTGCTTTTTCTTTCCAGATATCTTTGAGAGAAGATGTTGTCAGATAGACTGCTATGCTTTGGCCGACTGCAGAAACAGTTTCAGCAAGGAATGCACCGGTGCACCAGACGAGTGTGCAACTGGTATGTTTCGTTGAGATACATTTCTGTTCATCATCAACATTTTCTAAGTTGTTCATTGTCAGGTAACATAGACATAAGTTTTTATTTTATACAGAATTCGAATAAACATCTTCTGTCAAAAAGCGAATCCTCTTAGTTCCTTTCTTTTGCTCATGCAGCAATCATGAAGAATTGGCTCGATTCTCTGTGGTTGATCCAGTGATGTGGAATGACTTTTCTTTAGCACTACGCTTACACCCTGTGGCCAGTTCCAGAATCCTTCTTCGTCACTAGGCTTAAAACTGTTCTCTGGGGCCCACTGGAGTCGCTAGCGCCTCTCAGTACTGTAATTGTAATAGCGCTATATAAGTTTCCAAATGAATGAATGAAAATTTAAAGAGACAATCAATAACACCTGTTCATTATGACGCTCGAAAAGGTAAACTGTGATGTGTTATGATTCACTGTTCTAGTAGTAATAGATGTAATACTATTAACCTTAGATTGTTCTTCATCGTATTCATTATCTCATGAATGTTAGACATTTTTTACCTGGCACCGGAACGAAAAAGGCGGCTCTGGCTAAATATTGCGGAGTGCGGACTTGATTTTATATGACACCGGTGAATAGGCTGGTCTCTCTGACATGGCTTTTGTGGGCGCTGAGAAATTCTCGAAGATTTACATTACATTACATTTTGAGACAGTTCTATATAAATTAAATGTTAACCCTTAACTGATCAAAGTGTGGTTTAATTGTTAAAGGTATGGAAAATACCCTACGCTTGGTCGGTAAGTAGTTAAAAGCGTCAAACTGCACAATAATTACTGACGGAAAAACTAGTAGGGGCCCGGTGATGCAGTGGCGTCGTTGTTGCCTTGAAGCCGGAAGGTTCGAGGCTCAAATCCACCTCATGTCGCCGCGTAGGGACTTTGGGCAAGTCCTTCACTCGCAATTGCTCAGAGCTTCGGCGTGAAACTCCGATGCAGTGTCCGCTCTGCAGTCGAGAGCGCCTCTGAGTAGGGAACCTGAAGGAGCGCTATAACAAGTGCACAAACAAGCAAACAAACATGCTTGCGGCGTCTTTGAAACCAGTTTTGTTTTTGCTTGTAGGCGATGTCTACCGCTACACGATTCAACCGGTCTTTCAGAACCTGCAGAGGGACTTCCGTTGCCACGTGCACCACCGTCGCCTCACCGTCCTTTACGAACTCTTCATGTTCATCCAGATTCCACTGCTGGGCTTCCAAACGCCAAAGGCCTATCGCACGGTCTACGCGCAGGACATTGAATACCAGAGGCACGGGGAGTACACGACGGATTACCTCACGATCGAACACAGTACGGAGCTTGACCTTGAAGAGGACTTCGTACTCCGTGGACACAACCGGAACCCAGGATCAGTTGATTACTTCATCGAGTCTGTTATGCATGAAGACGATGGAGGACAGGTCGGTAGAAACAATCGTAATCACGTAAACATGTAGTTTTATCTGCAGGACCCAGAAAAGTGTAGTCATGGAAACTTTGCACTTTACTTACTGTTCCAGTTCAGCTCCTTGTGATTCACTCATTGTATTCACTCATTGTATTATAAATAGCATTAAACCATACACTCAAGTGAATACACTTGAGTTAAAGAAAATGGACGTCTCCTCTACATAATTCTATGGGATATGACATTACTATTTTTACCATCTTACTATAATTATGTGATTAATTGATTAGCAATTGGTTAATCACGAATTAATAATCGTAATCTCCAGATTTATAAAGCGCAACTCGAAAGCCAAGTGCAGGGCACCAGCTTATTCACGAGCGCTGTGTCTAAACAGAAGGGTTGTCGAAAAGAGTAATCTGAAGGAGGCCATAGTCCGGTTACCCGAGGTTCAGAGTAGCTGTTACTTAAGGTATCATATCGCATCTAGGCCTATCGTATCTAAAAACTTTTAGGGCGCCTCTCGCAGCATGGACTGTTCAGAGGCGTTTTCAACACAAGTGGGTGGCGTTGAATAATAATATCAACTGATTCAACTTACTTGCTAACTTTCTTCATACTTTGCTTCACTCTACTTCACTTGTAGTTATCTATCCGCTATCTGGAATGGCCTCCCACTAACCTTGCAACTTATGCCTAGGCTAAATTCCCCTGCATTTTTTTAGTATCTCAAATCCTATTTTTTAGCTGTGGCTGGGCTGGGAGCGCCTCTGTGTAGGTTTCTTGAAGAGGCGCTATATAAATTCTCGAAATGATTGAATGTGTGAGACGATCAAATTAGTTTAATTCAAATTAATTAATTTAATTTAATTAGTTTGCAATGATGCAACTGGCTTTGTTGTTTAGAATAAAAAGATCCAGGTTCACGAAATCGCGGCTAACGTCTGGATGGCTAATGCGGAGTTCCAGCGTCCATTCGACTACAGCACTTCCAGCTGGGTTTCCATCGGAGACTGCGAGAAGGATGTGCACCGCTTCAAACCCGTTTCCGTTTCACGCAGTTCTCGGCCGGTTTCAGTTATGATCCTCAAGTCGTCAGAACAGTTTCAATATTTCCTGAAATCCTCGGAAAGTCCACCATTTTTCAAAGTCACTGTTCCAGGTAACTGCACGGCTTAAAGTGTGGCGTCCATGCACTTCTTTTAAAATCTAGATGCTGTCCTGCCACTTATTAGCGAGCACAGTCTGTAAAGGTAAGGGGCGTCCAGTCACTGCTTTTGGAAAGGTAAGGGACGTCCGGGCACTTATTTTTTCACACTTCGTGCACTGGGTAACTGCCAAATGAATGGTCAAAGTGTTTTGCATAGTGTATCATGTGAAACTAGTTTTAATTTCAGTTTTAATATAGTGGTATTTAGTGTAGCATCAGGACTGTGTAGGTCAATTATTCTCAACTTGTGTGACACGGCACAGCGAACTTTGTAAGTTTGCCACAGGAAAAATTCTAATAATTAATTATGTTATTAATAATGATTAATAATGATTTAAAACTAAACTCTGCAAAACTCTACAGAAATTTTGAGATTACAATTACAAGCATCTTGGCTTCAATGTACGTTGATGCAATTGAGTATCATTAGACAATTGCAATATTAATATCAGAATATTGTTAGACAATTGCAATATTAATATCAGAATATTGTTAGACAATTGGAATATTAATATCAGAATATTGTTAGATAACAGTGACAAATGAATAGAAAAATCGGTAATTATTGTTATGTATGCCATGAAAATTTTCATGCTTTCTTAGTGTGTCGCAAGTCAAAAAAGTTTGTGAATCACTGCCTTAGAATGTTGATAAGCTGGTGAGGTGTGAGCGAGTAGCCAACAAAGGTCATCCTAGGTCTGGCATTACAGCTGCTTCAATAAGTTCTGACAATGTCATGTTGCAGAGAGACTGCTTTGGTTTGGTCTTCATAGCATTGTGTTGTCATCTTCTGGTTTATCAGCATGGCCTCACCTTGGTTGATGCTATTATGCTTTTCTTGTAGCAAATACCTCCATCCTGCCATATCATTTTCAAGGTCACGGACCTGTCCTACTTCTGAATGACTCACTGTCTGCTGTGCTGACGTCATCTCAAACTGACCCAATGTGGAAGATACACATTAAAGGTACATTATCATCATCATCATCGTCATCACCATTATCGCTATCACCATCATCACCGTGATGATGGAATGATGCTGACCTCATGCAAAGTCGTTACGTGCTTTCTCGTGCACTCTAACAGTCTTCCACTAAGCATGTTGGCTATTTTGCAACAGGGACAGCTCAGAAAATGCATTCAGACTATCTTTAGTCACACCATTTTCGATCTGTTAGATGGTGATACACATGTTCAGTACCCAAATAAGAGTTGTTGAAGTGCTCTTCCAATTGCCAGATATATACGAAGAGCTACTGTGCATTCATTAAGGCTAAGGCTGTTTCCAAATATGGCATTATCGTTTGTCATTTCAAAAGGAAGTGACAAACTTGTATGTGTTTATAAATGACAAATTGCCTACGCTGTTCATTCTAGAATACTCTCTTATCTTTATTTTTATTCCAGGCAAGATGACCGGCTGTCCAGCCTACCTGGGAATAACCGTCAACAATCGACTCGAATTCGAAGAGCTATGTCGCTACGATTTGCTCGTTCTCTGTCCGGTTGAGTTCAACGTCACCATCAACATTCCGAAGCAGAACCGTGAGCCATCCGTCGTCACCTTTGACGTTCGACTCCAGGACATAGAGAAGAACTATAGCATGTTCTTGACGCACGTCGTGTTCACAGAACAACTGCCGACGTCGGCAAACCGAGTCATCGACGACGATACGGAGTCGAAACGTTCTTCGTTGGTCGTCTTTGGAATCGTCGTCTCGACTGCTGTAACTCTTCTCGTTTTCTCCGTCGTCTATCTGTATCTTGAGTTTTTGAAACGACGATACTGGATGGAATCGAGAAACGACGCACGAGCATTCACGGCGTGGCAGGTTGCGTTCAGCTTTCGCGTCTTCGCGATGGGAGGATTCATTCTGATCAAAGTCCTCTATAGCTTGACATTCACGTTCTCCGTCTTAATGTGGATATTTCTGCTGCTGACGAAATCGGACGTTCTGCGGCTTCTCACGCTCGAGCGGTTCCAGGCCGAGCAGCGGAACGTTTCAACGCAGCTGTTCGTGGAAGCGGAGCAGGCCAGTCAGGCGGAACTGTTCCGGTTGTGTGAACAGATGGATACACACCTTTCTTCGTGTCGCCACTACATCAATGTCCTGCTGTTCAATTTGTCTGAGGTCATGGCCAGCGCTCACCAGACACCCTGGTTGTCGGCCGCGGATACCTCCATCAGTTCCCTGATCCGCTCGAGAACCGAAACCCAGCTGAAGCGCTACTCCAGTTCGTTCAGCGACTATGCAGAGCACTACCGGTCGAAGGTGACCGCGTCCTTTATGCCGTCAGTCCGCAAGTACAGATCGTACCTGGAGGGAGTTTTCCACGGCGACTCGTGGCTCTCCTTTCCGCAGAGTCTATTCAACTCGAGTCAGAAGGCTTCCGGAAGGAAATCTCCGGTGGTGCGGGAAGCGTCTGCTGCTTTCGGATTTCTCGCCGATTTCGGGCTTTTCCTCGCAATCGAAGAAGTCGAAGAAGTGTCGTTGTGGTTTCATCAGTTTCTCAAACGGTAAATTTTCTGAATACTGCATGATTGTTTGATTTTTTAGGGTTTCTGTTACGTATGGAAATTCCATGTTGATCATGGCTAGCTGGTCTCGACCAAAGCTCGAGGGTACGTACCGTACGTATTCTATTTTTTGAAAGGTACGTACGTATTTTAACGTACCCTATTTTAGGGTACGTAAACAATAAATAAAATACGTTAACCACGTCATTGCTCATTATAAGAATGTTCAATTTAATTTAAGCAAACACTCACCACCCGGTATACGGCGTAGTAAATTGCTGCAATGCTATATTTTGTAGGTCTATGTTTATCCAGCATACATTGCACTTAATGCACTAATGTCAGTCAGTCGTCTCAGTTCTGCTGCAGCACTTCAAAGATTGTGTTCTTGTGCGATTGCCTCATCCAACCCAGAACTGCTTGTCGAAAAAATTGCATTCAATCAAATAATTGTTTTTCGCATTTTTCAAAACTTTCGCGTGCGTCCATTCCTTCCCAGGTTCTCTGGGCATCGCTGACTGATGCGTAGGCTATAAGCTTATAGATATAGCCTACTGCAACTTTCGAGTTAGGCTACACCAATTTGCAAACCAGCGACGTGTACTTAGCTCTCATCACAAAGACAGTACAATTAGCATTAAATTAATTATAACCAGAGAATTTATCGAATTAAATTTACTGCTGCGCTACCGGAAGTACCGGTTTCAATGACGCATAGGCCTACAGTTGACGTCAGATTATACGTTGGCTATGGGTCGCTGAGTAAACCATGCATAAATAAAATTTTCGTGTATGGTACATGTACGTATCATACGCGTATTCTATTTTTTGAAAGGTACGTACGTATTTTAACGTATTCTATTTTAGGGTACGCGTACCCTCGAGCTTTGGTCTCGACTACCAAGCCAAATGAATTGGGTTTTATCTGAATTAAAGCCTACAATCAAGATTGGATAAGCTTCAATTTTTTTGGGGGGGGGAGGAAATGGCAATATTTGGAAAAAACTGTTAAGACTTTTTTTACAAATATGATGCTCCTTAGAAATTAGTGCCCTAGGCAACTCTCGGCTGTGCCTGTGTCTAAGGCCAGCCCTGCATAATTGCATATGCTTATGATGGTTTTACGTTGTGAGTCTTTCTTTTTGTTTAAGATTTAATGCAAGTCTCCCGGAGATGCCTCACTTTCCGCAACTCCTGCCCAACTCTTCTCACTGCGGCCAACACTCGTCGACCGTCCTATCGAACCTCGTCCACAACACAAGACCCGATCTCCTGGACACGTTCCGCTACTTCCCAACCGACACCTACCGGAGTCATTTCGACGGCTCGACCGACCTCAAGGACTTTTCCTACGACAACACGCTGCTGCTTCCATCTTCGGAAAGAGAGACGAATCATTTCCAGCCGGACGATGTCGACGTTCTCTCGCTTTTCCACGGATCTCTTGCCACTCCTTGCGTCTGGATGTTCTGCCTGATTCTCGACTTACTCCTCCTTTCCTACCGTGCCAGCCACATCTATCTGTCGGCTCGTCGCATCCAGGCAACGCTGTCCTACGACAGTAAGGGTCTGTACAGCTCGTACAAACGGGTTCACCATAGCAACGGTCGAGCGCCACATGGCGACGAACTCTGTCTGCAGTTCCATGACGACGTCGTTCCGCCGTCGCGACGACTTCAAGACAATGCCGTGCCACCTATTGTTCTTGATTCGCAGTCGTGCTTCACTCCTCACAGAGCTCACGACCATGATGATGCTGGATTTGCGAGTAACCGCGGTCGAGGTCTGTTGAGAACGCTGCTCGTCGTTCTCTTCACCAGCCGAGCGCTTCCGAAAGTGCTCGTGGCGCTGACACTCGTCGCCGTCTTCTGCGCTGTCGTTCGTGCGTGCTGGCAGATGCTCGACCCAGAGATGCTGAGTTGCGCCGGAATCTTTTCCGTGTACGTCCATCCGATCGCGGTTCAGGTCAACCTGACGAGGGCGTGCGTCGTCGACCAGGTGGAGCGCTATCACGAGGTCACGATGGACGTGTATAGGAATCAGATGCTGCTAGACATTCACAACCTTCAGGGCCTTCTCAATTTCTTCAACTCAGGTATGTGTTGTTTCTGACTGACCTGGGTGATATCATTAAGAAATTCCATTTAGATTTAGCGTAGGTGCTACGCCACTGCTCGTACTCTAGCAGTGCCAGTCTCAGGCCTGGGGAAAGAGGGGGGGACACTAATCATCTTTGAAATGATACAATGTCGCTCAACAGCAACAAGCAAGATTAAGCATAGGTCTATGATGTTCGGTTCTGTGTCTGATTTGCTGCCTGATCGTAGTAAGTTTAAAAATCACAATTCAGGTCTATTTTAAGAAGCAGCATTTCTGCATTAAAGTTTCTTTATTTAGTATATTTTCACAACAGGGTTATCTCACAGAAATGTATTTGGTGATTCTTGGTCACTGGGTGCAGTTTTTGACTTTAGTTTGCACAGAGAAAAGTCTACCATTGTAAACTATTAATTATATTATTGAACCAGTATTTTTAGTTAAATTTAAAATATTACCTTCATCGTATGCAGTGAACAATAGTCTTGTAGTCTGTTGAACTAAAGTTCAGTGATTCTCATGTACAGGAGCGTACTTTGAGATCTCTGTTCCATTAGCACCTCAACAGAACTCTGCTTTTAACTGAGTACATCGCCTGTGAATTGTTTTTGAGAAGATTAGATTATGAGAAAGATGACTGACCAGTGACCATGGCTACGTCCTTTGTATTGTATTGTATTGTTTCTGATCATTTATAAGCACCTTTCAGAAACTCCATGAGTTTAGCTGTACAAGTGTACATGCTTGAGCTATATAATATGTCTGTTTCCTTGTGAAAAGTTTACTTTCTTTAATAATTCTCTGTTACCAGCTAGTAAGCATTAATTTTATAATGTAAATATTAAAAGTTTGTTTACTTAAAGAAACATTATTTCAGTTTTTTGACTGGTTTATTTTCTCAGAGCAGGAATATCTGACAGAGAAGTATTTGGCTGAGGCATGTTCACTGCTTGGTCAGCTGTCGTCGAACGCTTCCTGTGATGTTCCAACTTCTTTTCCACCGCTCTCCATTCCAATCCTTCCATGCAACTTCATACCTGTGCAGCCTCAGCTTCGTACAGGTAAACCAATAGTGTTTTGCAGAATTATCATTCGTTGTTATTATTATTATTATTATTATTATTATTGATTATTATTATTATTAAAATAATTTAATAAATAATAATAAATAAATAATAAATGATAAATTAAAAAATATATTATTTATTATTATATTCATTTATTATTATATTTATTTGTTATTACATTTATTTATTTATTATTGTGAGTTTACAATTATTGCTATTATCATCTAAAAAGTCATCGTCATCATCGTTGACATTGTAATTGTAGTGTGTCATTTATGAAGCACCCTTCAAAACATCCCAACCAGAACCAGTGAAATATTATTATCATCGACTAATACAGACTTTAGGCACCTGCAAAAAACGTGGACGGGAGAAAGTGTGGAGTTAGAGCCACAGCAGCTCTTGAGACGTGCATTTCCATCTGGTGGTCCAGCATAGGCAAACTTCTGGCTTGAGCTGTAGCAGTACGTAGTCCATGGGTATTCGACTGAAAAGGGTACCACAACCCAAGACCGAGGAGACTGAAATGCATCACTATGGCCCATAGGCGGAGACCTGGTCCGAGAATTTGCGGGGACGGAAAGACGCGAGATTTTCCGAGGAAATTTCTGACGACCAGTGAAATCTGGGGGGAAAAAATTTTCGCCCCCAAAAAAAGTTGATGACCTTTTTTTAGTCATCCGCCCAAATCTCGACGAAATTTTCTATTTTTGCGGCCAAAAAAGTTGATGACCTTTTTTTTAGTCATCCGCCCAAATCTTGACGAAATTTTTTAAGGCTTGACATTCAACGGTTGGGGGGGGGACAAGTGCATGGGCCGTCCCCCAACACTTTTATTGGGGGGACCGTCCCCCCTGTCCTCCCCTAGGTCTCCGCCCATGCTATGGCCAAAAGCATAAGTCGAGGATGGTGAGCAACTGTGAGTGGAGAACTTGCTAAAGGTCCCCCTAGGCAGCATCACGTTAACTATTAGACAGTTATTAAACGATGTTGAATGTTTGTTTGTATGTGCACTTGTTATAGCGCCCCTTTAAGATTCTACCCAGAAGCGCTCCCGACTACAGGGCGGACACTGAATCAGAGTTTCATGCCGAAGCACATAAGCAATTGCAAGTGAAGGAATTGCCCAAGGTCCCTGCACAAACATCAGTAGGCAGTCGCCCGCAGTTTCTCAGTTCTGATAAAGCACTGATTTTACAGTTACATCATATCAGCAACATTAATTGCAGTCAGTGATGGGATATTTATTTTTTAGTCTAACCGTTTGCCAGCATTCTCAGACAGATGTGCTATTGGATATTCAAATATCATAGACTTGTGTTGTGTTTGCCATGCAGACTTCAAATAACATTGCTCTACTTTTTGTGAAAGATACCTATAGGTATCCATTGCAAATATCAGCTTCCAGTTTAAATTTCATTAGGCAGTAGATTTTGATGTGCTATGCTGTTTGCACAGTAGGCCTATGTACCAGCTTCTAATACTTATTAACTTTAATATAAATCGTGTGAACCAATTTAAATGTTGCAGTTATCTTTTGATGGCCTCAGTGCTTAAAGTGTGGTCAAATAAGTGCCTGGACACCCCTTACCTTTCCAAAAGAAGTGCCTGGACACTCTTACCCATTCAGGCTGTGCTGGCCAATAAGTGGCAGGACGGCATTCGTATTTTAAAATAAGTGCATGGACGCCGTCCATGACCGTCCAGCCACACTTTAAGCTCTGGATGGCCTCATACCCAAAACCTCTCCTCTGTGTCCTAAGTTATGTATAGCCAACCAGTTTAGCTTAGCTGTAGGCATTTCTTCACCAAAAGATACATTTTCTGTGAACTGCTTCCCTCTGTCATTCTTATTAATTCTTTACGCGTTTGCCCCAAGAATATCCGCTGAAAACGGGCTTAAAATTTAAAAATGAACGGGTAAAGGGTTAAAGGATCCCTCAATATCTTTACCCTAATACCACGTTCATTGTCAGCCTCTTCAGTGCATGCCACCTGCTCTTCTTCTTAGTAAACCTATTCCTTGCTCCTGAAATTTTGATTAACTATTATCAACCGCACTGACATCGCTGGGTACATTACTTGCAATAAATCAGCAACAAATCATATTGTCTTCCAACAGTGAAATGCACGTTTTATGAGAATGATATTCATAATTTAGGTCGAGATTCCAGCATCTCTGCCCACTCTCCTCCTTAGCGAGTTTGGTATTTGCGCCCAGATCATTGCAGTTCATTGGGACTTATTTGGTGTGATTGAGCCCTGAGTTCTAAGACCAACTGAAATCTCAACAGAATGGTCTTACCGCTCTGCATCCAGGCGTTTGGTTCACTGAACCATTCTATCTCGACTGGCTTCTTCAGCAGTCTCATCAGATTTAGTTGTAGTTACATCACTTGACCATTTGAATTTTATCGTTCATTTATTGCTCCCAAATAGTCACACACAAGATGATTTCTAAACAGTCGAAAATAACAAACGCGCCACTCACGGACGGGCAACCCTTCTAACTCAACGCAGCACTCGTGAATAAGCTGGTGCCCCGCGATTGGCTTTCGAGTGGCGCTTTAGAAATTTCAAGATTACGATTAAGAGAAACTTATGTATGGTCTTCATTAGATTAGATTAGATTAGATTAGGTAATGATAGCAGGGCTGTTTTTAAGGAATTTTTAGAACTGCACAACTCCTTCCCTTTCCCATCTTCCATGGTATATTGCTTCCAATCGGATGACAATGACCTCTTTCTTATTTTTCACTGTGCATAAGTGCTTCTACAACTGCACATTTTGTGTACAACTGCACGTTAAAAAAGATTAGATTATGAGAAAGATGGCTGACCAGTGACCACCCTAACATTTCATGCACATGGCTACGTCCTTTGTATTGCATTGTATTGTTTCTGATCATCTATAAGCACCTTTCAGAAACTCCATGAGTTTAAGCTGTACATGCTTGAGCTATATAATACGTCTGTTTCCTTGTGAAACGTTTACTTTCTTTAATAATTCTCCATATTACCAGCTAGTTAGCATTAATTTTATAATGTAAAATTGTAAAAATTAAAAGTTTGTTTACTTAAAGAAACATTATTTCAGTATTTTTTGACTGGTTTATTTTCTCAGAGCAGGAATATCTGACAGAGAAGTATTTGGCTGAGGCATGTTCACTGCTTGGTCAGCTGTCAGCTGAATGATAGTAATAATAATAATTTTCGTTTTTTCAGCAATCCGGTTGACAGACCGCAACCGGTTAGAGCATACAATTATGTAGTTGAAACAGTTTACAGGAACTCGGATAACAATACATTATAATCTTATCTACTAACAGAACAGACAGCCTGCAATAATCTAGCAATAGACTACAGACCAGATAGAGGTTCTTAAAGTGAAGTCACATGTTTAGGCGTATCTTGGTTACCTTCGTGTCTGGTTGAATACCTCTGGACAGGGCTTTTTTAACGTGCAGTTGTACACAAAATGTGCAGTTCTAAATGGATTTGTGCAGTTGTAGAAGCACTTCTGTACAGTTAAAACTAGCAAAAAGTCATTGTTCTCCGATTGGAAGTAATTTACCATTGAGGATGGGAAAGGAAAGAAGGAGTTGTGCAGTTCTAAAAATTCCTTAAAACAGCCCTGCCTCTGGAACTCATTTGTGACTAGCATCACCTAAACAAACTGACCTTGGCTTGTTGTCTGTTGTCAAAGGGTACGAGGCGTCCGCGCACAGACAACAGTTGCTGAAAGCCTTCGAGCCATTCACCACATCCATCGAGAACATTCTCCGGACTTCGGAGACCCTGGTTCTCGTCACGGTTGCCGCCATACTCCTCGTCAACCTTTCCACGTGGACGCTTTTCCACTACCTCCGCGTACGGCGACACAGGAGTCCGCCGCCGCTGTGCTCCGCTTCGCCAAAACCTGCAATCCGTCGTGAGGCATTTCCGCATCATTCGAACAGTCGTAGTGCTCCTGAGAATCGCTCGGCGGCGACTTCGCTCATCGCATATCAGCCAGCGAGCACTCACGAGTGCTTCGAGCCAGAGCTGCACTTCACCGAGCTGAATCCTGTCTCCTTGCCATCGTCCAATATTCCCACCGGTCAGGTCCCGGTGGGGGCTCCTCCACCTCCGCCTCCACGGGGACGTCTCGTCGACGTTGGATATTCAGAGACCAATGTCTGATAATCATGCGAGCAGCGCAGTGCTCAGAGCACAGTCGTTGGTGGCTTCGAAGTTATTTTGCGCGAATCAAAAGTTTAATTATGAAGCGGCTGGTGGTAAATAATGTGAATGGTGAACGGATTTGTTGATTTTTGTAAAATGCGATGAAGCTCAAGGGAACGCCATGTTTTCGTGCTGCTGTAGTGCACGTAGGTGTTGCACTCGGTTGGCGTGTGGGACCTGACTGTGGGTACTGTAGAAATCTCAAGGTAAGGCAACAAAATGCGGCTGAAGATCACGGAAATAGCTTTTCAGTTGATTCTTTAATTTTACAACCGTGCCATGTTTTCAAGCTGTACGTGGGTGTTACACTTCGTTGGTTTGTGGGTGCTGTGACAATCTCTCAAGTTTCGCATTACATTGGAGATTGGCGTTGATGCTGGTCAATTAAATGTTTTATATACACTGTACAGTATGAGAATTGTAGAAAAATAACTGGGGGTCTGACAGCCTATGATCCACGTGGAGTTGGGGTGTGAAAAGAAACATTTACTATGAAGCCCTATGGAAAACTAGGGTGTTGAACCTCCACAACCCCAGCAATTCTCACCCTGATTATATATATATATATATATATATATATATATATATATATATATATATATATATATATATATACGTTAATTTAAAATACCTGACACCTAATACATAAAATACTCTAGCTCAGCATATAACATCTGTTTATCATGTCTTGAGTGGGAATGGAACATCGCTACCCATTTGTAGGCCTATATCCATTAAAAGACAACCATTTTGTAAGTAGGCCGAACCTTTTGTAATAGTTAAAACTGTTTGACAAATAGCTAAGCTGCTAAAGTCACAACGAATCGGTTTCAAGATTTCACGGATTTTCTATAAGCTTCCCAAGCAAAACCAGACATTT
Organism: Lumbricus terrestris; assembly: GCA_949752735.1. Lineage (NCBI taxonomy): Eukaryota > Metazoa > Annelida > Clitellata > Crassiclitellata > Lumbricidae > Lumbricus > Lumbricus terrestris. The sequence goes on from OX457050.1 coordinate 18,836,803, forward strand.
AATTTAATCTAATATGACCATTTGTAAAGCGTTTCTCACAGCAGACCTATTCAGAAGCACTATCAGCGTGACAGGCCCCTGAAGAAAGCAAGGTCTTCAGGCAGCGAATAGATGTTGGTGAATTCCCCACCAGAATCCTGCCACGAATTGTAAGGGAAGGTCATTCCACATTATAGGAGACCAACAATATCAAAAGCAGACAATGTTTGATAAGAGAACGTCAATAACAGCGTATAGGCTAGGCCTAAGCCATGGAGGTCTCAATACAATAGATTTCGGAGTCCACGCCTAAGCTCAACAACCAACTTATTAACCTCATGAATCTGTTACTGGTAACCTTAATTAACTTCCAATAGCAGATGATCTAAGAAGTCAAGTAACTAACAACAAACTCGTGGAACAGACTAACCTTAATTGCGGTTCAATTTGCGGATCCTGAAAGTCAATTGGCTAATCCTGTAGACAACATATTACTACATTCACAGCAGTCTAATCACCCAACATGTTCACAAACCGTTCTACTGTGCAGCAGCGGCGCCCGCGGAATTTTTTTCTTGTACGCACAGACATTTTCGAAGGAGGGGCGAACAGGGAAAAATTTTCGTTAGGTCGCCGAAAAAACTGATGACCTTTTTTTTTTTTTAGTCATCAACCTAGAATTTCCCAAAAACATACCTTTTGGGTCATCGCGCTGTACGCACTTACGTATGTGCGTACGTCTGCGGGCGCCGCTGCTGTACGCACTTGCGTAAGTGCGTACGCCTGCTGGCGCCGCTGCTGTGCAGTGTGCACATGGTAATGGCATAGGCCTACGTAATTTGGTCACGAAAGGAACACCAGAGTCCCGCTGGTTAGAGCCACCAGTAGGCTATACATTGTCTGGTGCTAGATTAGTTAGCTAGCTACGACGAATATATAGTAGGCCTAGGCCTAATCTTGTATAATACATGTATATGTATAGCCTATACAACTATTATCATTCTAGCATAAAACATCAAACTAACTAAAACCACATTCGTTCATATTCTAAGTAGGCTATCTTAATAAATAAAATTATGCAGTTATAAGCATTATGGCGTAAAACTTCAAACACTAACTAAGAAAACGTTCATTCATGCTATGTTTTAAGTATCTTAATAGGCCTACATAGGCTACCGGTATGTATTACTAACAGCTAAAAGAGAGCCCTTGCTAACAGCTTAGGGTGCTTAGTATGAAGCATCAAATATAGCGCTTAACTAAGAAAACAAGAGGAAAGAGAAAAGGTTAAGATCATAATTTCAAATTCATATAACGCCTCTTCAGATAATCGCTCCGGACAACCTAATGAAACCACGGTGGAACATGATTGCTTCAAGCGTTGCCAGAAAGAGGCTGATCGAGAGACTCGTGTCGTACGTTCTTGCTTGGGTAGCTTGTTCTACATGTAAGAGGATGGTGGGCCGACTATTGCAAAAAGTCTATGGAAATCTGGGTCGGTGGAACAACCAAGTCACCATGCGTTGCAGTGGAGAAATAAGACAATAAACTAATGTAATCGTAATCGTAAACTCGAAATTTCTAAAGCGTTACTCGAAGGCCAAACGCGGGGCACCAGCTTATTCGCGAGCGATGACCATTAACTACTCAGTTAAATAATATCTCATTTAAGGAAATAACACTGCACCGATTGAGTTGTCTGTCAACCAGTGGCGTAGCCAGGAATTTATGATGGGGGTGTTTTGGGTGATTTTATGGCCTGGCCGGATGCCCTTTCTGACACCAACCCAAAGTATTACAGTAAATAAAAAGGGAATAAAGTAACAAAGGGAATAAAGTAAGAAAAACAATTGTTACTATAAGCAATTGTATTGTTTTTCTCTTATTTAAGTGGATAAACAACCTTTTAAAAAACTTTTCCTAGGCCAATGGGGGTTTTAACCCCCGAAACCCCCCTTGTCTACACCACTGCTGTCAACCAGCCTACTAATCCAGTCTGTTATTAAACCAACAAGCCAGCAACTAGGAACCACAGGTAATTAATATTGGACAAAGAGCTGATCCTACACTGTATGTAGATAGGCTATAGGACTAACACAGCGGAAACCAACTAATTAAGGTAATACCGAGGATAATACAAAGACCATAATGCTATGTCTTGGGAATAACACAACCGTGAGCACTAACACGCGCAGCCTAGGAAACCAGGTAAGCGCCGGGATCATTCTATACAGGCACTAACTAGTACAATTAATACAATGAATATGCGACGTGTGTGTGTTCCACATTGCTGGATGACAGATGGATGGATACAGTGTGAGAATTGTGGAAAAATAACTGGGGGTTGGACCATTATCCACTTGGAATTGGGGTGTAAAAAACATACTTTAACATGGGGCTCTAAGAAAGACTGGGGGGTCGAAACCCCCCAACCCCCCCCGGCAATTCTCACCCTGGATGGATACAGGAGACTGGATCAAGCGGAAGCGCAGCGGGTTGTGTGCCACTCACTGCACTCAGACGTTGTGCATGGAGCGGAGAGAACTTGATGAAACACTGAACTTGCATAAAAGATTGTAGGCTTAGTCATATTCCTATACACCCACTTCCAACCCATGCTACTTTTAAAACAATTGTGATATTGGATTTTCTGACATTTTATCCTGTACAGTAATGAAAAACTTAGTTTATAAACGAATACGAAACTTTCCAGCATGTTTCCTCTCGATTTTATATTTTTACCCCAAGCTATTATTAGATGAAGCCGTGTCGATTATCTTTTTGTCTGTTTTCTCGAACGTTTACGGTTTTTATAATTATTTCATCCAAGCCATCTTGTGACCTGCTAGACACGACAGCATCACGTAACAATCCAGTTTCAATCCACAATGTGGCCAATCACAGAGTGGTCCATCTTAGGCGCTGGTCCATCTTTAGCAACTATCCCCTAGCTCTTATTGACGAGATGCCTTTAAAAAAGACTGTCTGTGCGACTGTTATTATTAATATGTCTGTGCGACTGTTATTATTAATATCATGCAGACGTCTACTATTAATTACCGGCGACGTTTCCTTTCGTCTGATTGGTTGTTCATCGATTTCGTCTGGCAGCTGGATGGATGGGAGAAGGGAAGTGGAAACGCGATGGGGGGTGAGTTGAACCACGATGAGGAGAGAAGTGGAAGCGCGATGGGGGGAGAGGAGTGGACTCGCGATGGGGAAGAGGAGTGGTAGCCAGATGGGGAGAGAGTAGAAACGCGATGGGGAAGAGGAGGAGTGGGAGCGCGATGGGGAAAGAGAAGTGGAAACGCGATGGGGGAAGGGGAGTGGCAGCGCGATGTGGAGAGAGTGGCAGCGCGATGGGGGGTTAATTGCTTTCGTTGATAATGAGTTGAGAAGATGATAAGCGATCGGCCTCGGCCCCTTAACCACCGAACCTGACACCTCATTGTCCTAGCGGTCACCCCGGCTTAATGACAGCGACCACTTCCCGGCGTATATCCGCATCTTTTCCATTAATCTGAAAGGCAGCATCCGACGAGGAGGAGGAGGAGGTGGTGGAAGCGGTTGCTGACGCAGGCGGCAGCAGCCGCATCAGTTGCAGTGGCCGTGTGATGGCATAATTGACGAACGACGTTCGTACACTACATTCGTGGTTTAATGTCGCTTCTCAGATGCCATTCGTCTTTCCTGCCGCGTGTCACGTGTCGCTCACCAACGAGCTATTAATAGATTATGCTGACCTCTGATGCATTTCAATTTCGCTTCGTCCATTCTGCCGTGGGTTGTGTGGAAATCCAAGCGTGGCGATGGTTCCTGCTTCAAACGGGTCTCCGGGAAACGCTTTCCGCTCGACTACCTCGCTTGGCGGCAGGCTGCTTGATGGGGTATTTCGTTGCAACCATGTAGGCCTATGTTAGGCCTACTCTTGGGCAGTTTCATTATAGACTGCGAAGTTGCCGCTATTTCATTTGAAACATGGGCGGAGTTTATCAGGGGCTAGGGGAGGCTAAGTCCCCCCCCCCCAAAGAAACCCCATAGTCATTTTTTACCGTGTAAATGGTCTATTTTTTCGGGCTTAGCCTCCCTTCATGCACTTTGAAACTGATGACTAAAAAGAAAGTCATCAACTTTTTCGGCCGAAACGGAAAAAAATTTCGGCGCCGCGCCTTCTGGACCAAGTTTTTAGCCCCCCGCCCCCCAAAAAACCGGAAACCAAACTCCGCCCATGGTTTGAAACTGGGTAGGCCTAAAATACTCTTGTAGTCAACATGTCTCTTTCAGGCATTTTCGATCGGCAATAAAACTTGGGTTTTTTATTTAGGTTTCTCACTTTTTTAACTCCATTGCTAGGTCATGCTAACCCATGTCACTTTCAATCAATCAATCAATCAATCAAATTGAATCAATCTTTATTGACCACCACTATAGTAATACCAACACGCATTCACAGAATTCGTATGCATGTTGTCAACAGGTAGGCCTAAATATAGAGGAGCATAATAATGGTTCCTCTAAACAGAGTCGCCCTATTTACACCAGTCATTAATAATTTTTTTAACTGTTGGGCATTTTTCTTTTGCCAACATAACCTTGTGTTTTTATTTTCATTTTACTCCATTAGTGGTTAGTGGCCTAGACCTACGGTACTTAACTAATCTACATCACTTTGGAGCAGTATTATTTAATTCTATCGTTGAGTGGCATTTCAATTCAGTTGAAAGGCCTAACTGGGGAATTTTCATTTCGGTGATGTAGGCTACACATGTTGCATCTTCATTAAAATGTTTCACTTTGTAAGACTTTATTCATCTATGCTGATACCTTAAATGTATTTTCATTGTACAATCAATATTGTGGCATTGTCAGTTGACCATATCACCGTTAGGAATAGATTTCATCTGTGTCACTTGAACTTCTTTACTCAATCGCTTAAGCTTTAGTTATTTAGATTCCTCTTCTTGCTAGGCTACATGCAATATTTGATTATAGCCTAAAGCTTCCATGGTAGAATTTTTCTTTCTTCCTCTTAAATCTTTACAAAATGATGTGTATGATACAAAGCTAAAACACAAGAAATAACATAGAAATATCCCAGAGATGCATAGTTAACTTAAATGCATAGTGTCCTAATGCATATTCTAAAACATGCACTGATTATACTGATATATTAAAATTTTTAATTGATTTAACTCTGCTTCAAAAGTGACAGGCTACTATGGAATTGGCTATACATGTACAGAGAAGCAATTTTGTCTAGCCATCACTAGGCTAGTGCATCCAGTGTTTAAATTCAACCTTATCTCAGATGCGGCACTGTAGATTTGAGATCTGCTACATAAACTATGAGATCTGCCACTTTTTGAATAGCTTTTTATGCAGTAGTCTAATCGACCACAATGATCTTTTATGTGTTTTCCAAATTGCGAATAGCAATGATCGTTTATGGATTCGTCAGATTATATAGGCCTAGATTCGTTAAATCTTTGCAAGATTCTGGAGATCCGCTATCTCTGGGTGAGTACTTTTACCTTTGTTATATAGCAGGGGTTCTCAAACTGTGGTACGCGTACCCCTGGGGGTACGCCAGGCGCCGGTAAGGGGTAAGCGAAAAATTCCAGAGATGTAGATTTTCTTTGAGTTTATGGTCATCGTGTCCATCTTTCTTTGCTTAGCAATGATTTTTAACGTTGCAACGTAACAGCATCGCCATTTATTTATTTCCCAACATATAATTAGACTCACACTAAGACTTATATAGTGCATGCAACATATTTATGCTTAGGTCAATTACTATAATTTTGAAACAAATGATGTAGGCTATAAATGGTTGAAAGTATAGGCTACCAAAGCCAGAAAATCTCAGCCTGTAGAGCTCAAAATAGCGGAGAGCTGAATTGGTTTATAAGGACTAATTTATGGTCGAGCTTTAAATTATGCGATTCCTTTCAGCACGTCATATCTGGGTGTGAAACTGGTTTTTACACCATTCTTGCTTTAAAAAACAAATATGGGGTAAATTTGCGCTTGAAATTGCCAAATATTAAACCAGATATTTTATATCTTTGTTAGTCTAAACAAGCCAACAGCACTCTTTGGGTTGACTCTTTCTAACAGGGGTTATAGACCAATTTTCCCTTTAAAATTTGCTGATTAGATTATATGATTCAAACAAAATTTTGTCCCTATATAAGCTCATGACTCTAATTATAAACGATGTCACCAATGATTAAATTGACTTTTAGATCTCACTGCAAGGGGGCCTCGCAATGGCATTTTGTTTCTGATCTGACTTTGCCGGGGGTACGCCATCATTCGATTTTTTTACATGGGGGTACAATAAAAATAAAGTTTGAGAACCCCTGTTATATAGCCTATAAGAACAATAAGGAAGTAATTATGCCTGAATTAGCATTGATATCTTAAAAGTTAGGTCTAGTAGTGCTTTAGAAGTATATCAATTGTATAATATTATACAGACCTGAATTAGCATTGATAGCTTACAAATTAGTAGTGTTTTATAAGTCTATCAATTTAATTAGACCTGAATTGGCATTGATAACTTACAAATTAGTAGTGTTTTAGAAGTCTATCAATTATATTAGACCTGAGTTGACTTTGATAACTTACAAGTTAGTAGTGTTTAGAAGTCTATCAATTATATTCTGCATAGGTTTACGCTGGACGAGTGATATCAAAAAGAAATTGCTTCTGAAACACGAATTAGGTCTATTTAGGCCTATCTGCAGGAACACTTCTTGAACAATAATGTTACATGTTCCTTTTAACGAGAAGATCGACTTCATTGCATCTTCCTCCGAATGTTTTAAATGTGCTAACTTGAAATTGTTTCCTCAGCAGTGAATGAAAGATGGATGGGTTTGTTTCCATCGGTTGTTTTCCCGGTTCCGCAAGATGAGGCACGAAACGGATGACTGCCCGATTATCGGAGGACAGTGCTGGGATAAATTTCCTTCTCCTCCTCCTCCTCCTCCTGAGCAGATGATTTTATGGTTCGGTGAATACCAATCAGCCTGTCTTCATTACGTCTCTAAGGTTGAATATAGACATAAAACTGTAATTTAAGGTACATGGGCGCCCGCACATAGGGGCAAGGGGGGCACTTGCCCCCCCCTGGAAAATTGAAACCTATGTTTTTTAACTACTACTTTTGGGTTTTTAAATAATTTCTTTGCATTAATGCACCAATGATACGAATGATACAGACAATGAAAGTCAGAAATCCACATTTAGAGATATCTATAGAAATAAACATGCTTTTATAACTTTCTGCCTTGCATTTTCATTTTGCATTTTCTCCTCCTTTATCCAGGCTCTTTCTAAAAACTCTTACAATGACCATTGGCTTTCAACCTTCCTGTGGGCACCTATGCAAACAGCAGGCCTATCGATTATGGCCATCTTAAGTGGAATCCAGCTGTAATGCAATTAATCACAACTGCAAAAATTTAAATACTAACGCAAAAATTTGAAAATTTCTCAAAGTACACTGAAATTTCATCAGGGAGATCTACTTATTCACCAGCATTGTAATTATATAAACCAAGTCCGCTGCCAGGCTCCATTTTGTCCATTGAGCAAGCTGCCAGTACAGAATCCAGGGAGGTCAAACTGTAGATAAACTTAAATTGGCTCTGGTTATCACGCCTCAGGATTTACACCCAAAACTGACAAAGAGATCTGTTAAAAAGAATTGATGCCCACACTCATATGATCCTCAGATCCTCCACCTTCCTAAACGACACCCGCATTAACAGTTACTCTGGCCCTCTGGCTACCAGACTTGGACCTCTTTCTGACTACTCTTGGGAATAGGCTTCTGACTCAATGCAAAACATGCGAAACTGCTGGTGCCCTGCGATTGGCTTTCGAGTGGCGCTTAGGAAGCAGCTAAAGGAGCAATTACCCCTTGCAAACGGACACCTTTTTTGTTCATTTAGTCATTCGTTCAATCTATGGAAATATATATCCCACCTTTAGGAAACTACTTTTTAACATAGATCTGCTATTTGATTTTTAACAAATTTCTAAGGAAACTATTTATATTAAAAATTACGCACAAAATGAAACTGAGAAATTTGCATAAGAAACCTCTTTGAAAAATACCCATATTCCTAATTTCCATGCAGCATTGCATTTTCAAGCTCTTGCTACTACAAAATTTAATCGTGACTATCGTAAAAATTTTGCCCCCCCCTGCGAAAATTTCTGCGGGCGCCCATGTTAAGGTACGCTTTGCTACACACTGCTGTGCGCGATATCTGCGAAACATGTGAAGAAGCTAACGTTGCGAAATGCCCGAAAGCATATTATCTGCCAGATAGGAAAATTGCACATGGTTTAAGACGTTTCCATTAATTTGTGGTTGAAAACGTACGAATGGAAACCTGGTATTTCCTCAGCATCCTGCCTTGGAATGTTAGTGAAATGCCCAGAAAACTGCAACTGCTTATCATTTTAATTACAAGTGCCTTGAATGTCTAGGAGATGCATGCCTAAGGAACTCTCTCAGCTTATCACACCCTTTTTAGAAGTTTTGTGACCTCATTCAAATGTGTTATAGCCTATGTGTCTTTTAGACGCATACTTACATCATGATAAATGAATGCATAATACATTTTAGAAGACATCTGGTAATGCACGCAAAACAAAATTACTACGATTGATGAAGTCATTGCTGTAGGACACAGATGCTTCGTTTTGTTGCCATATAACATGAGCATTGCAGTGGGCAACGTTAAAATAAAAGTCTTTCCATCAACTTTGAGGATTAAACTAGGCCTACCTAAATTATGTCATGGGTTCAGTTTTATTTCATAGCCAGTAATTGCCTTGTAAGGGGCTGTGCTAGTTCAGCTTTTCCCGTAATTGAGAGAGGAATTTTATAGAAATGCAATGCTCGGTGCTATTGATCCCTTTACTGATGTAATTCCGTAACAATTCTGGAACTTATGCAGGTTTGAATTTAAGGAAGACATGTCTGAGCAATGGTGCCAGTTTCAATTAAAAGTCGTAGATAAAGAAGATCTGTCAGACTAATTCCGTCTGTTGTCCATTGTTTCATTTCCTGTTATCTTGAGTACTAGCCTATCTTATAATAAGCATCTTGACTTTCACAAACGATGCACAAATGCATTGTTGTCTGACTAACTGGCCGACCGACCGACCGACCGTCTGACTGACTGACCGTCTGACTGACTGGCTGACTGACTGACCGACCGACCGACCGACCGACTGACTGACTGACTATCTGACTATCTGACTATCTGACTGACTGACTGACTGACTGACTGACTGACTGACTGACTGACTGACTGACTGACTGACTGACTGACTGACTGACTGACTGACTGACTGACTGACTGACCATCTGACTGACTGACTGACTGACCGACCGACCGACCGACCGACCGACCGACCGACCGACCGACCGACTGACTCACTGACTGCACGTGTTTTAATAGTTCGTTGCAAGTTAAGAGCCTGTATGTGTTCACTGACAGTGTTTTTATCCAATAATCTCTATCTGAGATTGATTGAGCGACTGACTGACCGACCGACCGACCTACCTACCGACCGACAGTAGAGCAGTTTAACAGTTCCTTTAAAAGACTAAAAAAACTCTTTCAAAATTCACGTGCATGTTTGCGGCATTTACGGTTTTTGCAACATTACCTACAGAATGCTTTTAAAATCTTCAAATTATTGATTGCATTGTTAGGCCTACCCACTGACCGAATTGAGGTCTACTTGCAACATTTTGTGTCCTTGCTCAGCTTTCGGTTTGACATGTGCAATAGATTGTCGGGACGGAACGATAATACCGCAGGCAATGTTCATCGATTTCTCTCGAGATTTATGCATCAAATAATTTAATAAGAAATCGCTTGAACAAGATAATAGGCGCTACTCGCAGAACAATCTGTCACCCGCCAATGTGGACAATGGCAGTTATGCTGTCATGATCGCGAGGATGAGCGTTATGTTGTAAAACATCCATGCTCTTCTGGCACGCGTGTTGTCTGCAGTAAAGCCTGACAGATTCCTTTGCGTGAACTGCATTTTGATTGGAAGTAATAGCCTGCGTGCATCAATAAAAGCGACGGTTCCTGGCTAAAAGGCGTTGATAAATAGCATATATGGAAATATGCATGAGGCTATTTATATTAATATTTGCTTTTTTCCAGTAAATTATTTAAAATTATTTTTATTTATTTTATTATCATTATTGTTGTTGTTGCTGCTTTTATTTTATTATAATGATAATGACAGTTGATGGGCAGCCCCAACAAGATTACCTGGTAGGTTACCTGGTAGGCAAGAGCGTTGTAACATTGGATTGTGACTGTGTAATAATAATATTATTATTAATTACTATTGCCTATTATTATTATTTGTATCTTATTATTATCATTATGTTGTTGTTGTTGATGTCATTATTTTTTTTATTATCATCATCATAATTGCATGCTGTTATTATTATTTTTAGTTTTAAAAATATGAATGATTTCTCGGGACTTGGAATTGCTCGGGAGAATTGTTGTTTGGTGTCTTGTGTTGTCTTGCGTCTTTAAACACTGGAACTTCAACTTTCATTATTGCTCTTGTTTCAATATTTGATATGACATTTTTCATAATATGTCCAGTCCTCATAAAATGTGAACTTGAGAAACAGACAGACAGTCACGAAACGAAATTCAAGACATGTCTTGTTTATCAGAAACATCTGTAGTATCATCTGGTGGTGTAGTTGAAATGTCGAAAGATATAATATAGCCTACATTTTAAACAGAGATCAGCTCTAAATCAGGTTAAGGGTATATCGGTGGTTATTATTATGTTCAATCATCTGTGTGTGTGTGTGTGTGTGTGTGTGTGTGTAGGTGTGTGTATGTAGGTGTGTGTGTGTGTGTGTAGGTGTGTGTGTGTGTGTGGGTAGGTGTGTGTGTAGGTGTGTGTAGGTGTGTGTGTAGGTGTGTGGGTGTGGGTGTGTGTTGTGTGGGGTGTGGGGTGATGTCTTGAAAGCCTATTGCATACAAGATATATATTTTTGGATAAGACGGCTGTCTATATGCAATCATGCATGCTATATATATGTACAGTTATACTTACACACAATCACACATATATATTTATTATGTATATAACAGATGAATATATACATTTCAGTATGTTTAAAACATCTTATACCTGCTGAGACCGTTCATGTCGCAGGAGAGCTCTCATAAGCTAAAGGTCTGATGCTGTTTCCCTTGTCATTGAAATCACGAGTTTCCATCTGATTTCCTTCGTCCATGACAAAACGGTCAAATTATGTATAGAAGAAAGAAGTACTGCCACAGAGATGAGGTTGTTGAGCACAGCAGCTGAGACCTACAGACGACCAGCAGCATGGTCTTGCAGCTAATGGCGTCAGACGACGTTGCAGCCATGGGCTTAAAATAGATGTCTCTGTGGAAGGGGCTCCCGTCCAGGAATGAGAATCCCCCAGGAAAAATCGAGAGGTGTTGTACACATGTATAATAGCCTAAGTTGCATTCCCGCCCAATTTAAAAAATTCATCCCATACCTCTATATACACACAATTGAACGGCAATTAATAATAGCGTGATGCACTTGTGCAAGAATTCCCGCTCACGGCTCTTGAGAAATGAAGCAGTCTGGACTCTCTGGAGAGAGAATTAATGTAATTTGCCGCCTTTGCTTGGACTCGAGGCAATGAACTGCAGACGAGAGATTTGAGAATTGATGGCGTATCCTTAGATGCCGTTGTTCAGCTGACAGCTCCTATGAAGATGACATCGCTGCGGTGGCGCGCGTGGCACGTTTAGTGGCATTGGATGGTACACTCTCGTTCAAAATGTGCAGTAAACCTACACATTTTCATGCACATCAGTGTGTAGCTCTCACTCGACCACATTATTGTGGAGTTTCTCTACACATTTATGTGGAGCCATTATCATTTGCACACCTAGTGTGTAGCTTAACTGCACAGAATTGTGCAGCCGTTTTAAAGTTGGTGGTGTAGCTTTGAAAGAGAGCATCCCTTTTATCTAGCCCTAAAGTAGCCATGTCTATGAAGTGTCAACAACTTTATTTTCTTTAGCCGCGGCATATGAGGGCGGATGGCAAGTTTTCTCCCTCACCGTCTAATCTTCCTGCCAACAGTGTATACGACTGTTGTAATCATCATATCTGATTTAGCGGCTACAGGGCAGAATTCTCGACACAAATTTCTGCCCTTGGCAGGGATCTGAAACCACCAACCGGTCACTCGACAGTCCAACATGCCAACCATTTGACTACCGTGCACCTCACATTCTATTGCAGTGGGTTTTTTTTAATAATGTGCACCAAGTAAATTTGCTGGAATGTGTAGTTTCACAGCATATTGTAAAGTTGTTACACATACCAGTCAATAAACATTTAATATATAATTGGATAATGAAGTTTCTCCTAAGAATGGACTATACAGCACCATTGCAGCTCCACTGGAGAGCAACTCATATTTTACAACTATATCAAAATGGAATAAAATTAATTTTTATTATACAACACAAGTCGTAGTAGCCAGACTCAGGATATTTCAATTCTGCAACTAAAACTTCTATAGCACCATTTTATAGTGCATAAAGCATCAGTTCAAGTCTAATGTAAAGCAGTGTCAAAATCCTTTGGATCATCCAGGTCGATATACGAATCAAACAAATTGTCCAAAGCTGTCACGCAGTATTCATAGTTTATCCGCAACAGCATGGGTTGTGTCACTCCTTCTCTCTTGAACGGCCACCGCATTGTTTAGAGTATACTCCTGTAAAAAAATCAATCGTAGATGATTAAGGCTTTAATATATACACGTAAAGGCTGTGAATATTAATCTCATCTACTGGGCCCACATTTTATCACGTCCCACACTTCTCAAAAGGTCTAACCTCAGTGGCGATAGACTTGCATCTATGCAGGTACCAATACAGCATGTATAAGAGCCTCACAAAAGTTCTCACAGCTCAAAAAGGTGCAACTTGGTTTTAACAAAATTCAAGCCCACAAATGTCGACTCAGTCTTCTACTCCCTATAAGACAATGGCAAAAAGAAAAGTAGTTTCATTGTCAATGCCACCTAAGAGCTTATGGTCTAAACCAGATAAGATTTCAAAGGAAGCATCAGCAAAACAACAATTACCTAACCTTATGAATACAATAACGAGTACCATGCCATATACTACTAAAAATCCGCAAAATACTACTAAAAATCAGTACTAAAAATCTGAAAAAACTACTAAAAATCAGAAAAAGGCTAGAGAACAGCATTCCAGGACATTTTTCAGCGATTAAAAATTTAATTAATTTTAAAAAATTATGAAAAAGGGCTTTAATTTAAATTAATGAATTCTTATAAGAAATTATTTCATAGTCAGTTTTAACATGTTTTGAAATGAGAGGTTGAGGCTCAGTCCTTCAGAAATCCCACACAACTGCTCTAAAATTGTAAAGTTCTGGAACCATTTTTTGCCATTCAAAAGCACAGCTAAAACATAAGCCTGCAAGTACTGTGCAAAAACAGTTCTTACTGCATCCAGCATGTCAAGCAGTCGTGGGTAGCGCGATGTCATCTCTATCCCAGTTATGGAGGGCGATGAATTTTTACCCGAATTCTGCCGTCTCCATGTGTGAGATCCATCGTCCGGAGCAGTTTATGTTCATTGTGAACATTTGAGCGCTGTTTCCTCTCGAGAGTGGTCACTTTACTCCGGTGGAAGCCTTAAACGATAAAGACAATTTAAAAGTAAACAAGCCAACTCATTAACGCACTAATGTTAAATTTTTGCCACAAGTTGGTACATACTTCACTCAAAACTAATCCGACATTAAAATAACTTCACAATTACTAACTAAATGTGAAATGTCCCCGATGTTTAGACTGAATATAGACTGAAGTTCCACTGTTTTTATGGCATCGCACCCCAAACATAAAATGAATAATGCAGAAAATTACCAAAAAGAAACACCAAAATGTTACTGCAATAGTCTACATGATGGAAAATTATTTGCTGCTCACCTGCTAGATTTGGCTGAGTGCATCCACAGAGTCCCAATGTTTTGGCAGTTCGATCTATGGCCGCGAAACCAGTACTTCAGGGTTCCAGTGAAGACTGACCTACAAAAACCACATAAATATTGATATTCACCTGGCAATAATTCAAGCAACTGATAGATTGAGAGGGATAAAAAAATCCTAGTCAAGAACCTGTGCAAAGTAAAGTATATAAGTCCCAATACTGTACTTGTTTATACTCCACTGTTACTGTTCACAAGATGCAATTTCTTCAGTTGTCAAAAATTAGTTAAAAAGGATCAGAGCAAATTAATTATTAGCAGCATTTGACCACAATAAGCATGCAACAACAAAGTTAAAAATCATCGAAACTACACATTATTTGAAATTGCCAGTGTCTATTGTGTGGAGAAACACAGATCTAGATAACCAGGACATCGAATAAATACTTCAACAGTGCTCAACACTGCACGTACTTCCAATGATGATAGTACTAGTCCAAGCTCTTGAATTGCAGATATCTGTAAGGCTTATGCATCTTCTTAGCAGCAGCTTTACACCAAAGTACAGAAAACTGTCTTATTTACATCAGGCAGTAACAGGCATTTATCCAAAACACAATCCATGCAGAATGCAACCACATATGCCCCTAAAATATGGCCCATGCCTTCAGATAGCCACCCTGATTGTGAAAAGAAAAATGGAAAATTAAAACAAACCTCAAAATTTAAAAAATTAAGCCAAGCACTGATTGCAGAGACAGTCTTAGCCTTTTCACCGACTTCTTCTGCAGTGTCAGTAGAAGATAAATGAGGCACTTAAAGGCCACCTCATTCCTTCTGTCTGCAAAATAAGAAATAGAATGTCTTATATACCACTGCTGTAAGAACATCACAAAACTGCTAAAAATGTTATGCAGAGCATTGGGTATGAAAGTCTTGATGAATAGTCAGCTTTATCACAATAGTTCCTTGGCTCATGCTTGTTTTCCTTGATATTATGGCATTCCTTACATCCCCCAAATCGAACATGGTCATATTTCACAAGTCTTGGAAAGTTATAACATGGAAAACTCTCAAAATGATCAGAGACAATTCACGCATCTCCATTGTCACAAATCACATTCCCAAATTCACGACATGAATAAAGATTCACTCACTTGTGAGAAAGGAGAGCCTGATTAGTGTGGACTAGTCACATTCCAAGATATTATGAAAAAGCTCTTGCTCTAGCATTAAAGTCATTAAAACTCTTTAAACCGTCATGACCTTCTTGTACCACGGTCTCGGACTGCTACTGCCCAGCATCGTGCTTTTGCTTCTGTCAGCCATTTGCTGTAGAATAGCCTCTCTATTATTCGTACTCGGATTTTATCTGGAAGCACTACTGTTTCTGCGCATTTCCTTAAAACTTTTCTTTTTCCAAGGAGATCTTCGCACTGGGAGCACCTCTGATTAGTTTATGCTGTGAGTGGCGCTTTATAAATCCAAAAATAGTATAGCATAAAGTATGAATGCTTTTCTAGTTTAATTCTCGGTATTAAGCAAGCAAAGGCGATTATACTCATTTCTTACCTTCATCTAAATCATCTTGATCAATGGAAGAAAGGACACTTTCTAGTTCACATTTAAAGGAGCTGCTGATCTGATTAAACGGCTGAATTCTCAGACCTAAAAGCCCAAAACCAACAATTCACTAGTTAGATCTTAGGTCAAAATAGCGGCTTTTTGATTTTTACGCAGTAACATTTTTAACATGTTCCCACTTAAAAATTAAACATACATGGACAGCCCACTTGTATTTTGCATAGACACCACCTACCAGACAACAGCAGAAATCATAAACACAGAAGATTAGCAATGGACTCAAAGGTTGTAAAGCGAGTATCAGCAAAACTTAGCTTGGAGTTGCAAACAGACCTCTATGCAGCCAATACTGCACATTAATATATCTGTTTACCAGCAAAAACAAATTTCACAGAAAAGTTTACCAAAGATGTAAACATAGATGCATATACAATACAATAAGCTTTTATCATAAGAATGCACTAATCCATAGATGCATATACAATACAATAAGCTTTTATCATAAGAGTGCACTAATCCATAAAGGGTGTCAAGCAACATAAAAAACCTTAATAAATATGGTAAAGATGAATGCCTTTAAATATGGACCAGGCCATATGATGACTTGATCATGAACAGAAAAAATAAAAAATTCCAACAAACCTCAAAACTTAAAAGAGAATGCCGAACCCAAAGACAGTCTTGACCGTTTCAGCGAGCTCTTCTGGGTTGTGAGTAGGAGATAAACGAGGCCCTGAAAGGTCTCCTCACTCCTTGTCTGTAAAATTAAAAATAAATACAAAAAGCAGGGCTTCAGGTATTGAATCGAGGCTGATGGGCAGTCATCGTAAAAATTCCTTGGCTCATGTTACCTTCCAAACATCAGAATAGGTCAAATTTCACAAGTCTTGGAAAGTTAGCCAAAAATTCTCAAAAAGATACAATTCAGGTATTTCCATCGTCGCAAATCACATTCACAATTTCCTGACATAAATAAAGCTTCACTCACATGCAAAAGAGAGTAAGTATATATATATATATTCTTTAATATAGCCAGCTGCAAAACAGCACTCGTGTGAATTCACATCAATAACCATTAAACTAACAACCAATCTGTATGCAAATAACATTCTAGTTACAAATGTTTTCAAAATTTTATTGTTTGCTCTTGGTAGCACCTGATCACGGCTTTAGGGTGCAAATTACAGCCTGGTAAGTGAACTACTCGCCTTCCCAGATATCATGAAAAAAGATCCTACTTTCAGCATTAAACTTATTGACCGAGCATGAATACTTTTCTAGTTTCATTCTGCATCATTATGTAAAGAAACGCAGTTAATCTGATTTTTTATCATCATATAACTAATCATTTATAGTAGAAAGGGCACTCTAGTTCACCTTTCGAGCTTGACAAAATTGTGCATCTGCTTATCCCATCCAAAGATAGAATTCTTCTCGGACCTAAAAGACCAAAAAAGCAATTCAATTAGGCCTGGTCAAACTAGCTGTTCTTTCTGTATATACCCAGTAAAATTTTAAACAATTTCATACTTAAACATGAAGCATACAAGGATTACACTTGTAATTCACAAAGGACACAAGTGCCTACAAAGACTGCAGCTGCAAATCATAAAATTTGCAAAGCAGAGGCAAGGCAATTGCTGAATGGCAGCACACTGGCACAAGGAATCGGGTTCAAAAACCTGCAAGTCCACAAAAGTTGACTCAGCTTTTTACTCCCTATAAGACATTGGCAAAAAAAGTAGCTCTCGGCTTCATTGAGCAGTTAACCTAAAGTAGTACCAATGCATCTACCACCAATGCAATACAATGCTACGGTCTACCTGAGGAGATTAGTACCGGGTCTTAAGCTTGCAAAGCGAGTACCGGCTAAACAATTACAGAAATTTTTAACCAAAATAATGAGTAACCTGTCAAATAATAAAAAATCAGTGCTTTTGAGAAGAAGGCTTTAACAGTATTTTATGACCTTTTTCATCTATAAAAAAGTTAAGTACTTTAAAATAATTTAAATGGGCTTAAATTTAAATGAATGATTTTCAATAGGTCATTTTTTTTTAATCCAGTTTTATCATGTTTTAAAATAAGAGGCTGAGTTTTAACATTTCAGAAACCCAACACATTACCGTTCTGAAACTGAATAGTGCAAGAACAATTTTCCACGCACAGAGTCTCTATGGAGTGGCAGTTGGATCCAAGGCTTCGAAAGTAGTAGTTTATGATATTCTTACTAAAACTGAATTTTATAAAGAAACATAAAAATTAATGTTCAACCCAAATCTCCAAACCCAAATCCTCAAACACCAAATATACACAAAAGTCTGCATCCTGAAAACAGGTTTATAGATAATGTCCAAATTAATATTCACTTATTAATAAGTCAATAAATTGATCCAATAAGAGGTAGTAACAGAATCTCCAGTCAAATACCTTAGCTTTGCAAATTAAAATATTTTACACCACAATCTACAGGATGTCCCAATATTGTCCCAGCATAATATAATGCTCTACATTTCCGGTTCGCTAGCTGCAATCTCTTCATTGTCAAGAATGAGTCAAACAAGATCATAATAATTATAAATGCAGCGTTTGGACCACAATAACCATGCACACATTACAGTGTTACATGCTGCAAATTTACAAAGATTCAATCTACAAAGGAGAATCTAAAATAGAACAACAGCAAATTCCAGTGCAAATACCCATATATGACACTTCCCAAAGCGAAATGAGCAGTGAATGTAAAGTAAACACTCTACAAAGTAGAATCTCAAATAGAACACCTTCTAAATTCCAGAGCAAATAACTACGAGGCAGGCTTCTGTGCTATTCAGTTAAAAAGGCTCATAACTAGCTTAGTGCTCTTAAATACCCAAACACGACAGCTTCGCAAAGCGAAATGAGTAGCGAATGCAATGTGGAGGAATACCTGCAAATTCAGTACATGTTACAATTTCAAAAGCAGCATCTTTAGGTCAGAAGTCTCACAAATGACTAAAAGCACCTTAAGTTTAAACCCACACATGATCACTTCGCAAAGCGAAATGACCGGTGAACGTAAACAATTTTCAATGCCAAATCTAAAGTAAAAAATCCCAATGAAAAATTTATAAAAGCATGGTGTAAAGGTTTCAAATTACCCCTCCTAAACATTACCCCCCGGTAACTTGAAACCGGTTTCAGATTACTCCCTGGAAACTAGATTTGCATCAATCATCACATTTATTGCACTAAAAAATTCAGAAAAATCATCCCGCTTCTTGTTTTGGTCTGAAGATTTTCAACCGTCATCCCACTTCGTGGTTTTCTATCAATACTTTGATCCGAAAAAAATAATAGCCTCGAAGCCATTTTCTCCATGTAAATTTCAGCGGTGAATAGTATTTTAGTTACAGATGAAAATATTGATAACAAACCACGAAGTGGGATGACGGATGAAAATCTTTAGACCAAAACAAGAAGCGGGATGAATTTTTTGATATGTTTAGTGCAATAAATGCGATGATTGATGAAGACTGAAGGGGGTAATGTTTAGGAGGGGGTAATCTGAAACCTTCACAACGGCATTCTTTCAGTGCTAGAATTTTCAAACACGGCATTTATGTAAACCTTTGATTTTAAGGGGGTTTTTAAGGGTCACAATTGGATTAATTAATGCACTGAAATACCTTGTCACGACCACTCAACAGAGCAAACGAGCGGTGAATGCAAACAGTCTCCAATGTAGAATCTAAAACAAAACAAAAGCAAACCATCAATTATACGAACTTGATAATAAATTAGAATCCTAAGCTTATTCGAAATGCGGAAAATTATACTATCGGGACCGAAAAGCTTATGCATTATCTTTGGACAGCATCTAATGACGAGACTAAACTTAACCGACCCTCACGACACCTAACGCCATTCTAAATTCCTGATCGGATCCAAACCGACCATCACTACGCATAACCTGACTTAACCGACCCGGGATCGATCAACCCAAATCTCCGAAACCCGAATCCACGAAAACGCTGAATATTCACAAAAGCCCGCTAGCAGGCAAACTCCCAAAAACTATTCCGAGTTAAATAAAATAAGTCTTAAATGACATAATGAACTTGATAGTCGGATTGATAATAGTCAAGTGTCTACGCACGTGGTCGCACGTGGTCATTTTTACAATCGTACAAAACCCCGTATATTTCACGCGCAAATTTCTAAAAACCTGTCACGCGTCAGTGTCATAAATTGTAAACGAAACGTTCTTGATAAAATTTAATATTAAGGTACAAATAGGCTAATAATTAACAAATGCCAGTACATACCTGAACACGAGTCACGCGACCACTTGACTAAAAGCCGTGATAAACCTAAAAGACCGCTGAATGTTATATTGCTATCAGCCAAACTCCAAAAAAACTATTCCGAGTTAAATAAAATAAGCCTTAAATGACATAATGAACCTGATTTTCGTATTGATAATACAGTCCAGTGTCAAAAAATAATTAAAGTGCGTGTGCAAAAATCGATTTAAGGGATTCGGCCTAAATTCGACTCGGAGTTTCGGGCATTTATGCGGCACGACGGCACTTAATTAAAGTCACAGATATTATAGTTATGCCCGTAATGCTCGTAATTTTAGAATAAAAGGCCGTGACAATGAATAGGCTAATCTTTTGCACTGGAAAAATCATGGCGGCAGCAAAGTGTATTATTTATACACTCTGTGGCGGCAGTATAAGCGGTTACGCACGTGGTCGTTTTTACAATCGTACAAAATCCGTATATTTCACGCGCAAATTTCTAAAAAAAAACTGTCACGCGTCAGTGTTCTAAATTTTAAACGAAGCGTTCTTGATAAAATTTAATAATAAGGTACAAATAGGCTAAAAAAACAAATGCCAGTACATACCTGAACACGAGTCACACGACCACTTGACTAAAAGCCGTGAAGAACCGAAAAGACCGCTGAACGTTAAATTGCTACACACTAGAATGTGGAATAAGGATGGTAACATCCGGGAATGTCAGAAGCTGCACATGTTCAGTGGAGGGAACTGTGTAGGAGGACACTCTCCACATTATAAGTGGAACTATGGATCCACATTCTGAACTAGCGTGTAGTATCTGCTTCATCTTGATGAAGGAAGAAGAACACGTACGTGCTTGAAGTTGTCTGTCGCTGGCTAAAAGACTAAGAGACTGCACCTGGATGCAGGGCCATGTGATGCACAATGCACAGAGATCGACTTGAAAATCTAATTAGTATTGCAATAAAATCTAGTCGTACGCTTCACCGCTTGTCGTCAGGCCCATGGGCGGAGCTTATCAGGAGTTTATCAAGAAGCCCCATGGTCTATCTTTTTGGGTTTATCCCCCAAGGACTTCCAACTGACCCTAAAAAAGGTCATCAACTTTTTGGGCCGGGAAATACATAGTAAGTTTCATGAGATTTCAACTTGACGACAAAAAACGTCAACTTTTTTCCGGTCGAAACGAAAAAAAAATTCGGCGCCGCGCCTTCTGGACCAAGTTTTTAGCCCCCAAAAGCGGAAACCAAACTCCGTCCATGTTCATGTTCACCGAGAGGGGAAATCCATTCCCAAGGGCCCTGCGTCTTTTAGGGACCGGGGCGATCCCGCTATAAGCACGAGCGGTGGACCCGGGGCCCGAATTTTTGTCGGCGGCCCTGTTTGTCCTTTGACATGTATACAGCCGCACAGCCAGAAACTTGACTCTTCGCACGGCATAGATTTTCGTCGAAACAACGTCTGCGGTGGCGTGCGGTGACTCGGTCAATCTACCGTCCAGCCAAATGAGACTTCGCATGCAGGCTCAGGTCGGGCAATCAGTCACCGGGCACGGACCCGTCTGTTGCGGCGGCGGTGGTGGGATAAAATTACCGTGCCACGGTCATGGGGACTCGTGTTCGGGTGAACATTAGCGGCGCAGATCATATAGAACCGGGAGACATTGATGTCGTAGTCATTCGATGTGATGGCTGCGACTGCGATCGGCCTGGGTGGGGGTTTGGGGAGGGTTGGGGAGGAGTGGGGGAGGGGTGGGTGACCATGGTCCGTGGCGGACAATTGCGTCTTAACCCCATTATTTATGGCGATTGTCCGCTGAAGCCTGCGTCGTAAATAACGTTGAACAATAGATGACGACCCGTGTATTGGTTGCTCCGTCGACGAGTAAACATTATTCATGTCCGCCGACTATGTGCCTCCATATCTGGAAGTATTAATTTCAACCGATAATAATTAGGCTATATCTCTGCTATTCTCCGATTTCGGGGACTTTTAATTTCGCCTGATTGTGAACTTGTATATGTGCCTAATCTGCGCATGTCCTCTTGTTTAGACCATAGGTAGGGGGATCAGCTGTGATGTTGCATGCGCTTCTAAGTTCCAAATTTATTTCCTAGATGACCAGCGTTATCCATTTCCATCCATCAAAGCATGCAATCCATTCTTGTAGCTTCCTTCTAACCTTGTATTTCCTGTTTTCTAATATTATTGTATTTCCTGCTTTCTGCTGTTCAGTTTTTCTAGTCTCACCATCTTGATTTTCAAAATTCGTTTCGGGGCTACCCAGGGTTAGAGGAACCTTACCATTTCTGGTTGACCTTTTCGGAGGATCCAGTTATACAATTATACTCAACTTAACTCAAGGTGTTCTATTGATATTAATATTTTCAGTGTAAGCCTATAATTTTTCTTTGTTTCTGCCTTGGTTCTTGGTTGTCTTCTTTTTTCTCATAATGGACTCATTTTTATTTGATTTTATGTGAACTACTCTAGGCTATGCCCTAAGCAATTTGCTGAAGCCGAAGACCTATTTTTCAAGTCCCCTCAACCTGTCTTGTTCAGAAGTTTACATAATCGAACTTCATGCATTTATTGTCTTTCATGTTGGTCGGCCTAACGATGAAACACACATTTGTCTGCTAATGCTAAGCATAAATTTTCGGAGCTCATAGTTCAATAAACTCCGCCACTGGTTGTTCTCTGCCAGTGCCAGTCCCAAGCCTGGATAAAGGAGGAGGGCGACGCTAATCATCTTTGATATGGCAGTGTCGTTAAACATGTGACAGGCCAATAGGTGGCGGATCTCAAATCCGAGGTCCCGGAACTCGGAGAGGGATTAGCGAATCTCGGCTTGAAGGCGACGCATGAGTTTACTTTACTCGGCCCACTTATCAATTTTATCGGCTCTGAAACGCTCCGTTGCTCCTCCGTCTGTTCAAGTAAGGAGAGCAATTACTCTGATGTCCCGTTTGAATTTCTGCCAACTGCCTGAACCATGAAGCATCGCCGTTGCTTCTAGGTTAACGACATCTTGATGTTTTCAGTCAACTGCAGCGGGATAGATGAATGGTAGCATCACTGGCAGAGCAGGAAGCGGGATCGATGCTCAATATACCCTGCCAGAGGTCGATCCAGCTTGTCTTTTGTTAGGTGGCATTGGTAAAATGAGCAACGGGATAGATGGGCGCCTTGCATGTCTGCCAGGCAGCTGCCAGTCGAATCCTGTAATTGTTCGGCCATACAGTAGCCTGTACTGTAGTCGGTTTGAATCAATAAAGAAGAATATTATTGTATTAAGCTGCCTTGTTTGCTATGCCGACCACAAAAAACTAGGTTCATGAGATGATAAAATGATGATTCATTAAACTGGTGTGGCATGCATACGGCAGGACTACATCGACTCATCTAATCATGAAGATAATAGTTTATGTACCAGAAATAGTGTTTGTTTTCAATTCGAGTTAAACAGTTGCGTCTTTTAAACGACTTGTTGTTGAAATTTTAATTCTATCAAGATTATTTTTCTTTGCTGTTAAACGCTACTGGAACCACACATTCATATTTATTCCCCTATGATTTAGGATGATGCAACGTAGTTTGACAATGGGTGAATTTGGATGGATAATGGATGGATTGATGGATGGATGGATGAATGGACGGATGGATGGATGGATAATGGATGGATTGATGGATGGATGGATGAATGGATGGATGGATGGATTTCAATAGTTTTTGTGGCAGGTTGGGTCAAATCAGATGATGCTAGAATGAAAAGCGAAAGTGGTGTACACCGGTGTTAATGATCGTTACATTTATTAGACGTGGCTTCTGTACACTTCATCTTGAAGATCATTTGATACCATGATAATCATTGTGTATTAAATTTTGAACTATAGACTACTTTTTCCCCAGACCGGTAGCCTATTAGGACTTAATAGGCTAGTGTGAGAAACAGCCTAAAGTTTGCTTATAACGTTGACACGGATCGTAGTGCTTCTAATTAGATATTACAGTGGGATGAGGGCCTACTTGCCGAATAGCTTGTCAACAATGGAGTCGGCATTAATAATATGACTGAAACGGAATGCTATTGATGTGAAGGAAAACCTGTCAATAATCCAGCCTTGACCTCAGTCTGGCTGTAACGACCCCACGTGATGTCATTTCTGCACTGCGACGTACGAACAAGGAATCCTAATACCATGTTCTCCTCTTCCAATTCCGTCGGAAACCGATGCCATTCCCTCGACGATTCCACACTGCAGAAGCTTTTTGCGACACTTTTCCAATAACGGGAACCGGGCGCTCGCATTATTTGCCATTTCATCAGCGGCTGCAGTTAGTGCTTCGTCTGTCGCCGATGATCCAATGGAGTCTCGTAATTCTGTAATAATCGCGCTATAGCAACATCCTGTTGACGTTTTTTATGCGGACGATGTACGCTTCTATGAATATTTGCAATGTACTTTTAAGTGCAGCTGGAAAGAACAGCCGCGTCTGACTTGTCTACTTTCATCGTCTCAGTCCAAATAGGTTTTGGATGAGTTACAAGTCGTTTTACCACCGTCGTATTCGTATAGACCTGTAATTTATTCGTATGTGGTAGAATAATTATTTTGCTGCGCATCGACGGCAGAAAGAATTGCAGAAATATTGCTGGCCGGTGTCTATGACAGTTTTTGCTTTTTTGGATGGTTATGTGAAACTGGCCTAGTTAGCTACACCGGTAAGCGTGAGCGGCATTCGTCTGTTGGTTGCAACGGACTGCGGTTCAAGCCCCAGGCTGGGAGTTGACATTCAGAGATTTAGATATCTCGGGCTAGCACATATGGGACGCAGGGGCGCAAACTCCTGTGGAGCGACCTTGGGCGAGTTGCTTACCCATCATTGTCTGTGGGGAAGGCAACGGGAAACCACATCACTCATCTCATTCCCAGGGGCGTAAAGCCAATGAACCTGCCTTCGGGCAGAGAACCATCATCATCATCATCATGTGAAACTATATCGATGGGAGCTCAGTGAATAGGTTCAAGTGCTCCAATTATTATCGTTCTGACGCTGAGAAATTCCTCTGGACTGCCCAAGTGTGCAGCCGTTACAATTGTATAGGGCCTATATATAGACACATCTGAGTTCTGATTGTGGAGAATATTAATCAGTCACCACAGTTGCAAAGCTACTACTTGTTATCTATGTTCAACAATTGGTATTAATATTATTAGTAAAGTTTTTAGTACCGATTTATAATTACATCACATAGCCTATATGGCACCCCAAATCCAGTCAACACCCAGTCATTGAGACGTATAGGAAAGCCAATTACTTAGCCTATACCCATCGCCGAAGTGCTCAAAAATCATGTCACTCCCAATCTCCCATCCTCGGATCACCCCTCTGGGTGATCCCAGAGCGAATCCACCTCGACCCTCTATCCCTTACGTATATATACGATTCCCTACAGGATGCTCCCGGTCCAAAGTTCTTTACAATCTAGCCAAGCTTGCTCTACCCCACCATCCTCCGTTCTAACTCTGTCTAGAACCGTGGTCACCACTCATCTCAGGTTCTCCCGCCCAGCCATAGTCGACGCAACAATATACTATATAGACTATAGTCTCTGAGTGATATAGAATACATAGGTTGATTTCACGGCCGATTAACTATTATTGGTCTCCCTTTAATGCAATTAATCATCAACGACCAAGGGATGCAGGCAGAATAACTTAGACAAGATCACTGACTCGTAACTGACCTTAACTTTTTCACTAGACCATGCACTCTGTCCTTCTTAGTCGGCTATCAATATTTTTGACATCGCAAAGAGGCCTTCCTGTGGTTCCAGTCCTTCCTATCTGTTAATGTCTGTAGGTCTATCTATGGTCTTTTGTTCCAAACGCACGTCTTCAGCGACTCTCCCCCTTAGTCCCCCTTGAGGCTCTGCTCTGGCTCCTCCTTTGCTATTTGTTCCGTAGGCCCATACGGCCTATGGGCCCTGTCTGCCGTGACCCTGCTGACCCGAATGTGACGCCGTGCCTGGGATGCCCAGCCATAAACATGGAAGTCCACAGCGTCATCATGTAGGCTGTAGCCATGTGAACCATACGCTACATATATATATATATATATAATCATATATCGATATACATAAATCGCTATATATATACAGTAGTTATTTTTCCGGCCTGGATGTCAAACTGAGTTGAAGACATTTGTCGCGTTCATTCTGTTCCCAGGGCTTCTACCGTCAAACTCGCTCAACGTATTAATGGCGTATCACCACGTTTTCATTCTCTGAGGAAATCTGCCTGAGGCGTATTATAGAACTCCTCGTAATTCTGCTTCTTTAATTAAGCTGTGCTGCCAACAAAGAACGTAATTTGGATGCAATTTTCCTGTTTCTTCTGCAGCAGAATGCCTTTTGCCTCCTCGCTTTGGGATATGTTTCTTGTTATCAAGCAAGTAGGGGAATTGGGGCGATATATATATATATATATATATATATATATATATATATAATATACATGGTAACGAAAGACTAAGGCAAGAAGCGATGATGTACAGGTCTTAAGAGACGAATGAGAATGTTGCCTCAAGGTATTGAGTTTATTGCTTAAGATCTTGTACAAATGGACCTCTCAAGAAGGCATTTGACTTATAAATCAGAATTTTAGTTGACGTCCATATGATGAAGGGAACATTGTAGAGCACTATGTTGCAGATCGAATTGTAGGCCAAATCAACACCATGCATAGCATATATATATATACATATATATATATATATATATATATATATGCACATACTTCATTTATGCACACACTCGCGAACGCACACACGCATGCATGCATATACATATTACATACATACATACATAACACATACATACATACATACATACATACATACATACATACATACATACATACATACATACATACATACATACATACATACATACATACATACGTACATACATACATACATACATACATACATACATACATACATACATACATACATACATACATACATACATACACACACATAACACACATACATACATACATACATACATACATACATACATACATACATACATACATACATACATACATACATACATACATACATACATACATACATACATACATACATACATACATACATACATACATACATACATACATACATACATACATACATACATACATACATACATACATACATACATACATACATACATACATACATACATACATACATACATACATACATACATACATACATACATACATACATACATGCATACATACATATCATACACAATGCATACATACATATATACATGCATACATTACATAGGCCTACATACCTACATGCAAACATACATACATGCCTATTATATATACATACATATATACATGCATACATTGTATGCTTGCATGTTGTATGCATGTAGGGATTGTAGGCCCTACATGTATATGACACGCAAACATAATTTTCACAGTACTACTTTAAAGACTCTATTGCTAATTACTTACTTGCTTACTTATACATTTTGAATTTCTACTCATGTTTCTGAACTTTCAGAACTTTCAGAACTTTCAGTGGCTGACCCCTCCACAGTGGCTGACCCCTCCACAGCGAGAAATTAATTCTAGCCAGAAGGAAAAGAAGAAGTTTCTGAACTTTCAGAAACCGTGTTTAGGAACCTACAAGAGTGTAGTGAGCAGGAAAATTACCACGATTATAAATTTCCGCTCATGTCTGTTTTCCTCATGAAAAAAGACATATTTTCAATTTCACTAATTTTAAAATACATCATTGCGCTGTATAGACACATAAACCGCACGTTGCCTTGTAATCTAAAGGCCAATATACTATAATAAGTAAAAATAGATGTTTACATGGTGGGCAAAAATGTATTCCCGACGCTTTTTTCCCAATATCTTGGATGAATATAAGAATTTTCAAATCATGTTTTACGTGTGATTCATATCTACGTGCAAAAGTCAAATTTTATCTATAGTTTTCAAACAGAGCAGAAGTTCTATTACTTTTTTGCTAGCCCTCCCAATGTTTTTTGACGATCAAAAACATAATGCAGCAAAAAAGTAACAAAAAACGATTTTATTAAGTACCATCTCAAATAATTATCCGTAGGGGCGGTTTTTTGTTCACCCTGTAGTAACTATAACATCTAGTCAGGACACCATAAGGGGTGGGGTGGAGGTTACACAACACTTGACAATGAATGGTCGTCATTTGAGTCTGCCGAGTTGACGTCTAACAACATTAACAGTCCGCCATGTTGGGACTGTGCGTCGGGGATTATTATGGTATACCGTATACTTTACCGGAATGCTTCTTTCATTGGCGCAGGTTTGAACTTCGGGGTTACTCTGCTCTCATCAATCTGCATTGACCTCTAGCCACCTAGCGGAGGGTGGGGGAAGCGTCCGCTCAGGTGCACTGAACCTCCTCCGAGGTGTGGTTGATGATGAACACATGTGGTGCAGCCGGAAGAAGTCACAGCACCGGACATCAATCCTCCGATTCTTCCTCCACCACCACCACCACCACCACCACCACCATCACCACCACCACCACCGTCTTCGTTCTGCTCTGTCACAACATCTTTTTCACTTTCGTCGACAAATCTGATAATCGCCGCATCGTCGAACAATAGAATCGGTGGCTCCGCTGGCACCACGGCAGCTTCAGCAGCATCCAGCTGTTTACCACATCATCATCAGCAGCAGCAGCGGCAGCAGTAGCCAATCGGCAATCTGGACCTGCTGCTGCTGCTGCTGGTGATGGTGGTGGTGAGAAGAATGGACCGGCGCCACAGGCATCAGTCATTCCCAGCCGCCGACGGTAACGGAGTTGTTTTCATGCAGTTAACTTGCGACGACGGCCATACACCGCTTCCGAACTTCTTCTTCTGCTTCGTCGTCTTTTGCGTTGGATTCTTCCGCCATGGATTGCTCGTATCGGCGACGCGTTCTTCTCTGGTTGCTCTCTGTGGGACTGGCCACGGCGGCAGCTGGTTGCAAGAGGAATTATGGGGAGGTGGAAGGGGAGGGTGGGTCAGGATGTCGGACGGTTGAGCAGCTGTCACACTGTCAGATGGTTACTGACACCCAGGTGTTTGAAATCGGTGTCAGCGGTGGCAGGTTGCATGCTCTACACATTCGACACAATGTCAAGGCAAGTAGATAAAAAAAAAATCAATAAAATCTCTTGGCAAAGTAATTAATTTAATTTGTTTTAATGAATCTCTCGAAATTTTATCAGTAGTAAACTAGTTCCTTACTGCTAGCCTGCCCTTTTTATTTTTTGCATCACTGGCATATGAACACTTGCATTATTGGAAATCGTTGTATCTTAACAATTCCAAGGCCAGGCTGGTCTGAGAGCAATATGTTTGCATTTCCGCTGTATTATTTTCAACCATTTATAAAGCGCCTTTATTAGGACGAACCATTCATAGGCGCTCCCACAAGTGCACATGCCACATGAGAAGAAAAAATGGGTTTTTGAGAGAAGCAAAGGAGGAAGAAAGGTTATTACGGTGTAGTGTGCGGCTGGCTGTTTACTTAGACGCAGAGAAATCCTAAGTCCACTATACCTGTACAGACAATTTTAATAGAGCATCCTGAAGCAAATTGTTTGTGTGTAACTGCCTTACGTCTTTAACTAAGCAATGTAATTTGGTTGTTCATAATTAATGGCAAGTCTTGTTCACGGACCGAGTCGCTGTCCAGACAGAGACTATAGTCTGCTCTTTGTCAGCTATTGTATACTATAGAAGATGAGCATTTTTCTTTCGATGTAAAAAGTGTGTGGTAGAGAGCTTTCATCTGCATACAATACATGAATCAATTACATGTAAACCTTGCATTTTAAAATTCAAATTGAACCAACCCCACTTCTCGGTGTGTAGGACTGATTAGCATATATTCCTTATATATATATGCCATTATATATATATATATGTATATATATATATATATATATACCGTGATAGGAAGAAGACAGATATTTAATATGCAGCTGATCTTACCAATACCAGTCTATAGTACACAATTAAGCATGTTATATATAAATTGCAATTGAATGTTTATATATATATATATATATATATATAATTGCTTATCCATTTGCATGACTTGCAATTATTTATGAGCATGCATATATATATTTGTTGCTATAAATAAACTTTTATATATTATATATATATATATATATGCTTATCATTATTTGCAAGTCATGCAAACGGGTGAGCAATATATGTATGTATATAATATATATATATATACATACATATAATCCAATTAATTGCTTCTGTAGTTCAGAGGCTTTTACTGATGGCGTCGTATAGCGGTTGACTGCCTTCCTAGGAATCTGAGACTTTATATCCTACTGCAGAATGTGTCCAAAAACTTCTGGAAGGCAGGTTGCAGTTGGAGAGAATTCTTCAAATAAGTGATCCGAATATTTATTGTATCATTTTTACTTTCAATGCTCCATTCTTTCTAGATACTTCTTCCATTCCAGACTAGTGACTATAGTGAGTGAAAAACAGGAAGTTACCACAGTTGACGTTTTAACAGTAGGCCTGCAATAGTTACCATAGTTCTTTCTTTTCATTAGATGCTCGATACCTTTGCTAAGTGCTAACCCGTTGAGTAAGAAATTACTTAAAGCTATGTGCCCCTAGCTTTTCAACCTGCTGAGTAAGAAAGTACTTAAAGCTATGTGCACCTAGCTTTTCAGCCTGCTGAGTAAGAAAGTCATTAAAGCTTTGTACCCTAGCTTTTCAACTTGCTGAGTAAGAAAGTCCTTAAAGCTATGTGCCCCTAGCTTTTCAACCTGTTGAGTAATAAAGTACTTTAAGCTGTCTTCTTCTATATCTCTTCGTATGAAAGCAGAACGGATTTACTGTGGGCTGCCTCGGGACCCACTGTGATTTCTCTGTCAGTACTGCAATTCCTATCAGAAGTTTGTCCTCCTTTTCATAGTAAATTTGGTGGTGGTGATATTTGCAGTTTAACGTCACTGTGTGGTAACAAAGACCATTAGCGACGCTCTCTCTCTCCTCCTTTATCCAGGTTTGAGACTGGCACTGGCCCGGAGAGTGCGACCAGTGGCGGAGTTTTTCATATTTGATCTCTGTGAATGACACTATCCATCCTTTCTCTGTTACGTCACAGGGTCAAGTTGAGCTGAGAACGAACGTCTCTCTTAGGAATCAGTTGGTCGTCAATGCCATCAAGACGACCAGTTCCAGAGGTCAACTCGAACAATTCCGCTTTCATCAGGCACTCCACAAAACCTCAAAGGGATCTGTAGTAGTTTTCCAAGTGGTAAGTCTGTCCAAAAGTTCCTCTATCATTTCAGATTAATTTATGATTCTCGAGTGTAAATACGGTTTATAGCCTATCTCCAGTGGCGTAACTACGGGGGGCAGGGGGGCAGCCGCCCCCCCCCCCCAAATGAGAGGGCTGCCACCCCAGCTGCCACCCCAATCCCTGCGTTTGTTTTACTTTTTACTTGTTACGAGTGATAAAGAATTAAAGAATGTTATATAATTTCTGACTTATTTTATTTTTTATACAACTTCCTGTACAACTTCTTATAGGGTGGGTGATGGGAAAGTGGGACAGGCCACTATAGTGCACTGTGGGACAGACAAGCTAGTGAGGCTTGCATGCGTATTATGTCCAATACTGTTATACATCCAAAATCTAAAAATACATAGTCTATGGCAGCGGTTCCCAACCCGTGGCCCGCGGGCCAAAAGTGGCCCGCTTGGCCTACAAAAATGGCCCGCAGCATCTCAATGAATTAAGAAAAATATATGTAAAAATTGACAATTTGGACATGATAGAATATATAATTCTTTTCTATTACAAATTATTTTTTTTGGACGTTAATAAATCGCATCAAACATTCTATTTGATTCAATTATAACAATTTTATACGCTTTTAGTTAATTAAATTTTAGTCTTGTGGCCCCCTAATGTCCTGCAACTAAGAAAAAGTGGCCCTCGTGTCTTCCAACTTAGAAAAAGTGGCCCGACGGTCAGAAAGGTTGGGAACCACTGGTCTATGGCAATATACCGATGTCGATGCACGCTTTAATTGCCAACGGTAGCCACCCCATCATTTTAAGCTGCCACCCCACTGCCCCCCCCCATGAAAAATAACTGGCTACGCCACTGCCTATCTCTGAGCGACGACCGCGAGATCATGACGCTAGTTAAGGCGTCGGTATTGCTAAGACTCGTGCTTCAAAGGCATGGCATTGGTATACGTGTCCCAAAAGCTTACTGGCTGACTATACTCAAAACTTAATTGTTCAGACAACTAACCGACGGACTACCCGAGAGAATATGAATCAGTCTTTCACAACTGTTTTTACAGCAATTCAGGACTTGCTTCATAACAAAGGAATTTCTGATGTCTTGTTCCTTGTTATTTGTTAAAGCTGTAATGCGAGGGCATGATTAATAGATGGATGGATATAGATTTGGATTTGCTTGCCACTGCTCAGATTGGTCATTGATTGTGTTGAGGAGTTTTTGACGGATAAAATGGTGTCTTTTTGTTGGGAATTCGACAAATTACTAAAAAAAGGTAATCAGATTTTTCGGTGACCAAAACGAAATTTGTTCCCTGTCCCAAGACCCAAATTTTGGCCCCACTTTGATCCAAATTTTGGTCCCCTCCCTTCGAAAATTTCTGTATCCGCCCTTGGATATAGGATCATGTGCGCTTCAGAACTTTGGCAGGAGAGCATATTATGCTGTAAATAAAAGGAAGCACTTTGGTGTGCTTGCCATTCCTCTCAAGGGACCACTCAATTACTGATCTCGTTTGTGATGTATTCGACAAGTATTCCAAACTTCGTTGATTATTATTTTTATAGTTTGATTTTTTTCTAGCGGGTGCATGAACCATGGTAGTCTATAGTTAGCATGCTGGACCGTGAGCAGCTGAGATTGGGGTCCAAACCCCACTAGGGCAGAATTGTTTTAAGATTCCTGCTCTACCTGTGCCAGGGAAAAGACTAGTCAGCCACTCTCATGGGCGCCCGCAGAAATTTTTGCGGGTGTCAAAAGACAATGGTCATGATTACATTTGTTAGCAAAAGCTTGACAAATGCAATACAGGAATTAAATAAGAGAGTGTGGGTATTTTCATAGATGCTTCTAATAATAATGTAAATTTCTACGTTTAATTTTGTGCATCATTAGCATCAAAATTGCTTTTGTGTGAAGAAATTAGTTAAAAGCCAAAAAATAGGCATCCATTTTCCAGGAGGGGGAAGTGCCCCTATTGCTCCTATGTGCTGGCGGGTACCCATGGCCATCCTCATAAATCGAGGCCAAGAAAACTTAAACTCTTACACTTCATACCCAATGGCTCATGGATGCCCCTTGGGGTCGATTAAATAACTGCCCTTTTCTTAACCTGATTAGGGAGTTTGTGGGTATGGTGGAGTGGGGGATGATGACCTGCATGGTCTAGGGCAGTGGTGAGTGGTTCCCAACCTTTTTGACCGTCGGGCCACTTTTTCTAAGTTGGAAGACACGAGGGCCACTTTTTCTTAGTTGCAGGACATTAGGGGGCCACAAGACTAAAATTTAATTAACTAAAAGCGTATAAAATTGTTATAATTGAATCAAATAGAATGTTTGATGCGATTTATTAACGTCCAAATAAAATAATTTGTAATAGAAAAGAATTATATATTCTATCATGTCCAAATTGTCAATTTTTACATATATTTTTCTTAATTCATTGAGATGCTGCGGGCCATTTTTGTAGGCCAAGCGGGCCACTTTTGGCCCGCGGGCCACGGGTTGGGAACCGCTGGTCTAGGGCTTTGCTCAGTTGCTCCATTGAACCAAAAAACATTGATGGCTGCTTCGTTGAGTAATTTGGGTCACGGTTTAATGTGCGTGCGTGAGTGAGTTAGAAACGACGACGACGACGATGATGACGACGACGACGGCGATGATGATGACAACGACGATGATGATGACGACGATGATGATGATGACCAGGAGAAGCCGACGACGTGCATTGGACCGGAGGAAGACTGCTCCCCTCGGAAGTGGACTCATAAACATTCCTGGCTTCACGTCGTCCTGGTCACAAGACTGCCAAGCCGTGCAGACGCATGTACATGACAGCGTGTGTTCTCACGTGTGTGTGTGTGTGTGTGCTTGTGTGCGCATGTGTGAGTGTGTGTGAATTTGTGTGTTAGGGTGTGTGTGCGTGTGTGCGTAGGTGTGTGTGCGTGTGTGCGTGTGTGCGTGTGTGCATGTGTGCATGCATAGATGTGTGTGTTATGAAGTGTGTGTGTAATGTGTATGTGGAGTGTGTGTGTGTGTGTGTGTGTGTAGGTTGTGTATGTGTGTTATGAAGTGTGTGTGTGTGTGTGTGTTATGAAGTGTGTGTGTGTGTGTGAGTGTGTTTGTGTGTGGGTGTGTGAGCATGTGTGTTTTAATACCAGCATCTGTATGCCCCAGTGCATGTGTATATTTATCAATGTGTGTTTGCCTGCTGTATGTGTGAGTATTAGGCTACATGTAGATCAGTTGCCATGTTCATTAATTAAATTTCATTGTTGATGTATGCTCTCAGCTGTGATTCTAACAATTGTCCAATTGAAATTGAGTGGTTTTAAAAGTTTTCAGCGTTTTCTACCGCCTTGGGTTCTTTCCATCTCATCAAATAAATAAATAATTTTAACAAAATTACATAGCCACGTTTTGGTTTTATATAAAATATAGCATAAAGTCTGAAGCTGTAAAAAGATTGTCTTCCTCATTAAGTTTTCCACCCTTGAGACTAGTCGGTCTGGGCCGCAGGCAAATGAAGGACTTGGGAGTGCCCTTAATCAAGATAGGAGAGTATTCAGAGCATGATCTTGTTCTCAGCCAAGACAGCAGTAAAATGGTTCCCATCTACACTTCTATAATAATAGATGATCTAATGTTTAATACGGCAACGTTATTATGTTTCTGTCCGTTGCATGTCATCACATTATTTGTTTATCTTATTCGCTGAACATATTTTTTATTATTTGACGCGAGCAAACACGACCAGACATTCAGATTAAAACGGTCGTTAGTAAGTCTACGAATTTCTGTGCCTTGAGTAAACTCATCTGTGGCAATCACCTATGGGGAATTCTGGATAGGCTTATGCACGTATACGCAGGACTCAAGGACAATATTGTCAAGGTCTTCAATGTTCAATCAGCCTTCCTCGGGTCTTTTGGATTAGGTCGAGGAAGATTAACAATTTGTCCTAGGGTTGATTGCTTTGTCGAACGTTTTTATGATTTATTTATCAGCTCTCCGGTGCCTGGGATCGCTATCCTAGCTTGCTGTTCAATGGACAGTCTGATAGACGTTAAGGGTGACATGAAATGTTGCCTGCTGATAGACGGTATAATATGTTTAAACCCTTGGGGCGAATTCAGGCGAGGTGCATATTATCGAGATGGATTCATCGGAACTACTTTCGGTTTCAGGATGATCTTTCTGTTGCCTACAGTACTTTTTTTTAGCGTGCAGTTGTACACAAAATGTGCTGCATGTGCAGTTATAAATGGATTTGTGCAGTTGCAGATGCACTTCCGTGCAGTTAAAGCTAGTTTAAACAAAGGTTAATGTCCTCCGATTGGAAGTAATTTATCATGGAGGATGGGAAAGGATAGAAAGGGTTGTGCAGTTACAAAAATTTCTTAAAAACAGCCCTGTTTTTGTATTAATAGTTTTTATTCGGACAATTTTATTCCGTTCCCAAAGTGCCTTGTGGAGTAAAACGTCCAAATAATTATACACTGCACAGCAAGCTGTTCATTAGTTCATTTGGGCTGGAATTAGTCAATAATGGTCTCTGTCATTTCTCCCGTTTCTCTCTGTTTTCTCGGAAGTCACTTCCGATAGGGAACCGAACGTAATTGCCAATAAAACCTTATTTGCACGTTATTAAAATATATTGAGTCTTCGGATCATGGGGTGCTCTCTCCACTTATATATATATATATATATATATATGTATATATATGTGTGTATATATATATTATTCACCAAACAATGGTAGTACAGTGACAAGACAAAAGAAGAAGTAAAAAAGAAATACAATAATGGAATAGTAAGTGAGCACCAACTGGTAAAAAATGTTCGTTTTGCACTCTTTGACTTTCGGTAAGTGCATAAAGTGTGGAAAAATAAATGCCTGAACGCACTTATCTTTCCAGGCTGTGCTGGTCAAGAAGTGGCAGGATGGCATTCATATTTTAAAATAAGTGCATGGACGCCGTCCATGACTGTCCTGACACACTTTAAGCCCTGATAAAAGTCAAGAATTGGCCAAATTCCGATTGTGCACATCCTAGTGTTAAATTGTCCTAGTGCTAAACAGTCCTAGTGCTAAACAGTTCTAGTGTTAAACAGTTCTAATGTTAAACAGTCCTAGTGCCATACGGTCCTAGTGCTAAACAGTTCTAGTGTTAAACAGTCCTAGTGTTAAACAGTCATAATGTTAAGCAGTCCTTGTGTTAAGCAGTCCTGGTGTTTAACAGTCCTGGTGTTAAACAGTCCTATAGTGTTAAATCGTCTTTGTACTAGACAACCCTAGTGCCAAACAGACCTAGTGCCCGAGAGCAGTTTCTAATTACTAATTATTTGCTTTGGTATAACCACGTGTATATGGGTCTTTGTCTTCGAATATTTTATTAAAGTGACTTTTAAGAACCGTTCAGATGATGGGGGGGAGACTTGAGATCGACTGGAAATTTTGATGAGCCCAGTCAACTGTTGAGCTTTTATCTTTAAAAGAAGAATGTCTTTATGCATGAGATAGTAGGCATGTTGTGCTTGCAAATAAGACGTGTCCCCACTGGTCTCCAAGGGTCCCAACGGATCGCAACCCGGCAATGCAGAAGATTCGCTTTCTTCACATTC
The DNA here is from genome assembly GCA_949752735.1 of Lumbricus terrestris. Lineage (NCBI taxonomy): Eukaryota > Metazoa > Annelida > Clitellata > Crassiclitellata > Lumbricidae > Lumbricus > Lumbricus terrestris. Next base: position 18,873,728 of record OX457050.1, read on the forward strand.
CCACCACTGCGGCCTATAATCCCATGCAGCGATTTTCTACGCAGCGTTTCTCCAGTTATTCCCTGCAGTCTGAAGCACTGAGGCATCGCAGTGGCATAATTATTACAATTATGGGCAACTGTTGACAAGTGAAGGAAATGATTTGCACCTACTTCTAAGTGGCTCCTACACGCGTTATAGAAGGCTGTCTTTGGCAGTCATAGCCTATATCGAGAATCGCATTATCATCAGCTTGTGTTTTTATGAAGTTATTTTCCACAGATGAACTCTAATTTGAATTGTTGCACAACGGATAGGGAATCTTAGTAATTCAGGCACACAAGAATCGCATTGGCTGTACGTCTGTCATGTCATAAATTCTGATTAATATAACAAAGTTGAAGAACTGACTTGATTGTTGTGCCTGACCCAGTAGCATCACGTAGCATCAGTACCATGCAGTTTTGTAACATCACGTAGCATCAGTACCATGTAGTTTTGTAGCATCACGTAGCATCAGTACCATGTAGTTTTGCAGCATCGGCATAGACACCCAAGTTATTCCATCAGTACCATGTAGTTATGTAGCATCACGTAGCATCAGTACCATGTAGTTTTGCAGCATCGGCATAGACACAGGTAATATCTTTTGTCTTTTGTCAAATAAATAATAATATAGATATAAAAGAGGTGTTTTAGAATAATGTAAACTGTGCCTTGCATTTTAAATTATGAGGTCACGTCTTTGAGTTTCATTTCGGGTGTGCTTCACAGTGCATGTGTCTCTACTTGCGGCTGTGGATGTTCTTAATTGTGGATGCTTGAGTCTTGCTTGTGGCTGTGTTGTATGAGTTGATTGGTGGGTAGGTAGGCGGATAAGTAGGTAGATAGGTATGCAGGTAGGTAGGTAGGTATATGTAGGTAGGTAGGTAGGTAGGCCGACAGGCAGGCAGGTACATAGTGTAAACGGGCAGGCAGGCAGGTACATGTAGGTAGGGTAGGCATGAAGGCAGGCAGGTAGGTACATTCTTCATGCAAGCAACTGCTTGTGCCGCAATTTACTTTACATGACCAAAGATGAAGATTGAGCGTTCTTGACATATAAACGTTTTCCTTTGTCTTTGCTCGTGTACGTGTCTGTCTTTGCCGGTGGATGTGTCCTCATCTGTGTCTACATCTGGGTCTGTCTGTGGCTTTATATGGCTGTGTCTGGCTATGTGTAGTATATTGTGTACTCGATCATGACTGCTCTACTCCTGTGGGAACGGTTAGGCTACTTGAGCTGGGCTGGAATTGGCCAAGAGGGTCTCCGCCCACCGGTTGTTGCTGACACCTCTTACTGGTTTCTTCGGCTGCATGTGTCCTTCAGAACTCCTTCTTTCATCTGGTCGACGGTCCAGCGAAGGTGGGAAGTCTTGTCCAACTTAATTATCAAAGCAATCAATCATGGTCCTACAGTACCACGGATATTAAAATTGGTACTGGCACATGCAGCTGGCTTTTGGTTGCCTCCTCTTTTATACAATCATAACCATGTGCCGAGTCAGTATAGGTGCTTGTTACATGTTTAACGACACTGCCATATCAAAGATGATTAGTGTCGCCCTCCCCCTTTATCCAGGCTTGGGACTGGCACTGGCAAAGAACAACCAGTGGCGGAGTTGGCATTGAATGCTACTCCAAGGACCATTTTATACACAGGGCCATAACCTTCTTCTTTAACTGCCTTGTACAAGTTTTGTTAGTGTGCAGATATGCTTGTTACATGTTTAACGACACTGCCATATCAAAGATGATTAGTGTCGCCCTCCCCCTTTATCCAGGCTTGGGACTGGCACTGGCAGAGAACAACCAGAGGCGGAGTTGTTACATATAGTTGGAACCAGCGACCTTATAAATGTTTATATGAATAGTCCCCTTGAAGAAGCGCTATATAAATTCTCAAATGAATATAATTATTATTAGACAGAGCTTCCTATGTTGAGCCGCCCAGTGACGTTGAAGGAACTTGAAGCAGCCGAGAAAGAGCAGGAAACAAGA
>OX457050.1:18880746-18993246 GCA_949752735.1 Lumbricus terrestris
AGAAACTCAGATTCATCCATTTGTGTGATTTGGTTCCCTTCTTCTCTCAAAGGTATGGGCAAAAACCTCCTCTTGCTGCTGAAACTCCAGGACAAGATCGGTAAATTTTGATTCATCTAGGAAATAATTATGATTCAGGTGACTACAGTTATAGGAGATCAGCGTTGCTGCCATGAATGTCCTAGAAAATCACTAGTACATTGTACCTTTCAGATGAGGCTTAAGGTCTGACACTGCTATGTTGCCAACTGCCTGCTACAGATAAGGTGAAGATACTTTACGTAATGACTGCAAATCCTCGGTGAAAGGATGTTGAGGGGTAGTGATGTGGTGCTGAAGGAGAGAGATTGCCTGGGCGACTTTGTAACCCAGTGAACACTGACACTACTGCCACACCTGAAGTTTGGTGATTCTCTTTTTGCACTTACACCTGAGCAATAGATTGAGAATGAGGATCACCAGCAGGGCAGAGACTGAAGTCAGCAATTAAGAGTGGTAAACGACACGGCTGAGAGAAGACAGTGTGAAGTTGTTCGAGGAATTCAACTGACTCATCGCTGATGAAGAAAAAAGCTGTGTTTTCTCCAAGTGGTCAAGGCAAATAGGAAAGTTGCCCTCACTCAATCAATCAAGAAATCTGCTGTTGACACCGTGCTTGCAAACTGCAAGGCCTTCTTGAGTATAAGACTGCATCGGGTGTTGGAGTCATAAAATAAGAACAATTATAGACATTTGTGGATTTAATGATGTTTTTTGACATTTTTTGACACTTTCCATATTTAAAACCTACTGAAATTTTCGATTTCAAGCTGACCAACTGTTTAAGTATCACTCATATTGTCATGTTACAGTAATGTTTGATTTATTTCGAAATAAAACTCAATTGTATGGGAATATATGCTCGACACATGTATTTCTACATTAACGCCGATACATTGGCCCATGCAAAGTAACACAGTCGTTGAGCACCATCTTCCAGTTGGAATATGAAGCTGAAATATTGTCTCAATAATACTATTGATAGGTCTAACAAACGGGGAGGGTGTCTTGGTTTTTAGCTTGAACTTTATTTTTTACCATGTATCTGTGAACCACACTAGTATGTATGTATGTATGTGTGTATAATATGTATGTGTATATGCATGTATGTATATATGTATGTATGTATGTATGTATGTATGTATGTATGTATGTATGTATGTATGTATGTATGCATGTATGCATGTATGTATGTATGTATGCATGTATGCATGTATATATGTATGTATGTATGTATGTGTGTGCATGTGCGTACGTATGTATTTAGGCCTATGTATGTATGTTTGTATGTCTATCTGTCTCTCTCTCGGTATGTAGGCCTATCTATAAATAAATTCTGTATTATGTAGCCTATGTGTATCTCTCCTGTCTCTCACTATCTTTCTGTTCGCTAAACAGAAAATATAGTAGGGGCCTGATCAGTCGCTGCAATGTCTCTATAGCTGCCATTTCTCACTTCTTAGTTCTGTTTCCCTTCCAATTCGCTCTCCAGAAAGATCGATCATCTACTTCGCTTTTGGACGACCCCTCTGATTTGATGGAGCATAATTCTAACAATGTCTGGCTACATATTCTGCATACCAGTGAAGTGAGCTACAGACTTGATAAATTGAGTAACATCAGACAGACATATTATCGTGCCAGATAGCCCCCACAAGTTTATGCTCCGGCTCAGGACTGCACAATAATAATAATAATAATAATAATAATAATAATAATAATAATAATAATAATAATAATAATAATAATAACAATAATAACAATAATAATAACAATGACGATTTCTATGGCGCCGTAACACAGCCATGCCGTTACAAGGGCGCCTCACATACTAAACAATGTGTAAGCTTACATGCATGTTTGCATGTGCACTTGCTATAACGCCCCTTCTAAAAAAATTTCTACTCAGAGGCGCTCCCGACTACAGCACGGACACTGCATCGGAGTTTCACACCGAAGCGCTGAGCAATTGGAAGTGAAGGTCCCTGCGCGGTGATTTGAGGTGGATTCGAACCTGCAACCCTCCGGCTGCAAGGCAACGAACATACTCACTACACCACCGCGCCCCACATGTAGAGCTTTTTGAGTTCTGATTTTGTGATTTGCATGAGATAATGCATTTTAGAATTTATTCAATCCAACAGTTTTGTGACCTTATCTCAGATTCATATTCTGTTGGCTCTATTGTTATTATATTTGACGTTTCTGCTTTTTTCGAGTTTGCTTTACTGTTTTCCAACTTGTTGGTCTTTTTGGCGTCCCCACTTGCATAGTTCCTTTTTTGCTCTCGAAGGATTGAGAATAAGATGGTTTGACTTGATAGGGGTCTGGTCTTTGCAGAAATCGAGTTTTTACTTCTATCAGTATAGAAGAGGCATCTTTGCGTTTTGATTGGCATCTCGATTCGGACCTGTGACTACATTTGATTGATGCATGCTACGCGCTATTATCTGGACAACAAAAGAAGTTTCCAGATCAAGTTTAAACGAGATTGGCAGAGCACTCGACCTTTTTACGCTGCCGTCTGCAACGCAATGTTATGCAAGTCTTCGGCGTTTTCTTAGCGTCCGTGCAGAAAAGTCATTCTATAACGGACAGGCTATTCAGCGGCGTTGGGCATATATATATATATATATATATATATATATATACTGTATATATGTATATATACTATGTATATATATATATATATATATATATATATATATATATATATATATATTCAGTGTGCCTCAAACTAACTATTAGGCTAGACTCTGTATAGAAAAGTTGATAGCAGGTCAAGTAGTGAATCGACGGGAAGTCTTTTGTGTATGACGTTTTGATTAAAAACCACAGTCACGGTTTGCCAATTTTTGACCGTTGTCATTTTGTGTGCTGCAGCTTATCGTTCTGTAAATCCTTATTAATATGAGCCAATGTTATTGTGATTTTTCCCCCTTTTGGTTGTGCTCTTACAGGGACAGAAAAGCTTGTGAGGTTCGTTAATGAAGCCAATTGATGCACCAGAAAATGTACTTTCACTATGCACACACAGGCATGCATACACACACACAGTACACATATTGTGACAATGCATTAGGGTGTCCCAACAAATATTTTTCTTGAAACTTGAAATGCAGTCCCCCTAAAAAGTTTCCATATGGTCCCATAATAACACCTGTAAAGTTTTATGACACTAAAAAAATATTTAGGGGTGGCTCAAGCCGCCCAAATTTAACCCATATTGGCATAATTTGCGCCTGATGTGTCCAACTTCTAAATGCCTTTATATCCCAATCGTTGATCCTATTATAACAAATTTACTACCCTTGGAAAGCTCGTGAATGGTAGAATTAACAGGTATTTAACTTTATTGGATACAATGGATATTTTGGGCATAGTCTTATGCTCAAAAAATGCAAAATCGAGAAAAATTTGAGATTTTTGAACTTTGGACACAATATCAGTGCACACACAACTAATCATTGGGAGTAGTCATTACAAACTCTTGATAATGTAACAAGTCGTGGTTTTAGCTCCTCCATACCTTCATCTGCTTCATAGTAAGAAATTCTGAGGGGGCTGTGAGGTTCAACCCCTATTTGTCCTAGGACCACACAGTAAAGTTTTAATTGCACACCCCATGCAGCTACACAACAAATCAACGTCTGGACCGTTATTTTTTTACTATTCTCATACTGATCTGCTGATTCTACATCACTGCACTCAAATTGTTCTTCAGTTCTACGTTCTACATTTACACATGTCAACAAGATTGTCACAATTGTGGTTAGAAAACATGTGCCTGTGTTTTTCGACAACCTGTACGAGAAATTGTCTCCGATCTACGTTCTTCGTTATCGTTGAGCTGAAATTCTGTATCAAAGCTGCGTCATGTTTGTTCAGCACAGTCATTTACACAGACCAACGTTATGAAAAATCACACGTGGTCTTATACGATTGGCTATCTCGCCACTCTTTCACCGAAAGATCGAGAAAACTATATTTGAACGCAGCATGGTTTGGGAAAAACTTTTAGGAAGAGATAACCCCGTTATTCCACATTAATGAGAACTCACTGAAAGAACAGAGAGAATTGCTATCTCTTATATCTTAGGTGCTGGTATACCAAGAATGATGTTGCATCATTTTCAGACTTGTCATCTAGAGCAGCATTGCCAGAATTATAAAGCTATGGATTAATTCAAAGAGAGCAGTGACTCTACATGAGAACACCGCCTGACTGTAGATGTCAATCACAAATCTGAGACTTGTTTGGGTTGGATGCCCTGTAATTCACGGTCGTCAACTGTATATGTGATTCGTTTCCATCATAAAGCAATTAGATCTATATTGCCTTACCCATCCAACTTGCTCTGTGATGGCAACAGGCTTGCGAAATGCTACCGAATTGTTCAATCCAACCATGAATACCAAGAGTTTTGAAAATTCTTGATAGTCATATTTCGAGTATGGCCACGCTAAAGCTGTTCAGTAATGAATTCTTATGATTTGTTAGATGCAGACTGCAGTAGCATTGGTCGAGGGTTTGGTTGATGGTGAACCAGATTGGAGCATTCATCTTTAAATGGCTTGCAGAGCTTAATTACAGACCATTGATGGACAAATTTTTACCAAGGACACAAAGAATGCACCAGGCAACTGGACTTAAAAGATTTCTGTGATGTTAACAAGATGTTACGACTGATGGCTGATGTAGAAGGGTGCAAGGCATTGCAAACTCTATTTAATATGCAGTTATTGAAAGCCGTTGTCTCAAAGCATTTGCCAATAATTAGGCCTAATGCATCACACTTTCACGACTTCAAAAGGTTCAAACTGCAACCGTTGATTCCTGTCCTGGTCCAGAGGTCAACTTTAGCACACCAACATGTTTGTAGGCTACTTCCACCAACTAGAGAAAAATCAGACTGACAATCTGTTAACCTTATTCATTTCTACTCCACTGATGATTGCCATGTGGAGGTAGCGACCTGCAATCCTAGTGCACGACATTTACATCATTCGTTTGCTCGAGAGCTTAACTGTCGTCCTTATGCTTGAAAAACCTCATTCGCAAATACAATAAGGTTGCATATTTGTAGATTTTAGTATTTCAGAGCAATATAAGGTTATTAAGCAATACATAAGCACGCTAGTGGGATCAAAGTGTGGACCTCCGAAAATTTCAAACTCATAGGCCTATATGTCGCACGTATAATTTGTGACAACTTACACATATTATATGTGAGCTTTGAGCGGCCTCTAAATATTTTCAAAATGTCCAGAAATTTGGCAGGTACTATCATAGGACCATAAGGAAACTTTTTGGAGGGACTGCATTTCAAGTTTCAAGAAAAATATTTTTCCTGTGCAATCGTGGGACACCCTATGTGACATATATACATATATATATAATTATATATAATTACATATATAGTTATATATATGAATGTATATATGTACATACAAACATATGAATGTATATCTGTACATATAATATAATTATATATAATAATAATATATATATACATGAATGTATATATGTACATATAATATAATTATATATATAATTATATATACATGAATGTATATAATATATGTACATACAAACTGAATCGGAGCTGATTTCAAGTGAAAGCTTTTTATGTTTTATAGCATTTTATGACAATATTGTAATTTCGAGAATCCCTCAGCACGTCAAGCAGGTACAGTCATGGGAACCAACTTATTCACAGGCACTTGGTCAAATCAACATCTATAGGCAAGTCAGGTCAGAATTGGTGCAGGTCAGGATTTAAAGGATTAGACGACCACATGGTAAGAATTGGACTCAAGGCCGTAGCTAGTGGGGTGATTTAGGTGTTTGAACACCCCCCGAAATGAAAATTGTAAAAATAAAAGAATGCATTTACTAGCAAATTATGTAAAAACAATTAAATAAATCCAGGCAAACACCTCCCGAAATAAAACATGTAAAAATTGAGTGAATTGGTGATATTTTCTGAAGATTTCGGCCAGATGACTAAAAAAGGTCATCCGTTTTTCGAACTAGAAACTGAAGAAACACCCCCCCGCCCCCAAATAAAATCCTGGCTACGGCCTTGAATTTGGACAGGTAAGGGAAGGGGGGATTCGAGATACAATTTTGAATAAGACATTTTTTAGTATCGATATTATCAATTTCCATTGATGTTTTGTCTGATGTCTGATTGAGTTCTAATTTTGCTGTGATTCTGACACAGGGTCTGTTGGGTGACGATCAGGTGAGATGGTCAGAATCCGTGATGATCCTTATCACCAGCTCTGGTTCCCTGCTACTCCTCGCTTTCGTCAGTCTGCTTCTCTGCCTCGCTGTCAGACGACGCTGGTGCCCTGCCTATCTGAGGGACCATTTGTCATTTGGACGGCAGGCGGCGCCAGCAGCAGCGACATCTGCCGAAGTGACACATGGATCAGTGGGTAAGCGGAGAGTCCTTCGTATTGATTGCCTGCGATGGCAATTCTATCGCAATTCCTCCGAATTGCCAACAATAAAATATGTCAAAGTCGTGACGTGTTAAGAGGCAAGAGACTGTACTAGTGTATAATTGTCTTTACTCGTCAACGCGTGTGTGTGGGTACGTGTATATGCATGTATGTATGTACGTACGTATACATTTATCTATGTATGTATGTATGTATGTATGTATGTACGTATGTTTGTATATACGTATGTATGTATGTATGTATGTATGTATGTTTTATGTATGTATGTATGTATGTATAAAATTGTATATATGTATGCATGTATGTGTGTATAATTGTATATATGAATGTATGACATTGTGTGTGTGTGTGTGTGTGTGTGTGTGTGTGTGTGTGTGTGTGTGTGTGTGTGTGCGCGCGCGTGTGTGTCTGTGTGCAACTGTGTGTGTGTATGTGCGTGTGTTAAGTGTGTTAATAGGGACAGGGTTGTGGATAGTCATCTGGGTCAGTAAGGGATCCAGTCATAAACCCTTTTATGGTCCCAGCAGAGTAGTTGAACAGCATTGAACCACCAGACACTGTTGTGGTTTATGTCATTGGTTCAGCCGTATTATACATAGATATGTTCCTGTTATTGTCGACTACTGAGAGCAGACATCATGTAGGATGCCACTTTAGTCAGTAATGGCCGCCAGGTTGTTCGCCCCTACATGTAGTACCTAGCATGCAGATGAAGACCCAACCTTTCGTGACTTTATGAGGTTGATCACCAATCATTAGTAATCCTGCAAATTGTGTAGTCATAACCACAAGACTTCTAAAACCGCAGTCGAGAGCCGAGCACAGCATTATATATCGAGTTATATAAAAAAATTGTGATTGATTGATTGAGGGCAGCAGCTTATTCACGCTGTCTCGCGGGTGTGGCCCCTGTTTATTTGCAGGAGCTCTGTTGCTCCACCCTGAACGTCCAGCGCCGTGGCTCTCTCCGCTCTTCTAAACAGGCTCAGCTTCTTGTCCCCCGGTCACGCACTTCTATCACACAGAACCGTGCCTTTTCTGTCGTTGGCCCTACAACCTGGAATGGGCTTCCTGTGGAACTACGTCTTGTGCCTAGAGCCTTTGAGACTACGTTCTACTCTGCTCTTAAAACTATTCTTTTTAACCGTGGTTGGGTCGGGAGCGCTTCTGAGTAGATACTCTTGAAGAGGCGCTATATAAGTGTTTGAAATGAATGAATGAATGAATGAGCATTATGGTTTATCCTCTTTAACTCAATTAATCAATGTAAAATGCCGGTAACTGTTTGCATTGTGAATTGTATATGAGAGTAGTGTAATCTAACTGCCCATTTACATTGCACCTTTTTTGCATCGTTTTTAAATAGATGCTTTGCACATATGTATTGAAGACATGCACTAGATGCTGGGTTGCTTCAAAGTCTTCTTTTGTTGGTTAATCTTCTAATAAATGCACATGTGCACTGCAGACAGACACGTTCTGTCCGGGCTGTTTTTAAGGAATTTTTAGAACTGCACATCCTATTCTCTCCTTTCTCATCCTCCATGGTAAATTACTCCAAATCTGAGGAAAATGGCCTATTTTTTCTAGTTTTAACTGCACGGAACGTGGCGGAAGTGCTTCTACAACTGCACGAATCCATTTAGAACTGCACATTTTTGTGTAGAACTGCACGTTTAAAAAAAGCCCTGCGTTCTGTTCGTACTTGGTTTAGGGTTAACGGTCAATTTAAAATTCATTTGCGATAGGAAATGATTTTTCATTTCCATTGGGATATGGGGTGTGGGGGTAGGGGTCCTGACATCTATGACCGGAAGTGCTTGACGTGCCTCACTCTCTGACGGCAGCTGGCGCAGAATGAAGAAAGATATGAATTGTAAATGTACATTTAGAAACCTAATGTCATGCATTATTTATGCGTTTTTAAGATAGATAGGTCTGTTTTACGTTAGCATATTTTTCGAGGCAGCTGGACCTTTTATGGCTGCAGTGTGGAAGGTGTGCGCATGTGGGCATCTAGTATGTTTGTGTCGTGCAAGATATATGGGCAAATGGCCTAACAGGTGTTTAAGTGTTGCAGGATATGACTGTGAGTGGTTTAAAAGACGTAGAGTAGGAGAATAGCTGTGGTGGAATGGCAGATGTGTGTGTGTGTGTGTGTGTGTGTGTGTGTGTGTGTGTGTGTGTGTGTGTGTGTGTGTGTGTGTGTGTGTGTGTGTGTGTGTGTGTGTGTGGTCGTGCGTACGTGCGTGTGGGATATTGCGGCTTAAAGCTTTGGGATTTTTGTATAAAGAGGAAGCATTTGCTGATATATATATATATATATATATTGCGTATGTATTGCATAATAAATATATGTGTGTGTATAACACTGTATACGTATGTATAATTTTTATATGCATGGTAGGAGTATGTCCGTAATGTAACTGTAACCATATCAGCCACTGTATGTGGAATACCAGTTGTTCACTGCCTGGTTTACATCAGGTGTGTTGTTGGCTGTGAACCTATGACCAGATGTTTATCACCAATCATTATTCTCTTAATTAACATAATTAACATAACTGTACAGATCTATTTTGCTGAGTTCTCTATTATAATCGAGAATATTAGTCAGTTTATTTTGCTGAATTTTTGCGTAGAGATGTCTTCAAGAGGAAGAACCGGAGAAGAGATGCCAGTTCAAATGACGCAGACAGTAAGTAGTGCATATTTACTATGTGAACGTTGATTTGTAGCCAGTTGTAGGCTTCACAGGGCCGAATTAAGAAATTTGGGACCCTGTTTGGAAAATTTTTGAAGGATCTTTGGCCGAAAAATCTGACTACCTTATTTTAGTCGTTCGGTCGAAATTTCCTCAGAATATACAAATTTTTCCTCAACATTTCTGTCCTTATGTGTGGGGCCCCTGTTCGGCCGAAAATATTGAACATGCCTTAATCCGGCCCTGGTTGTACAGTGAAGTAATCATGCTTTGCTCAGTTTATTCACCAGTCGAATGGGTCAGATAAATGCAGTTGTGGCCTTCAGAACATTTACACAGTTTTTTTCCCTACCGACATTGATTAAAAACCGTCTGGAGAAAATTAAAAATAGGCTGAACTGGCAAGATCTAATCAGGTTCAGGCGCAATAAAGTGCCACAGAAGGCAATGGCATTGAAGCGCAGAATTGCAATAGATGTGAATACAATGTAGTTTCTTCTTGGATTCTGGATGTCTAATGTACACAGCTGAGTTGTACATGATACATCTATGCATGGCGGAGACTTAGGGGGACAGTGGGACGGTCCCCCTCAATTAATATGGTGGGGGACGGCCCATACATTCCCCCACCCAATCGTTAAGCGTTAGGACATGTCACGTTAAAAGTGATGACTAAAAAAAGGTCATTAACTTTTTTGGCCGGCAAGAATGTAAATTTTCGTCTGCGACTCAGCCATTCGTCCGGCCCAAAATCTTCGGCCGGTCGTTTTCGCCCCTCCCCCCCCAAGTCTCCGCCCAAGTCTCCGCCCGTGAATTTATGTACCTCAGGTCCATGCTGGAGCACGGTTCTGAATGCCAGAGGTACAGTGTCGTACAATCAAAGTATGAAACTGCGCTTAGCATTGCCTCAATTGTGCAGTGAATAGAAGAGTTTTTGGTCCTGAAGGACTCTGCTGATTTAGCACGATATTATACGCTAAGCTCAGTCAAAAACAAAGCGAGAGAGTTTCAAAGTTCCAACGCTGGCATCCGATTATCCTCATGGGACTTGGCCTTTCTTTGATGTAAATCCATTCATGATAGAACGTAGAGACCGGGATAATTGCTGGGACTGCAGCAGCAGCTGCTCTTAACTGTAAGGTTTCAGGAGTAAAATCAACGCAATTTATCAGGCAAGCTTCTTCTTTAGTGTGTAAAAAAAGAAACTGTTTACTGTGTGTGTTTTTGTTTTGTGTTTGTATGTGTGTGCTTGCATGCGCCTGTCTGCCTGTCTGTTCTCTCTGTCTGTCTGTCTGTCTGTGTGTCTGTCTGTGTGTGTCTCTCTCTATATCTGTCTGTCTGTCTGTCTGTGTGTGTCTGTCTGTGTGTCTGTCTGTCTGTGTGTCTGTCTGTCTGTGTGTCTGTCTGTCTGTGTGTCTGTCTGTGTGTCTGTCTATGTTTGTGTCTGTCTGTCTGTCTGTCTGTGTGTGTGTCTGTCTGTGTGTGTCTCTCTGTATCTGTCTGTCTGTCTGTCTGTGTGTGTCTGTCTGTGTGTCTGTCTGTCTGTGTGTCTGTCTGTCTGTGTGTCTGTCTGTGTGTCTGTCTATGTTTGTGTCTGTCTGTCTGTCTGTCTGTATGTCTGTGTGTCTGTGTGTCTGTCTGTCTGTCTGTCTGTCTGTCTGTCTGTCTGGGTGGTTGTGATGGGTGGGGGCCAATTAAGCCGAATGTTTTGGGGCATTGGCTTCCTTATACCGTGTATCTGTGTTCAACTACCAGAGATATGCTCTATTTTACATACCGTATGCATTGTAATAGTTATGTCGCCTGTTTAAAACTTGCGTACGTGCATAATAATGCTACTACCATGCAGCGTTGACTGGCGAGTGTTAATACAAAAGGTTCACACAGGATGACCATGCTAATGTAAGCATCCCAGTGGGATTCCATTATCACAGGGCTTGTTTGTGTGCGCGCCGCGCGTGCGCATGTGTGTGTGTGTGTTTGTTTGTGTACATGCATGCGTGCGTGTGTCTGTCAATGTGTGTGTCTGTCTGTGTGTCTGCTGTGTGTCTGTCTGTCTGTCTGTCTGTCTGTCTGTCTGTCTGTCTGTCTGTCTGTCTGTCTGTCTGTCTGTCTGTCTGTCTGTCTGTGGGTCTGATGATCTCTTACTTTTGTCTCAGCATGTGTTCTGCTTGGAAGTACTTTATAGATATTGACAAACCTTTTGAATGTTCCATATTTTCCACCTCATAATAATAGTTGGTGCAGGTTGATGAGAGTCTGTACTGGACGGAATGCAAGACAAATGAAAAGCCACTGCCAATGGTGGAGGATAAAAGATCCTTGATATCCAAGGAAATTGGTTGGGCCACGTGATGAGGGGGCATTCTCTGCTAAGAACTGTAATAAAGAGAAGTATGGAAGGGGTAAGAGGCTGTTTGATTGGATGATGAAGGATGGTTACAGAAGCAGGTCGAAAGAGAAGGCTGAACAAGAAGAATAATGGCGACATTGACGACATCTTAAGTACAGAGAACTGGATAAAGAAGAATGACTGACTTACATGTATTGCATGATCTGAGCATTGGATGACACGCTGGCATGGAGAGCAAGAGGTAACGAGTTCGCGTTCCGTATAGGGCGGACGTGCTTTCTAGGTTGCTATTAGCGCTGTGTATTGCATGCTGTCTGTTCTGTTAGTAAAGATTTATGTGTTCTGTGATCTGAGTTCTTTGTTATTATTGTTTCAACTGCATTATTGTACACTGTAACCGGTTGCGCTCTGTCAACTGGGTTGCGGAATAAACAAAAATTATTATTATTATTATTATTATTATTATTATTATTATTTTACCACTCTCTACTTTCGACTCATCTTATTTTTCAAAGTCTGAATTAAAAGGAGTCAAGCTGAGGCTTATAACAGTCTTATTCGGATTATAGACTGACAGGGCGAGAACTGCATATGGAAGCAACTAACTAGACATGACGGTGCAGCATTTTATTGTTAGACAACCTATTTTAATTTCATTCCGACATCTCGTGACACTTCTTCGGTCACGGTTTTCCCTTCCAAATAAGGCTCAGCTCTTTTTTCGTATCCGGACAGACCCTTCCCAACATGACACATGCGAGGAACGTTGGCAGTGTTAATGCGTTTATTGCAAGACGCTGACGGCAAAGTATCTTCACGCTGTCGTGATAATTATACACGTGATAAATGCACATACATTTACACTTGGTGCGAATCTTAGTCCTAGGATGAACACCAGTGGCAGTGGCAGAGCTAAGGTTTCAACATGGACATCTGTGAACTGTCACGAAGTATATCTGTCAGTTATTTTTGAGATGAACACAGTCAAGACCATACTACTGCTCTGGCAAAGTGGGTGCATGAGCATCTGTGCTCGGGGGGGGGGGCTCGGGGGCTCGGTAGAGTAATGGATAACACGCTGGCCTAGAGTGCGAGAGGTAGCGAGTTCGAGCCCCCGCTGGGCGGATTTGCTTTGCAAGTTGCTATTAGCGCCATGTATTACAGGCTGTCTGTTCAGTTAGTATAGTTAAGATTTGTGTATTCTCTTATAAATCTCCATTCTTGTGAATTGTTTAAACTGCATAATTGTACACTGTAACCGGTTGCGGTCTGTCAACCGGATTGTTGAATAAAGAGAATATTATTATGCTGTTTTGCCTCCAAACAGTTGATAGTAGTTCATTCTTAGTTCACTTCTGCATCAATTTGTGGTGTAGATTAATGTTAATAATGTAAGGTCATGACCTTTTAGTCGTTTTGGGATTGATTGTGATTAATACCCCGATCGATCAAATCATTTGAGATTGATTCTAATCATTTCTGGAATACTCAAATCATTTGAGTTCATCCTCAATTCTGAATTGCCAAAATCATTCTAAGAGGGATTCTCATAATTTCTTTTCTTGCTCAATAATTTCCTATCAGACTGATACCCTTCTGTTGTGGAATGCTCAATTATTCTCCTTATTGATTGCGTGTCTTTTCTCGAATGCCTATAATTCCCATGTGACAATCAGGTAATTGCTAAAGTCATGCCTGACCTGCTAGAGAACTTAATTCACCGATGGATACGTGATGCTTCCCCAGCCGTGCGTCGGTCGACAGAAAAAGAAGGGATGGGAATTCTTCTTGCTTCTCCTTAGGGATTTGCCTTGCAAGCTTAGACATTCATTAGTCCTAGCTGCATCTTGTTAACTGTACGTAGTTACAGGAAGAACACTAAATAAACACGTGTCAAACTATGCTGAAATGGTCCTGCTAAATTTGGCTTAGTGACAGCGGCCCCTCCACTCTGTTTTTGAAGAATATATCAAGCTGTCCTATTTAACCATTTAACGAACAACTGCATCCATGTTTTCTTTGCATTCTAGCATATGCTGGTCGTTAAAGGGTTAACAATGGTTGGACTGAAAACGCTTCTGAGTAGCCTACCTTGAAGAGGCGCTATATAAATCTCCCCAAATGTATATTTATAAGGACGGGACGAGGATTGCAGGGAGCTGGGGTGGGGGTAAAACAAAAATTTACTCGGCAACGCCGTTACACCATGCAGAACCGTGGGGCGGAAAACTGAAATTTCTGGGAAACGACTGGTACCCCATCCAATATATGATTATATATTATTATGTGTATATAACTGAATATATGTGTGCTAAATTCGTCTCAATAACCTATTCAGATGTACGGTATCAATCAATTCAAGCGTCCATTGAATTGGACGGCACTTATCTCTAGCCTCCTCCTAAGCCAACTAGTCTTGCCTGCCTGCTTGACTGTCGCCTGTATTCCAGAGAGGGAGCTAAATCTTCGGATACCCTAAACTCGGCTGTTTCTCTCTCTCTCTCCCTCCCTCCCCTCTCCCTCTCCCTCTCTCTCTCTCTCCCTCTCCCTCTCCCTCTCCCTCTCCCTCTCCCTCTCCCTCTCCCTCTCTCTCTCTCTCTCTCTCTCTCTCTCTCTCTCTCTCTCTCTCTCTCTCTCTCTCTCTCTCTCTCTCTCTCTCTCTCTCTCTCTCTCTCTGAAGGCATTTTCGTCCTTGGGGTAGAGGGGGAATCTCCTATAGGATGGCATCATTAGTCCTTTGTCCTTCCATCAGTTCTTCGTCCTATGGTGAATACGTTCCTTGGTTACTTTGAATATGCTTCATGCAGTGTCCTGCGTTGGTGTGGTTTAAAAAATCAACATTGCATGTAGGCCTAGCAGACACTCGCTTCTTTCATCTTGTGTTACAGAGAATTGTTTCTTAATATGGGTGGGTTGAAATATGGTCTGTCATATAGAGTCTAAAGAACATTCAATGTCAGCTTCGCGATTATGCATTGGATCTTATCCAGGTTTGCTCAGAACTCAGGACTATGAGGCAAGTGCGTAATACTATGAGCTAATTTTGAACTTCCCGTTACTTACCTCGAGTAGGCTATCCTGTATACTGGAAGCCCATTACAATCATGGTGTGCCAAATATATCCAGGGGAATTCCTGTTGTAAAGGTGTAAATATGATTTTTGATTAATATCACTGTCATTCTGCTCTGCTACAAGGCAATTTGTCTGGCCGCACTGCTAGTGGAGTTATTCCTAATTCATCCAGATCCTCTGTCTGTTTGTCTGTGTACAGATCTGTCTACCTGTCCATAGACTACATAGTCCGTCTCCTTGTCCTTGTCTCACAAAATAATCACGTGACCATAGACTACGATGTACTGGAAGATGTAGCGACGTGTGGACGATTTTTTAGATACCAGATGCCGAATGGTTTATGTTTGAAGGCAGAGCAGACCTTTGCTTGGAACGTCCTCCGTCACTTCCGTCCGCCACAACTCGACGTGTCCGTCTGCGGCACCATGACACTGACTTAATAAATATTTCTAGGGATGTTGTGTGTCTTCTGGTTGTTCTCAGGGGGTGTTCTGGCTGTCTTCAAACTGTCTTTCCTTTTTCTTTCACAGAAAAGAGGTTTGCGCCGTTTCCCGTTCCATTATAATTATTGCTATAGTCGTCTGTTTTAGTTGTCTTTGCTTGTCCAATCAGGTTACACTTACAGTTCATTCTCAGTTTTAGTTGGTTAATTGGTTAGTTTCTGATATACTTAATATGGTTTCTTGTACATGATGTAGACTAAAAGTACAAAAACAACCTTTGAGATTACTTTACTGGACTCGGATCTTGTCTCGACAACCCTCTGAGCGAAGCAGTGGAATTTGTAAATGGGTTTTAACTGTACATAATTTATTCATAATAGTAAGCACTGTAAGCTTATTCGTTATGTTATTCATATTTACTAGGCCTACATATAAATAGCCTATAGTGGCTGGCATACGGGATCTGCCAACCAAGAGTAGGCAATAGGTTCAGTTTCCCACTATAGAGCAGAATGTTATATGCCCCACGATTTTATTTTCGCCTGTGCATGCCACTAGCGATAACGAGTACATTTTGTTTGTATGTACATGTATGTGCACTTGTCATAGCGCCCCTTCAAGCTCTCTACTCAGAGGCGCTCCCGACTACAGCACGGACACTGCATCGGAGTTTCATGCCGACGCGCTGTCTTTCTGTCTCTTTATGTTTCTCTATCTGTTTCTATCTCTATCTGTCTGTCCTTCTCTGTATGATTCTCTGTCAGTTCCTGCCTCTATCTGCCTCCTCCTTCTCCTCTTTTTTTTCTTAAACTCATAATTCTTTAATAACCATACACTTGCATATTCCTACCTAGTATTATGTCCAACATTGTAGAGCACATATCTACTATGTATTGGTATGGATTTTTATACACGGTGAATTCATATATTATAATTATTCCCTGAGGTCCGGTTTGAGTTTATGCGTGTTTTGCATACCACTTCGGTAGCCATGGTCTGCATCGACATCTAACGCATGTCAAATGGCAATTATCGGAAGCATTAATGTTCATACTCTCTTCACTTATTTATATTCGAGTATAGGGCCTACGTGCGCAACATGAATTATTGCAAGGTCTCGACTGGTTAATAATTTTTTTATTCATTATTTATTGCATTTTCGACAGCGTATGCACATACATCATTACTTTACAGTGTTCTAAAGCGAAAAGACGTATAGAGTGCGGGTCAGTATCAGTGGCGGCGCCAGGATTTCAGGTTTGGGGGGGCTGAAGCCCCAAGCCTTCCTCCCACCCAGAGACGCAACTAGAACATTTTCTTCCCAGGGCGGTCATATTGCAATCGTGCGATGGGTTTTATAAGAAATTGTGCACTGGCACAAAGGCGCTCCACATAAATATTCCATTGCAAGATGTAGTTGGAGATCGAGTGGGTTATTTAAACGAAGTCAGCAAATGTTGAGGTTTTTGATTTTTAGTTTATCCGGCCGCAAACCTTGATTAAGTTCCGAATTATCATAAACAAAGGTGTCCAACTAAGGTGGCAAACGAGAATGGGAGGTCCTCAAACGCGTCCGCGTCAAGTGCCGTGCCAGCACTGTACCATACCCCGAATTTCAGTCACCTGAGCCGAAAGGCAATGCATTATATACAGTGCGTGTGCACATAGCAGCCCGAGTAGCTATGTGGTGCAGACAGTGAGGTAATTTAAAGTCCCTATTGTCTTTGATATACCGATATGCAAGCACTCAAAAACCACGTTGACTAGAGTTCCAAGTTATCACAATAAGAGGTGTCCAACGCCAAATTAATATTCAGAAATTCCACAAAACAATGGTGTGCAATTCAGTATTATCGCATAAAAAGTCAACGATGGACACAGTCTCGGGATCCAAGTTGTCACAATAAAAGGTGTCCAACACAGCATGAATATTCAGAAATTTTAAAATAAAATGGTGTGCAATTCAGTTTAATCGTATAAAAGGTCGACCATGGACTCGGACTCGAGTTCCAAGTTATCACAAAAAGGTGTCCAACACAGAATTAATATTCAGAAATTTTACTATAAAAGGTATGCAATTCAGTTATATCGTATAAAAAAGTCGGCAATGGACACGGACTCGAGTTCCAAGTTGTCACAATAAAAGGTGTCCAACACAGCATTAGGCTAATATTCAGAAATTTTACAATAAAATGGTGTGCAATTCAGTATTATCGTATAAAAAGTCGACCATGGACACGGACTCGAGTTCAAAGTTATCACAATAAATTAAGGTGTCCAACACAGAAGTAATATTCAGAAATTTTACAATAAAATGGTGTGCAATTCAGTATTATCGTATAAAAAGTCAATCATGGACACGGACTCGACTTCCAAGTTATCACAATAAAGGTGTCCAACACAGTTTTAATACTCAGAAATTTTACAATAAAAAAGGCATCACAATAATGAATGGATCCGATTTGACCAGGGTCTATGACAACAGAGGCCGTTACCCTTAACATTCAATTTAAATAATAACAAATAAAAATAAATCACAATAAAGGTGTCCAACAGCATTCACAGGACACTATTATAATTATCTGCCTGCATAGTACTAATGACAGAAAACAGTTAAAGTTTCCTTAATACAAAAATATGCATGCTTAGATATATGCACACAATTATTTTATAATTATAATTATAATTATAATTATCTGCAAACAAATGTTTGACATATAATATGCTAATAGCACTAGGACTTCTTAGTTGACCATTATATCAAACGTAGGCCTACATTCCCAGACAGTGGTGGTATGCATATAACATTTTGTGGGGCGCGGTGGTGTAGTGGTGGCGTCGTTGCCTTGAAGCCGGAAGGTTCGAGGTTCGAATCCACCTCAAGTCGCCGCGTAGGGACCTTGGGCAAGTTCTTCACTCGCAATTGCTCAGCGATTCGGCGTGAAACTCCGATGCAGTGTCCGCTCTGCAATCGGGAGCGCCTCTGAGTAGCGAGAGTTTGAAGGGGCGCTATAACAAGTGCACATACAAACAAACAAACACAACAAGAATATAATAATTGTTATACCGAAAATTACAAGAGCGCACACATTTGAGGTGTGTAAGAGAAACATGATGCAAATCTGACAACTACATTGTTGTGTCAAAGGCATTTCTGGATAAAACGTAATCTTCTGGATAATCAGCAGTCGGTAATATTATTTTCATGCTTGAAGTGCAGTACAGATGCAACACCACTATGGAAGACTTTAAAAATTTCACATATTGCAGAGCTGTAAGTGCACTTTAAAGAGTCCAGCTCACTTTTGGTAGGGCTGACAGCTTCCATTCAATAAAGAAGAAACGGTTTACAGTAGGCAGCTACTAAATGCAACAAAACTGGTTCTCTAAATGTGTAGCATTTGCAATACAATGAATGAAATGACCTATAAAACTTAATATATATAATATATTTATATAGAATATGTATATTTTATATAATGAATTATATAGTTGATTTCGATGCCATTGACCTTTGTCTATCTTTCTTATTACGAAATAAGCCGTTATGGATATTTTCTGCTTTTTGCTTTTGGAAGGGGGGGGGCTGAGCCGCATTTAGAGGCTATAACCCTAGCCCTCTGACACCGCCAGTGGCACAAGCATCTACGCTATGATTATGTAGTTGATTGCAGGAAGGAGAAAATCCTAAACATTCTTTTGTGACGATGATTAAATTTGTGAAATATGCGAGAAATCAAGAGAAAATACAGCTTTGCACCACTTTTTGATGTACCAGGCAATTTCGATATTTCTATACGTCTCATACTTATAAAAGGGTTTCAATCTGAAACGAGGTGTCTAAGAGCCATGTTGTTTCTTCGACAATTTCGACAACCCTGTCCCATTGTATGGTCAAAAGGTAAGGGTGCAAACTTGTCACCCGTTTTCATAGACTGAGGCCAAGAAATGAAGTCACTAACTTCATTCTCAAAGTAGATTTCGATGCCATTGATCATTGTCTAGTTTTCTTATTACGAAACAAGCCGTTATAGACATTTTCCGCATTTTGCTTTGGGGGGGCTGAGCCGCATTTAGGGGGGCTTAGCCCCTCCAGCCCCCCCCCCTGGCGCCGCCACTGGTCAGTATGCATGCACAGGGTTGTACGGTAGGTAATGTTCTTTTCGGGCAAGTCTGCTGCACAGGCGCTTATAAGAATTTTTCTCTCTCGGCACATTTCCACTTTCGGTGATGTTGTTTAGTTGGCATCTGCTCTCAACGGACGCTATAAAAATATTATAGTCTGATCAATCCGAACACGGAGTACATATTTTACAGCAATACTTTTTCTGGTGTGTGTGTGTGTGTGTGCGTGTGTGTGTACTATGTAGAGACCCTATGTCTATACATGTGCATTAATTTATATACATAGGACCTATATACTACATACCGGGTAGGCATTACGCAGATCTATATAAATTATATTCGTCAATCGATATAAACTTGATACAGCACTCTTGCGAGATACCTGCTCAGAGACACTCATGCATAGGCTACATGCATACATACTTGCATACATGCATGCATACCTACAGACAGACAGACATACATACATAAATACATGCACACATGCATGCATACATACATACACACATACATACATACATACATACATCCATACATACATACATGCATGCATGCATGCATGAATACATACATACATACATACATACATACATACATACATACATACATACATACATACATACATACATACATACATACATACATGCAAACGTACATACATGCATACACACGTACATGACATGCATATGGGCTATACATACATACACACATATACAAGTATGCAAACAAACGTGCATACATGCTCATATTATAGGCTACCTCCGTTTAAAAGGTTTTGCGTAAATACCGGCAAGCGAACTGCAAGCTGCTGTATCAGTTTAACAATCAGAGCTTTAAATGCCATGCAGTTTGTGAGAAAGCAGAAATTACTCTTTTGCCGTCTTTCTTTTTCTCATAACCTTTCTCACAATTTTAGATTTCTCATATTATCGGATGAACCTTTTTTAATTCGACCAGTGGATAACTCTTTACTTTAGGCTAGGTATTGTAAAATCAGTGTAAGAATTGTGGAAAAATAACTGGGGGGTTGGACCATTATCCACTTGAAAGTTGGGTGTGAAAAACAGATTTTGCTATGGGGTTCTAAGAAAGACTGGGGGGGTTGAAACCCCCCAAACCCCTCCGGCAAATCTCACCCTGTGTAAAATACATGTAAAATATCTGCTCTTCAATTTTTCTGGTGAGGAATGTCGTTACTGGGGGAACTTTACCCCCACCTTTCCTCCAGAGATTCCTAGATTAAACACGGGCCATTGGCAGATCAAAGTACTTCGAGCATCAAAGAGCTTTTGGAACTTTGTGGCCACAGCATTTGTTCTTAGTTCTTACTGGGTTGTTTGTCACAGTTCTGTTGCTTTCCACTTCACATGGACATAATTATGTATTCCATGTATTCCATGTCTTCCGCGAAACAAACGTGGAAAAATGATCGTTTTGATTTATCGTTTACTCCATGTTCTCCATTTATTTATTCATTGCTGCCACATATAAACTTCTGTCTGGAGGCTGAAACTCTGGGTCACCCAGGTCAATTCCGCTCTTCCCGACTATCCACTGGATAGGCTTTGGAAACGGAATGATCCGCGTCGAAGCGTTTATGGATGGTATCAACGATTTATCAGATTTCGTCTCCGTGTTGGCTAATGAATGTTTGATGAGCATGCTGCAGCAGCTGCTGCCATATCGGTGCTTGGTATTCCGGACTAACGAACACGGGGCTCTGCCACACTTCCTCTTAGGGCCCCTGCGTGTTTTATTATCGTCTTTATAACCCTGTCCCAAAGGACGAAATCCTTAGGGTGTCGAACAGATATATCTATGGAAACTTCTGAGTGAAAACCCGTTGTAATTACCTATTCCGAAGTAGCAGGACATGGTAGCTTAACGTGTAGAGCAGGCCTGTGAATTTTAAGGCAAAAATTGCCTAATTTCCATTTGTTGTTGTAGTGCTACTTTTGCTCTAGCCACTCCTAGAACCTACAACGCCAACTAATCTGTCCTCAGGGGCCGCTGAGACTATAGTAAGGGCCTAGGTGCTGTGATTTCCCTCCAAATTCTCCAATCCCCTCCCCTTTAAAAACCCACTGGTCCACACACATATTTAAAGCTGCGGGTCCCTCAAAGCTGCGGGGCCTGGATGGTTCAGCACCCTTAGCACCCACCTAAACGCGGGCCTGACTGTCCTTATTTTCCACACTTTTCGCGGGCACTCATGCAGTTTTTAGGTGTTTGGAAAATTTGATGCGTTTCATTGAGCATATTCTACCCTCAGCCTATTACTTCTGTTTCCTTGTGTGTAAATCCTTGACTTCAGCTATTAGGTCTAGGCTATATGAACGCCATCCACCTTAGTCGCCCGACTGTCTGCCTGCCTGCCTGCCGGATCTTTTGGTTATTGGCCAGATTTTGACCTGTTTCGCCTGATTGAACCGATTTTGAACATGAATTCCTGTCTGTCGGTTTTTGTTTTGACTGAGTCACTGAGCATTGCATTCTGCGAATAGTCTGGTTCCCGCCATTACACGCAGTAGAAATCTCGGGATTACGGATTTACGATTACTATAATAACTCACTTAACATAGACGCTGCTCGGAAGCTGGCAGTCAAATTGTCGGCTTTGTCTGAGCTGGGGTCGGCTGGGCGCCATCGTCCGGGCTTAGAACACGTTGGCGCCAGCCGTTTGGGCTCCAGATCTTCTGACGCTTGGACATGTTTTACATGGATGCGACGATATTAGGAATCCTGGCTGTATATCTGATGTTCGTAAATGCAAAGTACATGGATTTATTGTGTTAAATGAAGTTCTGAACTGATCCTAATGCGTATTGCCATGGATTTTGAAGTGTTTTGGTGTAAAGTATTGTGCTGCAACTTGCAAGTTATATTATACGTTTGTTTTATCTGCTGTGAATTTTATTAACTTTTATGCTCCGCTCAACCAATTTTAGCGTAGGCTATATAATTATCTGCTTTTCACATTTTTTTATTATATAAAGCTTCTTGTAAATGGTTTTAACGTAGAGCCGTCCATAGCACTTTGACGATGGTGAGTGTACCAGCACCATAGAGTGGTTGGGAAAACCAATGCTGTTCGTTATTAAAGGGTTAAGCTATATATATTGTATATATTGTATATTATATATATATATATATATATATATTCTGAGAGGCTCATATCTATAATAAATATATATATATATAAGCTAAGACCAAGACCAAACCACCAAGGCCGTAGCCAGGATTTTATTTCGGGGGGTGTTTCACCAATGTCTCTTCCCAAAAAACTACATTTTTCCATTTCGGGGGGTGTTTTCATGGTTTTATTTCATGGTTTTTACGTCATATGCTCGTAAATGCACTATATTATTTTTCACATTTTCCATTTCGGGGGGTGTTCAAACACCCAAAACACCCCCCTAGCTACGGCCTTGCAAACCAAGACAGCCATAGTTTTGAAGTGTTAACGACTTTATTTCAGCGTCATGTACCAATTTCGGCTTTAGTACATAGTCAATAGACAGGTTTTTTATAGTGTCTTTTTTCTCGTTTGATCTTGAAGTCCGGTGTCGGACATTCTGGGAAGAATTCGTACGAGACGATCGGTTCACTGACCAGAGTAGACACCGACCCAACCGTCAACAATGTGAGCAGCAGGAACAGTTTGAGTGGGTCTCTACGTCGCGTCACACTTCTCATGCTCTACATGATGACCGTGGCAGTGTCCGTTGTCTGTGCTGCCATCTGTAGCTCGACAACAAACGTTCATCTGTTTATCGACATACCTCCAGATATTCTCATAGGTATGGTATACGCTTCTGCTATTTTGTGCATGCTGGAGGTGCTATTATACAGGGTGCGCCAAAAAAAGTAATCCCCTACGGTTTTCAGCCCATAACTTGGCCAAACATACGAATTTTTAAATGAAACTCTACAGTCTTATAGCAGTGGCGTAACTAGGAACTCGGGGGCCCCTAGACAAAATATGAAGGTGGGGCCCTCTCCCTATGGAGTCTCGCAAACTCGGGGGCCCCTCTGGGGCCTCTACACTCGTGGGCCCCTAGACTTTGTCTGACCCAGTCTACCCTATTGTTACGCCACTGTCTTATAGGGGCAATTCATATTTACGTACAATGGTCAAATTAAAAAATATTTCAAACAGAAACCCCTACATACATGTAAGCTAAACAAGAGCTGTCGAATTTTTCTGGGGATGGGGAATGTTACGTGTATCATTTTTCGGGCTGGTGTTTTCTTGGTATGTATATATACATGTAAGTAACACATCTCGAATTTTTCTGGGGAATGTCTTTCCTGGAGGGGGGTACTTCCTCTCTCCCCAGAGACGTCTGGAATAAACACTGCTTCACAGTCTGTACTCCATGCTGCAGCTAGATTGATAGCCCGTCTTCCTCGATTCTCCCACATCTTTAAATTCATGGCTGAACAGCTTCACTGGCTCCCTTTCTCTGCCTGCGTATACACTTCAAAGTACTTGTTTTTTGGTTCTTAAGTCTCAGTTGGGAACTGCTCCAAAGTATCTTTGTGATCTAATGATGCTTCGGCCCTCTCTCCGCCACATCACTGAGTCCTCTTGTATCTTCTTCTTATCGGCCTGTCCTCTTTGTTCCCTGTGTGACTGCGTCAGTACTGTGATAGCTCAATCCACATGCTCTGCCTGCATATAATGTCCTTCTCTATGGAATGGACTTCCACCGTCAGTTCGTTCCGCCTTTCTCTCCGGCAGTCTCTCCTCATCTTTCACTCGCCTCGACGCCTGCAGCCTTTGCTCGCGGGGGTCGATCGCATTGAAGCGACTCGGAACGGCTTTAACCGAGAGAAGCGCTTTATCAATGGTCATATAAAATATGTATAAAATATTTTGTTACAAATATTTTCTTTCTTCTTCGTAACATATATTTGCATATTGTGTGAACATTTTGTGTCAGTATCTTTATATTTGTGATCATGACATCCTGCAGAAGAAAGAACTGCCTTTTTTCAACCGAACACAGAATTCACAAAATAGAAAATCATATTTTTACATAAAGTAGCCTGCGGTGTGTCATATTTACGTCATTTCCGCTTTGCAGGCGGTGTTTTGGCTACATTTTGAATAAATATATATACATATATATATATATTTATATAATATAAATAATAGTAGGTGAGCATTCCTGCCATATACTAGTAGTAAAAGTATGTATGCATCATATGTGTACCGGTAGTGTATTATTTATGTATATGTGCATATATTCATATTGTATATATATATATTATATATATATATATATATATATATATATATATATATATATATATATATCTTGTCCTGATCTTTTCTATACCAGTGATGCAACTACTTATATGGCTGCATGATGCATCTCATGTGCCTCTGTGGATTGCAGTTCGCCTCCCGACTGTAACTTATTTGAGAAATTTAAAATCAACGGCTGGCACGGTCCGTGCATAGGGACCTTAAATGGCAGGATGATCAGTCAAAAAAGAGTGAACGTTGGTTACGGATACCTCACCCCACCCAATCATTCCGATCAATTCATTGAAAAATGAGCAAGGTCAAGGTCACTTGGAGGACAGCGTGTGCATTTACATTTATATTGGCGTCTTACAAATATTCCATAGTTTTCTGATTGAGTGCCACAGTCAGTGCTGCTGTGTGGTTATAAGGACGGATGGCTAAGGACGGATGGCTAAGGACGGATGGCTAAGGACGGATGGCTAAGGAGTAAGGATGGATGGCTAAGGATGGATGGCTAAGAATGGATGGCTAAGGACGGATGGCTAAAGACGGATGGCTAAGGACGGATGGCTAAGAACGGATGGCTAAGGACGGATGGCTAAGGACGGATGGGTCAGCCTGGTGACTGGATGGCTACGACCTTCTCATATAGCCAGACCCTTTTGAGTCTGGAGGTCGTAATGGACACGTGCATTTCGTCGAAGATGGATTGAGTGTGGTCCTTATAAATCAAGAGAGAGGATCAAGTTGCGATCTGCCACATGTATTACTTGCGTTTCATCATGTAACACAAAAGGGAGTAGGGAGAGGAGAGAATGATCCGGTGGAGCCGCGGATGAAACGGTTGCGCTACTGGGAGGGAAAGAGGGAGACAGACAGACAATCAGAGATAGAGACAGATTGAGAAGCATTCATAGACAGACAGACAAACGGAGATAGAGACTGATAGATTAATATACAGAGACAGACAGACAGACAGACAGACAGACAGACAGACAGACATAGGTAGAGACAGATAGAGAAACATAAAGAGACAGAAAGACAGCGTCTAGCTGATAGAGAATCATACAGAGACAGAGACAGAGACAGAGTCTACCTGATAGAGACTGATAGAGAATCATACAGAGAAAGACAGACAGATATAGAGGCAGATAGAGAAACGTGCAAATACAGACAGCCAGACATGCAGACAGAGATAGAGACAGATAGAGAAGCAGTTAGATAGCTAGACAGAGATTGGGCAGTTCAACTGGATGACCGTTGCTACTGTAAGAAAAGTGTACAGAACGCTTATCAAGTCTGAAGTGTTTCAACTGGCAGTCATTTTTCTTTGGGACAATTATATGAACTCTCAATGTCTTTTATTTGATGTCGCCAATGATGCTTTGAATGCAGTTGATGAAATTTAGAATTGTACCTTTAAAAATTTCATCAGCTGCCACCCATTGTCGCCACTTGGTCAGAACATCTTAAGTATGTCTCATCTTAAGATGTTTAAGTATGCCACTGCTTCCGTATACTGTCCACAGATGTGAACCTGCAGTCAGTGACCCACAGCAAAGAGCCCTTGTCATTATCATTTGCTTCGTTATGGCGATTATCGTTATATCTTCACTATCGTTATTATTGTGATCATCACTCTTTATTATCAATGATATTATCGTTATCTTCATTATCGTTGGTATCGTAATCATCACTCTTTATTATCAATGATATTATCGGTATCTTCATTATCGTTGGTATCGTTATCATTGGCATCTTCGCCATTGTTGTCTTTATCGGCATCTACTATTATCACTATCGTCACTATCATCAGATGATAAGGATAATAATAATTATTGGAAGACAATAATGAAGCCAGAGATAATGCTGATCGTAATGATAATGATAACAGTATCATCATTATCGTTACCTTCATTGTCGTATTATCATTGTGGTCGTCATCACTGTTATATCGCTGTTTTCAGTTTTCAATTTTCACGTGATTGTTGTTTTGCTCCTTAGACGAAGTCACTATTTTCTTTAACAAAGAATTCAGGAACGAAGTGGTTCTTGATGAGTGGAAGAATTCAACCCACAGCGAAGTAAAGGTCTTTGGTAGGAACAGCTGATGATCATCTAGCATCATCATCATCATCATGATCGTCATCATCATCGTCATTATCGTCATCTTCATCATCATCATCATCATCATCATCGTCATTATCGTCATCATCATCATCATCATCGTCGTCGTCATCATCATCATCATCGTCGTCGTCCTCGTCATCATCATCATCACTTCATCATCGTCGTCATCATCATCATTGTCATTTTCTTCATCATACATTATCATCACCATCATTATTATCGTTGTCATCACCCTTTTCATCATCATCATCCTCGTCATCGTCGTCGTCGTCGTCATCATCATCATCATCGTCATCATCATCATCATCATCATCATCATCCTCATCATCATCATCATCATCATCATCATCATCATTGTCATTTTCATCATCATAAGTTATCATCACCATCATTATTATCGTTGTCATCACCATTTTCATCATCATCCTCATCGTCATCGTCGTCGTCATCGTCATCATCATCATCATCATCATCATCATCATCATCGTCATCATCATCATCCTCATCATCATCAACAACAACATCATCATCATCTTCAGCATCATCATAATTGGCGGTAGCAACAGCGTCAGTGTCGTAATTGTACTAAAGTTGATTGTCTTGTAAGCTTAGATTAAGAGTCTAAGCCTTTTTTGAAGACGGTTACAGTGTAGCGACATGGTGCACGTCCTCAATTCACTCTCAATTGCTCAATGCACATGTTTTGCCTGCATTGGCCCCTCCCTTCGGGATTGCGGAATTATAAATGTTACATTTTTGCAAATTTTCATTATAGGGTACAGTTTGAGCCTGCTCTCAGGCAGCAGCTATAAAATGACCTTGAGCAACCCTTTCATGCAAAAACAATCAATCATTGTCACATGAATGGGTTACACAATACGTGACTTTAGCTACCCATTAATCTGCAATTAATCTGCGCAATTAATGGTCCATGCGTTTTCATCAAACCTTCAAACAGCGAAGCTAAATCAATGGGGAGCAGGAATCTTGAAGGGGCGCTATATAAATTTGATTGATCGATCACATACGGAAATACAGAAGCAGTACACATTTTATTATCAACGTCCAATATTCTAGATGACTGCGGTTTCTTTCCTGCAGCCATAATTACGTTGCAGTGTTCTACACACACACAGGCACCATGAGAATTAATTCTCTGATCTGGTATGGGACGTTTTACTGCTGTTTCTAGATTTGCCGTCGGTGACCTTTACGTCTGATGCTCATCCATGTGATACTGACCTTGCATGTCCTTTCCGTGATGAGCAGCAGGAGCTGATGTCCTGTGACTTATCTAACAGTGCCTGCCTCTGTGCGAGAGGCTATCAGCTCACCAATGGAATGTGCGTCGGTTAGTTGAAGCACTTTCCTTAGAATTTCATTAGATTAGATTAGATTAGATTTGATTAGATTTGATTAGATTTGATTAGATTAGATTATATTAGATTAGATTAGATTTAGCCGTGCTAGATTCGGAAGCACAGCTGAGTAGTTTCCCTGAAGAGGTAAAGTAACTAAGTAGCCTATATGTACTTTATTGAATTGAACCGCCTGCAAACGCACTGCTGGAACATTGGAATGGAACATAATAATTATGGCATGCACATTGCACAATCACAAGAAATCGAAATACGCAATTCAATAAACTTGGTATACAACTAAAAAAACATGACAGACATCTTTGTAATTATTAGGCCTATATGGGAGAAAGGATAGACCGAAGAGAAACACAGTAATAGAGTTAACGTCACTATTGAGGTGCTATATAAATACTTGATTAATTGAATAAATTAATTATTATTTAGCGGCTGATTTTAATATTTTTAAACGAAGACAGAAACGATTGACAGAGTGAGATGACGAAATTGAATGATCTTCTGGCAGAATAGAGGCTGAATAGAAACGACAGCAATGTGGATCGTTGCTTCTGATTTCTACCGGTTTCTCCCATGGAATATGTTTCTAGATTGCAATTTTGATAGCAGTGATCAATGACTAATGTCTCGGACAATATTATAATAGTGCTACAAAAGTCAATATATAAGATTAGATTAGATTAGATTAGATTAGATGAGATTAGATTAGAATCTATTTAGATTAGATTAGATTAGATAAGATTATATTAGAATCTATTTAGATTAGATTAGATTAGAGGTAGTTGAGTACACATACAGATAGACTGCTGCAAGCAACAAACATTTCATGACCCTATAGCATTTATCTACTAGCCAGTTGCGTTCTCCATTTGGTTTATCCATTTCGACTCGTGATCTGTTTCGTCTCTCTGGGGATTTGTTACCAATGACGACAAGAGTTTTTCTTTATGCTCTCTAGACATGGATGAATGCCATCTAAGAACGGATATCTGTCCACTGTCAGCACGGTGCAACAACACGAAGGGATCGTATGCTTGTCTTTGTCCCAAGCGACAGTATTTCGATGGAGAAAATTGCATCAGTTAGTCAATTTACTACTACTACTAATAAGTTTTGTTTAATTTCAAACTGACACATTGCAGAGTTGTTACAATTCATGGTATGATGAGTGATCACAAGTTACTACAGGAGTCAAATTTAATTCTCGGCAGCAAAAGGAAGGGCGCTCATCATGTCCTACTCGTTTTGGGGTGGGGTGAGGTGGAGTGGGGGGGAATTTCCCAGAAAACCTAAATTTCACGGGTGGCGTACTGGTGGAGGTTGGTGGGGTGGGGGTTGGGTGGGTGAGGGGATGGGGGTTGGAGGGGAAATTTTCCCAAAACTCCAAATTTCATGGGTGGTGTACCGGTGGAGATTGGAGTGTGGTGGGTGCTGTGGGGTGGGTTGGGGGATTGGAAGGGGGAATTTTACGGGTGGCATACTGGCGGAGGTCGGAGTGTGGTGGGGTGTAGTGGGATGTTGTGAGGGGAAGTGGGAGTGTGGGGTGTGGTGTGGAGGGTGGGGTTGTGGCTGGGAGCATGTCGAATCCTAAATTTCCTGGGCAACGCCGGGTACCCCCAGCTAGTAAGTTATATTGTGAGTATACTTGGATTTTTAGATTGCTCAGAAAGATGTCCAGATGGCCAGTATATACTGCAGGACTGCAGTGAGGTTAAAGATCTGCAGTGCAAAGGTGAAGCGTATTCTATTGTTCTATTGTTTTTTGTGTGATCCTTTGAGATGGCAGTATTGTTCTAGAAAAGAAATTATCAACATTTTATTCATTCATTCATTTATTCATTATTATTTAGCAATTTATTGTTGTTATTGTGATCAATTAGAAATATTATTGAGATGATCATGAAAATATGAAAAAGTGAGACTTAATAAAATCGTGTTTTTGCTACTTTTTGTTGCGTTACGTTTTTGAATCATTAAAAAAGGGTGGGTGGTCTCACTAAAAGTGATATAGCTTTTGTTCTGTTTGAAATATTTTGATGCAATATGGCCATGATGTGTAAATATAAATTGTCTATAAGCCTGTAAATTTTAATTCCGAAATCCCTACTTTTGGTCAAGATATTGGCAAAAACTGTAGGGTGGTCTTTGTTGGTCCACCCTGTATATGCAGATCAAGAAAATATTTAGGAAAATATGGTGTTTTTAGCACATTTGCAACGTCAGTTATAATAATCCTAATATTATAATGAGGGTCTAAATGTCCCTTGTGAGATAGGCACCAGTTAGCACTTTGACGGCGAGCTGTATTGGTTCTCAGTCACTTTTCATACACTCTCGTCATCAAAGTGCTAAGTGATAAGTCAAAAATAATGAGAATTTAAGATTATAAGTTACTAATGACTCACTGTTGTCATCCATCAATGATTGACAGCTGGATAATTTAAAAAATAAAGATAGAAAGCAATTCTTGAATACAAGAAGAAATAAAACAAAGGCAGAACTTTCATCTGAATAAGTTCATCTTACTACACAGAACTTCTCTAATCAATAGAAAAGCTAAGTATAGTAAGTATGCATCATGTATGTAACGTCTTTCTATATTTTAGGTTACTCTGCCTTTTTTCTTGCTTCTTAGAATGCAGTCAATGTCTCGGTTCGACTTACGAGATTCGACCTTGCAATGGAAGGGATAACCGACAATGCATGCGTAAGACTATGATTATTAAAAAAACAATAGAAGCAGTTGTTTTTACTATTGTTGATTGGTTGTTCCTTGTTGTTCTTTATCTTGCTGGAGACTGATAATAAAATAATAAGCCTATACATATATATATATATAAATATATTATATACCATAAATATATATACATATATATAAATATATACATAATATATATATATATACATATATATACATATATATAAATATATATATAATTATAAATATAGTCGGTGCCTGCTGTACATAAAAACTAAATTTCATGCTTCATAGCATTCGTACCATATACTAGTTTCAGTGCCTTAATCTTTTTCATGATGATGATGATGATGATGATGATGATGATGGTGATGATGATGGTGATGGTGATGATGATGATGATGATGATGATGATGATGATGATGATGATGATGATGATGATGATGATGATGATGATGATGATGATGATGATGATGATGATGATGATGATGATGATGATGATGACGATGACGACGTTAATAATTAATGAATAATAATAATATAAAATGCTTGTTTCGCATTCTGTTTTTTAGATGTTTCTCACCCATTCTTCATGACTCATTCATTTGATGCAGCATTACAAGGTAGGTCAGCTTCAGAAATTATTAGAAAATAAGTAAGTTAGTGAGTAAGCCAGATTCAAGAAAAAGTTCTTGAAGGCAAGGCATAAAAGACTGCATAATTATTCACATAGCTGAAGTCATTTTCATTGCCAGTTATGACTGATCTTGAATGTCTTGCTGGTTGTCACTTGTGTTTTTGTATTATGGCAAGGTAAAAAAAAGAAATTGTTTTTTACACTCTTGACCAGATTGTAGCTGACAATGTGCAGATGTTAAATTGTTAATGAGTATAATAGGAATTGAATTGTACTGACAAGAAGAACTCTAAAATGGCAACGGCTTGCAAGAGACTACCCGTCACTTTTTCAAAAGCATTGTCTACATGTCTTTCTACATAGCCTACATGCTTTGAAAGTTACCTTTGAAGGATCCACGATTCATGTTTATGTTTTCTTGTTATTTATGAGTCACAGTAAATAAGTAAGGTAAAGTTTTGAATATCATTTTCCTGACTTTGGTTTCTGCTTTTCTTACAACAGCACTTGGTAAAACACTGCCGCCTGCGCAGAAGAGAAAAAGTGAGCCATTCGCATGATGTATATTTTTTAAAATTTGAATGTAAATTCTAGATCATAATTATGAACAGGCTGCATTACTTTACAAGCTGAATACATCGTAATCGTAATCTCTGATACATTACTTCAGGGTGAGAATTGCCATGGGCTTGAGGGAATTCAGCTCCCCCGCTAGAATGGGCAGAGTTTATCAGGGGTTAGGGGCGCTAAGCCTCCCAAGAAGACCCAGATTCATTGTTTTTACCATGTAATGGTATCTTTTCCGGGGCTTCACCTCCTCCCCCCACCAAGAAGGTGCAGACTCATCATAAAATAATTTGTTCAGGGAAAATGGTTCTGCTCACAAACGCAAAACTTCCGAATGACCAAAAAAAGGGTCACCAGCTTTTTTGGGCCAAGAAAATATTTTCTTTTTTAGCCCCTCCAAGAACAGAAATCAAACTTCGCCCATGCCCTCTATAGTCTTTCTTAGGACCCCATAGTAAAGTTTTCTTTTCACGCCACAACTCTACGCAAATCAGAGTCCGAGCTTCTCAGTTATCTTCTGCAGTTCTCGTACTACTCTACTTTAGAAACAGAGACTATTATTATCTATAGACTATATTTATAAACGTAACCAGGGTTGTTTTTAAGGAATTCTTACAACTGCACGACGGCTTCTTTTCTTTCCCATCCTCCATGGTAAATTACTTCAAATCGCAGGACAATGAGCTGTTTTAGACTGACTATATTTAACTGCACAGAAGTGCTTCTACAACTGCACAAAACCATTTAGAACTGCACATTTTGTGTGCAACTGCATGCTAAAAATGCCCGGCATCTATCATAGAATGTGATATGAATTTCGTTTAGAACTTCGTGCAGAGTGGCATTCTAACGTCTTTCCGGAAAACCTCCAGAACACTCGTCAGCTCGAAACGACTTATTACGTGACGGATGTGAAGCAGATGACGGACTTCTTCTGGTTCCGTGAGTCCGGAATCCGAGTGAACATTGGACTACAGAACATTCATCTGACGCCGGTCTACGTTGACGTGGATCACGACAGTGACAATGCCTTCGTACTTGGCAGTCCAATGGTTCCAGAGGAGAAGGAACAGTTCAGGAACATCACCGTCAACCACTGCAGGTGGTGGATATATCTCTGCAACTCTCGTTACAGTTTCGTCAAATGCGATCCACTTTTTAAAATCAGTAAAATATTTTAAACTTTAATTTGAAACTTAAACTCTCTGTCTGTCTGTTTGTCTGTCTGTTTGTCTGTCTGTTTGACTGTCTGTTGGACTGTCTGTTTGACTGTCTTTCGATCTGTCTGTTTGTCTGTCTGTTTGTCTGTCTGTTTGACTGTCTGTTTGACTGTCTGTTTGACTGTCTGTCTGTTTGACAGTTTGACAAAGAGTGAGTCTGTCTGTCTGTCTGTCTGCCTGCCTGCCTGTCTGTCTGTCTGTCTGTCTGTCTATCTATATTGTTACCAGCCGATTGAAGAATATTGTATGAAATATGGACATCGTAGAGAATGATTTTCCTTAACGTTGCCTGTGCATATATTAAGTTGTTGTTGTTGTTGTTGGCGTATACATGTAGACATCCATTGCCTGATCAGTACAGCATTACGCTTGAGATCGCCAAGGACCGCACGACAGCCGCCTCCGTTGTTGCGTGCACGAGGGAAATGTTCGCAGGGGACGAATGCCCGGAGGACGTCACCGAGGGAGAGATGTTCATGCAACGGGAGATCAACGAACCGTGTCACAGTATGGTTTGTACGGTCGACCGGTTCCTGCTTAATGTCGTTTTTAAAGGCTATTTGCAAATGGACGTGACAGTGATGGGAGGGAGGCCTTTCTTGTTTCCAGTGGGGTGTAGAACGCCGTGGTGCAAGAACTAAGATCAGGCATGCGCAAACAGGGAAACTCCGGCTGTGTCTCTCATTACATCATAGGCCCTTAGGTCAAAGACGAGTAGGACCTTGGCAGGCATGGCCCCCGACTCTGGATCCATCAGTTGAGAAAGTAGTTTTGTAAGTTCAGTTAATCCCATTGAATGCCTTGTGCTTTGTAGTAATAGTAGCTTCGTGCAAAGTAGTAGTAGCTTTGTGCAAAGTAATAGTAGCTCAAGCTCACTTGAAACTAATCGTTGGGTTAAGCAGTTGTCAGAGGGAGTAGATGTTCAGAGTATCTCTCTCTGAATGATTATGATATGATGATGACACATTACATAAGCACTTTAAAACTGTTCTGTTTGACCATGCTGGAGTCGTGCGGGAGCGCCTCTGAGTAGTTTCCTTGGAGAGGCGCTATATAAATACTTGGATGGATGAATTAAATAATGTAGGAATTAGATCCTATCTGTATATTGTCTATTTATTGCAGCTTTGCGCCAACCGTTATGCTTTACCAGATGGTCCTGTTAACATGCGTTAATAATATCTGATATATCGTTTTGTTTAATACATATTTTTCTTGGCTGCCAACTGAACGTTGCGGTTCAAAGCCCCACAAGTACAGAACTATTCTTAAAGATTTGCACCAAGCGATCCTGCTAGCCAACTCAGCTATGATGAGTATATATATCCTTATCATAACTGAGTTATATATATATGTATATATATATCGACTGTACCTGGTCGATGATAGGATGGGATGGTGAGGGAGAGGAATGGTCGCCCACACTCGTATACCAAGGTCAAGAAAATTAAGCTGGTAGCACTTTATATCCGCGGCTGCTTCTCACGCTAGCTTTTATTCTGACTAGTACTTAGTTTGAGTGTGTCATTTGTAATAATTTATTTATCATTAGACTGTTATTTATTTATTTTCGTTATTGTTAGTGTTTCATTTATTTATCATATTTATTATTAGCGTGCTGTTTATTTTATGATATTTATTATTAGTGTGCTATTTATTATTAGTGTGCTATTGAGTCCTAATATTTATTATTAGTGTGCTATTTATTTCTATTATTTATTGTTGGTATGTTATTTAATTTATAATATATATAATGAGTGTATTATTTACTTGTTATATGTGTCTTTTTCATCTTCTGAAAGGGAAGTTATCCGGAGCATCTGGCTACGGCTGCCAACAGCATCGCCTGCACTCGTGGCAGTGCTGCACTTCTGCACTTGTTCAATGTCACTCCATCTGTTGTTCGTCCCGTCTACTTTCCATCAAGAGATTGCAAATCGGCGGCATATAAATGCGAAAGATGTCTCGACAAATGCCTTCCGTCAGGTCAGCCGCTGCTCTGCCTCTCTTTCACTTAAGTGTCTTCGGGGAACAGTTTTGGGTCTGCATGTGTCTGTGACGCTAAGTGTACAAGCGATTATGGGAGGGGGTGTTGGTTGAGGGGTTTGGTGTTGGGTGATTTAGTGGGTAAGCGGGTGATTGGGTGGGTAAATGCGTGAGTTTGGGCTTAGGGTGTGGGCTATCAGGTGGATGAGCTAGCGAATGAGGGAGGGAATGAATGAATGAATGAGCGAATGAATGAATGAATGAATAAATGAATGAATAAATGAATGAGTAGGTGAGTGAATGAATGAATGAACGAATGAATGAGCAAGTTCCTCCTTGATGGATAAGTGAGCGATTGAGTGAGTGAGGAATCGCATGAATGAATAAATGAAAAATGCTAAGTGAATGAGTGAGTGAATGAATGATTGATTGAGTAAGTGCCGTACTCGAATCTCAATCCACAAACAGATTCCTCGTTTGCACATTTGCTAAGCAATTCAGCTGTTGAACGCACTGCAGTTTCACAGTTTTGTGACACTCGCTGTGCAGTGTATAGCTAAACATCGGGTAAAAAATGTAAAAACCGGAAATCTGTTAAAGTTAATTGAATTTTTCTACATTGTGATGGTCGCAGCTGTTTCTTTTCTTATTAGGTAAATATATCAAAGTGAGCTTCGGAAATTCTTTGAATGGATGAAAGAATTAATGAATGAGTGGTGGATGAATGAATGAATGAATGAGTGCATGAATGAATGAATGAATGAATGAGTGAGTGAGTGAGTGAGTGAATGAGAGAGTGAGTGAATTAATAAATGTGTGCATGATCTAGTGAATGACCGAATGAGTTAATGAATGAATTCATGAATTAATGGACGAATGTATGAATGAATGAAAAATCACATAAAATAAATTGATGATTGATAGAATTGGTTTTTGTTTTATGTTTGTAAGAAATGTTTGACGAGCAATGTTGTCAGATCGACTGTTACTCGACTAACGACTGCAGGAAGATGACAGAGTCTCAGTGCAAGTCGTCCTCTGTACAGTGTGCAATGGGTGAGTGGCAATCTCGCCCATTCATTCATTCACTCAGAATTTATATAGCGCCCCATCAATACGACTATCAGAAGCGCTCCCAACCCAGTGCGGCTTAAAAGGACAGTTTTGAGATGTGCATGAAAAGTGTTGGAGTGGACCCTGGGGAACATGATCAGGGTTTGATCGTCACAATATAAAGTTGTGCCTCTGCTTGTTGCACTTCAATATAATCGTGATGCGTTCGAAAGAGATTCATGTTGTATATTGCAAAATGTCTTTATGTGTCATCTTTTCTTCGTAATGTTTTTAATTGTGTGGCTGCGTCTTACTAAAATTTGAACAGCTTTGGTTCAGTTACCTCAATAATTGGTCTCTCTCTCTTTAGATTGTGTTGTCTTCATCTACTCGATGTCATATTCTATAGCTGGTATCTCCTTTGCTGTTGTCTAAAGCCTACTCCTAGCCTGAATGCTATCTTGTGGCCTTTTGTGCTCTGGGACCGCCTCTGAGCAGTTCACCCTACTACTTGAAGCCGGAAGGTTCGAGGTTCGAATCCACCTCACCGCGTAAGGATCTTGGGCAAGTCCTTCACTCACAATTGCTCAGCGCTTCGGCGTGAAACTCCGATGCAGTGTCCGCTCTGCATTCGGGAGCGCCTCTGAGTAGAGAGAGCTTGAAGGGGCGCTATAACAAGTGCACATACATACATACATACATACATACATACATACATACATACATACATACATACATACATACATACATACATACATACATACATACATATGCAATGCAATGAAACGCAAAAGCACTTTAACAACATCTATGACAAATGTCATTGAAAAAAGGTGGTGTCCCGTCAAAAGCGCGCAAGCAAAAGCGCGCAGACAAATGCGCGCAGACAAATGCGCGCAGTAACAAAATCGCGCAGACAAATGCGCGCGCAAATAACACACATAGACCCAATAATTTTTTTTATTGAGTCAGCATCTAAACATAAGGAAACAGAATGTGAGAAATAACGCAACATTTAATCCTAAACGCAATGAAATAAAGACGAAACGTTGTTCTTAAAGTTGAAATCTAGTCTCAACATATCCTATCGTCAGTGTTCTTTAACGCAACATTTAACCCTAAACGCAATGAAATAGTTGTTCTTAAACGCAATGTAGTAAAGACGAAACGAAGTAAATCGAATCAAATCAAATAGTGCCTCGCTAGAAATGTTAAGAAGATATAGAGTTCAAGTTCTATAAGTTTATAGGCTAACGTTGTGAGCCACCCCACGCAAAAAATCGTCCAAAGGAATCGTGCCATACGTTGGAACCAACGCCTGAAGGCGTCTATTGAGACGCACGTACTTACATTTTGAAGCCTCAGGGTGTCTAAATCCAGAACGATACCTCTCGATCTTCAACTCAAAGACATATGGAGACCCTATGAAACATTTATGAAACATTGTTCTTTTTAATTATTCTCATCATTTTCTTTGTTGCGCGCTTTTTTGTGCGCGCTCTTTTTTGCGCTCTTTTGACGGGAAAGTCCCTGTTGCGCGCTTTGCGCGCTATTGTCTGCGCGCTATTGTCTGCGCGCATTTGTCTGCGCGCTTTTGCTTGCGCGCATTTGTTACGGCGCCAAAAAAGGTTTTTAGTCTCAATGTCTATGTTTGTTCATATCGGGATGATTTACTACGTTACACTGTCGTGTGTGTATGTGTCCGTATTAGGTGATGCCTATCGTTTTACGCTATTACCTGTCTTCTCGAACCTCGGCCAGGAATTCCGTTGCCACGTAAGACACAACCGTTCCGACATTCTCTACCAACTCTGGTTCTATATCAGCGCCGTTGGAACCGAGTTCGAAACTCCACGTTTCGAGAGAACGATACGCACAGACGATGTTCCATCGGGTCTGTACACAGGAGAGTTCTTTACAATCGAGCACAACTCGGGTATTCAGCTCGAGGATGAGTTCGTGCTTGTCGGTCGACGAATTAACGATCGCTGGAACCATTTACTGTATCCCATGCGGCCTGCGAAGGATGCGAATTCGAAGAGGATACCCGTGCATCGGATTTCGAGTGGGATGTTCACGGTGGTTGCACAGTTCAGTGAACCGTTTGGATACAGCAGTTCGTCATGGGTGAATGGAAGTAGCTGCGTGAAGGATGATGAGAGGTTTCGCTCCGTTCAGAAGCTGCATAGTCACGGTCCGCCGCAGAAGATTGAGGTCGTGAGTCTCGTCACTGCGAGGTCGCCGTTTGAATACTGGGTGAAGTCGCTGACGAATCCGCCGTATCTGAAGATTGTTATTCCTGGTAGGTGTATGGCTTCCTAGTGCTGCTAACTAAAATGATAAACAGTAGCGGCGCTAGGGGGCTAGGGGGCTAATCCCCCCTAAAAAGTCATCCATTTTAGGTACGCACGAGGTTTGCCAGACAGTTTGGCGGATATGAAAAAGGACCATTTTCCAAGATTTCGACCAAATGACTAAAAAAAGAAGGTCGTCAGAAATTTAGACGGCTGCTCAGACGGCTGAAATGGAAAATTTTCTTGAGATTTTGGCCGATGACTAAACAAATTTTCTCCCACAAATTCAGCCCCCCAAAACTGAAATCCTGGCGCCGCCACTAATGGTAAAAGATTGTAGGGTATACGTGTGACTATCAGGGCATGTGACGGTTGAAAGGTTAAAAGGATTGTGGGTATGTGGCATACTATTTTGACTATCAGAATATTGTGCATATACTCTGATACTATATGGCAGTAAAAAGGATTGTAAAGTAGTAAAGTATGTGCAACTATCAGGTTATGTGGCACTGTCACAGCCCATGTTGTTATGTTTTAAGTTAGGTTTTTGCACAGAACAGGATGTTAATATTGTTAACAATGAAAGGAAAAGTCACTGGTTGTGAGGTACCTGCCACAATGTGACTGATGTCAGGGTGTGGCCATGAGTGGCCTTTGCTATGTGATTTGCTGTAACAAATGTTTGTGTTGCCCTCCACCCTAAACCACCTCCTCAGAAATGTGTTCTGAAAGAGAAATAGGATCGTGAATTTCTTATTGCAACATGTATAATTATTGAAGTCCTTATTTGATTTTACATTGCTTGTCTGTTATTGAATGTTTGCACAACAGCCAATGTGTCGGTGCTGAGATGGTTCTTCCAAGGAAGACCTTCCTTGTCGTTGGTAAACACTTCTTCTCTGCATTCCAGTCTCTCTCCACTTCCAGTGGATAACCTCTGGCTGATCAACATTTCAGGTTCGAGTATTACGTGTCTTGTTTAATTAGTTTTTTCCATCAAATTATACATACATGTAACTATGCAGTCAATTTTTAACATAGAGTGAAGTATCCATGGCTACATGTACATGCTATAGAGAGGTTTGAGCGTTCATGGACTTTGCTGCTTACTGCTGGTTGGTCAGAGCTAACTGAAACGAATGATTTGGATCCATTTGCTCTGACCATTCTCCTGTCTAGAACTAATCTTGTATGGTATGTGAATTGTTGCACCTGATAAGCGTAGGCCTAATCTTTTTAATTGAATCACTCACAATCTTACTTCTGCATTAACCTCTTGATCTGCTTGACCTACAAACCCTTCAACGCCAGCACACCTTCCTTCCCTCAATCACTGCTAGCTCATGTAAGGCGCCCTTGTGATGGCATGGCTGTGTTACGGTGCCATAAAAATTGCTGTTGTTATTATTATTATTAGTACGATTATTAAGTACGGGTCTTGAATCTCTTGATACACGAGTCATGATACGGAAGAGTTAGGGCTCGTGTGAGTCATATCTCTCTCACCAACGAATGGAATCGATTGCTACTCTCTCTTCATAGGTCAAAAACTCACTTCTTTCCTTCCAAAAGCGACTCAAAATTCACTATTTCTCTTGGCTGTCAACTCTAACATAAATGTATCTAAAATGTATTCTGTAACTTCTTCTGACTTCGGTCTATCTGCATATCGGATTCACATTTAGATGTGACTATGCAGTGTTACAAATTCATATCAATAATAATAATAATAATAATAATAATAATAATAATAATAATAATAATAATAATAATATAAAAAAAATTTAAAAAAAATAAATTAAAAAAAAAATAAATAAAAAAAAAATAATAATAATAATAATAATAATCGTATCTTAGCGTATCTAAAAATGTACTGAGCGCCTCTCGCGGCATAGACTATTCAGAGGCACTTTGAGCACAGAAGCTCCAGAGGAAAAGAAGTACCAGTAATACTGTTGTTGTTTTCTTATTGTTTACAGGTCACATGATCGGCGGATGCCCTGGATACATTGGAGTAACTGTAAATGATAGAATGGAAGAGGAGCAGCTCTTTCATTACGATGTTCTGGTCAACTGCTCTACTGGCTTCAACCTCTCCTTTGTTTTTTCCATTTCTGGAACCAGAGCAGCTGATAGGTTCTTTGACGTAGTACTTGACGATGCCCAGAATAAGTACCATATTTTTCTCATGTACTATTGGAACCACAACACGACACGAGTCACCGCTTCAGTCGTTGATCTTAAGAACCATGACATCTGGCTTTACTTCGTCTTTGTCATGTTCTTTGTTGCGATGTTCTTAATAGCAGCGGGATTCGTGACGCATATTTTTCTGAGAATTTTACGTGGCTATCAGATTTTGTCCTCGGCATCCTATGCAAACAGAAAAAGGTCGATATCGAGTCTGAAGAGCAGAAATAGACCGCATCACGGATTGAGAACTAAATCTTATTTTCTCTCTGGGTCATCACCAACAATTAGAAGATGGAACCTGTGCGTAGTGATCTACTGCCTTCTCAAGGTCATCTACGGCCTTTTCCTAACATTTCTAATGGCGTTGGTGTTGACGAAAGCGTTTACACAACAACCAATCCAACGAATAAGTGACCTCGATGGAATTGACGTTCGATACAGAAATGCCAGCAGCGAGATATATCAACTGTCGCAGGTTCATTTAAGAACCGCGTTAAACCAACAAATCGAACGGTCGCATTCACGTTCGAACGCCTGTAGTTCGTACGTGCAGGGAATGTTTGAGGCACTTTTCCGGAAGATCCACAACTCCACATTAACTGATATTATTGGCAGCTCCATAAGAAATGTGATTGGAGACGAATTTAAGAGAACTCTGGATGTTTATCACCGGAAGTTGGTCAAACACTGGGACCTGCACCGACGTTCGATTCACAGAACGCTTGCGCCACATCTGAAACGCCATAGGAACTACCTGGAAAGATTTTCCAGTAACAACTGGCTCCTGTTTCCAAGATCGCTGTTCAATGTTTCACAAACTCAAGATGATGAATACCATTTGTTTCAAAGCAACGTCGAAGAAAACGATGCACCGGCTTCGGA
The DNA here is from genome assembly GCA_949752735.1 of Lumbricus terrestris. NCBI lineage: Eukaryota > Metazoa > Annelida > Clitellata > Crassiclitellata > Lumbricidae > Lumbricus > Lumbricus terrestris. The sequence continues at coordinate 18,922,248 of OX457050.1, forward strand.
GGAGAAGTTTATTTTTGAAAACTTTTTCATCGATGATGACGTGGAGAGGGTTCTCAAGTGGCAGGTGGAATTTTTGCAAGGGTGAGATTTCCTCGAGTTCTTGTTTTGGCTTTTTTTCGTTTTAGTTGTTTGGAATTTTTACTGTAGCCTTATATTGACTATGTAGTTGCACCAATAATTTCTTTCATCGATTGCCTCCTTGCCCTTCCTTATTCAAAATTGTCCCATTCTCATTTTGTTAAGCAAATAATTATATGACAGCCATCTAAGATGCCATCTAAGGTGTCATCTAAGGTGCCATCTAAGGTGCCATCTGTCCCACTGTTCATTTAGCTGCCATCTAGCGAGTTGAATGCTGATTCGACGTTTGTTGGGTAGTGGGTATTGATAGTGCTTACTATTTGATGTTCTGCTCTTTATGCCAAAGTGTTACCATAATTAATTATTGTTCTAGGCTATCTCCCACGCCGCCTCCGATTAAAGATTATAATAAAGCACAAATTAGTATGACTACACACATCACATATGCACCAAATTATACAAATTGTTTGATTAAAAGAGTAGTAATTTGAATTTATTTCATGTGTTTTTATTATTAAATGAATAGTAATTTGAATTTATTTCATGTGTTTTTATGTTTACAGTTCTGATGAATTGTTCGAGTCGTTCCTCATCTCACCTCTGACCAGCCTCCAATTAACACCAACAGTTAGCAACAGATTCACCTGCTCATCATCACAAGACAGCACCTTCAATGACACCTCTCGGACAAATACCACACGTTACTTTGCGTCGCTCAGCGCAGAAACCCTGCAGACAATAATTGACACAAACGCTTCATTCAGCATTCCACCATCTGACCTGGAAATTATGCGAACGGTAAACGAAACAGCGGCGGGAACCTTCCACGTTTTTAACGACACAATTTCAGAGAGGGAGACAAGGACAGTTATTCTGCTGGCCATTGTCTTGGACATCTTTGTCTTTCTACGATGCATCACCTCGCTCGTCATCGGTGTCCTTCGAATCCGTCAGGCTCTTCCAGCGGAAAAGATCGAACGCTGTCAAAGACTTGCGCTGCATTCGTCATCGGAGTCGCGACGGAAGGTCGTGCACATGTTGTCGAAAAGGAACTGGTACGAGTCGGTAAAGCGGACCGGGTCTGACGTTGAGATGCCGATTGTTCAGCCGTCTTGCACGCAGGAATCATTGTTAAGCTTGAAGAGCTTCCTGCCGGATTCGAACCCCGATCCTGTGTTGCGGCATTCGTTTGCGGATAGGCAAAGCCACCGGGAGTCGTTCACCTCTTCTCTTCCGTTTGGGTGTCTGTCACGATTGAAACTGCTGCGCGAAGATAGGCGTCGACATTTCTCTCGCAGTTTTAAATTCCCGAAATGCCAGTACGAGTTCTACATTAAACAGTCAACGACGGAGAGCATCTCAGGAGATGAGGATCGGGTGTTGAAACTTGTCGTGATTGTGGGCATCGTCACAGTTGCTTTTGTCTCTGCAATATGGTCCGACCAGATATTGCAGCCGGATGTGATACTATCGCTGACCAGAATGCCGAAGTTCTCGAGTCTCTGGCTCGAGATTTGTAGAGATCTGAAGAAAGATGTTCTGCGATGTCGTGAGCGAAATGATGACTGTGACATCTCAGAGTCAGTTGTCTTCCACATGAGAGCACACTTATCACACCTGCACATCCTAATGAACCTCCTCGTTACTAAAGGTATGTAATAAATACGATGGTTAAGGTGTTGGCTATAAATAGTGGGCATTCATTTACTTAACATTCACTTATCACACTTGCACATCCTAATGAACCTACTCGTTACTAAAGGTATGCAATGAATATGATGGTTTATGTGTAGGCTATAAACAATGTGCATTAATTAACTTAATATTCACTTATCACAGCTGCACATCCTAATGAACCTACTCGTTACTAAAGGTATGCAATGAATATGATGGTTTATGTGTAGGCTATAAACAATGTGCATTAATTAACTTAATATTCACTTATCACAGCTGCACATCCTAATGAACCTACTCGATTCTAATAATAATAATAATAATAATAATAATAATAATAATAATAATAATAATAATAATAATAATAATAATAATAATAATAATAATAATAATAATAATAATAATAATAATAATAATAATAATAATAATAATTAATAATAATAATAATATTAATAATAATAATAATTAATAATAATGATAATAATAGTAATAATGATAATAATAATAATAATAATAATAACAATAATAATAACAATAATAACAACAATGACTATTTCTATGACACAGCCATGCCGTTACAAGGGCAGCTCACATACTAAACTAACAGCAGGATATGCCTTGAGGAATAAATGATTGACTAAAGGCAGGTGATAAATAGTTAAGGTGTATAAATAATTATAATGAGCCTTAATTTACTTAATTAATTTAATATTCACTCATCACATCTGCGCTTCCTAACGATCCTATACGTTACTAAAGGTATATGAATAGTTGAAGCATATGAATAGACCTAATGAGCCGAAATTTACTGGCTAAAAGCAAGCAATAAATCCTGAAGAAAGCTGAATAGTACAAGATAGAAATCTTCAAGATCTCCAACAGGAATTTGAATATTGTTGCGAAATTATTTTTAATCAATTCGTCTTTTATTGTGGTAGTGAACCTGTTTATTATTACTATTGGTAATCTTGCTATTAACATGCTTCCTATTCATATTGAAGTAAAAAACCCGTTAGTTTTGACATCTATAAAGCACAATTTGTTCACTGCACCTATTTCATTAATTAAAAATACTGAAATTGCGATTCACTATTACACTTGTTGTCATTGACCTCATCTAGCCTTTGAATCTTAGCTTGAACCAAAAAGGTTAGTGTATAAAATTAGAAACATGGCTAAGCCATGCTTGGATCCAATTTGTATAGTATTGACGCCATGGTTCATATAGTGCAGGTATTACAGGGGCGGATCCAGGGGGGCCAAAATGGCCATCCCCCCTCCTCCATTTAAATATTGCATGGACGTGGCCCCCATTTGATTTCAAAAAGCCATTAAATAAATGCAGCGGGAGAAAAAAACAGGATACCAGCCCCCCATAAAAAATCGCGTCGGACGTGACCCCCTCATTTGATTTACCATAGTCCCGACTATGATGACTGACGACTAAAAAAAGGTGAATTGGTATCTTTTTCCTGGAAAATTGGACGAATGACAAAAAACGAAGACAAAAAAAGTCGTCAACTATTTTGGCGGCTGAATTGGTATTCTTTTTGCTGGAAAATTGGACGAATGACTAAAAAAAGGTCATCAGTTTTTCGGCGACGAATAACACGAATTTTTCCTCTGTCCCACCAACAAGACCGAAAATTTTGACTCCCCCTTCGAAAATTTCTGTATCCGCCCCCTTGAGGTATTACACTGCGAATTAGGTTGTCGGCCTATTTATAGGTCTTCAGCAAGACTCCTGTATTTCATCGTTTTTCTGGATTTGTGTGTAGGCCGAACTGGCGAACCGCATCAGTACAAAAACGATGCTTGTCTCTTGCAAAAGTCCACTCGCTTTGTTGATAATAAAACCTGTGAGACAACGATGTCAGAGCCATCTATGTGGACCGTTCCACTTCTTCCATGTAGTTTGGTTCCAGTGGAAGTCCTTTACCAGAATCTCCACGATGGTAAGAATATTTCCTCCGATTTTACCCTAAATAAACTTTTTATTATTACAATCACTGACTTGCCATTAATAGTGTAATTTGTTTAAAATATTTTAAAATTCGCACATTTGCTTTACTTAACTTTTCTGGAAGGCATGATAACTACCGTATGTTGGCTCTGTTTTACGTGCTTGAAATTCAAATAGTTATCAGCACATTGCATACGTATAATTGTGTTCATGTCATTGGTAAAAATATAGTAAAATATTCATTTATTCAATGCAGTTTTAAAAACTGTCTCAATAGTTCACGAGCCATGATATTTAAATTGCGCAACGTATCTCTGAGCCTTACCGGCCCTCACATCAACTACTATTGCACTTCTACTTTGACTCCTCTTACCTCTGCCTTGCAACAAGACGGTGTTGTACTTTCGGGGGGCTCTCTCAAAACTTTGAAATTGATCTGTCCTGTTGTTTGAGTCAATTCTTCCGATTCTTTACGGATTACAGTCAGCACTTGGATCATGTTTCAGCTGGCGTTTCCACCAATTGCTGGATTTAATTGAAACCTGATAATCAATCAACAGCTAAATGTGACTGTTTTATTTAGCCGTGGTTCGGCCGGGAGCGCTTCTGGGTAGCCTACCTTGAAGAAGTGCTATGTAAATTTCTGAAATAAATAAAATAAATAAAATAAATAAAATAAATAAAATAAATAAAATAAATAAACGTGACTTGCTACTCTGCATTGCGTAGTTAAGTCATCGTGAAAGATATGCATACAATACATGCATTGTTTGAATTTCATTTTTACCAGATAGCCAATGCGATGGTTCTTTAGCAGAGATAGAGAGACAATACTCGTCTGTTCTCGATTCAATTCGTGCCGTGCCTTCGTGCATCACCGCTGTCCTTCTGCTCATCGTCTCAGCAGCCGTCTTCTTTCAGCTCTTTGAAAGCATCTTCTTCCACATCATCGAATGCAGCAGAGCGGAACCGCCATGCCTGTCTGCCTCCAATTCCCAGAGCTTCATTCCTGCATCGATACCTGCCCACCGGGGCAGTAGAACGGAGGTTCCTGTGTGCAGCAGTGAGGATGGAATGGTGTTGGATGGATCAGTGACTGCACATCTCGATTGGGAAGACGGGGGTCGAGAAAGTACGGGCGGAGGAGGCGTCAACTTCACAACGTCGCTTTCTGCTAAGAAACCGGGATTTGACCGAAACATAGCGTACTGCGAGACTAACGTTTAGGAATTTAATGTCTACTCTGGAATTTGATTTCCTTAATTGATTCGCTTTGTAAGAAATTGGTTTAATTGACTGGAACTGATTCTCAGAAATTTGGTTTCTTTTGTTGAAACTGATCTGAGAAAGTTTTTTTTTTTATTGAAACTGGTTCTGAGAAATTGGTTTCCTTGATTGAAATTGATCCTCATAAATTTGGTTTCTTTTATTGGAACTGATTCTCAGAAATTTGGTTTCTTTTATTGAAACTGATTCTGAGATATTGGTTTCTTTGATTGAAATTGTTACTCATAAATTTGGTTTCTTTTATTGAAACTGATTCTGAGAAATTTGTTTTTTATTGGAACTGATTCTGAGATATATTGGTTTCCTTGATTGAAATTTAATCCGATAAATAATTCACTTGATTTTCACTGTATGTTTGATCAGTGGCGGCGCCAGGATTTCAGTTTCGGAGGGGCTGAAGCCCGCGGAAAAATTTTCCATTTTCGCCGCCAAAATTTCTGACGACTTTTTTTTTTTAAGTCATCGACCAAAATCTCATGAAAATTTTCCATTTTCGCCGCCAAAATTTCTGACGACCTTTTTCGTGGATTTTTTCTATGTAAAATAATTAAAATGGCCATTTTTTTAGGGGGGCTTAGCCTCCTGTAGGGGGGGCTTAGCCCCCCCCAGCCCCCCCCTAGCGCCGCCACTGTGTTTGATGTCTATTTTGTTGCAATGCCATAGCCACAGCAGTCTTGATGAAATCAGCCAAGTAGCCTATATGCCCTACCAAGTCTCTGAGATCTTTTTTCTAAAAAGGAATGCATATGAGCACTTGTTTTATATTGTTAAAATGCAGTACGAAACTCGACTTATTTGACACACCGTTAAAAGAAAAAAATTGTTGTGTATTTCCCCAAAACAATGAAAAAACTGTTCCAAAATGCACCTCTTGTTCTATATCTAGAGCCGTCATAGGTAGCCTGTCAGTTCATGGTAAAGTCTGGTGAAACAAGTCGAGTGAAATTCAAATTTGTCACTTAAAGTAAAAACCAATCCAAATTCTAACCCCAAAACTTGTCGAAACTTTGCTACTTCAGCATATAGTAGTTTAACGACAGGAGTAGGAAATTTTGGAGTAATTGTTTACCAGAAGCGAACTTGCAAAGCCCTAGAAAAAATCAATTGTAGGTCTATCTATTCCTGTTGAGTAAAACTACTGGTAGAGATAATCTTCTTTTCACGGGTTCTATCTGCAGAAGTGATTCGTTCTGATTTTGTTCAAACCTATTGGATGATAAATCACAACACAATGACTTGTTGTTTAATGACAATATCATAACAAAGGATGATTATTGTCACCCTCCTCCTTTATCCAGGCTTGGGATTGGTACTGTCAGAGTGCATGTGAACAGTGTCAGAGTTCAACAAAATGTAATGATGTTTATGCCACATAGCCTAGTAGGCTTATATATAATTATTATAGCATACTTGTGCAAAAACTTGATCCATCTGTCACGAGGGATTGTGAGTAACTGTGGTTCTTTTAGTCTCCTGCAGATGTAATGGCTATTCCATGTGTGGCCAATAGTCTGCAGCCTGCATCATACACAGACAGTTAAGTTCTTTAGCATTCTATTGTTTTTTCGAAATGCTTTGCTTTCGTTCAGTTCGAGTAACGTGAAACAGTTGTTGACTCTTTTTTAGCATTTGACGTTACAAAGAAATTATACGTAGGCCTATAATCTAAACTGGCAATCATCAAGTCCATGGTTGTGAGGCCTGGCGACAATCATCTTCGGTCGGTTTTAGTAGTTTCCATTGTTTTTATTACGTTACGTTAGGCTCCTCTTATTACTTCTGGGCGTGAGACTGGTGCCACGCGAGGCCTGTGTGGTCCTGGCGTAGTAGGCCTATTAGTGTGTTTTGTTCGTGTACTGTACCTAAGCCATGCTTGTGGCGCAATCTGGCGAATAATAGAACAGACGGAGATTTGACATTGGAATAATTGGATCTATGTTTTTAAAATTCTTTTTCGTGACGATGTTTTAAGTCCGTTGCTATGATTATGTAAATTCACATTTCACAAGTTTGAAGCTAAACTTCGGCCAGCGACCGAGAAAGCTCGGCACTGCCTGGCGAAGGCCCGTGAGCGTCTGAGCGAGGGGCCAGAGAACGGGGAGAGCCATTTGGCGTTTGACGCAGTGACGCCCAAGCTGTGGCAAGCATTGCCGCAAGCAAATTCACCCCCCCCCGGTATGTGAACCGATCTTTCGACCCCCCCTCCCGGGTATGTGAACCGATCTTTCGATGCATCGCCATACCAGCGCGCGACAGACAATCACCATATAAATTGAATATCGATTTTAATATCTATCCATACCGGGGCATTTAAATCATTTTAAATCAATTATTGCAACTCGTTTTTGAGCACAACGTTCCAACCGTTAACAAGACAGGCCGATGATTTACAGATCAATAACACGAAAACACGAACATGAACGACCGTGAAGATAGCGGAACTCATAAGCTCCAGTCACCCGTGATAATAGACCCATGACGCCCTACAAACACAACGTCAGTTTTTGTCACGATAATCATATGCTGAGAGCGTTCGATAACTGGCCATATTGCTATAACTCACGCCGCAAGCAATAATTACAGCCTGTCGGCATATTATAATTATATAGGTTCTGTTGGGTGTAGCCTACAGCATTCAAAATTTTCATTGTAACCGTTACCAGCCTGCTAACTGATTTTGTGGTATGGTATACATCAGCGGTTCCTAACCCTTGGCCCAGTGGCCCGCAGCATCTCAATGAATTAAAAAAAAATATATGTAAAAATTGGCAATTTGGACATGATAGAATATATAATTCTTTTCTATCAGAAATTATTTATTTGGACGTTAATAAATCGCATCAAACATTCTACTTTGATTCAATTATAACAATTTTATACTCCCTTAGTTAATTAAATTTTAACCTTAATTGTTGCCCCTTAATGTCCTTCAACTAAGAAAAAGTGGCCCGACAGACAAAAAAGGTTGGGAACCACTGGTAGGCCTATACATGGAACGAACTGTGTATAGCCTAGTCGTAATTTCAACATTTACACTGTGCACGAACGAATAAAGTAGAGTCACTGGAACCGGCTTATTTCCAGGCGCACAATCCAAGCAGAATCTAGAAGACAGGGTGAAAAATTCCGAGGTGATTGGGGTTTCAACACCCGTCTTTCTTATAGCGCCATAGTAGAGTCTGTTTTTCGTACCTCAATTCCAAGTGGATCATAGTCCAAACCCCCCCAGTTATTTTACACAATTCGCACACTGAGGACTGACCAGCCACACAGGTCACGTTACGTCCAGGGTCAATGTCTAATGGTCCAACAGTTCCATGGTTATATCATACGGTAAAAGATTGTTTGCAAATGGATAGGATCATAGGACAATGGGATCGTGTCTGTCTGTGCTATGGCTTTATTGTCAGTGAGAATATCAAGAAGTATTGTAGTGTACTGTAGTGAAGTGTTGTGTACAATACTGTAGTGTCAATCTTGAAGATTTACATTACATTGTAAATCTTCGAGATTTCTTAGTGCCTTACAAAGTGTGCGTGTCAGTAGCACATGGGCGTTTGCTCAGGCGTATACTTTCGCTATTCGGTGTTCATTCGTTACCAGGATCTGTGTCCAATTAATCAGCTTAATAGACGATTAATTGAATCACGAGGCTTTGCCGCAGTCTAAGATGAACAGCTAGCCTAATTGCAATGCAGAACCGACATACTAGGTAACTTTCTCAAATGACCTGGGTGTAATGAGGTGGTCCAACCCTTACCAAGAAGATAACAAACTCCATCTGCTGCTATAGCAGTATGCATGTATGTGCGAGGTGGTTGATCTAGCCTACATGTACACCGTGATTCAAAAAAAAGTAAGCCAAATTATTTTCCATATATCTCCAATGCCTGATAACATATCACGCTAAAATTTTCCAAATATTTAGAGAATTGGACCAAGAATATGATTCCAAGATTTCATGAGATAAAGTTGAACGGATAAAAAGATATGTATCTTTGAACTTCATATGCCGAAATTTCAGTTTACAAGCTATTTTCTGTTACATTCAATAAAATGTGAGTCAAACTTTTTCAATATCTTTATGGCCTGATAATTAATCAGAGTAAAATTTTCCCAATATTTAGAGATTTGAATCAAGAATGGGATTCCCAAATATCAAGTCATAAATTTGAACGGATAGAAAGATATGAATATTTCAACTTCATCTCCCGAAACTTCAGTTTTCAGCAAGTCTGTTATGGTGTTCTTTGCGGTTTCAGCGCTTGATAGCTCCCGATTTTGGTCTTCAGTGACCCTGGAGGGAAAATTAATGGATCCTATTATCGCGACGTTCTGCTGTCACAACATCCTCTATCTGTAATCAGAAATCTAGCCCCCAGAAGGCTGGTTTTTTCAACAGGACAGTGCCCCAGCCCACAGAGCCAAGGAAACCATTGAAATGCTGACAAGAGAGACGCCAGACTTCATGTCTCCCACATTATGGCCTCCGAACAGCCCAGATTTGAATCCTGTCGACCATAAAGTGTGGAGCTTGATGCAAGACCGAGTAGACAACAACCCATGGTATAAACGATCTGAAGTAACGCTTGATGGAAGTGTGAGATGACCTGGACCAGCGGATAATCGTCGATGCTGTTGCCCAATGGCGCCAGCGCCTCCAGGCTTGCGTGCAAGCAGGAGGAGGACATTTTGAGCATCTTATTTAATTAAATAATCAAACCAAACTGTGGGAATCATGTTGTTATTCAATTCTTTACATATCTGGAAAATTTTAGCATGATTAGTCATCAGGCATTAGAGATAACAAGAAAAAAAGCTTGACTTACATTTTATTGAATCTAACAGAAAATTGCTTGTAAACTGAAATTTCGGCATATCAAGTTGAAAGATACATATCTTTTTATCCGTTCAACTTTATCTCATGAAATTTTGGAATCATATTCTTGGTCCAATTCTCTAAATATTTGGAAAATTTTAGCGTGATATGTTATCAGGCATTGAAGATATTTGAAAAACATTTTGGCTTACTTTTTTTTGAATCACGGTGTATAGCGGGACCCACGCAGGTGAGTAAAAAGATATTGGCTGGAAAATTCGACCTAGTTTAACCCGGCCGTTCTCCACAAGCCATCTATTATGCGTGTATGTATATTGTTTGTATGCGCAATTGTCAGAGGACTCCTCAAGATTACTACTCAGAAGCGCTCCTGACTACTGAATCGGACACTGAATCGGAGTTTCACGCCGAAGCGCTGAGCAATAGCGAGTGAAGGACTTGCCCACGGTCCCTACGAGGCGGATTAACCCTTTACCCGTTCATTTTAAAATTTTAAGCCCGTTTTTAGCGAATATACTCGGGGCAAACGCGTAAAAGATTAAGGAATTTAAGGTGGATTCGAACCTGCAGCCCTCCGGCCGCAAGGCGACGAATAATATCCACTACACCACCGCGCCCCACGCGGTCATCCCTGCCCGGCGAATTATAGAAGCAGACGCACTCATGGGCAAGTAGGTCTCTATATTTAGTCACGCCCTTCAAGTCTAGTTTACCGAGAGAATATGAGGAGCAAGCGTTGGCCTTTAAAGTCTTCAGTTACTGCAGCGTGTAGTGTTTAACTGCACTGCTCATCTATTTGAACTCCGTGCCTAGTAGTTCCCATTGTTTAGCGACATCCTCCGATTACCAGGTTCGTTGACGTCAGCCCCCTTCTTTCTCCACACTTTGAACTGGCACTATAAGAGCTGTGAGAGCAGTGACAGCGTCGTCGGCATACTCAATGATCGACTGACTGGTTGTGTGAGCTCGCAGCAGCACGTGTTCCTCTGTTGAATCGTTCACACATGAGTTGACAGCTCACCTGTCTCGCACCTGATGTGGCTACTGCATGCTGTGGCCATGCATTCGCCTGTTGCACGGCTAACATTGATGTTCCCACGACTAGCCGACCAACAACCAGCCACGGCTGTGACAAGCTCCATACATTTATAGGTCTATGCACTGCTGCTAGTATCGCGCACGGGCACGTACATTTGAAGATAGACATACATAAATAAAAAATAAAAGACATATAATATATATATATACAAGATTCCTCCACAAAGATCTTTATATATATATATATACTAGGCAATGAGTTCATACATTATATGTATTATGTATATCATTGCTAGTAGGTTAGTTGGTTATATAATATATGTGTATATTAGGGTGGAGTGAAAAAAACGAAAATCAGAAATTCGAAAAGTAATAGCAACCAAAAGTTGCCCAATGACATGGGGTCAAGAAATGTGAAAAAGTTTTTAAAAATATTAATGTCTTCCGACCGCATAAGTGGGCCAAAGTTCCCCAAAATTGCATTTTTTAGAGAAAATTGAAGATTTTCTTATGAAATATTTTTAGTGTAAAATAATTTGCTGCAGTTCAATATATCGTTGGAAAGAGCTCTTTAAACTGAATAAAATGATGCATTATTTTTGAGAATAGTCCCATATTTGTAGAAGATATTAAATTTTTGCCATATCTCCTCTTCGCGACATGTCGCGAAGCTTGAAAACAGTAAAACACCAATAACTTTTTTATCCTTTGAGATATTTCAACACATAATATACCATTCGTTTCAGTTTAGGACCAGCTTTCAAGAGGTATATTGAAATATGAGATTGTTTCTTGCTTGTATGATATTTTGTGACGATATGTAATGTAGGTCTACACTTTAACACTTCCAACAAGCATCTGTGAAATCATATTGCCTTCAGAGCAGTTTAAAGTTACAAATCAATTAACAAATTGGCTTAAGACTCGTATGAATCGTCATTTCAATCAACAAGTTGTCATCGATATGATTCTAAAGAGTTTCTGTTAAGCACTGTCACTTTGAGTGGCAGCAGTAGTTCTTCTTGGTTTCAAATATCGGCATTAGTTTTCGTGATTGCAACCGTGCTCAAATAAAACCATCTGTATTGTGTCTGCACCACATACGGATGCAGCCGCTTCAGTCACTATTTTTACACACCTTTCAACACTCTGAGTGTGACATGGAAAATTCTCAAACTCTATTGCTGGTGGAGAATGACCAGCAACAAGAGAACTTTCGGCTGTTTTTCCGATATGTAGGTTAACAATGGTGGAACGGTGACTCTGCACCCATTCCATTTTATTAAGTCAACATAATCTGTCGAGTTGAAATTCATAAGTGGAATTTGGAAGCACCGCAGAAATGGCTTTCTTTTATCCATTTTAGCTTTCAGAATTCTTCTAAGTCCAAGTTCTCTTACATGAGGGCGCTTATCAACGAACATGCACAACCGCAAGATCTTCAAAACAGTGACAGGATCGAACTGCGTTGCATATGTCAAGCAGATATTTTCTGATCGGTACTTAGACCGCTACAGTCAACGTCTGGCATTTCGCATTCAATGGATTCGAATCCAACATCCGATACGGTAACTGTTCTGAAGATCTTGCACATAAAGAGCCTGGGAAGATGTCTCATGCACGCTGGCTGACAATGGTTAATCGAGTACTTAGACTTTATGTGGCAACTTTAAAGCCAACAACACAATGAAACTTCTCGCGGAATTTTAGTCAAAGTATATGCCAGGATATGGTTTTGTATAAAAACGAAGCTGTTGTGCAGCTATGGAGGCCTTCATGTTTGGCAGATGATACGTACACTTCTCAAGGTATCTTTGTGATTCACTAAAAGCAGTATTGGACCCCGTGATTCAGCGAAATGCTTAGTTTGCACATCCAGACAATCTGCTGTTGTGCATGATCGTTGATGAGCGCCCTCATGTAGGAGAACTTGGACTTAGAAGAATTCTGAAAGCTAAAATGGATAAAAGAAAGCCATTTCTGCGGTGCTTCCAAATTCCACTTATGAATTTCAACTCGACAGATTATGTTGACTTAATAAAATGGAATGGGTGCAGAGTCACCGTTCCACCATTGTTAACCGACATATTGGAAGAACAGCTTAAAGTTCTTGTTGCTGGTCAAGAACTAAACAAGCAATAGAGTTTGAGAATTTTCCATGTCACACTCAGAGTGTTGAAAGGTGTGTCAAAATAGTGACTGAAGCGGCTGCATCCGTATGTGGTGCAGACACAATGATGATGATGGTGCTCTGCCCGAAGGCAGGTTCATTGGCTTACGCCCCTGGGGATGAGATGAGTGAGGTGGTTTCCCGTTGCCTTCCTCACAGACAATGATGGGTAAGCAACTTGACCAAGGTCGCTCCGCAGGAGCTTGCGCCCCTGCGTCCCACACGTGCTAGCCCGAGATATCTAAATCCCTGAATGTCAACTCCCAGCCCGGGGCTTGAACCGCAGTCCGTTGCAACCAACAGACGAATGCAGCTGCCGCTTACCGGTGTAGCTAACTAGGCCAGTCACAATACAGACACAATTTGCAGACACAATACAGATGGTTTTATTTGAGCACGGTTGCAATCACGAAAACTAATGCCGATATTTGAAACCAAGAAGAACTACTGCTGCCACTCAAAGTGACAGTGCTTAACAGAAACTCTTTAGAATCATATCGATGACAACTTGTTGATTGAAATGACGATTCATACGAGTCTTAAGCCAATTTGTTAATTGATTTGTAACTTTAAACTACTCTGAAGGCAATATGATTTCACAGATGCTTGTTGGAAGTGTTAAAGTGTAGGCCTACATTACATATCGTCACAAAATATCATACAAGCAAGAAACAATCTCATATTTCAATATACCTCTTGAAAGCTGGTCCTAAACTGAAACGAATGGTATATTATGTGTTGAAATATCTCAAAGGATAAAAAAGTTATTGGTGTTTTACTGTTTTCAAGCTTCGCGACATGTCGCGAAGAGGAGATATGGCAAAAATTTAATATCTTCTACAAATATGGGACTATTCTCAAAAAGAATACATCATTTTATTCAGTTTAAAGAGCTCTTTCCAACGATATATTGAACTGCAGCAAATTATTTTATACTAAGAATATTTCATAAGAAAATCTTCAATTTTCTCTAAAAAATGCAATTTTGGGGAACTTTGGCCCACTTATGCGGTCGGAAGACATTAATATTTTTAAAAACTTTTTTCACATTTCTTGACCCCATGTCATTGGGCAACTTTTGGTTGCTATTACTTTTCGAATTTCTGATTTTCGTTTTTTTCACTCCACCCTAGTGTATATATGTAATGTATAACATATGTATTTATGTGTGTATATATACATATATGCAAAATACCTCTATGAAGATCTATATATATATATATATATATATATATATATATATATATATATATATATATATATATATATATAAACTGAAATTGTTCACAAGCACTTATGAACTGGCTCAGCATGACATGGGTAGATTTTTAAGAAGCTTGAGACGTGACAGGGTGGAGGCCTGTATACAAATGTTCATCCTGTTAAAGCTAGAGAGAGCGACAAACATGTACATGCATAAGTTATTCTGGACGTTTTACTGATTAGAATTATCTTCAGATCCTATTATATGAGTCGTATGTGTCATGTGTGATGTGCAGGCCTTCTTGTGATTCGACTGAGGCTGCGAGACAAGACTCACAAGAGACTTTAAATTAACGGCAAGTCTTAAACTCATTCCTCTCTCTCTCTCTCTGTCTCTGTCTCTGTCTCTGTCTCTGTCTGTCTGTCTCTCGCTGTCTGTCTCTGTCTCTGTCTCTGTCTCTGTCTCTGTCTCTGTCTTTGTCTCTGTCTCTGTCTCTGTCTCTGTCTCTGTCTGTCTGTCTGTCTGTCTGTCTGTCTGTCTGTCTGTCTGTCTCTCTCTCTCTCTCTGTGCAGTAGGCCAACTATTGTTGCACGACTCAACAATAAAAACAATTGGCTATTGTTATCATCAACGCGTGCATGTATATATATATACATATATATTAAATATACATTATATGTTGTGTATTGACCCTGCAATCAATCCTGCATATCTACATATAATTATAATTATGAGTTGATGATGACATTGTATAGGTCAATGTATCTACATTGAGATATAAAACATATTGATATGTGTGGTGTGTATAATGTGATGTGCCTGCGTGCGTGTGTGCGTGCGTATGTGTGTGTGTCGGTGCATGTGTGCGTGTGCGTGCGTGTATGTGTGTTTGTGTGTGCCGGTGTGTGTGTGTGTGCCGGTGTGTGTGTGTGTGTGTGTGTGTGTGTGCCGGTGTGTGTGTGTGTGTGTGTGTGTGTGTGTGTGTGTGCCGGTGTGTGTGTGTGTGTGTGTGTGTGTGTGTGTGTGTGTGTGTTCACGTGCGTCTGTACGTATGCCTGGGCGTGGCATTGCTAGTCAGCCGAGAATAGCCTGCTGGTGCAGTTGTTGAGCTTGGTGCGCTGGGTGTAGGCCATACTATAGTTGATGGTTAACAGCAGACACATACATCCCGGGCGTTGTTGTTGATTGAACTTCCTGTGATGACGTTGATAGGCCTTTGATAGGTCGCTTGATAGGCCGTTTGATAGGCCGCTTGATAGGCCGAATGATGCTGGGACCAATGACGATGATGATGATTGCTTTCTGCATTATTGTAGATAGGACGGCTCGCAATATATTATACATATCGACAGGCGAAAGTTTTGCTGGCCGACGACATGCAGTTGAATTAATAGATAGGTTGGCTAGGCTGTCTGTATAGGCAGACATCCGAGAGTTAGTTCTGTAAGCGACGCAGAGTTGGGTCCAACGTTGTTGCTGGCTACAGCAGTGAATGCCATTCACATTCAATCGATTTTAGACGTTGCTGAAAAGCCAGCCAACTGGTGCTTCTTGCTTGCGTTGCATACGGTGCGTGGATGTTCTGTTGGCTGATAGCCAAACCGCAGTGCATCCTTTGGTTTCTGTTTGTCTCTCTTTCTCTCTCGGTGCGTGTGTGTGGTTAAGAGGAGAAGCCAGCGGCGATAACGTTGTACAAGGTAAGAAACGCTTTCTGATGTTTCACTCTTCCGGGGCAAGGGAGAAGTAGTGGGGGGGGGAGGATGGAGGGTGGTAGAGATGAAAATGGAGGCGCGAGGAAAATATCGAAGAATGGTGGGAGATGCTAAGAGATGTGTTGTGTGTGTTTGTTGGTGTGTGTAGGTGGGAGCGGGGGGGGGGGTGACCGGGTGAGAGAGACAGAGTGCGCAGAGTAGTTTTTGAGGTTGAGGTCACTTCAATGCCATTTGGCAATGAGGAAGAATGCGCATGCAATGAACTGACGAGGCGCAACATCTGTTTGACCTCCAGATTCTCATCGCTTCTCATTGTTATTACAGCTCTAAACAACCATATCATCCACTCACTAACACTGTAAACAAGCTTTCCTGCGAACGTGATTGGAACGATTTCCAGTTGTCTTTCCACTCCTTCTAACCGATAACATCGGCCTGAATCAATCAATGAAATTTATATAGCCTCTTTGCAAGGTCCCTGCTCGTAGGTTAGGGTACACCGAGCCCCACCGGTGCTGACGTCTTGAAACGAGGCCACAACCTATACCCAGCATTCCAACAACTGTAACTGTGTGAGCGATGTGTTCGCTTCTGTCTTAAGTGCCTTTCTAGGCTGCTTCGTACGTTCAATGGCCCCATTCGTCACTCTTATTGCTCGGCACTTCTTCTCTAGTCTGGCGCTGAATGCTAGGCCTTGCTCCTCTTTACCTTTGTGAGCTCTGTAGCCCTACTTTTAGTTCTCACCATTTCCGTTCCCTTCGTTCGACTGAACAAAGTCTGCTCTCAGTCCCTTTTGCTCGTATTTCCACTGTGAAGAAACCGTGCCTTCTTGGTGGTATTGTACCCTCGACCTGGAATGCCCCCGCCCTTGGCGTTCCTCTCAGTTTCTAGAATCCCTTCTCTCTCATCTTAAGACAGTTTTATTTGGTTGTGCTGGAGTTGGGATCGCCTCTGAGTAGTCCCCTTGAAGAGGTACTATGCAAATTCATTGAATGAATGAATGAATGAATGAGTGAGTGAGTGAGTGAGTGAGTGTGAGTGAGTGAGTGAATGAGTGAATGAATGAATGAATGAATGAATGAATGAATGAATGAATGAATGAATGAATTTTCCAGCTCTCTCCTTCAACTTGCTCTAACCCTATTTCATCGCCCAGTTCAATAACATCACAATCAGTCTTCCTCCTGTCTCCGCATGCCCTCCGTTCTTCCCTCAATTATAGTTTTAGGAGGTAAGTCCCTTCATGACGTAGCCTACTCCAATTGCTTGTATTTAACAGTGTGTGAATATCACTGAGATAAGCCTATGTAGGACTATCTCAGTGTTTTTGGATTCATGTCATATTCGTATGCGTGATAAATGTATGAAGATAAAATATATTAATGCAAATTTATCAATGTGTCAAATCTGAGCGCTGAACGCCGCTGATTGGACTATCATAGCCTAATTAGCCTATTTTAATAATCAAGGATGCGATTTTGATGCCACTTTCGCTGTCGCTGTAATATAGCCTATAATAAGACAAATTATTGGAAGAGTTCTTCTGAGCGACTCAACTCTCTATGGCTTCCGTCTCAACAGATTGCATTCCAGGCTTCCAGCGGGACCTACTCGACAGCATGCATGGCTATAAATCTTCGCCAAGAGTTGCACTCGCTGTGTCTGTGTGTGTGCGTGTGTGTGTGTGTGTCTGTGTGTGTCTCTTTAAGCCTCGCTGTGTGTGTTTGTGTGCTTTTATGTCGCTCTTTCAAGCAGCCGAGTGATTGTTATAAATGTGTTTTCCGTTGTTCTTTTCATGGTGGCATGATGTGGTGCCGTTCGCGGGGGCCACTCAGTGTCACTCACCCATCCACCAGGGTGCCACTAACCCACCCATCCACCCACCCACCTGTCGCATCTGCTCTATGGCTGCTCAGCCAACTGAAGCCGAGTGTGGTAACAGTTATGGAGGATTTATACATGCAGCCTATCGACATACATGTAGATCTAATTGCATAATATAGAAGGTTCTCATTAGTTGACTGACGACATGTCGTTGGGGGCTGAAGCCTGACGCTACAGTGCTTCTGATTCCTTCTGGCTTTTTCATTATAGTCTGATGTATACAGTATAGGACCTACCCACTTCCAGATGTGATTCTCAATAATTGCCTTGAGTCTCAAAGGCTCGAAATAAAGGCTCTCCCCGAGAAAATAATATAATTTATTGGCATTGTTTCTTCTGCTATAAATAGCCGAAGGGTGTGTGGTACTAGTCTTTACTAACTCCGCCACTGGCTGCACTCTGTCAGTGCCAGTCCCAGGCCTAGATAAAGGAGGAGGGCGACACTAATCATCTTTGAAATGGCAGTATCGTTTTACAGCGACAATTACTTCACTGTGACTCCGCCATTTCACATCGGTGTCTTTGTACTACGCAGTGCCAGTCCACAGCCTGACCAAAGGAGGAGGGCGTCGCTAGTGATATTTGTTGTCACATGATAGTGTCTTCAATCTGAAACCACTATTGCAACTATTCGTCTACTATAGGTCCTATATATCCTCCAGTCAAACAAGCTACAAGTATTAGGCTATATGGCCTACCTTGTGCGCCTGAGCACAAGCTCGAATGTGCGTTAAAAGATCCACGGGTCATTACATTTACTGGGCCATTGAAACTTCACCTCAGTGGGGTTGCTTAGGGTATTATTCCCCAGGTGCTTGAACAGGGCTTTTTTAAATGTGCAGTTGTACACAAAATGTGCAGTTCTAAATGGATTTGTGCAGTTGTAGAAGCCCTCTTGTGCAGTTAAAACTAGCAAAAAGGTCATTGTCCTCCGATTGGAAGTAATTTACCATGGATGATCATGATGGGAAAGCAGAGGAGTTGTGCAGTTCTAAAAATTCCTTTAAAACAGCCCTGTGCTTTTTAATCATGGGCTACTTTGGGCATAGGCTAAATCTAAACAGCCATCAGAGGATAGAAGAACTGTGGAACGTTACAAATTGCACAGAGCGAAACTTGCTGCTGATTGCAGACGTTGCGTTTAGTTTCGACCGGTTTCATTCATATTAATTAGGTCTACAGTGAACTAAGAAGGCTGCTTCGGTCGCCTTATTATGTTCTAAGGCTCCGGATGATAATTAGCTATCGCCTTAATAAGCATCGACTTCCACGCTTGCAGCTGTTTTTCGTAAACATGTTTATAGTTGATGTCTGCATGGCTGATAAGTCTGGCCCAGATTGTATAAAGCATTGTAGGGATACGATTTTGCACTGGTGGCCTATAAATAGGGCTTACTATTAGGCTATATTAGCATGCATTGTAATTTTACATGCACTATTTAATTGTATAATACTAATTGACTAATTGAGATATTCTATAGTAGGCCTAGAATGTCTATAATTGCACACGTAGCAAGATACTTTTTAATATGAACGCAGCTGAATAACTTGTCAGTCGTCTAGCACCAGACATTGCCTATAATTATATAAACCTACATGTAAAAGTACGCCCTGCTGTGGTGCACTATCGTTGACGCCGTGTTTTTGAACACCGACGCTACGGAAGCTATTAATTGCTAATTAATAATAGTTGTGGCAAATAATAGGCCTATCTGCGTTGTCATTGTGTGGGGCATTTCACAAATAAGTTTTCTGTGCGCGTGAATCCGATTAATTAAATGCAGGCGCGTGACTGCACCCCGATCATACACACTATTCTGATATAACCATAACTATCAACCATAACCATAACCATCAATTTATTGAGCCCAAAGTAGGCCTATACAAAAGTAGGCCTACACAAAAGTAGGCCTATACAAAGTAGCATCTCGTCATACTAAGAACTAGACATAGTAGTCAGTTGGTCACAATGGGGAACCCAAAAGGGACTGCAGGGTTCCACTGGTTATGGTCACCTACATGTAGCCTACAATTTTACATGCATTTCATTGCTTGTTTACCTGTTCCAGTAATTTATAACTCGTTTTGGTAGGACTGGTGGCTCTGCGATGCACTTTTTGAATATTTCGCCTTCATTATTTATTGCTTCCGGCTATGGCAATTAAATGTAGACATAAATTTTCTTCTGAATGCATTATTTCCTTCGGGGCAACGCAGGCAATGAAGTCAGACTAATGTGGTCATCAGTCAGGCATGCAGCCGCTGTCTCTGGTCGCCATTAAAAGCCGCCATGCCTGATCAAAATAGTCTGGATTTTAGCCAGAAACTTATGCAGATTTGGCCCAATTTCGGCTGCCTGTAGGCCACAGTGGCTGGGTGAAAGCCTCTATAATTTGCGGTGCCAGGATTTTAGTTTTGGGAGGCTGAATCCTCGCGGAGGAAATTTTCCATTTCACTCGCCAAAATTTCTGATGACTTTTTTGTCATTTGGTCGAAATCTCATGGAAATTTTACATTTTCATTCACAAAAATTTCTGACGACCTTCTTTTTTAGTCATTTGGTCGAAATCTCATGCATATAATTATTTCAGTTTTGGAGGGGGGCTAATCATGGAAATATTTCATTTTTACATGTAGAAAACCGGGTGGCCTTTTTTTAGGAAGGCTTAGCCCCCCCTAACCTCTGTTGCCGCTACTGGCCACTATACGTTCTAGGACCTATATCATCAAAGTGATCCATCAGGTGGCTCCATGGCTGCATCATGACCGATATTTGCTTGGCTTTCGATCGTCTATGGACGTGAGATTCTTGAGAGGCAGTCTTGGTCTGTAGACCGCACCTATAATATATGTGGTCTTCGTCTTTTCATGTGGCCAGGCTTCATGCAGCGACAGCCAGCTTGCACGCCACACTTTCATTGATCTGTCAGCGGACAGAGAGAGAGATGTCTGTTGACGCGAAGGTCGTGCATTCTGCTAAGAGCAGCATTTATCTTCACGTTGTCACATGTGACGCTCGACGAGAGGTCGATAAGAAAGGGTATAAAATATAAATTATATAGGAGACCACATGTCTCTATATTGTGGTCCTGGACGAGTTGACGCTCAACGAGGGGTCGTTAAGAAAGGGTATAAAATATAAATTATATAGGAGGCTGTTTTCTCTGTATTGTGATCCTGGACGAGTTGTCAGGATCCTGGACGTGATGCTGACTGACGATAACTTCAGAAGGATTCATTTTTGCTCCACACAGTAAGAATTAGAACACGCAAGAATTGTTAGTAGCATAAGGGGCAATCATAAACATATACGGTACGCGCCGCTGTCCTTTGTAACACCTCGTAAAGCCACACAACAATTGAAGACCGAGTTATTTATTCACCTGTGCCCAGTCAACAGTACCGGCGTGGCTTAGATACGGTTACGGTTATGCTATACAATATAGACATGCAACTGTATTTGATGGATGACCCTTCCACCGAAGAAGTTCATAAGCGCGCACACGACCTCGCTATTGAGCATCGCTGACGCAAACCTAGGCTATATGATTATTATCAGTGAAGGACTTTCTCAAGGTCTGTTTACAATAGTAAACCGTGTCAGTGGAGGCTCAGTGTATAGCAGTGGCGGCGCTACCACAAAGCAAGCCAGGGCAGCATATGCCGTAGCAAACACGTGCAGTAACTGCAGTTGTACACAAAATGTGCAGATGTAAAAGAATAGTTGTAAAAGCAATCTTGTGCAGTGAAAACAGTAAAAAAATAGTCACTGCCAGCCGATTGAGGGTGTGGGGGTAATTCAGTCATGGAATTCTGGATAATGAAAAAAAGTTATCAGAAATTGTCGGACCAACGGGAACTAGGTTAAACATTGCCGGTTGTAGGCTTATGTGCAGTTGTAAAAATTCCTTTAAAAGCCATGCAAGGAAGTCTTTGCCCTTGTGGCGTATACCCTGCCACAGGACTGCCCAACTTATGCTTGGCCGACAATTTATTGGGGACGAATCGCCCCATGCACTGGTTGTTTGCATGACTGCCCTGGCTATACCCTGGCTACAAAAATGTTTGGGGCTGTCTCTGGGTTCGAACCTATTTCCTCCGCATAACAAGCTCATCACTCTAAACAACCGTCTACCGCGTCTGATGATGATTCATTGCGGTTAAGTTGAGGTGGAGATAGTAGGACGATTTATTCAGTGATGATGCGTTGATAAAAAGGCCAATTCAAATAAATTAAGAAAAAGGGTGTTGCAAGTCAGTTATAAGAGAAAGCATAGTTGTAAAAAACGTTTTTTTCGTTTTTTATTCTCTCCCAAAAAACGTCGTTTTTTTCGTTTTTTATTTTTCCCATCGTTTTTTATCGTTTTTTTCGATTTCTATGTAACTTTATTTAATTATTTGCTGTCTAATATTATTTTCCTTAATTTAATTTTTGTCTGATATTCCATACATATTCCACCGTACTCTCAAGGATGCAGCTAACTATAGGGTCTTTATGTAATTGTTTAAGTCATAATTTTGAGAAATACATGTAGTAGATCCCTACAAGAAATGAAATTTGTAAGAGTTATTTTGATATAAAATTCTTGGGCATAATTATTAATATTTATAAGTAGCAATTTTAAGCACAAAATAATGTACAATATATAATTTAGTAAACATCTGTGGTTTTTGCTTCTGGTTAGAATTTAATTGTGTTATGTCGATCAGCATAAACTTATAATGTGGACTTATGTCTACAATTTAAATTTGAAAAGATTTCAATACCTTTAATTTGTCCGAATTTCTTATTAAACGAAAGTTATAAGAAAAAATAACTGTGGTAGATTAATGTTACTTATTCCTATTTTTTTGGCCTAATAATAAAGTTGTGTTATTTGCAGTTTCTTAATAAAATTGCATAAGCAATTAAGGTTTGTAAGCTGAAAATGAAATTTCAGATGTAACAAAGGCAAATTATTTTCCGTTTCCGTTTTTTATCGTTTTTTTGTCGTTTTTTATTATTTTGAAAAAAACGACGTTTTTTACCGTTTTTTATTTTCTTTTCATCGTTTTTTACATCTATGAGAGAAAGTGTACTGCATTTGAGTTAAGAAAGGAGCCACAGTCGATATTTTAGAAAGGTTGGTCTTGAATGTCTGTGGCTAGAATGCGTCCAGAGATGGTTCAGTTCCAGGGCTTTTAACGTGCAATTGTACACAAAATGTGCAGTTCTAAATGGATTTGTGCAGCTGTAGAAGCACTTATGTCACACGTTTTGTGCGTTTAAAACCAGAGCTCTGCGCCGACATGACAGTGTCGGCGGCGGCGCGCCGGTCATTTTTGGTCGGCGGCGGCGGCGCGCCGGGAGACAAAAATCGGCGGCGGCGGCGCCATCAAAATGTCGGCGTTGGCGGCGCGGCGCGGCGTCGTCAAATTAGTGCTCCAGGGTCGCATACTTATTTTAAATTTTTTTACAAAGGCAACCTATGTTATAAAGATATGCGTGCTCAGCAATTATTTTTGGCAATTATCTGGTCTTATATTAATATTCACGTTGAAACAATTATTCTCAGAATAGACGTTTAATCAAAAAATTCTACAAAGTTTTGATTTACAAGCCATTTCACAACGTTTTCAAATTCAGTTCTCCCGCTTACGTAACCTACTAATTGAAGTTAAAGGACTGTTTGCGCAGTGGCGGCGCTACCTGCCTATTTTACTGTTGACCTGCACTTCGACCCATCACAAATTCTTGAGGTCTATTTTCTTGACACGACCTGCTGAAATTGTGTAGCTGCGTGCACGCAGACATGCATACATAGATACATACACACATACATGCATGCATACATGCACACATACATACATACATACATACATACATACATACATACATACATACATACATACATACATACATAGACATAAATGAATACATACATTACATACATACATACTTGCATACTTACATACATACATACATACATACATACATACATACATACATACATACATACATACATACATACATACATACCATACCATACCATACCATACCATACCATACCATACCATACATACACACACACAAACATACATACATGCACACACAAACATACATGCATGGATACATACATACATACATATATACATACATACATACATACATACATACATACATACATACATACATACATACATTTATACATACATACATACATACATACATGCATACATACATACATGCATACATACATACATTCATTCATATATACATACATACATACATACATACATACATACATACATACATACATACATACTTACACATATACATACATGCATGCATACAATACAATACATACATACTGCGTTTGCGTAGAAATGTTTGTCTGTCGCAAAGTGGGAGCTGTCGTGAATTAATACAAAGTCTCTTGTCAACAGATGAGGGTACTTGTTTTTTTTTAATTTGTCAAAGCACACTGAGTAGTAAAATTGATCAGAATTCACCAATTATTCCTGATTTATCGTCCAATAACCTAACCGACTTCCACGCGAAACTCTTAGCATCTTCTTTAAACCTAATTGCTATGCACAAGTCTTTCGATCTAAACAGGCCAAGTCACAATAAGTTACACTTGTTTTATGACGGTTCTGTTCCATCCTAGCGGACTATCAGGCAGGAACGCACAAACGACATAGCATTGACTTAGGCATACCTGGAGTTCTTTTTACCTTTGTTGATGCCACAATTCAAATCGAATCACAAAATCCACAAAAGTTTAAACGTTAAGCGCACTGTTCGAAAAGTCCAAACGAATAGGTAGCATCATAGGTTCCATAGCATTGAAGCAAAAACGGTGTTACCTGGAAAAATCGAAGTAGATGAAAGAAAGATTCTATTTTCACTGACGCAGCAATTTTTTTTCGCGAAATCATGCAAAAGATAAAAAATGCAACGAAAAGAAATAACCGAATCCCCGTGGCATCGGCGGCGCGCCGACAAATTTTCGGCGGCGGCGGCGTCGGCGCGCCGACTAAAAAAAATCGGTGGCGGCGGCACCCGCAAAGTGTCTGCGGCGGCGGCGCGGCCGGCGCAGGGCTCTGGTTAAAACTAGCGAAAAAGGTAATTTTCATCCGATTGGAAGTAATTTACTATGGAGGATGGGAAAGGAAAGAAGGAGTTGTGCAGTTCTAAAAATTCCTTAAAAGCAGCCCTGTTCAGTTCACACATGAATGGCATGATTGTTCTACCGTGCATGGGTCCAGCGACAGAGTCCCATAGAATTAGCAACGCTCGTCAAACCTCGTTGAACTCTTAGGACGTCCAGCAGTTTGATAAACAACATAACATACTTTTACTTGCTTTATAACCATACATGCATTGCGAAAACATTTATTGTTCATTCGCACATCATCCCACCAAGGTGAGAATTGCCGCGGCTCAGACCTTAGCGCCTATAGTCCTTATTATAACCCCATGGTTTCTTTAACATTCCAACTCCACGTGGCTCACGGTTTGACCCCAGTATTTTTTCTACAATTCTCATCCTGCATCTCGGTCAATTTAACAGCACCTCTAAGGTGATAAGCAGCAGATGCTATCGTATACCCAGCCTTCGAACTATACTGTTGAGCATCTGTGAAGCATCCAAGCTTCAAAGCCACCTTTCAGACCCCACTCCATGGAGTGCCAACTGACGAGTGCTGGGTACTTTGTTCTCCTAAGACGTACAAGAGATAGGGTAAACGTTTCTTTCGAGCAGTAGCTCTGCACGATGCAATTTGCAGTTTGTCTTCCGGCAGGCCTAATTTAAGTAACGCGAAGACAAAATTAACAGGAAACAAAACGTGCGGGCCAAGTTTGGCCTTTGGTTCAAGATCTTCAACAAAGGGCTGGCGCTCAACTTACTCGGTTTAGAGGGATTTCCATTATAACAATTGCTTCAGCATTTCACGTTTTTACACTGTGGACGGTGGAGATTAGATCCTACGATTCTCAAATAATTTAATTAAATATGTCTATAGCTCTTTAAGAGTTATATTGTTAATAACGATAACGCTCTAGGACCATTCAGCATAATGCGTCTAGTGACTCTAAGCTTAGTCCATTTAATAAGGTGACGTTATGCCCACTCGTCTGCAAAACACAAAACACCCAAATGACTTCTATTACAGGTTAAAGTGATATTTTAATGATTCATTAAGCTCATTAGGGGCTTAGGGCCTACTCAAGAGACCATTCATTTTTAAAGTATAGTCAAGAGACCATTCATTTTTAAAGTATAGGCACACGTGTGTTGAAGAGATTGCACGACGTCGGCTTCCAGTGGCGTAGCTAGCTTTTTGTGGGCCCGTGTGCAGAGGTTCCGCATGGGCCCCTGCATGGTCTTGCAGGACCGACATATTCGCATTCTCGCAATTAAGGTCACAAAAAGCTAATCAATGGCGTGTTTGCTATTACTCCTAACACACACAATAGTCCTACATTTCACATAATAAACATGAATGCTGCACGAATGAGACAGATGAATTAAAGTGTTATAACTGCATTGATTTCTCAGTCAAATTTAAAATCTATCACGCTGCATACTTGTCCACTTATTATTAGTGGGCCTATACTTAAAACGGTGTCATGGCATCATATAGTTTTCTTTCTAGCATTTTGTTCAAAAAAAATTTCAATCATGTATCAATTCTGCTCCATGATTTGCAATTTGCACACCAAAAACGATACACTCATCATTTGTCACAGTAGGGCTACCTAAAAATAAGTGCAGCCATATTCCTTATAAGTGCAAAAATTGGGGCAAATAAGTGATTCCTATGACCATGTTCCTGCACAATTGTGGTCTCTCTCTCTGATTTTATGGTGAGAGCTGAAAGGAGTTGAGAGCAGTTTGAGAATTGTAGAAAAATAACTGGGAGTCAGTCTATGATCCAGGTGGAGTCTGGTCGTGAAAAACTGAAGACAGCCATGTGAATCTATGAAAGACTAGAGAGGGTTGAACCACTTTAAATCTTAGTTAAGTAAGCTCATTTATTAAGCCAATTTAAGCGTTAGTTAAGTTGACTTCTTATAAATTCCTTCCCTGATTATTTGTGTTTTTGAAATGATTCAACTGGCTGTCATGTACGTTTCTGCTTTGCACTTCTGTGATTACTAGTGGCCTTAATAGCCACATCTATCACAAAATAATGGGAATTACTAATTAGGATAGCCTATAACAAATAATTAATTTAGTAATCTGTGTGGGCCCCTAGAGGTCGTGGGCCCGTGTGCTTTGCACACATTGCACACATGGTAGCTACGCCACTGTCGGCTTCCCATAAGTCGGATTTTTCGCAAGGAATAACCGGCTAGGCCTACAAAGCAACTTCAGTCGATGGGACAACTTCTTTAGAAATGCAGGTTCCAACAGGACTAATGCTTGTTTCGTTTGAATAGCTGCAGACGTTTCTGTCTATCCTTAAGTCTGCGCTGGTTTATTTAGACAGAAGTCCCATGCGATGAGTCAGTGAGTTGTGATCAAATTGCCTTTGCGGGCGGCTTTCGAGATGCAGATCAGACTGCAAACAAGATAGCAATTATCAATGTCAAACCTGACATGTTTAATGAGCGGCCAAAACCCAAACAAAATAAAAAATATTATGCAAATTTATACCCTCAAAGGAAAAAGATATTTCAGCCCACTTGGTTAATTGAATAGTTCAGCCATTTTCCTAAACATTTTGCATTAGATGTTGCCTCTTTGGATTGACAAGACATTCGGCGCCCTTTTAACGACATGGCCGTTTATTCGGTGCCATATAAATTGTTGTGCTGTCTGGGGCACGTGCACGTCTGACTTCAGATTTAGTTATGGGAAAGTGTGCGCGTAGAAGGTTTCTATTTCACTTTGCTGTTTCAACCGAGTTAATGTCTCCATTTCATAGGCTCGCTTCTTTGCCTCTCCGAGGTGACTTCTATAGTGACTAACTGTAAGACTTGGAAGGTATTTCCGAGACGACTTCTATAGTTACTAGCTGTTACAGCAAGACTTGGAAGGTATTTTGGTTGATAAATTGAAGGGCGTTTTCTACGCTGAGTAGGATTTTGTGGGATGGAATAACTCGAATTGTTGAAGTTTCATGTTCCATAAAATGTAATACAATATTGGAACGAATGACGAATGACGTTGTCTTTGTGATACTATACGAATTGCTAAGCAATACAATACATTGCATTACATTAGGCCTACGTCAATTTACATAGCATTACAACACATCACATTGCAGTATTTGTCACATTGCAATGCATTACACCAGGATGCATTTCATTAGCCTACATGGCAATACAGTACGTAGGCCGACATTCGGCAAACTGTTTGCTGGACTGCAACTATGCTAGGCAGATTCCTTAACTTTGGTTAGATTAGATATTTACGGTTATTTTAACTGTAGACCCAACTGTAGGCCTAATCTTAATTATTATTGTAATTTGAATCACAAAGCTACTCGCAGCATGCTCTGCCAACACTGTCAGCTGTCATCGCAAATGGCAATTAGCATAACACAGCACGTGGTTTAAATTCTGGACAATGGTCTTTGATGAATTGGCAGAAACGAGCTTTCATTTGCATGACTGGAGCTCATTAGTTTTCTGATGTTGTCGGAAACGCAGGTGTAGGTCTACGGGTGCAGACATAAATTAACGTTCTAAAGGGACATGCTGAAGTCGAGGTCCAGTTTAATCAAACCCTCCGGGAAATTAGTAAGATCCTTCATAGCCATGGGTACGAAGTTATGTCCAATGGGACTGCTCTTCGTCTTCTTCTTCTTCTTCATCATCTTCTTCTTCATCATCATCATCATCATCATCATCATCATCATCATCATCATCATCATCATCATCATCATCATCATCATCATCATCATCATCGTCGTCATCATCATCATCATCATCATCATCATCATCATCTTCTTCTTCTTCTTCATCATCATCTTCTTCTTCTTCTTCTTCTTCTTCTTCTTCTTCACTATGGTCTCTAAAGAACGGGAACAAACAAAGGATTCCGCAGAAAGCACATTTTGCCGAACTTGTGCAAGGTTTAGCTGGGCGCGGAGAGCTTATAGGCCTAAATGTATTGTTTCTAGGCCAATCATTACTCATGCTAATCAAAGGGTCTCTGTGCAGTAAACAGACTGAATTTCATTTGACAAGGCACTTTAGGTGAAGCTTCAATTTTTTTAGTAACTTTGAATGCTCTGCTATGTGTTGGCGCCAGCAGGCCTATAATATTTCTTGGCTGCATTACTGTGTGAAAATTCCTCGTGTGATTCAGTGAACCATGGCATATTTTTTAGTTTTAAGACAGGTGAAGTGAATGCATCCCTTCACGGTCCAGTACCTCTAACGCCTCCATCCACAAAAGTCCATAATTACTAGGCCCGTCTGTGCCATGCGCTGCTAAGAACGTGCTGTCGCTCGAAATAATTGGGGCCCTAGAGGTTCCAATATTATTACAGGCCTAGGTCTATTTGAGTTTCCGTCTGCGCTCGAGGCTCTCTATTTCGCTGCAAGTCTTTGGTCGTGCAGGCCAATGGTGTTTGTTGCGCCACCTATCTTCCAACAATAGAACTAATTAAAAATAATTGTTTCACTGTGTGTGTGTGAGTTCATAACAACAACACCAGAAGAAGCTTAATATTGGTCTTGTGCTCAATATAATGCCTAGTAGACTATCTTGTTATAGGAATTTATTCAGTCAGTCATATCGTGAATTTATTTAGCCCCTCTTCAAGAAAACTACTCAGAGGCACTCTCAACAGAGACTAATTTGTTTTAAGTCATGTCATGTCATAATAATAACATAACAATCCATTTAGTTTTCAAAATTACACAGCACCGTATCATTACATCATTACAAACAGTAATCGTAATCGTAATCGTAATCTCGAGACTTCTACAGCGCCCACAAAAGCCAAGTCGCGGGAACCAGCTTATTCACAGGCGCTCAATCAAAACAAAATCGATAGGTAGCGGGTCAAATCCGGAGAGTCAGGCAGGCAGATAGATGGACGACTAAGGTGGGTGATGTTTAGAGTTGAAGTGGCGGAGGATGTGAGGAGAAGAGGAAGAATCAGGATAGGATTTTTGAAAGAGCAATGTTTTCAGTTTTGAGTGAAAGACCTGTGGGGAGATAGCGAGAGGTGGAGTTTTGGTGAGTTCGTATGATGGGTCGGAAGTTTGCCGAAGTGCTGGCGGAAGTTTGTTCCAGAGAGGTGGAACGGCAATGGCTATGGAGCGGTTTGCGAATTTCAGTGATGAAGTGATGGGAGGGCGAAGCAGTGTAATGGAGGATGAGGAGCGTGTTGAACGAGGTGGCTGGATGGTGAACAACTGACGAAGGTAGAACGGCTGGGATGATTGAAGTGTATTGTAAGTGAGTGAGAGGACTTTGTATTCGATGCGTTCAGGTATTTTGAGCCAGTGAAGTGATTTCAGGACAGGAGTGATGTGGTGACGTTTGGGGGTTTTCGTCACTGCACGGGCGAGGGCATTCTGGATAGCTTGGAGGCGGTTAATTTGGGTTATATCAATGTTTAGGAAGAGAGAGTTGCAGTAATCAAGTTTCGCATGAACTATGGATGTGGCTATTGTGGATGCAGTTTTAAAGTCGAGCATAGGTCGGATTCTGCGGAGATCTCGTATGTGCATGAAACAAGTGCGGGAAAGTTGGGTTATGTGGTCGGAGAAGCTAAGATGCTGGTCAAAGATTACACCTAGGTTTCGGACAGGAGAATTTGCGGAGAAAGTGTGGTTGGAAGAAGAGTCATTGTTGAAGGAAATAGAGGGATCAGGAATTTTCTTGAGTTGTTCTCTGAGGCCAATTAGTATAAATTCTGTCTTGGAGGGGTTAAGGCAGAGGAGATTTGAGGTCATCCAAGAGGTGATTTGGGTGACCACGGAGAGAAGATTGTCTATGGAGTCAGAGAAGCTGCTTGGAGAGAAAGAGATGAATAGTTGGGTGTCGTCAGCATATAGATGATGGTCGACTGTGGACGCTTTTATGAGTGAGCTGAGTGGAGTGGTGTAGAGGATGAACAAGAGGGGTCCGAGGACAGAACCTTGCGGAACACCACAGGTGAGAGGGCATGATTGAGAAGACGTTTCAAGTGTTTTGACTGAGAAAGAGCGTGATGAGAGATAAGACTGAATCCAAAGGAGAGCAGTGTCGGTAAAGCCAAAGCAGGAGGATAGTCTTTGGAGTAGTATGTTATGGTCGATGGTGTCAAAGGCTGCAGAGACATCAAGGAGGCAAAGGCAGGAGACTTGTAATGAACGGGTGTTAACAAGTTATTACAGGAGTCGAATTGTATGCAGCCATGCAAGGCGCCCATCCAGTCCTACTACTCAACCTATAACTGCTAACTGCCGAATGGAAGGTTGAGTGTACCCTTTGGGAGTGTAGAGGGAAGCGATACCGCATCCGTGGGTTCCGTGCCAGAGTGTTTATAGCCTATACGTAGCCTACCATCATTACCATAACCCTCCTATTCCTCCCATGAATGCACTATAGGCTACTTTTAAACTACGTCATCCAAAGACTGCGCACTCGAGAAACGTGAGCAAAAAGTTGAATGCTTCTTAGCCGCGTCATGGAGAAGCGAATCAAAATATACAAATGCTTTCGGTGCTTTTACACCGAGAGCCTAGCAGCGCGCTTTGTGTTCATGGGGAAAGCTATGACTGTGCTGCATGTTTCTTAACGTTCTAGACTATAGAGAACGGCTCCTGCTGGCACGAATGCACACGCCAGTCTGTGTATACTATAGCCTGCATTTAGAAATGTAGGCTATGCATCATGCAGGCATGTAGGGATTGTAGGCTATAGGCCTATGGCTAAATGAATGAAAATAATGAGGCTGTATCAGTTCAGAAGCTCTGAACGTTGAAACTGTTCCCAGCCGGTCTTATCGATCCGAACAGCCGTACGGAGTGTGGACGCTAGATAAAAATGCACTTATAAGGTAGATACGTAGACCTGCACGATAATTTATGCAGAAATTAACAGAGGCTTCTACCTTAGGCCTGCAGTTTGCTAAGTTGGTGCATAGGCTGGCGTAGCGATATTAAAATAGGTAACGTTTGAATCTGCCAGTCACTTCGGGCCTCATTTAAAAGGCCACACTGAAGTTCTGCCACTGGTAGACATTATTTTATTATTATTATTATTATTATTATTATTATTGTTAATATTATTATTATTATTATTATTAGGCCTATTATTATTATAATTAGGCCTATTATTATTAGGCCTATTATTATTATTTTTACTATCATTATTAAACCATTATTCATAGCACACCTGAAGAAAAATGGAATCTTGCACGAAAGCGCGTAACACGAAAGTCTTCTCATAATAGGCTACCGGTGGATATATAGGCTGCATATTGAACTTAATTATAATGAGTCTTAAGGTTTTTTGAATGGGATAGAGCAGAGGCTCTCAATCTTTTTTGCGCGCGACACACCTAAACTCACAAACAAATTTGGCGACACACCATGCAATCGTCATTATGCCAATCTCTTTAAAATTTTGATAGACCTATGTTAAAATTAAAATAGCCTATCGATTTTGAATAACATTTCTAAAATTTGTAATGAATAAAAATGTTGACACTGCAGAATGCTTTTTAAATTTCTAGTGATTCTAAAATTCTAAATTCTATCAATCTTTAAATCCACGATTGCACGCCGTTTTATGACTCTACGATAATTTTTTGGCCTAACAGTTAATGGGATTTTTTGTCCTGGATTTTCTTTGGATAGTAAGACGCCCGAGGTTCGGCAGGTGCATACAGTTGCGTAGCAACTTATAGAAAAAGAACGTGATAGGATATCTATATAATTATTTTTGGCTTAAAAATGTATGAAAGTTATCATCAATTATACACATGGTCCAAGCCACCCTATGATTAGTTCAAGGCAGAGTATGAAAACATGGGAAAATGACAGCTAACTACTTCCGAAACTACGATGAAATGAAATTTGTTGAGTGCAACGCATTTTCACAGCTACGCCCGCCAAATTGCTAAAGTAAGCAAGTCAGTGTAATGCAAGAACAACGGGTGTATCTGTGACAATTCACAACACACCAATTTTTCACGACACACCAGCGACACGCCAGTTTTACGCGATACACCGCCGGTCTATTCGCGACACATGTGTCACGACACACCGGTTGAGAAGCTCTGGGATAGAGCAGCGACACAAATTCAATAATTATATGTAAAAGGATTGACGTCATTTGTATAAATGACCAGGGGCATCACAGGGCCAGTATATATATATACATAAGTATATATACAAATATAATTATATATATATATATATATAAGATTGACCTATATACATAAATGCATATACATTATTACAGACATAAATTATCCATGAAATATGGACTGAATCTGGGAGTTGTGCTGCATGCTGCTGTTGCTGTTCTTACAAGCCAATGACTGCAGCCTGCTGTAGAAAGCTGCGTTTGCTTTATCTCGAGTCTTTGTCTGTCTGTCTATAATGATGGTTCTGTGCCATCTATTAAGACCCAGCAATACGCACTCGCAGACCTCTAGCATATATATATATACGTATATATGTATATATATATTATATATGTGTATATATATAGACATGCACTTCCGACAACAGCCCACACAATGTTTTTGTAGAAGCTGTGTGTGTGTATACATCGTTGTTTGCCTGTCATTATCAACCGCCACGAACGTG
The DNA here is from genome assembly GCA_949752735.1 of Lumbricus terrestris. Classification (NCBI taxonomy): domain Eukaryota; kingdom Metazoa; phylum Annelida; class Clitellata; order Crassiclitellata; family Lumbricidae; genus Lumbricus; species Lumbricus terrestris. The sequence continues at coordinate 18,955,855 of OX457050.1, forward strand.
TGTATGTATGCTTGCGTGCATGCACACAATCTCGCGCACACACTTCGATGTAGGCATATAATTAGATACATATACATATATATCATGTATATATCATGTATATAATACTATATATAATTATATATATATTATGTGTGTAGGTGTCTTTCGGTGTGAATTTCACGTGGGTGTTGTAATTATCATACGATAAAATGCTTTCCGATCGATGACTAAGCTGCAACGCCACTGCATGTGCAGCGCTGCAGCATATACTATATGCACGTATATACTATTGTTGTATACCTGTCTATCTATCTATCGTCTGTGTGCAAGCAGCGTATATACTTCAGCCGAGGAGGCGATTATAATATTGCCCTATAGGATCGATCGTCTGCAGTTGAAGATTTCTTGCCAAGACTTACGGAGTAACCGGACCTGAATCCATAGGAAGTTATACTTTTCGATCCTTGTCTGTGTGTGTGTGTCTGTGTGTTCAACCATCCGTGCATGTAAACACCCGGATAATTGCTGCAGTACAGGTAAGTGCAGAGCAAATCCGGTTGTTTACCTGGGCGTGCAATTTAAAAAAAAACTAGGCAATTAAGCTTGTAGTAATTTGCAGACTTGCAGTATATATATACGGTTGATATTTCATAGTTAAGGCTGTAACTGTGATATGGCTTCATTTTGCGAATGGCTTATAACTGATTTTTTAAGTCTCTCAAATCCAACTTTTTGGCTGTGGCTGGGTTGGGAGCGCCTCTGAGTAGGTTTCTTGAGAAGACGATATATATAAATTTGAGAAATGAAATGAAAATAAAACTTGACCTCAGTTTTCTCTTGAGCACCTATGCATATTATATGCAGCACCGTGCCTTCTTGGTGGTAAGACCCTCGACCTTGATGTCCTTGACTTCCCCTCCCTTTCTAGAACTTCTTCTCATGCATTCCCTCCCATCCTAAAACAGTTTTATTTGACCGCGCTGTGCATTCTTCTCCAAGAGGCGCTAATACAGATTTACTTAGTGAATGAATAGTTGAATACACACATCTATGCAAATCTTCACAGTTATTTCTTTTGTCGAGACTCTGCTGGGGCCCATGTAAAGCAGATATTGATCTAACTAGAGTTACTGTAAATGCGCGATGTGAAGGAACGAACGAGATTTGCATGCAAGCGATAATTCGATTTCAAACTGTTTTATGTGGGCTATTATAGAGAGAAGAGGTGAATTAACGAAGCTACCTTAATTGACATCATACGCCTTGGTGCACAAAAAACAGAGGAGAAAGAACAGGAGCAGTAGCAGTAACAATAGCAGTAACAATAGCAGTAACAATAGCAGTAACAATGGCAGTAACAATAGCAGTAACAATAGCAGTAACAATAGCAGTAACAATAGCAGTAACAATAGCAGTAACAATAGCAGTAACAATAGCAGTAACAATAGCAGTAACAATAGCAGTAACAATAGCAGTAACAATAGCAGCAACAATAGCAGCAACAATAGCAGTAACAATAGCAGAAAGAACAGAAGAGGAAGGAAAGACGGGACGCAGAGAAGATGTACTTGTTTTATTAGCATAACTTTTACAGTACAGTTCGTAGTGCAGACGATCTTTGATGATGCAAATCATGTTAATTTCTCAGCGCCATGCTATACCTCTTTACGGGCGCTATATAAAATCAATTCCGCAATAGCCAGGCTGCTCTGTCCGTTCCGGTGCCAGGTCAGGATCCGGGGAGGTCAATCCGAGGAGAAGACAACATGATGAAACGGTGTTGATTGTAATGACAACGACGACGATGATGACAATGTTGTTGCATAATATTGTGGACATAATAATGTTTTCCTCTGCTTGAGACTTTAGATATGCATCATGCTGAATTAGAATCCTTCGATTGTTATTATAAATTATTCCTTAGTAAATATAGGTCAGAGTGACCGATTGCCCTATCTATATGTTGGACGCCATTACAGTCGTGTAATATAACCTACATGTAGGTCCACATTCGCACATTCTGTTGAATCTCTGTACAAAAGTTCAGCGTAGATATGTTTACTATACAAAAACGGTGAGCTATGGTCTAATGGAACACAATAGCCAGTAGCTAAACATGATACACGTACATAGCACACCCTCCACACACACACATACACACACAAACACACACACACACACACGCACACACACACACACCGAATGTTTAATACACAGTCATGTGATCATACACATAGTAGGTCTATAGGTAAGTCGTTTGGCATCAGTTGCCCGTGTTAGTGGTATCGTAATAAATACTGGGTTAAATGTCAGAGATGAACTTTGACGTTGTGGCTCTGGAAAGACTGCAGAATGGATGGATATACGCCATGGTTCAATAAAAAGTGAGCCAAACTGTTTTTCTTATATAGGCCTATCTAATGCTCGATGATTAATCACACTAAACTTTTCCCGATATTTAGAGAATCGAACATAATTATCATGTCATAAATTTGAACGGATATAGAAATATATGAATCTTTCAACTTCATCAGGCGAAATTTAGGTTTTCTGCAAGTCTGTTATGGTGTTCGTTGCGGTTTCGAGGCTTGTTCGTTCCCATTTGGTCTTCAGTGATCGTGGAGTAAAAATTAACGAAGTATATTATCGCAACGTTCTGCTGTCACAACACGTACCTTCCACTTGTTATCAGAAATCTGTAACCCCAGAAGGTTATTATTTTCTTTAACAAAACAGTGCCATCCCACAGAGTCAGGGAAACCATCGAAATGCTAACCAAAAAAATACCATACTTCGTTTCTCCCACATTATGGCTTTCGAATAGTTCAGATTTATATCCTGTTGCCTATAACATCTTCTTTATTTAAATAATTAACCATTACTACTTAGAGTTTCTTCACAATTTTTTTAAAAGATTGTTGTTTTCATGTTTGAAATACTTGTTACAAAATTCAAAAGAAAATTGCTTATAAACTCAAATTTCGGCAGACAAAGTTGAAAGATTCATATCTTTTCATCCATTCAAATTTATGACATAATATGTTGGAATCATATTCTTGGCTCGATTCTCTAAATATCTGGCAAAGTTTAGTGTGATTAATTATCAGGCATTAGACTCCTTAAAGCCATCCGTTGGAATGGAATATACCAAGCATAGAGTATCCGGATGGCATAAACTATTCTATCACAATTATTGAATAAATGTGTATAATTGAAAATTTCATGCTGTAGGCTAATCAAAATTTAAAGTGACTCTCATTGTTTTAAGTGTCCTAAGTAGAGTTCATAGCAAGGCAACTCGAAGTTATTTAGTGACTCTAAGCGTTCTTAAGTGTTCTATATCTTCAAAGTGCTCTGAAACCAAGGCAGACAAAATTATCTAGTCGGAATATACATCATAGCTCTTTGTGTAATTGCTCAAAAAAAGCAAATGAAGGTTAATTTTCATAAACACACGCGGAATTGACATTCTTCAACTTCTCTTCATCGAGGGTGGGGTACGATTATTAGAAGGGATACTCTATTTCGTGACACCTGCATGGCGCTTGGCTTTTGAGCGACCATTTAGAAAATGCGAATCTGACAATTACGATAACGGTAATGGATGAATGACGGAATGGATAAAGATTGGACGATAGGACGGATGCCGAACAGACATAAAAGGTTTTACTTTTGTTGTCGGTTCTTGGCTTTGGAATGACCTCCGTTTGACCTGCATGACTCACTCTGTGATTGGTCTATTAACATTGTCTGAAGATTTTTCTTGTTTTCTTTTTCAAGGGTCCCTCGCCTGACTCGCGGCCTGAGAGCGCCTCTGATTAGATAGTATCATAGTAGGCCCTGGGATGGGCACTTAATGAATCTCTAAATTCTCTATAATTATGTTTCGAGGACTTAGGTATCAAGCACAAGTGGGCACCCGCGAAGTTTTAGGCCTACTTTAGGCCTACGGCCGCCTACCTTACTAAAGATAGACATCAAATGACTATCCGTGACTTTATTTCGGAGAAGTCAATTGTTTATTGGTTGCACTGTGACTATAGCTTTGCAATTCTCAATCCATTACAGTTTCGATTTTGCAGCAAAGAAAGTAAAAATTACCTATCTGAATGAAAATGGCGTTCATCGATTTCATTTGAAAGAAGTAGGCTACTTTTGGCATAGCCACGCGTTGGGTGGGATTTGGCCTTTCGTCAACCGTTGCATCGCTCAGGCCCGTAAATCTGTCTTTGCATGTGATGAGGGAAGCTGCCCTTACATGTAAGTCTAAGAAACATAATATTATATCTAAGAACATTGCGTAAAAATACTAATTATTTTATTGATGCATTAAAAAAAACCATCATCTCAACTTTTCAATTTGTGAGAATAGAATGTCAGGGAGTTGTCGGGAGGGAATTCCATAGCATTCCATCCCCCATATTGACAAGTGTCAATTCAACCCTCTCTCCTCAGGATCTTCGGCCCTGGTAGCATCGATCATACGAGCATTTTTTACAACCTGGAGACAACACTTCAATGGAGTAAAATAAGTAAGCTGATGATGACAGGGAGATAATGGATCGCAGGATGAAAAACAGGATGATTAACAGGATGGATGGCAGGATGGATGACAGGATAGATGGCAGGATTGCTGCAGCAGTAATTTGATAATGAACATCAATGGTTACAATATAACCATTTCTGGCTAGCATGCTTGCACAGTGCATAGCATATATATTACATCGATGCCATAGCCTGTCTATTTGCTAGAGAATGGTTTCAGCAGCAGCAGCATGCAGCTGATATGGGTCGGGGATTTCTCCTGTATACGTCAGATGGAGATTTTTAATCTGCCATTGTGATCATACACTGCCGACGCAGTCTGCATAGAGTCTTGGTCTATGCAATACTACAGGCTGTAAGCATTCTGCTCTTGACTCGGTGACTCAACGCTGATAATAATATTATGTGGCTGAAGGTCGGCGCATATAACATACGAACCGCGCCCGGTCATCCATTCCAATTTCTTAATAACTTTCTCAATTAGTGCATGAAAGCATTAATTGCGTCTATTATGCCACCACAGCTGATTAGAAGTTTGTTTATTGATGGCGCGCTTCAAAGCCCTGTAGCCACATTCTGTCTCCCTTGGTATCTCTCTCTACGCTGGTCTCTCTCTACGCTTGTCTCTTTCTTTCCCTGTCTCTGTCTGTCTGTCTGTCTCTGTATCTGTATCTATCTCTGTCTCTCTGTCTCTTTCTTTATCTGTCTCTGTCTCTGTCTCTGTCTCTGTCTCTGTCTCTGTCTCTGTCTCTGTCTCTGTCTCTGTCTCTGTCTCTGTCTCTGTCTCTGTCTCTGTCTCTGTCTCTGTCTCTCTCTCTCTCTCTCTCTCTCTCTCTCTCTCTGTTTCTCCCTGTTTATCTCTCTGTCTATCTCTCTCCTCCCCACCCTCATTGGTCTCTCAGTTCTCTCCATATTTTGCCTCACCATGCACTTAGTTAGTCATCAATATAATTATACAGATGCTATGATATTGGAGGACCTAAATGGTTAGATCAAATAAGACGCAATGTCAGTCATGTAATGTAATATCAATCGAAATGTATGAATAACGCAGAACGAAATAGACGTTGCTATAACACTTATTACCTATAGAATTGCAATTAGTTAGCAGCATTAATTATCAACGGTTAACGAATGTGTGATCATTCATTGGAAGAGAAGAAGGATCCTTAAGCCATGGGTATACGATGGGTTAGCGACTCCGCTTTCTTAGCCTCAGCATATATGATGGCAGGTAGCCTGTCCTCTCCCATACTACCCCACTTCCCCCATACGAGTTGGTTGGGCGCAGGTGTAGCCGGAAGGTTGTGGGTTCGAATCCACATCAAACCACCGCGTAGGGACCCTGAATTAAGTCCTTAACTCGCAATTGCTCGTGCGTGTAGACGTGAAACTTCTATTCAGTGTCCGCGCTGTAGTCGAGAGCGCCTCTGAGTAGTAATCTTGAAGGGCGCTATAACAAGTGCTGACACATACATAGCAGAAGCCTCGATCTAAATTTCTGCCCTCGTGGGATTTGAACTACCGACCTCTCGACAGTCAGTTCAGCATGCTATCCACTGTAAACTATGGAGCATCAATCCTCCAATCCTCTATCAAGCAATTCATCACTCATTGTGGACTCCACAAAAAGCAATTGGTTAATTATTTGAGACGATTAAAGTCCAATGCACACATGTGTGTGTATTGATGGACGGACGGAAAGCCATTGACTGAAAAGAATTCGTTTATCATCGACATATAATTAATCATTATAGGCGTCTGATACAAATATTATGTGTCTGCCATGAACGCCATCTAAAGGACGTTTGAAGAGTGGTTCAAGTGTTTGAGAGACTCTATGTCCTAATGATATAATAGACGCAATTGTAGTTTGACTCATCGAGGAGAAAATCGTCGGCCCCAAGAGTGTGTGAGGCTGTGTATATAGGCTACACGGGTTTACACACCACCACACACACACACACCACCACACACACACACACCCACACACATACACACACGCCTACACACAAAAAAACACACGCCTACACACATACATAAACACACAGTGTCATATATTTGTGTATGTTATATAATTATGGTTTATATGTATAGGCTATAATTTAAATATGATAAAGAATTCACCGTATACACTTCGGGCGTGCTATAGCTACAGCTTCTATAATATGCATGTATGGATTATATTTGATACCTTAGGTTTCCTATCTGTATACATATATATATATAGGGCCTATAGTGAATATATATATATATAGTGAATATATATAGTAAATAAATATGTACATAGTGAATATGTATATAGGTCGATTCAAGACTTTGAACTTCATAGCATTTTGTTTGTTCTGTTCATTTTGCAGTTTGATGGACTTTTCCTCTTCTTCATCAATATTCACATAAATCTACATCAAGAATAATAATAATAATTATCGTCATCCGCTGAGTCAACATGGAATGCGTTCCAGTTCTTCCAAGAGAGGTTCGTACACACTGATTGCAAACTGCCATTTCAAAGATGATTAGTGTCGCCCTCCTCCTTTACCCAGGCATGGGACTGGCACGGGCAGAGTGCAACCAGTGGAGAAGTTATAGCCTACATAGCAAACGGATGTTTCTGTCCTCTTATAAACAGACGGTCATTGTTTCCATTCATGGCTTCGTGAGATAGAAGAATAGGCATGCGCGCAGACTACACGCAGGTATGCAACAGTCCGGACGAGCAATTAAAGTGAGAGGCTGGTGACAGGTGTCTACCTGTATGACCTACAAAAAATCCGACTGTGTGCCATATTGCTGATTAAGTCTGTTTGTAATAATTGTAATGTGAGTAATGTAGAAGAATAGGCATGCGCGGCATGTGCACTGTTTGTGCAGCATTATTAGGCCTCGACCTATTATCTGGTCCGGGCAATCATTAAAAATTTCGCTATACGCTTTATCACTGGCGTCGGGTGTCAGGTTCTTGGTAATTTTTTATTAATAAGTTGAATGATTGGCTACCATGCTCGTTTTTGTCTGATGTTTCGAGTTTCAAACAGTCGGTGATTGGCAGACTGTATAGCAGGGTTAGCAAAAAAGACCCTAACGGTTTTCCCTAATATCTTGACCAGAAGTGCGAATTTATAAATGGAATTTTACAGGCTTAAATAGCTTAATGGCAATTCATATTAGCTGTTACTTTCAAAGAGTTTTAGGAGAGATTATTGCAGGGGTGCTTTGCATGAGCAAAGGAGGGCGTGTAGTTACCTGTGCTCATGTATAGTTCTTGTCCAATTTTTGACGAGGAAGACTTTCACGAACTGTTTTTGTTTTCAAACGATCACGGTGGAATGTGTCTGCAATGTTGTTGTGTTGTTTGGTGCGATGAGTTCGAGTGGGACCTCTCTCGATGTCCGCCATTTCGACGTCGCTCTCTTAATCTCCGTATTATAGGCCTACGTAATTCACTCGGCGGACCTTTGCTACTTAGTCTTGTCAATGTTGAATGTTGCGATAAGAGCGTCATACTTTACAGCTGTCTTAAAGTAGATTTAGGGCCTTAAACTTGGACATTTGATATTTAGAGAGATAAGAACGGATGATAGTTTCCAAAAATAGGCCTACATAATTTCCGAAATTGCGAAACTAACTCCGCGTGGGTTTTTTTCTCCATGTTCTTATGAAAAACCTCTGAATGGAAGCAAAGTTTTTTCTTGGCTACAATTTTATGTCCCTTGCGTTTTGGAGTTTACGACAAACTGGCGTCTTGGTGTAGGACTTTATCTGTGCATTTAATAACCCCAGAGTAAAACGGAATATATTTAACTATGGATGCTAAAATGCTGTCTGCCATGGCGTGAGTTGGAAACTTTTTATTAAATTTGCTCAATAGGCCAAGTTGAATTCAACTGAAAACAATCAGTGATTTAAAACTGTTAAATGATCATGCCCGCATATTCTCTGAATCTTTTCCTTCAGGCTTGAATTAATCCCTCTCTACGGAGGGGTCAGCCACTCGGATCCTTCTCTTCCACTTTCTTCTGTCTTCAGTGCAACAGAGGAAAATTGGAGCAAAGTTTTCACAACCGGATGCCCTTCCTGTCGTCAACCCTTTTTCGATTTGGAACCTATAGCCTTTGGTGCTTGCACCTTCTCGCAAGGCAGCGAGGGCATATTCTCTGAATACAGAAACTCTTAGAAAGAAGGTATAGGAGGGAAAGGTAGGCCCATACTATTCAAATGGGCTTAACATACGACACGCATAGGCTATGCGGCATAGCCTACAGGCAAGTATCGGTAACATTATAGTATACATCTGTGTGTTGACGTTTAACATCACTGTGTCATTTCAACAAGGCCGTATACTATAGCCAGGATTTTATTTCGGGTGGTGTTTTCTCGATCGTGAATTTTGAAGTGAGTAGGCCTACACGCTGCGGCCGACTTTTTCGGGGTGAAATTTTATGACTTTTTAGTCATCGCATGCTTTTCTTACCTTTTTGGCTCGTAATGTGTTCGCGGCGGAGCAATAAACACTATTTCCCGCAAGTTTTGACTATTTTCTGCTCGAAATTATATTACACACTGCAGCTCTTACATCATGTGCTAGTAAATGAATCATTTCATTTTTACATTATTTCATTGGGGGGGGGGGTTCAAACACCCAAAACACCTCCTTAGAGTCCTTACATAACAAAGATGATTAGTGTCGCCCTTCTTCTTTCTGCAGGCTTGTGGGATTATAATATGGTATCAACATTTGAGAGAAATTTATAGTATAGCATATATTATGAGCTATTATAAACATCTGTCAAGCGACAAAATCATGAACCAGATGCTAACAAGATGACGAATCGATTCGGACAACGGTTGGCTGAAAACCTGAAAACCATAAACAGAACAACTTGATTGATACTACACTACAGCGGCGGCAAAGTAGGCTAGACAAGGACAAGTAGATGGATACGCACGCGCACAGAAAATCGGACATGTCTCTGGTCTATAGGTGTAAATTTCAGGCATTGATCTCCGCTATGCCACGTACTAAGAGCCTATCTTGCCAGCTATAGTTACAATTTTAGAAACATTTCCGACACATAATTCTTCTTTGCACCAAATTTAAACCGTCGCGAAATTGCCTTGAGCAATTATTTGCAGGACTTAAATGATGGATATTAGGAGCATGCAGACAGAACAATCATGTTGCCCCCCTCCACTTTGGACTGCTGTTGCCAAAAGTCTTTAAAACGGACAACTTCCGGTTTGGAATGACTGGCTGTTCCACTGGAATAATTCTGCGTTTCGGTGATTGATATAATAATTATAATAGTTATGAGCATATCGGAATATTAATGTCGACGCTGGAATTCCAATTCTGGCAGATACTTTTATGAATTCGATTTTGTTGTCCAATGACAGAGTGAAGAGTAGTCGCAATCACTCAGCTTCTGGCTATGGTGCTGGCTATGGTGGTGGCGGCGGTGGTGGTGGCGGCGGCGGCGGCAGCGGCAGCGATGATGATGATGACGAGGTCGATGACGATGATAATAATGATGCATGTCAGTTAATGCACTGATTAATTAATTAATCAATTCACTGACCGATTCACTAATTAATTAATTCATTAATTCATCGCTCAACAGTCTCAACTGCACTAATTAATTAATTCATGAATTCATCGCTCAACTAAACTTTCAGTCCACCGTTCATTCCTTCACTCCTTCCCCGCTTGCTCGTCCATTTACACATTTGTCCTACCACGCTTGTCCTAACGTGTTTGGACGCAACGTGATCGAGTCGTATGTTAGGCTACGAAACCGAATGCCTGTTGGTGTATTATAATTGAAGCAGGAACGATAGAAGGCTGGCTGGCTGTGGCATTCCTTCACGTCTCCCAGTGCCCATAATTATTATTGACGACGTTGTTATCGTTTCTCCGTGATGAGATTAGACGGCTGGGCCAGACCAGGGTTCCATAGGCAGAAGGATTTTTCACGGGTATTGTTGACTGTAGGACGGCAGAGTTTACCTGTTGGTCTACCCGCTCTACCGCGAGACTAACTGCACGAGACCTCATGCAGGGACTCTGTTTACATGCCGCGTGATTGTGATGGGTGGGTGGGGTTGGGGTGAGGTGAGTGGCGAGGAGGGGAAAGTGGTGGGTCTCGCTTGCGCAGGCCTTAGTACTGGGCCGCGGTAGTTTAACGATATATCAACGACACGCACGGCTGGTTATGTCGTGTAACGTAGACAGGTTTGCAACGATAGGAGAGTTAGAAGTTTTTATAGCGCAACAGTTGGATCTGTTCAGTTCGAAGGGTTCAGACGTGATGGAGTGCAGGCGAATAGGTCGAAGAGGTTCTGAGGAGGACATCTGGATGGTTGGTCGCTTCTTTGTGGGTTCCACGGGGAGGAGTGCTTCCTCAGGTATTGGAGGCCTCATTGAGGATTCTTGATGGAAGGTTACCCCGTGGAGTTACCTCATGTTATGGTTCCCACATGTGGTTGCATCATCATAGGGTTACCTCAAAGAGATGCCTCATAATGGGGTTACATTATTGCTGGCTTTCTCATGGGGTTGCATCATGGATGTAAACATGTAGACACCTCATGATGGAGTTATTAGTCTTCATGAAGGATTTCCTCGTGGAGTTACCTCATGGTGTGGTTTCCTCATGGAACATTTCCTCGTGGTGTTTTCTTTCCTCATGGCATAACATGATAATGTGGTACTACATGACGGAGGTTACCGTCGTGTCACCATGTCACCATCACTCAACACCGTGGACGGGTGGGTGGGTGGGGTTCTGTGAGACGCAAACATAATAAGCCACAGACCCAGAGACAGCCTCATACAAATATACAGCATTGAATGAATAACAACAAGAGAGCCACCATTCATTCATAAGATTGTTTGAAATCCTTGACCAAATCGAACCTCTCCATTTAATTGGGTATAAAAAAGACAGACCAACACACTCCATACAAACGCTGGCACACATGCACACAAATATGCACTTATACATGTAGACTCAGACTGTAGAGGCCAATGTATAATACATACATACATGACATGTATGCTTGATTTGTTGATTTTTGCAGGAGGTCAAAGAAAGCTGCATACGAACTCTTTCGGACATGAGAGTTTCGCCGTTACTCTGCACGGTACGTACACAAGTAAAAGACACAGACAGACAGACAGACAGACAGGCAGACAGACAGACAGACAGGCGGACAGACAGACAGACAGAAAGAAGACTGGATGACCGACCGACCGACCGACTGACTGACTGACTGACTGACAAGAGACAGCCTATTCAAACAAGCAGACAGACTGACACACAGACAGACAGACTGACACACAGACAGACAGACAGACACACACACACAGACAAAATCATTGACAGAGAGGGAGACGTGAATATACATGTTGAGAATAATTGCTGGAAAGGCTGACTGTTCGTAAGTGGCTGTATTTGCTTACTTATTAGTGTGCATGATGCTAAACGTGTTTGTGCGTATCGCTTGGTATTGCTGTCTGGCTGTGTGCGTGTGTGTGGCTGGTTGAGGGAGCAGTTTCTGGGCTTCAGATGTTGTTTACAGTTGGACAGCAATCTTCTATGTTTTCCGATTGGTTTTCCGGTGTCGCTTGTTCTTGGACTTTGACCGACCCAGATCGGTGTATCAATACAACACGTACAATACATACATACATACATACATACATACATACATACATACATACATACATACATACATACATACATACATACATACATACATACATGCATGCATGCATGCATACGTACGTACGTACGTACATACGTACATACGTACATACGTATATATACATACATGCATACATGCATACATACATGCATTAGTACATACATTAGTACATACATTAGTACATGCGTACATACGTAAATGCTTACCTACATACATATCTACATGTGTGCATACATGCGTTTGCATGTATACATGCATGGCATTACATGCATTCATACATGTACAATTGTACATAGGCCTACATACATACATAGTTACATACATACATACATACATGCATGCATAAATTACAGTCCCTACAGACCTACCCCATGCATAGGCCAGCATACTAACAGAGTATAACATATCATGATTGATATGCTCAATATCAAATTTTACATGACAATTCTTTAGAAAAATGTTAGAGTGTCTGCTACGCACGAATGCATTCGCACATACGCACATGCATGATGCATTCCTAGGTGACCACCGTGACCATACATCATGCATGTCTGTCAAAGCCATCCACCGCCACAACGTCGCACAGAGCTAACGTTACACTGCAGATGCGGACATAGACAGACATGCGTACTTTGCATATTTTGCATACTTTGCATTCTTTGCATACTTTGTATAGCACTTTGCATGTCTTAGCTAAAGGACGAAGGTAATAATAGCGAGCCAGGGGGATACAATATTGCGAGTCAGGATCACTCGTCTGTATTAATATATAGGAGCTCGGTTTTGAAAGACTTTCTGGACGCCTTGCAATCAAGGAGTAGAGATCGTAAAGAGGCGATAGATAAATTCAGTTTGATCGATGTCTTCCGTCGTGGTTGCAACGAAGTCGAAATACTATCCACCATAAACCACAGAGACACATCGTATAAGAGCCGGGTAATAAACAAGCTAGCGCAAATATATATATATATATAATTATTATTATGACTGACTGTTATATATATATATGTATATAATGCTTATAACATGTATATAGTTCGTTCGATACTTCGTTTATCAAGAGTCGGATTGGATAACGTTGAATGGTCTTGAAATGTATGATCTTAAAAAAGTAGCTGTTCCGCCTGTTCGTGGTCCTTCTATGCTGCTGTTGCTGCTGCTGCTGCTGCTGCTGCTGCGGTGGCTGATTATGTCTGATCTCAGAGTGATGCACACGAGGCTATAGCGAGATGTATGATATTGCTAGATACTACGAGGGGAATGAGGGAATGAGGCTCTACGGAGAAGATCACAGATAGGCCGACAATAATTGTTAGAGGAGCAGAGAATGATGAATTAGTTGGCTGTGTTTGTGTTATGAGCCAAGGACTCATATATATAATTATATATATATATATATACATACAAGCATAGTAATGTATGTATATATACATATTATATATGTATATATTTATTTATACAGGAGTCCTTGGGTCATACATATGTAGATGCATATATTATTAGGACTACATGTATAATAATAATACACAGGAGTCTATGAATGAGATGAGCAGCTGCGTATAAGTCAATGCAGTCGTAGGAAATAAACTGGTTAACCTTAGTCGCTCGGAGACGGCAATCCGGTGCGGTCATCACGATCACTCACTCTGATATATTGAAGTATACGCAGGGGAGCATGTCATTGGATTTGGTACACCTTGTGAAGATCGACTCAAAGCATACACAGAGACGGACACACTAAAGGCAGACAGGCAAGAAGAGAGACATGCCCGGTCTCCGAATAATATCAACGTAATTCTATTCATTGGATTCCTGTCTCTATATCAGAATTTAATTTATTGGGAGGTGTTCACCCTGCCTGCGACCTTTTGTTGCTCCTTTGTAGTCTTCAGTTACCTTTGGTGAATATAATTTATCTCCAAAGTAACGGTTGGCTTCCTTCGTCGAATGACCTTTGCTACAGTATAGGCCCCTGAGATAACGGGCAGGTCGCTCTAACCTCTATAGCTGCCATCACTACTTTGCTCCAATAGGTCTTACATTTGCAGCGAATATAAAATTTTATCGTCGAATCCGTTCTCGTTTCCTGTCGTCGCTTTTGCTGAGAAAGAGGAATGTCTTTAAATTGCTGATGTATACAGAGAACAACCGAACGACTGGTTTTGATGATTGACTGGTTAGCTGGACGGACGGAATGACTGACTGACTGAAACAATGAATTAATGAAATGACAAGGTTGACAGATTGACTGACTTGACTGGCTAGTCTGGCTGACTGGCTGGCTGATTGTCTGAATTGCTGTCTGATTGGCTGACTGACTGACCGTCTGATTTCCTGATACGCTGACTGATTGATTGACTGGTTGAGTGACTGTGGACTATTGTCTGATCGAATGACTGACTGACTGACTGACTGACTGACTGACTAACTGACTGACTGACTGACTGACTTGCTGGCTGCTTGATTGGCTGGTTTTCGATTGACTGATTAGCAACTGAGTGATCGCCTGACTGGCTGATTGACTAGCCGATGGCTGAGTGCTTTGTGGTTTTTGGCGATTGACTTTTCCAGATGGGTGTCAAATGTCAAAATAAGAACTTGCTAGCTTGATGGCACTACCGGCTTCCTATACGGCAGAATATTGCGCTTGTACTTAAGTGGGCTGACGGCTCTTAGCTTGCCTTCTCGTTCTGTTACTCTCCCTGTCTCTTTCTATCTCACTCTGTTTTTGTTGCTTTTCTGTAGGTACTATAGATACACGTACCATTCGCAAACCACATTACACTGATGGCTACTTCTGTATGTACCGATAAGATGTTATATATAGACTAACAGCCTGTACAAGCATATTATAGAATGGCATGGCGAAACAGCTGGGTATATACAGCGTATCTCTACGCTCTAATGGAAGTTGTTTTGTAAACGCCTTTATACTGACATTCGGCTTTTGAGTAAGCATTGTGACGCTTGCTCTCGTGCGTTGCAGCAACATGGCTGCGGTTTCCGAGGTAAGAAATTCACTTATAGTCTAATATTAGACAGTTTCTTGCTATTCTGATTTCTTTTTGCGATTCCTTGCGAGCGTCTTATTGCCATCGTTGCCTAGCGACGATTGCCAGCTTTCTTTCATCATCCATACTGTTTTGTATATCGAAGTTCTGGAGCTGATTGCTTCCCGGGGGAGAGCATTCAAAAGGAAGTGCTACGACGTGGTTTCATTTTCAATATGTATGAACCTTCATTTCGTATGCGTCTGCGCTGCATATCGACTATTCATTTTTATAAAGAGGATAAGACTGTTAATTCGCTTCTGACTTGCCACAGGTCATAGCTTTTTGATGCTGTGTATCAATTGACCTTAGCTGTGGAAATAAACATCAAAGGATATACTGATGTTGCAAAGTCCTCTTGCGATGGTATGTGCCGTGTTACGGCGCAGTAGAAATGGTCATTTTTTATCATCATCTTCATCATTCATCATCGTCGTCGTCGAGGTCGTCGTCATCGTCGTTATCATCATCATCGTCGTCGTCGTCGAGGTCGTCGTCGTCATAGTAATTGTCATCGTCGTCTTCATTGTCATTCTGCATCTGCTGTAAACACATGAATGATATATAGGCTACTCGTATGTCTATAGGTCAGGTTTTTGACATGACAATTCTGTTCATGTTTATAACTTTCTGTACATCTTCTATAACCACATTAATCCAGGGCCTTTTTAACGTGCAGTTGTACACAAAATGTGCAGTTCTAAATGGATTTGTGCAGTTGTAGAAGCACTTCTGTACAGTTAAAAACTATCAAAAAGGTCATTGTCCTCCGATTGGAAGTAGGCTAATTTACCATGGAGGATGGGAAAGGAAAGAAGGAATTGTGCAGTTCTAAAAACTCCTTTAAAACAGCCCTGCATTAATCAGAGCAATGCTACTTCTGTTTTTACACGTTCTATAAATAGGACTATGCTACTCAATGTTTCTCCATGATCTGTAAAGACATATAGATGTCACCGCATGATCTGTATAAATTAAGTATGACGACGATGTAACTTATGCTTCCAAACGTGTTATAAACATGGCTTTGTTTCTCACACCATTGCAAGCAATAGTTTCTATGCCTTGAATAATTATAAACGCGAGTGCAGTAATAATTCATTATGTTTCGATAAATATGAAATATGATCAACGTTGCTGATGAAAATGTTGCTATAACCTGCGCAGCTAGACTATTCGTCCGCATTCGTGCAATGCTTCCGTCCATTTTGGCGAGGCTTTAGGTAATGAGAGTTCAAACAGCCTTTGTGGCAATATTTTGTAGGGCGTTGATGTGCAGAAAACAGTTTGAGGGGCTTGTAAATTCCTCTAACTTGCTGTAGGCCATTTATTGTGACGCTAAATTTCTGTTGACCTTAACTTTTCTATGCTTTCTACATTCCTGACATTTTAATTTTTCACTCGATCACGGCATAATGGGCGTATCGAAAGGTTTTAGAGGGTAATAACCCCCCCATCAATTGGATATAATAATATAATCGGGTTGTGCATCTATTGTATTGTATCTGACCATTTATAAAGCGCTTTTCGCAGCAAGAGCCTTTCAGAAGCGCTCCCAGTGCGTTCAACCCGGCGAAAAAGGCAAGATTGACAGATTGGTAGGCTTTTTATGGAGCTAATTATTTTTGAATTTTATCATCGTTTTTATTATTGTCCAGTCACTCAAATACAGACCGAGGGCGAGCTGGCAGCTCCTTTTGTTTGCACTTAACAATACGTCATTGTGCGTCATTGTCCAATGTCCATGCCAACCAACCACCTGTGGAATATGGCATTTCGCGAGACCTGCGTTTTCTACTGCCAAGGACACAGCATGCTTGCAGGCCTACGTTGGCATGTGTGCCTATGTGTTTGAAATATGTATGTATGTATGTATGTATGTATGTATGTATGTATGTATGTATGTATGTATGTATGTATGTATGTATGTATGTATGTATGTATGTATGTATGTATGTATGTATGTATGTATGTATGTATGTATGTATGTATGTATGTATGTATGTATGTATGTATGTATGTATGTATGTATGTATGTATGTATGTATGTATGTATGTATGTATGTATGTATGTATGTATGTATGTATGTATGTATGTATGTATGTATGTATGTATGTATGTATGTATGTATGTATGTATGTATGCATGCATGCATGCATGCATGCATGCATGCATGTATACATGTATGTATGTATGTATGTATGTATGTATGTATGTATGTATGTATGTATGTATGTGTGTATGTGTGTATGTATGCATGCATGCATGCATGCATGCATGCATGCATGTATGTATGTATGTATGTATGTATGTATGTATGTATGTATGTATGTATGTATGTATGTATGTATGTATGTATGTATGTATGTATGTATGTATGTATGTATGTATGTATGTATGTATGTATGTATGTATGTATGTATGTATGTATGTATGTATGTATGCATGCATGCATGCATGCATGCATGTATGTATATATGTATGTATGTATGTATGTATGTATGTATGTATGTATGTATGTATGTATGTGTGTATGCATGTATGCATGTATGCATGTATGCATGTATGCATGCATGGATGTATGCATGGATGTATGCATGGATGTATGCATGGATGTATGTATGTATGTACAAATGTATGTAAGCATGCCTGCATGCCTGTATGCCTGCCTGTTTGTCTGTCTAACGTTTCTGGTGATGCCATCCGATTATAATATCTCGTCTGTGGTTTTCTACGTTATAATAGTTCTACGCAGATGCCCTACAGTGTGAATACGACATAACTCACACGATCTACCGACTGCAGACTGAACTACGAGCTGAGGTCGCCAAGTGCGATCCGCTACCAACTGCGATACTACTTTCGCAACTGCAGGTATGCTTAATTATTGCTTACCTGTCGTAGAGGGCGGGACAGCCATTTGGTAGGCCTATGCTTGTATGAAGAGTACTTTGATTAAGTAGAAACACCCTTGCTTCATTGTTTATGTCCATGCTGCACGCATTCTAATCTAGCATATAGTAGGCCTAAGCTACATTTTAAATTAGAAGTGTTGGCCCTAGAAGTGTCACACACCTAAATGAAAAAATAAACAAAATACTTTGGAGAAAACGACGTGTATTTTTGCTTTTATTCGTTTTTGTTATCTGAGTTCCTGTATACTGTTTCAACTGCAAAATAATTATGCACTGTAACCGGCTGCGGTCTGTCAACCGGATTGTTGAATAAACAAAAATTATTATTATTACGAACAACAGGAATAAACTTAATGACACTGAAAAAAAATGGTTTTCACTATTCACATTATTGACCATTTGAAGACATCCAGCTAAGCACACCCGCACCGGTTGCATTGTTGCTGTATATCTGTTTGAATTGATATTGTTTGATTGCATGCCTGTTCTGTCGATGATTTGCTTGTGCAGAGTACGATGAAATACTTCCACACATGGAAGACAAAGATAGGTGAGCTGGGTAAGACGGGAGACGCCGTTCCACCTCTCCAGATCAACTGCACGAGATTGGGAGATCTGCATGTCTTTCGAGCACCTTGCTCACTTGAAACAAATGAGGTACGACACCCCACCACACACACACACACAAACACACAAACTGATCGACGGAACTACCGATCGATTGACTGGCCTACTGGTCGACTGACTGACTGACTGACTGGCTGACTGGCTGGCTGACTGACTGACTGACTGACCGACCGACCGACCGACCGACCTACCGACCGACGGACTGCCTGACTGACTGACTGACTGACTGGCTGGCTGACTGACTGACTGACTGACTGAACAAACTGACTGACTGACTGACTGACTGACTAACTGACTAACTGACTGACTGACTGTCGAACAACGGACCGAACACAATGACTGGCTGGCTGGCTGGTTGACTGACTGACCGACCGAGTACTGATAAGAAATAAATGGTTAGATTGTCATTAAGATGCTGTGACGTGCAAATGCTGAACCACTGACAACATAGCTTATTATTATGTTGATGATTAATTTTGTTCTTTTTAGGTGAATCTCAGAGAAGGAGACGAAATTCAGATAACAGATGACTCGCAGCCAAACTGGGTCAAGGTGAGACAAACTGAAGAATGGATGGATGGATGGAAGGATGGATGGATGGATGGATGGTTGGGTGGGTGGATGGGTGGATGGATGGATGGAAGGAAGGATGGATGGTTGGGTGGGTGGGTGGATGGATGGATGGATGGTTTGATGAATGGATGGAAGGATGGATGAATGGATGGGTGGGTGGGTGGATGGATGGATGGATGGGTGGGTGGATGGATGGATGGATGGGTGGGTGGATATAGATCTGGAGGACAGGAGAAGAGATGGAATCGTTGTGAACAAACACAGGGATGTGAAAATATTGGTAGATGGATATAGATGGACTAACAATTGAGCGGGTGGTATAACCTGCGTGTGGCTTGGACTACGATGGATGAAGGGAGGATGTTAGGGATGGAGGAAGGGTGGTAGGGAGGAAGAGTGAGAGATACGTGTTAATAAATAGATATGCAGAGATAGACAGAGATAGACAGAGGATTTAAATATATGGATGATCTGGGTTTATTTTCTTTCAACAGGTACGAAATTCACAAGGCGAAGAAGGCTACGTTCCGGCCATTTCCTGTATGCTGCCCACTCCGGACAACAGCGCATTGACGGCAGTCGAGAGGTACACGTCACCATGGCAACTGCCGCTCTTTTTCACTCATAATAATATCCAAGGCTCAGTTCAGCAGTTTTAACTCTTTGATCTTTTCGCGGGCATATCGGAATCCCATTGTAACCCGCCTTTGTAACGGCATGGCAAAGTTAGGGCGCCATATAAATTGTTGTAATTATTACTATTATTATTGTTATTGTTATTGTTATTGTTATTGTTATTGTTATTATTATTATTATTATTATTATTATTATTATTATTATTATTATTATTATTATTATTATTATTATTACTATTTGGCGCTATAGAGCAAGGCTTAAGGTGTGACCGGAAGTAATGGACAGCGTCCACGCACTTGTTGTTAACTCTGAATGCCGTCCTGTCATTATTTTAATAAGCCTTCGTCATCTCGTGATAGCACGGTCGACAGTACATATGTTGTTATTGAGTGTATTTATTGTGGCAGGGTTGGGCATGAGTAGAATGAGAAAGGGTGGAGGTTGAAACAGGCGTAGGCCTACTCAATGTGGCTGGGTCTGATCGGATTAGTATGCGAGTGAAGCATCTCCATTCATCCATCCATCCATCCGTTCGTCCGCCCATCCATCCATCCAACTGACAATATATATTATAAGCTTATAGGCTACAACAGTTCTAGCTGGAGTTCATAGGTGAAGCAAAGGTATTGTGGGAGGGAATCGCTGATGGAAAATGAGCCTCTTAAACAAATTTCTACTTTGGTGTCGATTTGAACCTTAACTTCACATGACTAGCAACGATCTCCCAGTCCAACACGTTGAACAATAGACCATCGCAAACATCTTCGAATTCTGTTTTTTAATTCTGTTTCCTATGCAACGCAGCTGTTTTTTTTCTAAAATCAGGCCTAGTAGTAGACCTATGTAAATCTAACAGGGACTTGCACCATTCCTATGTACATGTAGATGAATGCTGAAGTCTGTTGCTGTATAATAGTGTATATCTCTTCCGATTTTCTTCGTGCTTTTCGACCAGGCCAGCCCTGGCTTTTCTTATGCGTACCGATTTTTACTAAGAGTCATTAGCCACTAGATTGATGAACGTCTATACTGTAGTGCCTAATAGGCTTACAGAATTTCTCAGATCCCGTTTAGAATATATAGGCTATGGCTGGACTGGGAGAGACAACCATGAAAATTTCCGTTGTCGGAAGCATGTCCTTTAAAAATAATTAATAAATAATAAATAAATGATAAATAAATAAATAATAGATAAATAATAACTAATAAATAAATAATAAATAAACAAATCATTAAATATTATATTTTCGCTTAACTGATTCGATATTTATAGGAAAAGATGTAGAACAATTTTTTCCAATTTTTTTTATCTTAACAAGGCTTCAGATCCTCTTGGTGACGTCATGGACGGAGTGCATACGTAAGCTGCGTTCGTTGCTCTTAGCAACGCTGGCGACGTCATCACAGGCGATAACGTCTCAGTGGGTGCGTATTTTTCCTCTCTTTCAACATCAGAATCGTGTCTTTCTTCGCTCACGCAACTTGGGTGCGTATTTTCCCTCCCTTTCAATATCAGCATCGGGTCTTTTCTGTCTTTCTTCTTTCACGCAAGTTGGGTGCGCATTTTTCCTCGTTTTCATTATCAGAATCGTGTCTCTCTTCTATCACGCAACTAGTTGCCCTTTTTCTAAATATATATACAGCGCCGTTTTCACGCCGACACCCCTCACACACACACACACACACACAAAGGCGACGCGTCACTTTGGCTCCGTAACGAGGAAATACGCGGCGACGCTCAGTATGACAACGCACCACCACCACCCCAACAGCCAGCGAAGCCACCCTCTCCCGTTGTCGGCATCGCCTCTGCCGTTGCTGGACGCCTCGGGGCCCTGACCCCCACCGTCGTCCCTGTTGACGTGGACCCCTGCGTAGACGTTGATGACGAGCCCGTCTCCAGCGGGGGCTATCCGCCAGAAGTATGCGATCAGTTCTGAAACGATGATGACGAAGAGGGCGATGATGGCGATCGGCATGAAGACAACGATCGTCGCCATGATGCTGACGAAGATAAAGACGGTGACTATGCAGACGATGATGACGCCGTAGACGATGAAGATGGCTAGCAGCGTCATGGCGCCGTGGATGAGCTGCGCCAAGTAGGTGGCCTTCTCCATGAGACTCTCCGTTACGTTCATCGTGTATCTGTTCTTGTTGATGACCTTGGACTGCAGTGGGGGAATGGAGACGGAGGATGGATGATTCGTCTGGGGATGAAGAAGGTCAAAGGTCTTTTTTCTATTCGGCGTTGACGGTTTTATTATTGAAGGAGGAACTGGCTTCCATGTCTGGTACTATGTGGGTTACTATAGCTCAGTCCCTCAAATACTGTATCTTTACTTTTTGACGTCACCTGCCTCTTGACGGTCTTTCCCCGGAAGATGTTATAGGCTTCAATCAATCAACCAACCAATCAATCAATCAAATGTTTTATTGCAAACAAAAATCAATTAGCTTTTACGTATTGCTGCATCGCAGCTACATAGAGGGCGATCCTGAAGACCAAGAAGGATGAGAAAAATCCCGCAATGTATAAGGAACCAAATTGCAGATTCAATTTGTTACTTTCTGCGGATATTGACATCTCGTCTGTGATAGAAACAGAGATGAGGAAAGCAAGGGATCTGTGTAAAAAGATGTACAGATTGAGACTCAAGCAGCTGGACAAAACTCACAAAAGTAGTCCTATTGTGATCCGATTGCTACATCCGTCATTTCGCCTCTGAGTAGGTAAAAAAATACGACTGATGAGGGGCTTAGTGTGGCCAGTGGCAACATATACGGTTGTGAGACGTGGACTCTAAAGAAGGAGGAGGAAAGAATTATACAGGCTTTCGAAAAGAAATGCATTAGAAAATTACTACGTATTTCATGGACAGAAATGTTGACTAATGAACGAGTTTACAAATTAGCATGGACAAAATGCGAGTTGTTAGGCCATGTCAAAACCCGGAAATTACGATACTTTGGTCACATCCTGCGACAGCAGGACAATATTGAAAATAGTGTCATGACGGGACTAGTGGAGGGTGTTCGTAGCCGCGGTAGACCTAGAATATGCTGGCTCGATAACATCACGTTGGTGGACCGGTCTATCGGGAGCGGCGCTATTGAGGACCGTAAAGGACAGATCTTGCTGGAGTACATTGGTCCACTCATGCAGCCAACCGTCGCGAAGCGACGTCGGCGTAATGACATGACATGACATGTAGGTACCTTTGAAGGGGCGCTATATAAATTACGATTGATTGATTGCTTTAATCGGAGAAATTTGTAGGTCTGTTTGTAATGATATTGGTCGTCGTTTTGTGCTTCGTAGAGGGACCATCAGCGGGAATATGTTCGAGACGAGTTGGTCGGGAACGGGCGAGTGACTTCGAGGCTGAAGCGGTTAGTCGACTGCGTCTTTAAGCAGAGCAAGGTGGGACTCGACCTCACCAGACTACAGAAATACATCCGCCATTTGGAGGCAGAACTACTTACGATCCGATCTTCAAATGGTAATCTAATCTAATCTTATCTGATCAGACTGATCTAATCTTATCTAATCTAATCTAATCTAATATGAACATTTCCATAGCGCTTCTCATAGCGGAGCTATTCGGAAGCGCTGGGAGTAAATAGTAATTTATACTATAGACGGCACAATCTACGATCAACGCATAAGGCTATTAAAACATAATATCCACTACCCATCAACAGATGAACATCCATAACTGGTAACAATCATCTGATGGGCCCATACGTAACTATTTAGGAGATGCAGGTAGATATCACGACCTACCTTGATCTTTTCGGGCCAGTATGAGTGTTAAATAGGCCAATCCAGGTGTTAACATGGCCTATCAGCCCTCTGATGTAGTCTATCGGGATCAAAACATCCGTGCATGTCGCGCGGACGTAGGTGACAGCCGAGGTTTAATTATGGTTCAGTGACGTCATAGTCAGCAGATCTATGTTGAGCTATTGATTAAAAAAACAGGTCTTTTGTTGCCGTTAGATGTCGCTAAACCATAGCTCCGTTTAGTTAGTGACTTCATCAATATGTAGTTCTATTATTGCGACCGACCCCAAGCTAAAGCTGACTAAAGCTGATAGGCTACAGATTATCTAACAAGCTGCTATAAGCAATTAAGCATGCTATTAATTAGAACCCCAAACCAGATTAAAGGAAGGGTTATGTCATTTGCCCGCACGAACAGAATTAATTAATAATAGGTTTAATTAACAACCGTTATTAGTAATGACGAATTACATAGCGCATTTTCATGCATGCTGAACAATAAAGTATTTTGTCTTTTGAAAACAGGTTTGTCTTCGATGAAAGTCTCTGTGGCCAATCTTGACAAGGTTGTCCTCTGCTACAAGGTGAGTTAGACCTTACATCAGAGAAAGCAAAATGAGCAGCACGTGGTCGTACATGCTGTTGTAAAGTGATGCCGAGAGAGAGAGTGCTGGGGCAAATCTCCAAGGTTCTGGCAACTTTTATGGGGTTGAACTGGTAGCGCTCCTTATTAGTCAATCCTGAAAGGGCGCTATATAAAAATGGTGTAATAGCCTAAGTAAATAAGATACTAATGTAATTTGATATAATTAATTTCTGTGCTCTTCGCTTCTCTTGCATTCCAGCCGGCTTCAACAAGTAGGCTTTAGGCCTACCTCAGCATACATGACAAAATTTGAAAATTACCATAACATAGATTTAAACATGTAATCTAACCTAATCTGAACTGATATGAAAATCATTGTAAAATGGGTGATGGCCATACAAGATTCATTCCCTACCCTGCTAACATAGGCTAGAGTTGGAGGGCCAGAGTAGTTTTTTCTTGAAGAGCGCTATATAAATGTCCGAATGAATGAATGAATGAATAAATGAATGAACGAACGAATGAATGAACGAACGAATGAATGAATGAATGAATGAATGAATGAATGAATGAATGAATGAATGAATGAATGAATGAATGAATGAATGAATGAATAGGGCCTTCTCTCATGAAGCCAATTATATAGGACCCGTATCCACGTATACGGGTCTCCTCTTGGAGCCTATATGAGTCCAATCTGAAGCCCGTGGCAGTGCTGGTAGAGTAAGAACAGCTGCTGAAGCAATGGACGACATTGACACAACGGTCGGCGTTACTATAAATCTCGACAGTTCATTTGACGTTCTGACTATTTCACTCGTCACCTGCCTTATGAATTCTTTGGAATTTTAATATCTTCTTTATATATTTAATTTATTCGACCTGCTGAATGACTCCCACGACCCTTATGCTGATATTGTATAGCTGGCGTCGTCACTTATTGACACGAAGATAATAGACTTATTTATTGTTTGCGCAACAATGGGTTCCTTCTGGTTGACTTGCTGCAGAGTTTCTATGATCAGTGGCGTGGATTTCGACTCAGTCTCGCCGAGGCATCACGTCCGATTCGCATAGTTGAACATTGGGAGGAACTGCGACGCGCATCACACTGCAAGCACTTCAAGTAAGAAGCAACAATCATTTGAAACCTTGCCTTGCCTTCAACCTTCCTCAACACGAGGGTTGGTCGCACTTTGAACAGTTCTTCTCCGTCCTCTCCTGTCTTCGGTTGCTCTCAACAGTTACTCTGTCCATTCGCACATGTTGTCCCACCACCTCTTCCTAGGTCTTTCTCTTTACCTTGCTCCAGGAACCGTTCCTTGCATAATTTCCTTCTCTTCATTCGAAACAATCGTCGCTATAATCCACTTTACGCCAAAGATGGACACGTTCAGAGAAATCGGTAAATTGGCTCCCTGTTCAACTGGGTCTAACCCGTAGAACATGTCCGTATTTGGAGGAAGGGGAATGTTTTGGGTATTTGAACATCCTCTCGAAATGATATGATGTAACCATGAAATGATGCATGATGATGGCAAGTGAGGTTCTGGAATGGTCAAGATCGAGTAAACACCCCATCCCACCCCGAAACACAATCCTAGCATCGGTCTTGGCCTAGAGCCCCTGTGACCACGTTCCACTCTATACTTTTAAGACCCCTCTCTCTAGCTGGATATGGGTCGGGAGCGCTTCCGGCTAGATGGCCTTGAAGGGGCGCTATACAAATCTCTGAAGTAAATGAATATAGGTCTAATTAGAATTTGAATTGGCCACAATGATTTGCTTATCGATCAGAGTTAGAATTATCTAAATCTTGCAGCCGATCGTTTAGAATTAGCGCTTTTTCTAATCGATTTGCTGATTTATTGGTTAAATTGCTAATCGAAATGGGTACTAAAATTTGCTTGTCGATTAGAATAACTTGAACTAGCAATTATTTTATTTTGCTGGTTAGAATATTTGATTAGAAATGGCTATTCTTCTAATCGATCCGTTAAGTTTCTAAAATTGATTAAAATTGGAATTCGATACTGAAATTTGAATTGAAGTCGAGATCAATAGGTCAGCCAAAGAGGGCAAACTTGCTTTGAGGCTGCAATGATGCTTGAAGCAACAGGAAATGACGTAAAATCTCGTTCAATTGATTGTCTCTGACACGCAGGTACTACGAGGTGCGCATGACCCTTGAGGATATCGAAACGTGTGAGGAGATAACCTACATCAACCCAGACACCGGTGAGATGTACACAACTTCGAGCATTCGAATGAAGAGAGAGTCGGTGAAGGCTGAGGAGTTGACGTCCGTGGTGCAGGAGGAACGCAAGAGGTTCGTCATCGGGGGAGTCATCGATCCAAGGAGTGGCCAGAAGATCTCCTTCAGAGACTCAGTCGACCAAGGAATCATCAACCATCGACTGGGACTCTACGTCAATCCGGATTCCGGTGAAGGTAAGGGATCCACACAGTGCTTTCATCCATCCAAATATCCACCCACCAAACTTCCATCTGCCCATCCTTTCGTCCATCTATCCATTTATCGATACACCCACCCATCCATCCATCCACCAATCCATCCATCCATTCATCCAAGCCATCTACTCCCAACTACCCACCCATCCACCCATCCACCCATTCATCCACCCATCCACCCATACACCCATTCACCCACCCATCCACCCATCCACTAAACTAATCAAACCACTCGTTCAATGTATTCGTCCTTCCGTCAGTCCATCTAGGCCCACGTACCAACCCACCAAACTGCCCTTACACCTATAACCCACCCATCTATCCACCCATTCACCATTCATTCAATCAATCAATCGCATTCATCCATTTGCCAATCCATCCATCCATAGTTATACTTTTCATGCAAACATCCCATGGCATATCCTCTTAACCTTCCCTGCAAGTGTCTCCTAAAATTATTCATCTGCCTTCATTTCTTCCATGTTGTTGTTGTTGCTGTTGTCTCTGACGAAGGTGTTCCAATTCCTGTGGCGATGAAAGCCGGTCAGATCATCGTCGTCCATTCATCCGTCCAACGATCTCCCCCGAAATCCGATTCCCTCGTGCTCATCACGATCCGACGCCGCATCGATCGACGATACACGATCACCGGAGCCATCGACGCCACGAACGCCGACCACGTCGACATGCCAGAGGCTCTCCGTCGAGGCCTCATCGACCTAGACGACGGTCAGTACGTCAACCTCCTCAATATGACGCGAATGCCGCTCGAGGAGGCCGTGCTTGACGGGTGGGTGCTCGCCGAGTTCGACGACAGTGAACCAGTCTACGAGCAGGAGACCTACGCCGTCCTATCCGTCGTCGACAAGGTGATGGGCCGGGCGGTGAACTTCGCCCAGGCCGTCCGACGAGGCCTCATCGACCGCGACACGGGCAACTACGTCGATAACTCCAACGGACGTCGGACGTACGTTGCCGACGCCATCCGCCAGGGTCTGCTGCGGACGAAGCTGCTGCAGAACACCGATGGACTGGACCTCTTCGCCGGGTTAAACCTCGTCATCGAGGAGGACCGACCCCCGATCGGGACCGGGTCCATCGAGGTCAACCTGGGAGACTTTTCCAGATTTCGCTGACCAACCAGAGACTGTATAGTAGAGCAGCGTTGTGTGTTGTGAATACCACCGTCACCACGATCGCTGCTGCAACCGTTGTTACTTGAATCTAACGACCAACTATTCATCGTGAGATGTAACTAACAGTCGATGGAGCTACTAAACCTTCGTTCGTCTAATAACACTGCCTATAATAAGGTTACACTTCTAACCGCCAGCGTAGAACGCTTTCTTCCTCTCAAGCCCTCTCCCTCTCTCTTTCTGATTCTCGTGATGCCAATCTTCTTCAAATGCAGTCTTGTAGAATAGAATTTGCTACGTAGCATTCGGTAGCCCTTAGCGTTGCAGCTGTTGTGTAAGATAATTAATTGGCAACTGTTTAATTATCTCTCGTCGTCTATAATAATAATACTAGGTCTACAGCGATCAACAGCCTTAGTTGTACAGCGTGCGTGTAGATATGAA
The DNA here is from genome assembly GCA_949752735.1 of Lumbricus terrestris. NCBI lineage: Eukaryota > Metazoa > Annelida > Clitellata > Crassiclitellata > Lumbricidae > Lumbricus > Lumbricus terrestris. The sequence continues at coordinate 18,984,316 of OX457050.1, forward strand.
GTCGCTATATAAGTTATCTAAGGATCGCAGCGTGGCAGTGCCTTAGATTAACTCGATTCCAAAGCATCGGCTTCGTTATGCGCTAGTATACGCTTCTGCTGTTGTTGGGTAGCCAATAGGAACACTATGATTTGACACGTGGTGCATGGATAAATTAATAAATTAATAAATTAAATGTATACATCGTTCCGTCAGTTTTTCAAAAGCCTTATTTCCGTTACAGATCCTGATACATGCATGGTCGTGTTTAACTGTAGGCCTATAATTTATTATTTATAACTTCCATCGCGCCGTGTAATCCAAGAGCACAATTCCAAAACTCGCTCAGTTTAATGTTCACTCAGTCCAAAGCTTATCAATTGGACTGAGCGAGTTTTGAACGAATTCTGCTCCTATAGATTCGCCAGACGTAGAACTTAACCGGTTGTGCATGCACCGAATCCAGGTCTCGTAAAATCTCTGTTTTTTGGGTTTTCCTCAAAACTTTATCAGCATCCAGCATAATTATTATTATTATCCCTTGAGAATGTCAACGACTTTACTCAGTAAATGCAGGTGGAGCGACTGTCCGTCAACATCACGATCATTAGACATTTTTTTATTTTATTGATCCCATTTCAATCATATAACAAACATGTAACTAAGTAAACATAATCAGAATTAAGCAAAATTCACATAAAGAGTAGGCAGAATAACAACGTGGGAGCAATAGGCACACCAAAAGGGACAAGTCCCGCTAGGTAGGGGGCCTAAATACCATTGAGAATTACAATAAGACAATGAACAGTGAGAACTTTTCATGATCATGATCATCATGATTATGTATCATGATGATCTTCATCACCATCAATCATTCAATCAATCAATCAATCAATCAATCAAATATTTTTATTTTGCAACCAAAGTACACATGACAGGTTTACATATCTTGCTCATTGGTTACAAAAGGGGAGGCCCTAAAGGGATAAAATAATCCCGCTATCTAGGTACACCAACTAATAATTATATTGAGTTGACGATGTGAGGTGGCCATGACGAAATCTTTGCAAAATCAACATATATAGTGAAAGACAAAAGTGACAAAACACAATCAAGCAACTTATACTAGAAAACGGAGGAGAAAACACAACAAAATAAATGGAAACTGAAAAGCTCAATGCTGCTGAGTCAAAAGCAATTATGAAAAAAGAACAAAAAACTTAACTACCGTCATCATCATCATCATCGTCGTCGTCGTCGTCGTCAACACCATCGCCATCATCATCATCATGATCAGGATGATGATAGTCATTGTCATCATCATCATCATCATCATCATCATCATCATCATCGTCGTCGTCGTCGTCGTCATCATCATCATCATCGTCATCATCATCATCGTCATCATCATCATTGTCATCACCATCACCATCATCGCCATCGTCCCCATCATCGTCATCAATGAACACGAAGAGCCCATCAGTGTTTAGCTGAACTGCCAACTGAGGCGGGTCAGATTTAAATGACGCTACATAAATATGCAGAACCCACTTGTAAAACTATCATTTGAAATCATACAAAGTAGTACTGCGGTGACGCGTCATTAGGTGGGGAATTTCCTAATAAAATTTTTATTTATTCATATTCCCTGCCATGATATAAATTATGTAAATATAAGAATAGGCCTACTATCTTGCAATGGAGAATATTATACATGGAAGTTGTGATATGCTACAAGCCTATAATTAGCTTAAGCAGATTAAGTGAAAGTGAAATTAGGTGAAAGATTAAACTTAGAAAAAGCATTCAATAATTTGAGCATCATAAATCTGTATCAAATTTCGTTGAGTCTAAATTCAGTCGGTGGTTCAGTGAGGTGCTGACAATCAATCGTCTCTTGTGACCTTGTGTCCTTGACCCCGCGAACGGAGGAGGTCAAGGTTCATGCAAGACACCGGAAAAGTTTGTTGCGCGTCACCGCAGTACTACTGAAACAGTGTCCACTATCCATGGACACATTAAGATTTATGATCAATTAGATTTAAGATCAATTAAGATTTAAGATCAATTAGACTGAGGAGGAGGAGGAGGAGGCAGTGGCGTAGCCAGGAATTTTTCATGGGGGGGGTTTATGGCCGGAAACCCTGTTTTTTGCTATTTTTTCTTACTTAAATGGAAAAATAACCTTAAAAAAACCTTTTTCCGGGGCCAATGGGGGGTTTTAACCCCCGAAACCCCCCCTTGCCTACGCCACTGGGAGGAGGAGGAGGAGGAGGAGTTGCAATCGGATTGATTGTTATAGCGCAATAAAATTGCACGAAATAGATACAGGAGTATAAAGAAACAGACAAAGAGAGAGAGAGAAAGAGAGACAGACAACAGACAAAAGAGAGACAAGGGATGCAGACAAACATAGAGACAAAAGAGAGACAGAAAGACATCTTGCATTCGTCGGATTCCAACGAATGCAAGATGTATCTATTTCGTGTCTGTCTCTATTTCGTGTCTGGATCTTTATGCAAGTAGATGGGAGAAACGTTTGCATCTGGATAGTGGACACTGTTTCAGTTTAAAGACAGTGTGGGATGGCTAAGATCATTCGCGTCGCCCTCCTCCTTCGTACAGGCTTGGGACGGGCACTGCCAATGTGCCAGCAGTGGCGGTGCTAAACGGGCATGTTCGTATGCGGTCTCTATGACTATTCTTTTTGTAGTGTGTGTGTGTGTGTGTGTGTGTGTGTGTGTGTAGGTGTAGGTGTGTGTGTGTGTGTGTGTGTGTGTGTGTGTGTGTGTGTGAGTGCCTGTGTGTGTCCTCTTAACTGTATTCATCTGTCAGTCTCAATGTCTTCCTAGCTCGTTCGTCGCCTTCAGTGTTTCCTGTGTTGTGTTCGACAGCTGACACCCATCGTCAGTTTTTCTAACTAACGTGCTTTCCTGTCTCCTTCTAAGATATCACCCCACCCCCGAAGGGCCTCGACTCTTTCTCAACCGACACAACCGTGAACGCCTAAACCGGATAACCGTATCGCTTCCAATCCCTCCATTTTTAATCCGAGGAAAATCCGTAAGTCCTAATGGATTCTGTAGTAACAAAGACGTGGAAGTTGGCACAACGGCGTCTTCACTCTACTCGCATCGAGGCACTGAATCCGTATAATATGATGCCAATAGTTACACTGTGAGTGGAAAAAGTAACCTCGCAAAATGAACTTAGCAATTAATCTTAAACATATCCAGCGGTTCAACTCTGTGGCCCTGCGAACATAGCCAGACCTATGGGAGACGTAAGTTCCGTAACGCTATCCATGGGTGGAGTTTGGTTTCCGTTCTTGGAGGGACCAAAGCCTTCTTGGGGGGGGGCTAAGCCCGGGAAAAGATACCATTTACACGGTAAAAAATGTGGGTCTTCTTGGGGGCTTAGCCTCCCCTAGTCCCTGATAAACTCCGCCCATGACTCTATCAGCGCTTTAAAGTTCAGTTAGGACAATAAACATGTAGCTAATGCTTCCTTTGTTAACTGTAGTTTTATTTCTGGTGTTAATTATTGACAAAGATTATACAAAATAATTATAAAAGCATTTAAAATTTTAATCAAATTTTTAAACAACTAACTGGACCATTAATTTTAGTATCAGGCGTTAAGCTGTAGTTTGCGTTCAAAGGGAGCGTCTTCATTTGCTCCAAACTTAGATCTGTATAATGAGACACAAGTCTACTGCTTTATCTTTTTCGCTGAGTTCCATTTTACCACAGTTTGCTCTGATACCCTTCACAGTGACGATCAGTGGCGTAGACAAAGGGGTTTCAGGGGTTAAACCCCCCATCGGCTTAGGAAAAGTTTTTTAAAAGGTCTTTTATCCACTAAACTAAGAAAAACAAAACAATTGTTTGTAGTAGCAATTGTTTTTTAATTACTTTATTCACTTTGTTACTTCATTCCCTTTTTATTCACTGTTATTTATTGCAATACTGCTGGGTTGGTGTCAGGAAGGGCATCCGGCCAGGCCATAACTCCCCATCATAAATTCCTGGCTACGCCACTGGTGACGACATTTTTAACTGGAAACGTTGAAGTTCTAAAATCCACTAACCGTTCGACTCATGATTTAAATCGACTTGAATCTTCTTACATTTTTCAGTATTTCATAACTAGCAATGAGGAGTTCGCTTTTTCCAATTACGTTGTATTGCGCTTCGTGCGAGGAAGCAGTTTTATACATTTTATGCATTAGCCTACTATAGAAGATGCTATCTGCCAACAAGAAAAACCTAGCGTCGGATAATCCAAACCCTGAGGCGAGTATGAATTAATGCAGTGTCTGGATGTAATTTAGACGATAGGTTCATGCCTGATGGGGTTATCTTTTAATAGATTATAATTTTCTGTTTGTCGTGTCCAAATAAAGACGCGTGCAACGAAATAATGGTCGGTCCATCGGTTAATAGTTGCAGCCCATCGGCGCCAGATGGCTTTCAGTATCGGTTGCCAATAGCAACCAGAAACATAGACGAAATGTCACAAAAGAGTGTCACGAAGGATTGGACAATATTCAGGTGAGTCGGCGGTTGAATATGATCTTGATCATTGTGGTCGTGTTATAGACTCTATAGCGCATCAACAGGAAGCTCTCTCAAGACCTGTGGCCATGTTTTTGGTGGTGGTGATGAGAATTGAAACTTTATCTAACGCCGGTTATAGAGGAACTCATCAGAGAGGTTCGCGACCTATTACAGGAGAACCAAGATCGAGCAAAACGGTCTTGAATTTAGAGAGGGAGACAGGCAGAGAGACAGAGAGACAGAGAGAGAGACGGAGAGAGAGACAGAAAGGGAAAGAGAAACGGAGAGAGAGAGAAAATATAGAGAGTAAAAGAGAGAGATACAGAGATATAGAGATATAGAGAGACAGAGAAAGACGGGGAGAGAGAAAGAGAAACGGAGAGAGAGAGAGACAAAGAGAGAGAAAGAGAGAGAGAGAGAGAGTTGAAGTGTCATCGAAGGGTATAGCAATATTTTATATGACACGTATAGTCGTATACGTTGAAAATACATTTCTATCATTTCTGCAATGAAGTTGCACGTGATTCAGTCAACATTCCTAACTAGTTAAAATAATTTTTAGGTCCCATTCAAGCACCTCAAAAATTTATATAGCGCACTCAGAGAACCTGACCAGAAGCGCTCGAGTGGTAGACCCTGGACGCCCAGGAATAACATCCCGTCATCCCCCCTATACAAATCGAGAGCTGTTGTTTACATTACATACGTAATACTACCCCTGAAAATTTGTATACGTTTGAATGGACGCCAAGCCATTTAGGTCCCCGAGGACGGACCGTGCTAGCCCGAGATTTTGAATCTCTGAAATGGCCACCTTCGGGAATCGAACCGCGGCCCGCACGCTCTCTTCCACAGACGCGCGGCCGCCAGCTCTCTTACCGATGTAGCTAATGTGGGCTAACAGGTGACTAGATCAAACATTGCGTATTGACAATCGTGAGATAATGTCGAGCCACACACAGCCGATCGTTTGGGCGATTTCCAGTGCTTTGCCTTCGAAGTATACAACTATACATGTAAGCTTAGTTCTTCTGCGTTACCGTATGCGGTGGAGCACTATCCGTAATTGGTCCCTCGAGCTGTTCAAAGAGTCGGTGCGCGTACCAGATCGTTTTGTCTTTATCAGGCTTTCCTGACTAATGGACCGTAATTCTAGAACGATGCTGCTGCAGCGACTGAACGTATTTTTAATAAGCGTATATAATAGCGTATGGGCTTTTGTTCGTGAGGCGCTTGCAACAGCAGCGCGCTCTCCTTTCCTTTATTCTCCCAGGCCTAATTATCGCCATGTAGGGCAACAGCACGCACGGAAATTATCAGTTTTCCACGTGAAAAATTGCTTGTTTTTAGTCATGCAATGTACGGTGTAAGCTTACAGACGCTGTGGCTAAGCTGATTTAATACACAGAGCTGGGGGATCGATTGCCTACCAGATGCTGTGCGACCCTATAAAGGTTGGGCCAATCTGATGACGAATTTGTAAACGATAATGGACGCATTTATAGGGGAGTTTCCGGCTGAAACCATCAAATGGATTTATCTAAAACTGCGACTTTGTGCCATGGTCAGCTCTCCTGGCGCATAACTTGGAGGGCTCTAAACTTACCCTGTAAACGATATATCCTATAAGCTTACTCGCTATGTGCTATTCTGAAAACACGTGAAAGGTATATCCACTCTTTCATTCATCTCATGAATTTATAGATCTATAGCGTTCCTTCAAGAAATCCACTCAGAGGCGCTCCCTGCAGTCCAACCACAATGATGCAGATGATCTTAAGGAACCTGTAGAACACTAATGAAGAAGCCTTAGGAAATAGGCAGACATAATATATAATCTCCAACAGGAGAATAATAATATTCCATGCAGAAGGAACATGCCATTTTTTTTATTTTCGAGCCGTGAAGCGTATACATAGAATTATAGAGACAAATGGAACTGAGTGCGTTGAAGTCACGACTTACTTCGAAGACAGATAATTATCTGCTGTGTATATAATGACCACGCGAACGTAGGCCTATTATAATTAAGTTACCAATCGTGCAGCACTGGCAAAATATCGATCGTGCAGTCATTACAACTCTCAAGCAACGATAGAAAAGCTTGACACTCAGCTATAGAATGACTTATCTCATTTTAACCCAATTGTCTCTTTTGTGGTTCACAAAATAAATTTTTAAGAGAAAGATAGGCAAAAATTTAATAGACGTCATAGCGGTTGGCTCTATTTAAAATCTGTACAGATTTATCCCTGCAGGGGCAACATGGTAACCATAAAGTCTCACCCGAGGTGGCATAACTTGCATGCACAAAACGAGACTAAATGGACGATTGCATCGGGTGTAGTAAGTTCTTGGATAGCTTGGCCAGTATGTATGTTCGTTCCTGGGCACTGTATCTGTGACATGTATGAGTTTTACAAACGCTGGAAAATTAATCTTCATTTTGGTTTGTACTATAATGCAGGAATTGTGAATAACCGTTACTACTTTGAATGCATCAGCCCTGTGGACAGTAATTAAGCAATAAATTCTGCTTAGTTATTCACAGAACAATTGTTTCTAAATATACAGTGCTTTGTTTCGTGGAAACCAGTCTTGAAGCATTAATTTTGTACATGCATAAGCTATTATAGCGTACCAATGTTCGGGGTGTGTTTTTTATACGAATACGCAAGTGCGTGTATGTATGTATGTATGTATGTATGTATGTATGTATGTATGTATGTATGTATGTATGTATGTATGTATGTATGTATGTATGTATGTATGTATGTATGTATGTATGTATGTATACATGTGTGTGTATGTATGTATGTATGTCAGTATGTATGTATGTATGTATGTATGTATGTATGTATGTATGTATGTCAGTATGTATGTATGTATGTATGTATGTATGTATGCATGTATGTATGTATGTATGTATGTATGTATGTATGTATGTATGTATGTATGTATGTATGTATGTATGTATGTATGTATGTATGTATATGTATGACATTGCATGTATGTGTGTGTATGTATGTATGTATGTATGTATGTATGTATGTATGTATGTATGTATGTATGTATGTATGTATGTATGTATGTATGTATGTATGTATGTATGTATGTATATGTATGACATTGCATGTATGTGTGTGTATGTATGTATGTATGTATGTATGTATGTATGTACATGTATGTATGTATGTATGTATGTATGTATGTATGTATGTATGTATGTATGTATGCATGTATGTATATGTATGACATTGCATGTATGTGTGTGTATGTATGTATGTATGTATGTATGTATGTATGTATGTATGTACATGTATGTATGTATGTATGTATGTATGTATGTATGTATGTATGTATGTATGTATGTATGTATGTATGTATGTATGTATGTATGTATGTATGTATGTATGTATGTATGTATGTATGTATGTATGTATGTATGTATGTATGTATGTATGTATGTATGTATGTATGTATGTATGTATGTATGTATGTATGTATGTATGTATGTATGTATATGTATGACATTGCATGTATGTGTGTGTATGTATGTATGTATGTATGTATGTATGTATGTATGTATGTACATGTATGTATGTATGTATGTATGTATGTATGTATGTATGTATGTATGTATGTATGTATGTATGTATGTATGTATGCATGTATGTACATGTATGACATTGCATGTATGTGTGTGTATGTATGTATGTATGTATGTATGTATGTACATGTATGTATGTATGTATGTATGTATGTATGTATGTATGTATGTATGTATGTATGTATGTATGTATGTATGTATGTATGTATGTATGTATGTATGTATGTATGTATGTATGTATGTATGTATGTATGTATGTATGTATGTATGTATGTATGTATGTATGTATGTATGTATGTATGTATGTATGTATGTATGTATGTATGTATGTATGTATGTATGTATGTATGTATGTATGTATGTATGTATGTATGTATGTATGTATGTATGTATGTATGTATGTATGTATGTATGTATGTATGTATGTATGTATGTATGTATGTATGTATGTATGTATGTATGTATGTATGTATGTACAAGGTGGGCCAAAAAGGTAATCCCTCAGGATTTTTGTTAATATAGCTTGGCCAAAAAATGAGAATTTCCAACAATAAAATTTGGGCTTAAAGGTAATTCTTATCTACGTATAGCCTACGAGAAATTCCAAACAGAAATTAATCATATCACTTGTGGTATGTATGTTTTTTGACGATCCGAAACGTAACGCAACAAAAAGTAGCATAAAATTGTGACTAAAATAATAACTGAATAGCTTCTATGACCCTGAAGCAACCTGCCGAAAATAATGTTTGCCTCTAGCTGGCGCTACCACTGCATTTTATC
>OX457050.1:18995746-19010746 GCA_949752735.1 Lumbricus terrestris
GCTTACTATAACAGTCTCTGAAGTGAGGCATAAACAGGGAACTGGACCATTTGCGTGCATGGGATCTGTCGTCCGTTGACTCGATGACCTTGAGGTGAAGGTTATCAGCGTCAGTTTCATCCAGCCTGACCTCTCGTGACCTCGAATCGATTGATGGAAATTGAATTTCGTGTTTCTGATGAAAACGTGAAGCTGCAGCGGCAGATGCTTCGATGGCAGCAAAAGATAGAAAGGAACATCGACGACCAACAGCAACAACAACAACAACAACCACAACAACAACAACAACAACAACAACAACAGCAACTATTATATACGACTCTGTGCATGGCCCGTGTTTAATCTAGACGTCTATGGGGTGGTGGGGGGGTAATGACATTTCCCCACAGAAAAAAATTCGAGAGGTGTTGTTCATGCCTACATGTATAACATTCTATATACACGTACCAGTCCCCCAGAAAAAATTATGCTCGTAACATCCCAACCAGAAAAAATTCAAAATCTCTGTTTGTTGCAAATATGTAACAATTCCCCCCTCCGAATGATTCGACAGCTTTACATCAATCATCGATATGCTAAAAGACAGAAATATTAAAACATAAAACGGACAACAGATTAAAAAGCATAGACTACACCGGAAATTTGACACAAAGACTAAAAAACTCAGCGCGGTTACCGCCCACCCAAAGCGACCGTTTACCCCTCCCCAGAAACCTGAATCCTCTCCCCACCAAAAGCAACCGAGAGACCATAGATTAGACATTGGTGCATGGTGACGATGACAGCGTCATTGAATGAGCGACCGACATGGAGGATTGATGCAACGATTGACATTGATCGCACTACAATGACTACATCATCCCCCCCACGTTTGCATTTAAGACCCACACCACTCTAGACCAGGGGCGGATCCATGGGGCCAATCCGGCAGATAAAAGAGGAGGGCGACACTAGTCATCTTTAAAACGGCAGTCGTTAAACAGAATTAAATGCTCGGACGTGGCTGAGTCAACAACGAATTAGAGCGATGTTGACCACCGATGTTGACCACCGAATCGGACGTCAACAACTCCTTAATCTTTTATCCCTCAGCTTATATGCAAAGCATAAAACTGATTGCAGAATGTGGGCAGGACGTCCCCTCATTAGGTTTCAACAAGCCTTCAACTAATGCAGTGGGAAAGGTGAGAGAGGAAAGGTACAACACGATACGTCTTAGCATTGGCTGGAAAATGGCATAATTATTTGGAAGACATTTCGAGTTGATGACCAAAAAACGGTCTTCAGTTTTTTCGGCCAAAGATCAACGAATGTTTCTCCGACCCACAGCCCAAAATTGTGTCCCCGTTCGAAAAATTTCTGTATTCGCCATTGCTCTAGACTTGTATTCGATTATATTTTATTAGATTAGTCCTAAACTGCGTTTGATATTTGGGTTAACATCCTAAAGGTCCACTCAACCTTCCAATCGGCAGATAGATATTGGAGCGCCTCTTAGTAGTTTCCTTGAAGAGGCGCTATATAAATACTTGAATGAATTAATGAATTGGTAAAAATAATGAGTGGTAAGATGATGTGATGGGTTCCCTGTTGCTGTAGGATGCAATGGGTTCCCTGTTGCTGTCGACAGTCAAATTCGACTCTTTAAATATCTTGTCCGTCATGCTATGAATAAATTGTAATCATTCTGCAGTGTAAGCCTATATATCAGTTGGAAACTAAATGAAGGTCAACTGATCTATTTGCTAAATTTATTTAGACCAAAACTACATTAGAACTTCATCGTAGGCCTATGGAAAATAAACTACAGTTGACACCTAAACATCACACTATACGGGCAACATAATAGGCCTACACATGCACATGTAGGCTACACATGTACATCGAAACTCACGTTGCATTAGACTGCGCTATAGCAAGTTTGTAACTGTTTAACGACATTGCCATTTTAAAGATGACTAGCGTCGCCCTCCTCCTTTATCCATGCTTGGAACTGGCACTAGCAGATAGCTACCAGTGGCGGAGTTAAACTCTGCAGTCAGTATTTACAATCTAAATAAGTCTTTCATTTGAGCTGTAAGCCGCCAATTCGATGCTTTTATAGCGCATGCGTATTGAGCATCAATAAGAAAAACGGAACATCTGACGAGTGAGTCGCAGGTGTGTGAGCGCAACGAGCAAGCAGTTAATCTGCGGATGTGTTTTGTGTAAGCTTACAATAAATATTGTAGTTCAAAGCAAGACGCACTTTGGTCTATTACCCTAGTGTCGTCAGGGGCTTCTATCCCTATACATGGCGGGCGCAGCTTGCGCCCAGTGAAAAATAGGGGGGAATCAGAAGACAGCCAAAATTCACGTCGGTTGGGGGGGAAGGTCGGACATGGAGGGCAGCGTTCAATCTAGGCATTACTAAAGAAAGGTAGTAAAGGAAGATCCCCCATAAAATACTTCCCCTCCATATAAATTTGGACAAAATGGTATAGGCCTAATAGTTTTTAGCAAAATGTATACACTTTATACACTTTGAGTTTTTAGTTAGGCTACTATCTGCATTTTTGAATTACATGAACTGTTATAACAGCTATAATATACTATAAAAAATTCTATTACATGATTATAGTTATGCTTTTACTATTTTAATAAATAATACAATCATATTATAATTGAAAAAAAAAATAATGTTAATACAAATACTATTTTGCACAACTAACTGGCTTCTCTCCAATGTTATCTTTCAAATTTCAGACAGTCAAATTTGATCCTTCAACACTTAGTAAAGCAACATCATTATTACGTGGGCTTACAATGTAGGACCTACATTGTATTTTATTGTATTGCATTGTGCTCTAAAAATTTATGTAACGCCTGTCGAGTGCACACTGATCAGAGGCGCAAAACATATGGCTGCCCAATTTTGACAGAAATTCCTCCACTGAAACAGGAGAGTAATTTTGCTAACAGGACAGCTTAAAATGCTGAAATTGCAATGCGGAAATCGCAAAAATTTCTTATGGGGAGGGGCACATTCCCTCCCCATACCAGGTTCCTTCTCGGCGCTACACATGCTTCGGCGATCGTCTGCTAGATGCTCGTTTGTCCCTCTCCATACAAACCATCATTCCCACATTAAAGGAGGGCATGCGCTAGATTGCATTATATTGCATACATAGAGGAAGGCCGGTCCAGAAAAGGGGGGGGAGAAAATGGATTGCGCCCGGTTGCTTAGGGGGGATAGAAGCCCCTGAGTGTCGTCATTTCCTCCTTTGGTTCTATAGCATCTCCTCCTACACTTCTAATTCATGATGCGCTAGTAAGTCTAAATTTCTCTTTATAACTGTGACAGGCGTCGCCGCGCCGCGCTGCGCAGCGCAGAATACAGCGCCCGAACGGCGTCCAAGTGACTCGCGAGAAATGCTTTGCATTTAAGCTGAGGGATAAAAGATTAAGGAGTTGTTGACATCCGATTCGGTGGCCAACATTGGTGGTCAACATCGGTGGTCAACATCGCTCTAATCCGTTGTTGACTCAGCCACGTCCGAGCATTTAATTCTGTTTAACGACTGCCATGTGTCACGTACTGATTGCTCCACGATGTCGTGAAAAGCCGTTTCTGCTTTCTTATTTGTTTTGCGACCAATTGGCGTGTAGTTTATATCTGCGCCTTCCTTCAAATGGTGTTGTTACAGCTATGGAACGGAAGTAGTTCGCACAGGTTTTTGCAAATTTTGCCAGTGGAATAGAAGAAAGTTAGGCCTAACTAATTGAATTTATATTGTTCTGTTATGACCATATCTCTTTTATGCTGGATGTTCCCGAATTCTTCGGCTTGCACAGCTGAACTGAACACCGTATGGCTAGATGTTCGTGTAGGAACATCGTACATAAATATATATATTATATAGTTATATATATATAAACAAAGTGTTACAAAGTGGAGCTCAGCGTGAACATTCCATGGTCAGATGTTTTATCAAGAGCGCCATGTGAACAATGTGCGACAAGGGTTACCTAGTGGAGCACTGTACGAACACAATGCGAATTGGTGTTAATGTAGGTGCGCTGTGCGTAACCAGGTTTTTAATAGTGGATCACTATGCTAACGCAGTATGATCCGGTGTAATTGATGGAACAAAGGCGACACCATTGACAGAGGATTAATCTTTCTACAAACAAGCCTTCAGTCAGGTGGCTCCCTTAAAAACATGCTTCTGCTGAATTTTGGTGATACATCACACCCCTACGTGACAGGTAAAAATCAGATGAACCACAGAGTTTGAGATGACCCCACCTAATCTGTCTTTCTGCCTCACGACCATGCACAGTCTAACGACAACATCAAATATCTCCCTTAACGCACATATCGGTGTTACTACAGCAACTCTGAGGGATTGGACTAATCGCGTGTTTAGCGACCAATGTCATGTATTCTTCAATGCACAATGGACAACGTTGCATTTGGTGACGAGTTGCAATGCAGCCAGCCAGACTGAGGCGCATTATAATGATCGATGTATGTAAACTCTGGTTTTTGCTAGAAAATCGTTAGTGCACTCTGGGAGTTATGAGTTTTTTCGAGACTGAATATATTAATGTATGATTGATAGAACGTGTGACAGGCATGCATGATACCATGCCAGATATTGTCATACAATCATGGTTCATTCCTTAACCATTTACCTACCAAAGTGTAGTTAATGGTGAATGGGAAATCCATGATCAGACAAATTAAAACATGCCAGACATTGTCATACAACCATGGTTTACTCATTGACACTTTACCTATCAAAGTGTAGTAAATGGTGAATTGGAAATCCTACTCTCGGTTTGTAAAGGGTTAACGCAAGGTATAATCCTTAAATCCAGCGACATTGTCATACAACCATGGTTCATTTCTTAACACTTTACCTGCCAAAGTGTAGTAAATGGTGAATTGGAAATCCTACCCTCGGTCTGTATAGGGTTAACGCAAGGTACAACCCTTAAATCCAGCGACTGCTGAAACAAACTCCACCACTGATTGCACTCTGCCAGTGTCTGTCCCAAGCATGGGTAAAAGAGGAGGGCGTCGCTAATGATCATTGTTATCATGCAGTGACGTTAAGCTGCAACTACCACCACTGATAATACACACTTGGTAAGAGGTTGTGCGGCGTTGACCGATAGGCATACGTTAGACTTGAATTAGACCTACAACAATTCGGACGATACAGGGAACTCTGAAGAGCAAAATGAATTTTGAAAGGTTTGTGATTATGCAGGAATGTCGATGGACTCAAATTCTGCGCTCATCTATCGGCAGATGTGGTGCGAAAGGTAAAGTTTGCGATTTATGCATTTTTAAAGTTGACAACTAAATATAGCCGTATATAATAATTATAGTTCAATATGTATGTCTATATATATAATTAACATCAAGTGGGCCAGCGCAGAGAGCGCTTCTGAGTAGTTTCTTGAAGAAGCGCTATATAAATTTTCGGAATTAATCTATCAACAATAATTATAGTTCAATATGAATGTCTCTATAGTATATAATGTTTATATTTTGTATATATATATATATATGATATATTTGTGTGTGTGAGTGTGTGTGTATGGGTGTGTGTGATATGGTAGCCTATGACTACAAATCCGCACTTAGTCATTTCTTTATGTTTTCTAAAATCTTTCATTAAGCCTAAAGATAGTTCAGGGAGCCACAAAAAATTCCCCGTTGGACAAAAACCCTCCAGCAGCCTTGCAATGTGGCAGGGCAACAAGACACGACGAATGTAAAGACTTATTTGAACGGGGGCGCTTGCCCTGGCTTCCTCTGCTTGCAGTGCCGGTGTCACGAAATAGATTATCCCCCATGAAAGCTATCCGGGGGGATGAATTAATCTATCCCCCGGATGGAATTAACCGGTCTAGAGACTCTAGACTATCCGGGGGAGATAAACCATTCTATCGCCTTTTTTGAAAAATCCGTATATTTGAAAATTTTATGCTCTAATCAAAATTTAAAGCGACTCTAATTGTTTTAGGCTAAGTGTCCTGAGCAATGTTTAGAGAAAGGCAACACGAATTTATTTAGTGACTCTGACTGTTCTTAAGTGTTTTAAATGTTCTAAGTGCTCTCAAACCAAAGCAAAACAAATTATCTAGTAGGAACAAATATAGGCCTACCTGTTAGTATCAATGTATCATTGTTCAAACAAAGCAGATGAAAATTAATTTGCAAAAATAAATACACGCAGAAGTGACTTTTTCGACTTTTCTTCATTTGGGGGGGGGGTACGATTAATACGGGGTATAATCTATTTCGTGACACCGCCACTAATCTCCACATGTCCAATCCTAGATGTAAGAACCAGGGTGTCGTGCTAGCACGTCGTGTTTTTACAGCTTATTGCTGTTTGCTTTCCAATCGCTTTCTTTGCATTGCCAGCAAGAATGCAATCGAGTGACTGACAAGTCAATGGCTTTCTGATCAAGTCTCGCAATTTAAGCTGACAGGAAGTCTGAAGTCAGAGTCTGTCGATCGAAAAGTCCGCCACACAGCTGTTCACCCTTGACAGAACACGCTCACAGACTGGGTAAACTGCACTGGGTGTCGTCTCACTCAGTTCAGCACGGCCATTCTCGACGCGTGCGATACAACACGCCGCCTTGTGGGACGCGGTGGTGTAGTGGGCATGTTCGTCGCCTTGCAGCCAGAGCGTTGCAGGTTCGAATCCACCTCAAGCCGCCGCGCAGGGACCTTGGGCAAGTACTTAACTCGCAATTGCTCAGCGCTTCGGCGTGAAACTCCGATGCAGTGTCCGTACAGCAGTCGGGAGCGCCTCTGAGTTGAGAGCTTGAAGGGGCGCAATAACAAGTGCACAACTGCACATACAAACAAGCCTTGTGATCCCATGAGCGTCATATAAACAATTAACAATTAAAAATTCAATATTTTTAACGTCTCTACCGAAAAGCGTTTTGTGGCCAATAATTATGGAAATGTTAAGACACGATTGCGCTAATTAAATGTTTATCCCTTTATCGGAAAACTGATGTTATAATCCATCTGTAGATCAATACAAAACGATACAATGTTATACAGCACAATACAGCATATTTCAATACAATACCGATATGACTGCAATTTGATATTGCCCTTCTTACAAAGCTCAGAAGTGCATCCCACGTCTAGACGGCGCAAATGCAATTATAAATTATTGCACAGCAATTGAGAGTGAAGAACCTGTTCAAGATCCCCACACAGTAACCGCCTTCGCCCGAGGATCGAACCTGTACTCTCCGCATTACATTACATTATTTTTCATTGGTATGGCGATGTTGTCAGGGCCTCACACCAATTTACCTCCGAGAGCTATGCAGCTTTACACTGGGTATCCAAGGACGTCGTCAGCTACGCTACGCTGATAAGGGAGTCCTCTTAGTTCCTTTTGCTCGTACCACTACCATGAAGAATCGAGCTTTATCTGTGGTTGGCCCAGTGGTCTGGAATGGCCTTCCTTTTGAGTTACGACTACACCCTTGGATTCTACCAGGATCCTTATTCCTTACTAAACTTAAAACTGTTCTTTTTGGGCGCGCTGGAGTCGGGAGCGCCTCTGAGTAGTTTTTTCTTGAAGGAGCGCTATATAAATGTCCGAATGAACAAATGAATTACTGGTCGACAACTCAAACACATCGACCACCGATTCAATGCTTGGGTTCTACAACAATTCCATCAGCATATAGCAGCTATGGCTAAAAACTGGAGCATTTATTTTTTCATTCGCAACCGGAAACCCAATAATTCCTAGCTCGACATAATTTATTTTTGGCAAATTCTACTGGATTATGATTACCATCCAGAGGTCGGTCAACAAGTGATATTTTCCGATGACGGCGACGCAAAATGATATTCGATCGCATTAGGCTGGATTAGAGTCTAGATTGGATAGCATTAGATTGCGTTGTTTATTGGACATAATTATTTGGACGGGATCGGACCAGTTCCAAAAATCAGGATTTTATATAGCACCCCTCACAGATAACTACTCAGAGGCGCTCCCTGCCCAACCGCAGCTAAGGGGCTACGGGAATAGTTTACAAAGGAACGTAGAGCGAGTCAGGACTAGACCAGTTCAGACAAAATCTGCCAACGTGTAAAATAGAACAGCTTCCAAATTGTATTGTCTTGTATAATTGTATCCATAAATTTATAGAGCGCCTTTCACAGTACACACCAATCAGAGGCGCTCCCAGTGCAACAGACCCACGGGGGAAAGTAGTTTTGAGATAGCGGAAAGAGCTGCTTCGGGTGGCCTACCAGTTAGTAACGAAGAACGTGTTAATGGAGAGATAGCTGAGCTGGCCAATGAATGAGGGCTGTTTTTAAGAAATTTCTAGAACTGCACAACCCCTTCTTTCCTTTTCCATCCTCCATGGTAAATTATACTTCCAATCGGAGGAAAATGACCTTTTAAAACTAGCTTTAACTTCACAGAAGTGCATCTGCAACTGCACAAAATCCATTTAGAACCATTGTACATTTTGTGTACAACTGCACGTTTAAAAAAGTCATGCAATGAATAATGACGATAGTAATATAATCAGTTCCTCTTCTTTCCACTTGATCTATCGTTCGATTAAAGATTTGTCCATTAATAAAATTTTGTCTAGACGATGCATCGGGATTCAAACTCCAGACTCTGCCCCTCGATGACTCGCAGACGAGACCGCAGACTCCGCCGAGACCTGAGGAGCCTCCGCCTTAGCCGCCGCGAGAGTCGTGGACCTCGTGCACGGGCTGATGGCCCCGGTTCCCTTGGGTAGTTTTTGCTAGGCATAAATCTCCCGCTGAAGCTTTTTGTGGTGTGTGTGTGTGTGTGTGCGTGCGTGTGAGTGTGTGTGTACGTGTGTGAGAGAGGGTATGCGTGTGTGACTGTGTGCGTTGTGTGTGCGTGTGCGTGCATACGCCCAAGACCGTTGCTGGGGAGGTGCTTTGCGTGTTTGAACGCCCATGAAATAAAAAAATGTAAAAATGAAATGATGCATTTACTAACACAATGTAATAAACTAAGAGAGGATTCAATTTTGAAGCTCTTATTCTTCTGTTAAACTTTACAATGTATTAGAAAACGACGACGATCTGATCATGATGATGATCTAATAACCATGATGATCTAATAATGATGATCTAAGCATGATGATAATAATGATCTAATCATGATGATGTCCTTATCATGATGATGATCTAATCATGATGATGATGATCTAATTATGACGATGATCTAATCATGATGATGATGATCCAATAGGTCAATATAATTATTTCAGCTAAGTAAACACTCCCCACCCACCCTCGAAGCAAAATCCTGACTACGACCTTGCAGACGCCATTTTATATTAGATTTGATCGTTAAAAATACAGAGGAGTTTATCGAGGATGTTGGACGGATGGATCATGGAAGCGAGACATATATTCCGTTTTAGGATTTTCCATTTCGAAGAAGCTTAAGGCAGATCCACACGTCAAATGACAGACAAGGAAAATGACGGATTTTGCGGAACAGCTTTTGCTGAGATACATTCGATATGCTGACAATATTATACGCAAGTATACGCTTGCACCGAGAAGCGGGTGGGGGGACTACCAGGAATGAACAGTTAGGCCCATTGTTTTTGTCAAAGACAGAAAATAATGGACGAGACGTCATTACGCAACTCAACTTCAAGAAGAAAATTGTACCTATAGGCATATTATGTAAGCGCAATTGTTTCTTATCTTGACTAATTAATAATTATAGGCCTGTAGTGTATACATCGAAACTCTTGTGGAGTTAGTAAAGAGCGCTATTTTGGCGTTTAGATACATACCTACATGTATACATGCATACGTACAAACATACAAACATACATGCATACGTACATAGTTGCATATGTATGCATGCAAAGTTTACATACATGTACATAGTCCTGCATTTGTTCGTGTAGGTTTGCATGCGAAAATTATACATAAAACAATTAAGTGCGCTCATCATAACGCTATTACTCGCCATGAATGGCATTTTATACAGACAGACTTAACATTAAACTTGCTGTTTGATAGTTGTAGTGTAGGCTACTCGAAAGCCAGCCTTTTGCAAAGCCGCATACACTTAAAGCAGCGTGAACAATGGTTGCTATATGTTGTTGCATGTCTCGGTGGTTGCGTCGGTGCCACATAGATTACAACGGTGTCTACTTTCGTTTCTTGTATAGTTGGGTGTCGGTCCATTTGTGTCTTGGGGACGCCTTTTATACACGCGAAGTGTTTTACCAGCGACCTTTCCTCTGTGTGCGTTTTTTATTGCTGGCAAAGCGTACTTTAACGCCTGATCATGCGCGCAATGCAAACGCAGCTGCAATTCATCTGGGCGTTACGGTATACGATCGAAATGCTTCATTATAGCGTCGTCGGTTACCGTAGTTGCGTCGACTTCTCTTGGCGGCAATTACCACTGAACCATTGGCTGTAATATATCACCTGCTAGCGTTCGACCAGACGTGAAATCGCCGACGGTTTGTTCCCTGGACTCAGAAGCTTAGATGCCAACGTGATCGTAAAAGCGTCGAGTCCTTACAGAAGCAGTGTTTTGTGTGTGGCCGGATCGACGAGGAAGCACATAAACTGTCTGGTAGAAGATCACGGCCGTCATGGCTTTTACGGCCCTCTTGCCTGCTTACTGTGTTGACATCATGGCAAGACATGCTCAAAAAGGGTCATGTTGCAGTGTTTAATCTAGTCCCTCTGCTTTGCGGGGGAGAGACATTCAGGTTTCGGGGAGGGGGAGGGGAAATGTGCGGTTTGGGTTGACGCTGACCCACCAATGTCCTCGACCTTTGACGACCTTTTATATTTTTCTTTTTTACTCTTTCCGTCAAAATATCAGAAAATTATGACATTTTGCTACCGAAAAAACTTTTTCCGTTTACCAAAAACGACGTAGGCCTATATACACAAGACATGTCTGGGGAACTATTACACATTTCCTTTTTCGGAGGGGAATAGTACGTATTTACAAGTATGCGATACCTCACGATATTTCCTGGGGTAGAAATTCTTTCCTGGAGGGAATTCCCCACCCCCAAGACGTCTAGACTAAGCACTGATCACGTTGCCGACAATGGTCATTGATGGGGCGCTATAACAAGTGCACATACAAACAAAACAAAACAAAATCCGAAAGTCAGATGAATGTGTAGGCAACGTTAAACGAAATAATTGCCTCTCGAGAATCAGTCTTTAAATGCTCCGCTCGTCATAAGGTCAAACGTTGTCGGGATCATCTCTACCTTTTTTCGACATTTTTCTTGTTTTATCAATCACTTGTTTCACAGCTTCCGTTTTTTCAGGGGTAACCATGCAGCCTCTGACATCGCCATCCAATAAAATTCAGCCAATCCCCACAAGTCGTCGTAATCAGCTTAGCGTAACGGCGCTAATGTCTTCGACGTTTTCCGCATTGCTGAGCACCGAGTTTCCTCCCCGCAGACAGAGCTCGATAAAACTGAAAAATCTGATTACTGCCTCGAGTGAGATAACAACATGTTGGCTGCCATTCAGACTGTCGTGCATTATAACTCATCCATGGCTTGTTCTTAGATACTATTGTTGTCCAATGAAGAGGTTTGATCAAAGCAACGCAAACGAGCTTTGACTAAAGCGAATCAGTGCAATGCAGATTAATTGTTTTGACATATAAGAGGTCGTTTGATGTGCGATGAAAGCTATGAATCATGCTTGCAGAGGTCTACGATGGCCTCTACAATGGATATACCTGTATGATGACGCGTCTTGGAAAAATCAATGTCGTCACTGTCAGCCACAGTCACAATGGGGTGGGCAATTTAGTTGCAGTTTGGAGAAATTATAACAAGCAATCTTAATTTGTGCAAAACACTACTTTGAGACTTCAGTCCCAAACAAGCAATCTTAATTTGTGCAGAATACTACTTGAGAGTTCAATCGCCGCATTAAGTCCCAAACAAGCAATCTTAATTTGTGCAAAACACTACTTAAGACTTCAATCGCCGCAGTAAGTCCCAAACAAGCAATCTTAATTTGTGCAAAACACTACTTAAGACTTCAATCGCCGCAGTAAGTCCCAAACAAGCAATCTTAATTTGTGCAAAACACTACTTAAGACTTCAATCGCCGCATTAAGTCCCAAACAAGCAATCTTAATTTGTGCAAAACACTACTTAAGACTTCAATCGCCGCAGTAAGTCCCAAACAAGCAATCTTAATTTGTGCAGAATACTACTTGAGAGTTCAATCGCCGCATTAAGTCCCAAACAAGCAATCTTAATTTGTGCAAAACACTACTTAAGACTTCAATCGCCGCAGTAAGTCCCAAACAAGCAATCTTAATTTGTGCAAAACACTACTTAAGACTTCAATCGCCGCAGTAAGTCCCAAACAAGCAATCTTAATTTGTGCAAAACACTACTTAAGACTTCAATCGCCGCATTAAGTCCCAAACAAGCAATCTTAATTTGTGCAAAACACTACTTAAGACTTCAATCGCCGCATTAAGTCCCAAACAGTTGCTCGCTGTAAACTATACAATGATTCTAAAACATGGGTATACGAGTGACTACAGAAACTAAAGGGTCACTGGCTGCAATTTATTTAATAGTCTGCTATAATATGGCAGCACATTGCAACCATTGCATGTGATCTATGTTATTTGCGTCGTGTACCCAAAAAACTAGAGTTATTTTCTCTGGCGTTTTGACATATCTGTAAGGACTTTTTAAATAGGAAATGTCGTTCATTACATTGGACCCGTAGAAACCTTGGTCGAGGAAGTAGAAGTATAAGGAAGTTGCAGCAATCATTGTCTGCAATCGCTCCACTATGTTTTCGGATAGAATGATCGAAACGGGAGATGGCTCGACTTCGGGTCTTCCATCAACCCCCGGCCATTTGTCTTTCCTGGAATCGATATTCAAACCGCCTGTTTGGCATATATCTGCTAATAGGAAACGTTGCACGACGCACTTCGCTTTGATTCAATTCTCGAAATAACAGCTGCAACAGCGAATGCTTTGGGGAATAGAAATTCTGCGAATGCCTTGTGAAACAGCGGGAGAGAATGAGCGAGAAGAAAGAGGAGAAGGAGGAGGAGGAGGAGGAGGAGGAGAAGGAGGAGAAGAAAGAGGAGAAGGAGGAGAAGAAAGAGGAGGAGGAGGAGAAGGAGGAGAAGAAAGAGGAGAATAAGGAGAAGAAGGAAGAGGAGAAGGAGGAGAAGGATGAGAAGAATGAGGAGGAGAAAGAAGAGGAGAAGGGGAGGAACCATGCAGACTGGTTTCAGCCTCTGGACTCTGGAGGGTAACATCCCATTTCTCAACCGCATTATCGCATCCACAGTTACATAGGTATAATATCATTTTGTGTGTAAGTTGCAACATTCTGTGGCGGACTGATGGGCCACGAAATAATTAGAACATTTGCCAGATCCTCGACCTTTCGTTCGGGACCAATGTGCACATGATATTCGCTGTCTGGAATCGAAAACTCCCGGAGGCGCTGTCTAAAATAGCCAGACTGCACATTATATTATATGCCTCTGGCTATTTTCTAGACATGCAGGGTCTGCCAATTGCACACACTTGCACTTACACACAGACACACACACACATCTGCGCGCAATTACTTATAATATCATAATGCACACACCCACACACACACACACACACACACACACACACACACACACACACACACACACACACACACACACACACACACAATTATACATGCACATAAAGACCTATATACAATCACATACACCTATTGATATATTTCTATCCGTTCAAATTTATGACATAATACTTTGGAATCCTATTCTTGGTTCAATCCTATTTGGGGTTTGCGTAGTGGCGTCACGGCTCATTTGCATAATGGCCTGCGCCATTTTGATATACAGGCAATACTTGTTGACATTGGATACGTATGCGAATAGCGCTTATTATAACAATTATTTCCTGGGTTTTTACTGTTTTATCTGCGGCAAACTTACTGAAATGGATAAAGGTTCAATTAGAGAAGTCCAAAATACACGAACTTGAATGTCCAGGTTAACGTGCGAAGAGCACCGGCGGCTAAAAACTGCAGCCAGAGACAATCTATCGCAAGTAAAACTGAAAGGCTCTGTTACAATGAGCTGTTTTGCGATGGTCTGTGACAAACCACCTTGTCGGCTCGCATAGAGACATGGTCTCAATACAGACACCACAATCCTTACGGAGTTATTTAATTCATTTAGGTCTATTCGACAGATTATTATCTGAGCATGTTGTTTCAGTGAATAGCCGAATTAGCTGATCGCGGATTCACCATTAGGCCTAACGTGTGTCATTTATTAATGCCTCTCGTCATATGGCAGCGTGTATGCAAAAAGAGCTTTGGAATTTGAACAAAGTTGAGTTTCAAACGTTCACACATAGCCTACACGTTGGGAGAACACATCAGTGCATCAAAAGTACACTATAATTGGAAAACCTTTATCCCTTTATTTTATTTAAAAAGCATCTCGGGAGATTGGACACACTGACAGTATCATAGTATGGTTCAGATATGCTACTGCTGTTTAAAAGCAATCTTGACAATTTTGCTGTGCCATTTTCTGACTAGTGCACATGTAGTATTCTGACAGTGGAATTACTATAGTTACCTAGTCAGTGTTTTATTTCAAATTTGTTTGCAATTTTGCTGCATATAGCCTAATTATAGTCGGATGCAGTGCTGTAGGCTAGTTGTTGGGCTGGTATCAGAGGACCTGTTACTATTAGGTCTCCCTTGTGTAATAACTGATTCTGCCATGTTCAGAAGTTAAGCTAGAGTGCATGTAGTATGTCCATTGATAAAAACAAGCATAACAGTTACTGTCAGAACAAGGGCAGCTCATGGCCAAACTGACAATCTAGAATAAAAGTGGTCTATTTCTAAGTCTGTTTGATCAGCCTTTGCTAACAACTTTC
>OX457050.1:19015746-19045746 GCA_949752735.1 Lumbricus terrestris
AGAATGAGGTATCGGTGAGCTATCAGCTTTTCCTGACTTCTGCTTCTCACGATTGTACTGTGATACTTTTCATTCATTCGCTCGCTCGTTCATTCAATTAATGAATGAATGAATGAATGAATTAATTAATTAATTCATTCATTCGTTCATGCATTCATTCATTCATTCATTCATTCATTCGTCCATGTATTCATGCATTCATTCATTCACTCATTCATTCATTCACTCATTCATTCATTCACTCAGTCATTCGTTCGTTCGTTCGTTCATTCATTCATTCATTCATTCATTCATTCATTCATTCATTCATTCATGAGTTCATTCATTCACTCAGTCATTCATTCACTCACTCATTCATTCGCTCGTTCATTTATTCATTCATTCATTCATTCATTTATGCATTCATGCATTCATTCATTCATTCGTTCATTCATTCATGCATTCATTCATTCACTCGTTAATGCATTCGTGCATTCATTAATTCATTTATTAATTCATTCGTTCATGCATTCATTCATTCATTCAGGTGAAAGTTGGAATCGCCGTCTGCGCATGCATCTGGCTGCTCTGCCTCATCATCTCGTTACCATATTGGTTGTTCAGCACGACCGTCAAGCGTCGCACGACGGACAGTCGCGTCAGCTGCAAGGTCCACTGGCCCCGACAGGAGTACCACGAGCTCTGGCTCTACGTCCAGCTGTTCGGAGGGGTACTCCTACCGTTCGGAGTCATCGCCATCTTCAACGCACTGCTCGTTCGAAGGATTCACGACCGATCTTCGGGGATGAAGGCCCAGTCGAGCATCCGGCGAACACCCAACCCCAGCGTCAGGGGTGGAGCTTCGTTCTCGGGACTCGTGCGCCAGGGAACGGGGTCTGCGAGCGTTCACCAGCGTGAGAACCTTACGTCGAGCATGACTCGAATGATGTTTGTTATCGTCATAACGTTCGCCATCTGCCAGCTGCCGTTGATCGTCTACGAGTTCGTCTCATTCCAGATCATTCGTCAGCTGGCCGATGGAAGGATGACCTTGACGTCGGACTGGATGAATCGCCTCATCTATTGTCACATGGCGGCGCAGACGATGATGTTCATCTCCAGCTGCTGCAACCCCATTGTCTACGGCATCTCGAACAGGAACTACAGTAGGTCCAGACTAAATGTCCTCTACTGCATAGTTATTATTATTGTTATTATTATTATTATTATTATTATTATTATTATTATTATTATTATTATTATTATTATTATTATTATTATTAGTTGTAGTAGTAGTAGTCGTAGTAGTAGTGGTAGTAGTAGTAGTAGTAGTAGTAGTAGTAGTAGTAGTAGTAGTAGTAGTAGTAGTAGTAGTAGTAGTAGTAGTAGTAGTAGTAGCAGCAGCAGCAGCAGCGGCAGCGGCAGCAGCAGCAGCAGTAGCAGCAGCAGCAGCAGCAGTAGCAGCGGAGCAGCAGCAGTAGCAGCATAGCAGTAGTAGTATTGAGTTTATTTTATATGGCGCACCTTCAACTAAATCTACTAAGATGAGCTCCTTGTCCAACCACGTCTAGATAAAGCAGTTTTTATGTTCGATTGGACAAGTTTCAAAATTTTAATTTCGAAAGAAACATGGTGGCTCTATGCACCAAGTGGAGCTCAACATGGAGTCCATTCCAGGTTCTAGGACCAGCCACCGAGCAAGGGTGCCGCTGCTTTACAGTAGTCGGCTAGCGAGAGATCAAGAGTTATATGCAAGTAAAAGCATCTATTATAGTTAATTATGTCCTGTAAGCAAATAACTAATTATGTCCTGTGTGCAAATAATTAATTATGTCCTTTACTGTACCAATTGCTAACCGCAATTTGATTTGCTTCAATGTGAGGCTAACTTCTGCTAACAATCTGTTGATCACAATGTACTAGCTACAATGTATGTATTCGTGACACTGCATTTGTGCGGTGATGTGATCTGTATGGTAGCACGATCTATGCTAACTTCTCTCGCAAGCCGACTTCCATTAGGCGACGGACGACATGCTTACGCTGTTGCTGGGCAATGCTGGCACAGTGCACACCCATTGGAATTGTCTTTATGTGACACTTCGTCTGATGCCCAGCGTCCTTGCTACCATGTTTTTTATGCCAACCTTGAGACTGTTCTCGTTAGTTGAGTCGGAAATCTTCTGAGTAGATGTATATCCTGGAAGGATCGCCATGCGAGTCTCACGCAGAAGCGAACGTATAACTTGTCACAAATAACTTGCATCGCCACTCCTATAATATATACCTGGATTAAATAAATTATGAATAGATTATAATTATTAGATCGAATAGCATTGTTTACTGATACAAAGAATTCATAATTTAAGCGTTGGGTACATTCTATGAAACTTCCATGACTCGTTAGTCGATTCAATGCCACTAGCAGCGTAGTCAAGGGTTACTTGACCTCCCGGGAATTATATTGCATTATAGGTCTATATAATTATATACATATATATGTATGTATAATTGTATATATATATGAATTCTGACAACCTTAATAAAAAGGATGAAGTCGAAAAATGTCTCAAGATTAATTTCAATAGGATATACACCGAGTGAAATATAAGGTTTGGTTGCACATGTTTTTAATAAGTTACTATGCACTAGTACTATAATTCTGATAAAAGATACTAAATTGGCACGATTAACAGTGGGGCGCGGTGGTGTAGTGGGTGTGTTCGTTGTCTTGCATCCGGAAGGCTGCAGGTTCGAATCCACCTCAAGCCTCCGCGTAGGGACCGAGAGCAAGTCCTTCACTCGCTATTGCTCGGGCGTTTCGGCGTGAAACTCCGATGCAGCGTCCGCGCTGTAGTCGGGAGCACCTCTGAGTAGAGAACTCGAAGAAGTTCTATAGAAATGGGTAAATAAATAAATGAATAAATATAAAACAGCTCAATATTGGTTCTCTAAAAATTGACGGAACCGATAAGCCGGGGATAGCTGGCCTGTCTTTGGTAAATGGCCAGCAAGCAAAAGACGGCTGACAAGTCCTGTTGGATGATATATTACGCGAATCATATTTTTCTGCAAATCTTACTCTCAGGGGCTGATTCCACTGAAAATCACAATAATATGTAAATTTGAATTTGGTCGTTGACAGATAGATTTCCTCCTAAGCCGAAGTAGAGGCTGTTTGATGTGGAAATTTGATGCACAATATATCGCATCGTACACGATGCAGACTGGACTGCAGTGTGGTTGGTCGTAGAGATAAGAAACACGAAACCAATTATTATTGACACATGTATATTGTATACACACACATGCACCCACACATAAATATATATATTCATTTATTCATTCGTTCAAGAATTTCCATAGAGCTTCTCAAAGGGACTACTCAGAAGCGCTCCCGACTCTATAGCACGGCAAAAAACAGTTTTGAAGTGAGCAAAAAAATTCAGTATGAGCTTCAGGAAGTAGACGTAGGTCCTGTGGGAACCAATTTCAGACCTCTGGGACAGCACAGAAAGTGGAATTGCTTGCAGTTCGTACGAATGGAACCAGAAGCTCTTCTGTGCAAAACGGTGACGTCGGAAACCAGTAAAATAGGTCTACGCAAAATAATGTGTTAATACGTGATATTTTAAATTGTGTGCGAGCTTTCAGAGTGGGAGGAACAGAATGTCAATTTATCTTCAGGCCTATTTGAGTGTGCAGAGGGTCAAAATGTATTTTACAAAACAAAATTGACAAATAAGGAGAAGCTGAAGTGACTAGCGAAGCGCCTTTGAAATTATTTGAATAATCTTATCTGTCTAATCTTATATGTCTAATCTTTTCTGTCTAATCTTATCTGTCTAATCTTATCTGTCTAATCTTATATGTCTAATCTTTTCTGTCTAATCTTATCTGTCTAATCTTATCTGTCTAATCTTATCTGTCTAATCTTATCTGTCTAATCTTATATGTCTAATCTTTTCTGTCGTTTTCCAAGTCACCTGCAGCCATAGTTATAATCTAAGATGTGATAGCAAGTAGGCATACAACTAAATAAAGGGTGCGAGTGCGCACTATGCCTACTTAAGTTGTTTCCATGGTTACAATTCGCATTGATAAACAATTAACAACGGCCTAATTCTGTGCATCCTAAGAACCAACAAACGACCAGATTCAATTAGGCTTACACTTATTTTGTCCTCGCAAAGAATCCATTTTGGACGCAGTTTTTGCTTGTAATCACGATCGTAATCTCTAGTTTTTCAGCGCCTACAACGGACAAGTCGCAGAAACCAGCTTATGCCTACATCAAAAGCACTCAGTAAAAACCAAACTTTAGAAACAAAAGTCGATAGGAACCAAAAGGGCTAGGCATGAAGACAAGGAGGCGGCTATTGGTGCTTAGTGTGTGTGATGTTTAGAATTGATGCGGTGAGGGAGAAGGCATTGTGTATAATAGAAGAGGAGGAATCTGGGTAAGGTTTGTGGCAGTGTATAGTGTTCAAATTTTGATTTAAAGACTTTTGGAGAGACACATTTGCAATTATAACAAGCACGTTGCAAGAGATAAGGCTTTGGTGAATTCGTTGAATGTATCTGATATTCGTCTCCATATAATATGGCAGGAACCAGAGAAACAAATTTATATTCCAGAAAGCAGAACTGCTATGGCTGTGGATCGATTTGCAACTTTTAACGATGAGTGACAGAAGGGCGGAGAAGTGTCTGGACGGAATTGAAGCGGAATGAAGACTGACGTTGGACTGTGAATAAGTGACAATAGGAAACAGAAGGCTGAAAGGATTGAAGCGGTTTAGTGGGTGCATGGGGTCGCAACGTGCTTGTTATAATTGCAAATGTGTCTGTCTTGGTCGTAGCGGCAAGTGCAAATGGAAGGTATAAATGGAAAGGATGTGGTGTTCGTTGAACGAAATCGCATAAACTTAAGTATTTTTACCGTCGTTGGTGAATACATGGATATAGACAATTTGTTTGTTTGTTTGTTTGTTTGTGCACTTGTTATAGCGCCCCTTCAAGCACTCTGCGAATGAAGGACTTGCGCAAGGTCCCTACGCGGCGACTTGAGGTGGATTCGAACCTCGAACCTTCCGGCTTCAAGGCAAAGACGCCATCACTAAACCACCGCGCCCCACGACAGTTGCATTTTGTATAATTATGATAGAAATATTATCCACCTCAAATTTGTACGTGGCTGAGATTAGCTCACGCAAATTTCAAACACTTCTCGAGTCACTGGTTCCTGCGGGCGTCCATTGTTCGACTAACGTTCAAACGACTGTAGTAGGTTACAATTATAATTCCGTTCTGTCTCCATAATTTATAGCAACTAATTAACTCCACAGGCAGATTTCCCATATTTGTCTTAAACGGACTGGACACAAATTCGTTGGCTGTCATGATGTGTTTCAGTTAAACGAATGGAGATTGTGGACTTTGTTCTTCAGAATTTGCGACATTGCTGGTTGTACACGTAATGTAGGCCTATTGGATGCGATACATTAATTGCAAAATTAATGTATTGGTTGCAAATTGCAAAGAGGCCTGCTGGTTATATTCAGAAGTGTTCCAGACCCAACCATGGCTAAAGAGAATAGAATTCAGAGTAGAATAGCATGTGGCCTCAAGGGCTTTAGGCATTGTGTGTTGTTTCACATGGATCCCATTCCAGGTTCATTGCAGTGCCAACGACAGAAAAGGCACGGCGCTGCGTAATGGAAGTGCGCAAAGGCGCAACCGGGGGACAAAAAGCTCAGACAACAATGTATTGGTGACAATCTGTTGATCACAATGTACTGGCTACAATGTATTCGTGACAGTGCATTTGTGCGGTGATGTGATCTGTATGAGATCTGTGCACCACCCAACGACTGTGCAGGTTCGAACCTGTTGAGTGGGCTTCGTTCACAATGGCCGTGGTTATGAACTGTGACTCAGATTTACTGACATTGAGGTCCACTAAATGTTATATTTAACTAATAAATACAACAATTGATTAATGACCACTTAATTTATGATTAATTAGTCGTTGATTAATTAACGAATGCACTAGCTTATAAATAACTAATTAATTAAAATGTTCAACGACTAAGTGAGAGATAATTAATATCAATTAATCGAATTTATATAGCGCCTTTTCAAGGTATCTACTCAGAGGCGCTCCGCAATAATATGGGCAATAATTAACTACAGTTTATTAATTAGCCTTATCACATAAAGCGCGCAGTGTTTCAACAAAATTGTGTATTTTACTCAAAGGCTGATTTTTTTCAATCGCATATTTTCACAGCAATAATGGATTTGCGTGAGCATTTAGTCTAGTCTCGTTCCTTAGAATTAAAAATGCATGACACGTGTATGTTTAGGAATCAGGTTGCGGCGTGCGCTATATTATTTCCTTCCGTAGCAGTGCTAATTTATTTTATTTATTTCAAGTATTTATATAGCGCCTCTTCAAGAAATCTACTCAGAGGCGCTCTCTGCGCTAACTAGCCGAAATGATGTTAGGTGTCATAACAGCAAGAAAATTTCATCAATTAGCATAATAAGTCACAGTGAGCCGGAAACAGTCATCAGTGGCGATCCCTCGCAGACACGTAGAATCATCCAATGGAATCCCGTCAACAGCTTTCAGATGGTGTGAATGTTCAGAGTCTCTGGTACAGGTTGCATCAATAGAGTAGAGCGGCGACAGGTGACAGGGCTCGCAAACACGAAACGCTGACGAAACTGAAGCTCCTCACTGGTTGAAGATGATGCGCGCGTCCGGCCAATCGTCGGGCACAAGGTATGCACAGTAGAAGGCAGATGTCACTTGTCGGTCGGTAGTTTTGAACGCCACCAGAGACAACATCCGATCGAGTTAACTCCACTGACCTGCGTGAACCGTCCTTCGGCGAGATGTAAACACCAGACAACAGTCGTGAAGCCGCACGGTCTTGATGGTTGAGCTCGACCGCGTGCACCAAGAGGCGTCTAACGTCAACACGTGCATGGCGACACAAGACGACTTGCGAACAAAATCCCTTCCAACGCAAAATCCTTGACGAACCCGACGAATAAGTTCGGTACACGAACCTAGATCCAGTAAACTCCAACGTGTGTGAAATTACTGCGAGAATTCTGCATAAAGTTGAAATAATCCACCGAAATGACGGAGTGGTCTAACAAACAACCAATATGGCCGCTGACCTGCGCAGTAGTTGTTTGTAATTGTTTGAGTGGTGCTGTTAATGGTCGTGCTATCGCCACTGTGGCCTCTTCGAACGAACTTAATAGGCATACTCATTAGGCGTACTTATTAGGCGTACTTATTAGGCGTACTTAATAGGCATACTTATTAGGCGTACTTATTAGGCTATGCTCATTAGATGGCGTGATTTACGGGTAGGCGCGTGCGGGGATGTCGTCTGTTTGAATTAATTACCTTGTTTCCATTCGGCAAAGATCGACGCCGATTGAAGGTCATCCCATGGTCAATGGTGGATCGAAGAAGATCTGGACCAGATTTACTGGTAAACAATTAGTCTGAGTGCTGATGATGGTCCTCGACCGTCGAATCAAGGGAACCAGCGCATGGTTCTCTGCTGCGTGTAGTACACAGCGTTATTCTCAGACGTCGATAATAAACTAAGTCGGTCAGTGATATACATGTAGTGATCAATTTATGCGATTGGAAAGCGGTGCTTGAGCACGTCTGCAACGATGAAGGCACATGGGAGAGCAGACGAATGGATTGACCTTTGCTGTACCGAATGGAGGTCACGACCTTTGCTGTACCGAATGGAGGTCACGACCTTTGCTGTACCGAATGGAGGTCACGAACTTTGCTGTACCGAATGGAGGTCACGAACTTTGCTGCGCTAAAAGGAGGTCACGACCTCCGCTGCGCCAAATGGAGGTCACGACCTCTACTGCACCGAGTGGAGGTCACGGTCTGAAAGCATCGCTTAGAATGTACAGCAGTGGTTCCCAACTTTTTTTGACTGTCGGGCCACTTTTTCTAAGTTGCAGGACATTAGGGGGCCACAAGGCTCAAATTTAATTGACCAAATGCGTATAAAATTGTTATAATCGAATCAAAATAGAATGATGCGATTGATTAGCGTCCAAATAAAATAATTTGTAATAGGAAAGAATTAGGCTATATAGCCTATTCTGTCATGTCCAAATTGTCAATTTTTACATATATTTTTTAAAATTCATTGAGATGCTGCGGGCCATTTTTGTAGGTCAGGCGGGCCACTTTTGGCCCGCGGGCCACGGGTTTGGCACCGCTAGGCTACAGCATCGCATAAGTCTGTCTAATACGCCATTTACTTCTCTATTGATCCACACCACACGCATAGGCCTACTCTGGTATGGCCAAACTCGTTGTCATTTTAGCAAAACCCAAAGCCGCCACTCAAAACGTCTAACGTCGGTCGGCTTATACGCGACCATATTCACAACGGTTAATATTGGATTCGTCGGTCGCTAAACACTCTTGCTGGTGTCGTAAAATTTTGCCGGTCTCAACGAGTCACGACAGCCTCCACATGCTGTGCTCTGTCTATGTAGCGATTAGTCAACTTATGCCAGCCTCATAGACCGACTAGGACTAGCGTTAGTCGCCTCTTAGCGACTTAAAACGTCGCACACAATGAATTGCGAATTATCCACTAGTCGCCAACTATTTATAGCCAGATTTAGCGGACGAATAAAAACTGCGGCAGCCGTCGTGAATGCGGTTTCTTAGGCAGTGGCGTAGTAGACAATGGGGTTTCGGGGGTTAAAATGGAAAAAGTTTTTTAAAGGTTATTTATCCACTTAGATTAGAAAAAACCAAACAATTGCTTGTAGTAACAATTGTTTTTCTTACTTTATTACCTTTGTTACTTTATTCCCTTTTTATTTACTGCAATACTGTTGGGTTGGTGTCAGAAAGGGCATCCGGCCAGGTCATAGACCCCCAAAACCCACCCCATAATAAATTCCTGGCTACGTCACTGCTCTTAGGGTTGTAAATGGGAGAGATGCAAGTCATTCACTCGCAATTGCTTGGGCGCTTCGGCGTGAAACTCACATGCAGTGTCCGCGCTGTAGTCTGGAACGCCTCTGAGTAGAGAGCTTGAAGGGGCGCTATAGAAATGGAGAAATAGGACGCAGGATATGAAACACGCACAGATGGCGTGTCAATGGCTGCCAGAGCACTCATGACAAACCAGTTTGCGTACAATGTAGCTCGTCTGTTCGCGAATCGAGCCGACGACCAATAAAAACGCACTCGCGTCATTTTTTTAGTCCTTTGGGAGACAGAGGCGCAGAGAAAGAGAAAGAGACAGACAGAGACAGAGACTTCTAGTATGCTAATGTCTAGTCGGATCGAACCACTGTTGTTCCTATATAGGTCTATGTGTGATTGTATGACCTGTCAATCTAAGCATTAAAGGCTCCGGTGTTTTCCAACAGGACATTCTGCAGTCGCTAAGCATGGATTTTCACGATGACGAATCTGACATTTTGTCATTGAAAGGCGTCAATTGCAGCACACACACACACACACACACACACACACACACACACACACACACACACACACACACACACACACACACACACACACACACACACACACACACACACACACACACACACACACACACACACACACACACACACACACACACACACACACACACACACACACAGGGCCTCCGACAGGGGGGGCCACTGGGGCCATTTGGCCCCAGGCCTCACTTGATAAAGGGCCTCGGAGTTTCGGAATTACAGAATTATTTGTAATAAATAACTACTTAATTCAGTAAATCCCTATTAATTTTCAAGCAATAATTTATTGAAATGGAGAATTACGGAACTAAGGAGTTATTCATTGAAGTGTAGGGCTATACAAATTCTAATAATTTCGGGTCGAAATCATTGACGTTACATAATTGCAAACTGTAGACAAATTTTTCATAAATCTGTTATTAGTTGTAAAACTGAAAACTTGTCAACACTCAACAGTCTAAACTCTATCGTAACTCGTTACTCGTAGTCATAAGTAAAACACTCGAACCTAAATAATTTTTAATATGAATACATTGAATAGCCTATATAGTCATCCGATACCCTGTGGATAGTGTAGCCTACACAGTAAACTATACTAGGCTATATAGGCCCATACATATTCTTACTTTCTTAGTCTCTTAGTGCGGTGGTGTAGCCAGGAGTTGGGGTTTGGGGCAGTGTAGAAAATGAATGTGGTGGTGGACGAATTCGAGGGGAATGAGGCCGATGAGGGCACGATCAGGGGCTTTGTTTCTAACTTAGGAAATTGATATTTAATCTATATTAAAATAGTTTTAACAATATCAATCAATTTGACAAAATTGACCACGATGTCAATTTTATTGAAAACATAGCATCTATTCCCCCTAACTATTAGTCTATTGTATTACATATAAATATTATTTTAACTTAATCTCATAGGCTGCAGAAAGATGAATATTCGAAAGTGGACATGAGAAACGAAAGAAATTGGCTCGACAAAAGGAAGCTGCTTCAGCAAGCTGAAAATTTCAAATTTCTTTGCACATCCTGATAATAGCAATAGGCTCAGCCAGACAGAAGATCTTCGAGAAATAAATATAGGCCTATCACAAACAGAAAGTGACCTTCAAGAGACTTTGATGACTGTAACAAACGTGACTGATACAGAATGGAGTTTTGAACCAAGAAAATGTAATTGTACAGCATTTAACAATTGACAATGTAGACCTATAAGATAATTCAAATAATTTTATTTTAAATCCTTCAAATATTATGAGACATGTTGACATTGAAATAGGATCTCATAGCGATTCAGAATTTCGACGTAGATTATTGAATGAGAAGGCCTTGAAAATTAGTTGTGGCCCTGGGCCTCCAAATCCTGTCGGAGGCCCTGCACACACACACACACACACACACACACACACACACACACACACACACACACACACACACACACACACACACACACACACGCACGCACGCACGCACGCACGCACGCACGCACGCACGCACGCACGCACGCACGCACGCACGCACACACACACACACACTACTTCGAAGACGCTGTTGATCGCTGGGTTAAAGCAAGTTGAGTCCTTTGTAGAGATAGTGCGGTTGTCTGAAATGCATTTGAATGCATTTAAATGCATCATCGACATTTCCTCAACACCATTCAGGAGCAATTCATATGAGCTTAAAAGGCCAAAATGCATATTGTTGAACTGTCAACTATACGGTCCTAGAAAAAGACGCACAAGACGCTTTTATGTTTAATTTCTCATTTCATCGTCATCATCGTCATCGTCATCATCATCATCATCGTCGGCATCGTCATCGTCGTCGTCGTCATCGTCATCGTCATCGTCATCGTCATCGTCATCGTCATCATCATCATCATCAGCAGCAGCAGCAGCATCAGCATCATCATCATCATCATCATCATCATCATCATCATCATCATCATCATCATCATCGTCATCATCATCATCGTCATCGTCTTCTTCGTCATCGTCATCGTCATCGTCGTCGTCGTCGCCGTCGCAGTCTAGTTTAGTTAAGTTTAGTTAGACCTAAGTCAATGATGTTGCTGTATAGTCTATAATTTACTGTTCAACGCTAATAGAAAATAAAGAAATGCTGCATGCAGTGTTAAAACTGTTTGCTTTGGACATTTGGCAAAGATCGTATAGGATCAATTACCGTCGTGGGATTCATCTGGCAATTAATAATGAGCAATCAGTGGGACCTTTATTAAGTCCGCCTTCTGTGTCTAACGATGAACTTATCTTGTGGCTAAGAACTTAAGAACTGGAATCACTTCATTTTAAATATTCTCCTGTTAACCAAAAAAAGTGTTGACCGATTTATTGGTTGACTCATTACTGAATACAGACTCCTTGTTATTGAGGCCTGTCACCGTGGTTGCACTAGAAGCGCCTCTGAGTGAACTTCTTGAAGGGGCGCTATATAAATTCTTGAAATTAATGAATGAATGAATGGACGATTAGTTGTTTAATCATAGCAGAGATTAATCATAGCCTATAATCATCGCCAATTGCAACAAATAATCACCGCAAAGAATGTCAAAATCGACCAGCGTAGCAGAGCTGCCGAGAGCAATCGGGGGATATTATGGGTTTCTTATTTGTCATTTCAGTAGTTCATGATTCCAGATTACTGGTTCATTAGTTAATTAAAGGCCTACCATAAAAAACTGCGCACATCGTTCGGCGAACTATCCTCGCTGCAGAAGTGTATAGTGTAGCACTGCGATTGTATGTAGGCCCTATATATATATATATATATATATATATATATATATATATATATATATATATATATATATATATATATACATACATTATATAATAGACTATATATTTATATAGGGTAGTACTGTAGTCTAATCGTCAGAAACTGCATAAAATCCACTACATTGGTCTATATGGCCTATATAACTTGCGCTTTTAACGTGTTCTCTATACGTCTATGCAGGAAACGGAGTTACAGCTAAAGCGAGTTTTTACGAAGGTGATTTCCTGTCCTTAACGTATCCTGCTGGCTGTAAACGGCGTTTGTCCGTTGGTAACAAATTCCGAAAACCCGATTTTCTAAGCCAAATTAACTCGAAGCCGACATGAATGACCATTGTGCCAATTTTACGACGGTATGCTCGCAATAAGAGGCGAACGAATGGCAGACGGAATGCCATTGCCGCAACACCGCCATAATAAACAACCAAAAATTTGCTCAGCAAACAATTGCATTTATTTGCGCAATGCCGACGCATTCTCGCGGAAAGCCATTGGTTTATGTGTTGTCGGCAACAAATACTGTTATGTGATGTATCCTGGCAGTTCTATACATCGACCACACACAAGTCTAGTGACTTAATTTAGTGACTTCACGGGAGATTGGAGACAAACGCTTATAGAGATCTGCGTATTTGCAGAACGCCATAGAAGGCCATCGGGTTTGTACTGATTGGAGCTGAAATACAAAAACCGTTTACAAAAGCATATTGCGCTACTAATAATAATTCTCAGTCGAGTTAGGACAAACCAACATTTTTCGCTACAGGTCGTTGAGGTCGACTATAGATGTGGACAAGTAGGCCTACGAATGATTGATTTAGCGAAATTCAGACCAGAGCTGTTTTTAAGGAATTTTTAGAACTGCACAGCCCATTCTTTCCTTTCCCTTCCTCCATGATAAATTAGCCTACTCCCAATCGGAGGAAAATGGCCTTTTTCAACTAGATTTAACTGCACAGAAGTGCATCTACAGTTTTCTACAACTGCACAAATCCATTTAGAACTGCACATTTTGTGTACAACTGCACGTTAAAAAGCCCTGATTCAGACAGTGTGCTTTGTTTTTGTTTAAGACAATGAAGAGTATTTTCGCTTTGTCAAGCTATCCGCAAAATATGAATCCATAATGAGATGGAGTTTTGAGATGGAGGTAAATTGCAAAAAAGTAGGCTGCACAACAATAGCCTACTTTAAGCAGAGCATTAATAATATAACCATTGATACTATTATAGATCTATGGCAATTACAGGCTACCGCCAAAATTGTACTATTTTGGTGGTTCAGAAATGAAATTGAATTGAATGGAATCTAATAGAAGAGATCTACATGTATACATGTATCTTTCATCGAGTCATAATGGATTAGTGTCGGATACCATATCAATATATCACCGTCATCTTTCAATAACTACTATCAGTTTAAGGATTCGAAGTTTTGTAATGTATTGTATTTCAACACAAAAGTGTTCAAAGCTGGTCATTGTCGAATTAGAACGTTGCCTTAAACAATTCCTACGTATACATGATCTTGAGAAAGTTCTTCACTCGCAGTTGTCTATCGCCATCGATCGATGCTTAGCGGCGCTTAACAGTTGCGCAATAGTCAGACCTGAAAGTGGTTTTTACCTACTTTTGACGCCTCATGACCTTTTTGAGTTATTCGCAACTGATTTTTGGTAATCAAGCGACCCGGCTGAGAACCGGGCGACAGTGGGTCACGAAAATCGATGCGGGGTCGCAGACCCTGACTTACGTTCATCCCTGGCAATAGTACATGTAAATCAGTTTGAGAGTTAATCTGAAGTTGAGATGAAACTAACCAACGACGAAGCATTCCAGAGAGTGAATATTGGATGGATAGGAGAGAAACGATCCTACAAAAAGCATTTAGACGCAGACTGAATCTTTTTTGGGCATATTATCGCCAGGAAGCTTAAAAACTGGTAGACCTATTTGCAATAACTGAGTGAGACAACAAGAGAGGCAGACCTCAGTGGCTACGCAAAAGTCATTGTCCCCCGATTTGAAGTAATTTACTATGGATCCGAAAGGAAAGAAGGAAAGAAAAGGAAAGAAGGAGTTGTGCAGTTATAAAAATTCCTTAAAACAGCCCTGCTTTTCTAATAATTTTCTGGTGTTTGATCATCATCTTTCGTTTCGCAGTGTTTTCATGATATCTATGATCTTTATGTAGAGATGTAGACTCTTAAATTTTGGAATAAATATGGAATCGCTGTTCTGGTTTCCACGTCGCATCCTTGGTCGCGCTCCACCTAACCCGCGCGATCTCTGCAGCTCACTTCCGATGTTGTAGCGCACCGGGTTCATCGCTCCGTGACGAAGGGGGGAGCTCGTGGTTCAACGGGTTCACTTGGCTGCTATCGACCCCCTCCATCTGGAATGGCTTTCTTTCGGAGCTGTGACCATTCAACTTTGTGGTATAAAATCACTCGAGCCATTTTCTTTAGCCGTGGCTGCAGACTGGTATCGCTCCTGATTAGAATTCCTGGGGGGACGATACTTAAGTCCACTGAATGAATGAGTGACGAGCTTCAGCTTTGATGCGACTGTCTCTGCTCGTTAGGTAATATTAGATCTATGCACTCACACCCATTTGGGTCTCCTTGAATTCGTTACTAGTGATGACAACGAAAAGGCGGATATATATTTATATAGCGCCATGTGTGGTTCATTCTGCGCAGAGGAGTCAAACTTGTGCCAAAGTCGTCAAGATCAATGGCCATAAAAATCGTCATTGTTAATTGTACAGTACTGGAAGAGACGATTGTTCGTACTCTTTCAGGTTTGGTGGCGAGCGGTGCTAATTGAGCAACAGGCTAAATCTTCGGGGGACTTTAGTTGCAGCGTAGCACGTGGGTTATTGTTCAACTTCAATCGCACAGAGAATTAACCCGAAACAATTTTGAATCTTTTCTTGCTGGTTAATTGATCATCGGTTTATAATATTTACATTGTATTCATAACGATTCACTTGTCATAGCCTAATCTATTCTTCGATCCTTCGCTCACTCCAGGCCCTTTCTTCCAAGGCCTCTCGTTCGCCACTGATCCCTTCGCCTCACTGCGGCCAATGCTCTCTCGTCAATGATCCCCGGCGAATGATCCCTCCTTTCGTGTGGCCTCTCTTCTTAACCCCATTTCTTCCATCTGTCAATCATCCCTTCGTTCGGACCCTGCGTGCACCAATTGCCCGCCCATTGCATCTCTCTGTCTCTATCTATCTCTCTCTGTCTGCATCTCTCTGTCTCTCTCTATCTCTCTCTCTCTCTTTCTCCCCTCTCTATATATTGGTAATGACTAATAGGCTAAGTGTTCACAGAAATGATCTAGGCCTATGATTATGATGATTAGGCCAACAATTAATCAAATAAGAGTCATAAAACATAAAAACAATACGTAGTTATAAACATCATCGCCGACTACTCCCTCACTACATCATCACACTTTCTTTAGCTGATGGCTAAGAGAATCGTGTCATCAGCGCGTCGTGTAGGTGACTCTTGAAGAAGAGTTCGTCACGGGTCGACGAGGTTTTTACAAGAGCACAGGCAATCGTCGCACGGCAATTATCTTAATGTCTTTTCAAGTTTTCACCGTTGTTCCGCGACGTCGCCAGGCTGGCTATCACATGAATCCCTAAGTGATTTAATCTATAACATAAAACACAAACAAACACACGACGAGTAATATCAATCGGATTAAACATAATAGCAATTGGTTAGCGCTTAATATGACTCATACACAAATTTTAAACTATACAAACTTCCAATCTTGAACTGTATGCACTACACATGCATGTATAATTTTAACAGCTTCAATTGGTTATGAATGACCAAGACAACCCGTCTGCCATAGAGTTGTGCATCCCCTCCCCTTTGTCTATGTAGCTTAGCGTTTCGTTAATTGTTTGGTAGGGTTCGCTTACATGTATTAGTGAGGAGGTTAAGGTCCAAAAACGCAGTGCATTGTGCATCTTGTGGATAAAAGCAACAAATTTTTACAGCTTCAAGACAAACATATTTTAAAACTTTTCAGCTAGCTGCATCAAAAAATTCACATGGGAACATACTTAAACAGAAGGTTGAAAGTATGCTAAAAATGCACATGCTCTAGAGTAGATACGCAGCTCTAAACTACACCTAGATGCAGAATATGTGGTCTTTTGACACCATGAAACATTACTGATCTGATTTAAACATTACACATTGTGGAACAATTCATATAGAACAAGTATACTATGAAAGTATGCTAAAAATTAACATTCCAGAGATGATACGCAACTATTTATTGCACTAATATGCACAATATGTGGTCTGTTGACAACATGAAGCATTACTAATCAGATTCAAACATTACAGTGTGGGACAATTTATATAGCACATATATACTATGAAAGTATGCTAAAAATTCACATTTCCAGAGCCGATACGCAACTCTTTATGCACATAGATGCAGAATATGTGGTCTTTTGACAACATGAAACATTACTAATCTAATTAAAACATTACACACATGCACACATGTTTGGGACAATTGATAGACCACAAGTATACTATGAAAGTATGCTAAAAATTCACATTTCAAGAGCCGATTCACAACTCTTTATGTACATAGATACAGAAAATGTGGTCTTTTGACAACATGACACATTACTAATATGAAATAAACATTGCACATATGCATAGTTGTGTGGGACAATTGATATAACTTAGCATACTATGAAAATATGCTATAACTGCACATACCCAGAGCCAAAATGCAACTCCATATTACACTTAGATGCAGAATATGTGGTCTTTAGACAACATGAAAAATTACTAATTAGTAATATTTCAGATTAATCTGATTCAAACATTACACATTTTGATGTAGCTCCAGTATACCATTTAAGTATGCTGAAACTGCAGTTTCCAGAGCCAATATGCGACTCCATATTGCACTTAGATATGTGGTCTTATGACAACATGAAAAATTACTAATTAGTAATATTTCAGATTAATCTGATTCAAACATTACACATTTTGATGTAGCTCCAGTATACCATTTAAGTATGCTAAAACTGCAGTTTCCAGAGCCAATATATCCATATTGCACTTAGATGCAGAATATGTGGTCTTATGACAACATAAACATTACAATTTTCGGTTGCAATATGGTCATGTGGGGTAGCACAATGTTTGACACACCAATACAAATGACTTGAAGAGTACTTTCAGCAGATATAATACTAATATCAGCGTGCTTCCGTCATGGAAGACATAACAACAAAATAATGTCACAAATAGGCACCATGTCGACATTCCACTTGTAGAACAGGATTTTTTGCATCTGGGAATTTTCCTATAAAAATGCATGCTGGCATCACAAGTTTTAGAAAATATTTGATTTACATTTTGTATCACTAGTAATTAAATTCAGTTAAAATATGCTGTCATTTATTTCTATCACTATTTTCACAATGTCAAAGTGCTTTCTCTGCAAAGTGTCCAGTTATTCACGATCTGTCCGTTGGTTGTCTCATATGATCACGCTGACAACCAGCACTAGTGGTAACAATTTCTGGTCATTTGGTATGAAGAACTGGAAAGTTTGAAGTGTCTAAAGTGAAAAACTGGCTGAGGTATGTGGGCTGCTAACGTTGGATGGGTAGAACAAAATGTACATGAATTTTTATCTGGGTAAATTATGACATTTTCAGACTTCTTCAATAACTTTTGATCTTGAGCAGCTGAACACATTTGCTTTTCAGTTTTGAGTTCTGAACATTGCCTAGATTTATATGATCAAGTAAATTTGTTGTATTTCGTATGAGGAATAAACCACAGTTGCTGAAAAGTGTCAAACATTTCTTGTCAACCCTATTTTTGTCATGCTTGCTGACACATTACACCTCCTAGTACATTACAGTCTTAGATAATTTTGTTTGGTTTAATTTAGCTACAACAAGAGTATTAAGCGTGCAATTTATTTGTGTCTTGGTTGACAGGAACTGTTGCAGCAATTAGCCACAAACCTCTCATTTCCGTGATAGCACTCACTTTCAACTGACTAAATGGGTATGTATGTGGGACACCTTATAAACAAGTCAAATACATGTCATTGGAGAAATTGAAGAAAGCCCTTTTTATTGACACCAAACTCTAAGTAAGTAATCTTTAAAGCAGTGGAATTTTTGTAGAACAGCTTTCAGGAATTGGCAAGACAGGCAGTGTCCCTAAAGTTTGACTCCAAACATATCCAGCCTGATACCCAGAATGCTTGAGATGTTACACAATTGATGCATCTTGCCTTGGCGGAATGTTCTCAATTGTTTTACCTTTCATGCAATACTTCCTGACAAGTTCTTTTGCTCCGGCCAACTAAGGCTGAAACTGTGTCACAGATAATGAATGCATTGAACATGGGTCATCATGCAAAGGCTAGTTCTGAACTCAAAATTCAAGTAACCTCATGAGCAGCAATGCGTTGAAGATGAGATCATGCCCCTATTGTCACAAAAAATTTGTGACACTATTTTTTTCTGCTGGAACAACAACATCAGTATCAGTAGTCTTGAGCAACATGAAGTTTTGTGTGATTCCGAGCTTGAAACAAATCCTACATTCATGATTTAATAACTTTACTAGATCCCGCTCTCTGACCATATGCAATAAAAAATTCTTGCTTTGGTTTTTATGTCGCAATTGGGTCTTTCTCCGAAGCATCTTTGTGATTTCATGCTTCGTCTCCTCTCCGCCACACCACGTGTCGTGCGAAGCGGGCCGTATTTCGTATAACCTGTATCTGTAATCATTCTGCGGTTTGTCAGAATGAATTTTTATTAAACGAATATAGTAGTCTTCTCATATCCTCTGATCCTCCTGACTTATTATTTTGTTCCTCATGTTTGCCCTGGCTCAATCCAGTTGCTTTGCCTGCATTTAGGTCCCTCTCTGTAGAATGGAATTCCACCATCAGTTCGCTCCACCTTTTTGCTCAACAGCAACTTTATTCTGGCACACATTAACACACAGGGTAATCTATCACTTTAGCATTCTAAAAATTATTCATCATTGAGTGGGTTGTAGTGTTCGATGCAGACAAGTAGGATTGACGAAAAGATTTCTCACTAAGCAGAAGTTGGATTGATGAAAAATGTTTACTTAAATAGAAGTGGGATAAATGAAAAAATTTGCTGAAATTAAAGCTGGATTGATTAACAATATATTTTATTTAAATATAGATTGACAAGAAGTAATTGTTGTTGCCCAAATAAAAGTAATACTGATTTTAAAATAAATTCTTGCCTTGATGAAACTTATGGAAGCTAGATCAGTGAAAATGGTAATCATGCAGACTACGGCCCTGTTCAAGCAAGCGGTATAGCCACCCAAGAAATTGCTAAAATAGAGTGCTGAGTGAGTGCTTTCTCCGAAGCATCATTGTGATCTCATGGTTCATGTCCACTCTGCCACACCACTGGTCCTCTCAGATCCTCTGATCGGCTTGACCCATGATGCAATGCATTGAGCAAGTAAGTAATCAACACAAATTAACACAATTTCTAAGTAAATAAATAGGACATTTCATTTTAGTGTGCGTGTTTACCTATTAACTTAACCTTTTTACTTGGGATTTCGCGCTAATTACTTAATGAGAGCATTGCATCATGGGATGCAGCTGATAAGTCGCAGCGCTCTATTTTAGCGATTTCTTGGGCGGCCATACTGTTTATATGGACAGGACCGTAGTCTGCAAAATTACCATGAAAAGTATTCATGCCAAAACAGAAGTAGGATTGATGAAAAAATACTTATGCTGCGATAGGCGAATACTTTATAACGCTATTTAAGCGATAGATTACACGCACACTGCGTCCAATTAACTGGAAAGTCGATTAAGTAAGTAAGTAAGTATATACTTTATTGAACCGCCTGCAAACGCACTGCGGGAACAATGGATAAGAACAGAATAATTAATGCGAGTATACAAGCAAGACAAATAGAAATA
The DNA here is from genome assembly GCA_949752735.1 of Lumbricus terrestris. NCBI lineage: Eukaryota > Metazoa > Annelida > Clitellata > Crassiclitellata > Lumbricidae > Lumbricus > Lumbricus terrestris. The sequence continues at coordinate 19,036,085 of OX457050.1, forward strand.
TGCAATTCAATAAACACATTATACAACTACGTAATAGACATACTGTGAACTATACATGAGAGAACTTAGGCTAGACAGGGGAAAAATATATTGTCACTTGAATAGCATCCGTGTTATAAAGCCACATCTGGTTAGTGCGTCTGCATGAGGAATCTCACGGTTATGAGAACGAGGACGGAGTGAGTAGGTAGCATTTTTAATGGGAGGTAATAGAGGAGCAAGGACGTGGCTTGGGTTGTAGAGTACAAAAGAGAAGAGGGAGGAATCAGCGTGACCACAGAGGTCATCGAACGACTTCTGGTCGGCAGGAAGAAAGTTGAGCCGCACCAGTTTCCGTATTATTGCATTAATCCGCGCGCGCTGACCAGAATTAGCAAAGCCAAACCAAGCAGAGGAGGCATACATAAGGCGAGCCAATGTGGTGGCCTGAACTACATCATGCAAGCGTGTCCCGGAGAGGCCATGAGATACAAGGATACGTATCGCATAGAGCGCTTGACAAGCCTTAATGCAAATCCGGTCAATATGGGGGTCAAAACTAAAAGCACTGCTTAGACATCGCTATGTTAACCAAAGTCTAACCTTCCAAACACAAATATTCAAATGCATGCAAATCTACATAATCCTTGTTAAAAAAATTAATGTTCTTGCGCACAATACGAGCGAAATACAACTTTAATTAAGTTTTTAGTCCCAATCCAATTATAATAATAATCCTATCATCGCTCACGAAACCTAGTGTACAAGCCAAGCTATCGCACAATGTTGGCTCTGTAGAGCGAATATAGCCCAATAAAGTCGCCCAAATGGTCGAACTAACAGCAAAAGTAACCCATTTTTTCGGACTTTTCACTAATTTTTTTAGTTATGTTCCGGATCGAATTAATTGATGCCGCTAGCTGAAAAGTCTTAAAATATGTTTTTCTTCAATACAAAAAAGTTTGTTGCTTTTATCCACAGTTTGCACAATGCAAGAGCTTAACGTCCTCACTATATGTCATACAATTGTAACTCGTCGTTTTCTTGTCTTTCGTCGTCTATTTGGTCTGGCGCCTTATAATGCACTTTGTGCGGTTCGGCTGTCTGGATCACATTTACTCTGGGAATGTGGGGGTCTGACTCCCTTGCATGCCACACCCTGAGAAGATTTATATGGTACGTCTTGGGACCTTTCTCGTTCATTATCTCGTAATTGACCGCAGATAATTTTCTCGTTATGACGAACGGCCCCTCCCACCTAGCCAATAGCTTGTCTTCTGTAGAGTGCCGGAGTAGCAAGACCTCTTGTCCAATTTCCAACGTTCTATTTGTTGACTTCTTATCATAATAAGCCTTCTCTGCTTGACGTGCCTTCTTCGCGTTCTCTGTAGCTAACTCTAGGCATTTCCTAAGGTGGTTCTGTGTCATTGTCAGGTAATCGATAACGCTTCTCTTGTTGGAGGCTGTGTGTAGTTTACCTGTCCACGAATCTTGTACGACCTGCAGTGGGCCTCTGACGTCATGTGAATATAGCAGTTCGAAAGGCGAGAAACCAGTGACGGTTGATGGTATTTGCCTGCAGCTGAAAGCCAGAAATGGAAGAGCCTGCTCCCATGAACGCGGGTCGTCATCTATAACCTTTCTCATCATTTCTCTCAAAACTCTAATCATACGCTCGGCGCTTCCCGCCGTTTCATGATGGTCGACTGTCGAAAAAACTGGTGAGATTCCAAGCAAGTCTTCTAGACCTCGTACAAGCTGGTTCTTGAAGTGCGTCCCATTATCTGATTTTATGAACCTTGGAATTCCTGTGCGAGCAAAAGTCTCAACAAGTGCTTTTGCAATGCTTTTAGCAGTTACATTAGAAAGAGGAATAAATTCCATCCAATGCGTTGCCTGTTCGACGATAATTAGGACAAATCTTTTCCCTGAAGATGACTTTATGCACATTGGTCCCATTATATCGATTATTATTGTATCGAACGGAGTTTCAATTATGGGAACCTCAATTAAAGGCGCTCTATCAGCCTTCTTTATACCAGCCGTGTATTGGCACTCTGGACATGATTTCACATAAGCCTGAATGTCGCTTGTCATAGTAGGCCAGGTGAACGCCTTGCTGATACGCGCTGAAGTGGCATAGATGCCTCGATGCCCTCCCCACGCAGAGTCATGAGCAAGCTGTAAGATCTTTGATCTGTACCCTGGCGGTACCATTAATTGCTTCCGTCCGCCTTCTCCTTCTTCCTCTGCTTGGTGCGGTTTACCTTTCCTAAACAGAAAGCCTTCTTCGATTAAATATCTGCTGTCTCCCTCCCTCGCTAACTTCCACGATTCGAATAAGGTGGGGTCTTCTTGCTGTGCCCTTTTGAAGTTATCTGATTCGGGTGTCTTCAAAGTGATTCTGTCTTCGGCCTGTGAACGATCAGATATACATTCCTTGGCTCTCGGTCCGTTCGTCGGAGATCTATGACCAGGCGTCGTGTGCGCCCCATTTGCTGCGGTGATTACCTCCTCCTCTTTCTCCTCTTCCTCCTCTTCGTGGGCCGTGTCTTTATGGTTTGCCGGCCTAGCCCCTTCATTAGAGATGGCGCCTCCCAACTCATCACCTGCCTTTTCATCGTAGCATCGGTTACTGAAATCCTCTGGTCGATCATCTGGATAATCTTTGACGGTATATCCGGCTACGGGGCATCTGTTGCTTGTTGAAGGCGTTTGAAGTGACTGACCAGGCGTGCTTATCAATTCTCCCGAGGAGTCGTTAATTGGTCTGAAGTCGGTGGTCGGGCCACCGTCTCCCGTTCCATCGGTCACCGAAGACCTCCCGTTGATCGGCTGGAGCGTTTGAGAGGGTTTTATGACCCCGGTGCTTTGTCGATTAGGCGGTGGGTCATTTTCTGGTAGTCGCCTTTCGTCAGGTGCGATTAAATGACTCTGTCCATCTCGGTCGTCAACTTTGTTGATATCATTAGTGTCTTTTAAGTCCGATTCTATTCCTCCTTTCAAAGTCGTTCGCTCGCAAGGCGTCGCTAAAATCCCGCTCTCCACCTGTCGTCCGTCGGGCGTCTGTGTACCTCTCCCAGCTGCTTGCAGTTTACCGAGCGCTTTGATCGTGTCAGCTGTCTGCTTGTCTCTCTGACTGTCACTGTCTATCTTACCGTCATAGTCACGCCGTCTAGCAGTCGGTCCGTAGTCTTGTCTCCTAGTGGCTATGTAGGCCTGGGAAATGTCATTAGACGTATCAGCAGTACGGGGGCTAACAGTATCGATCAAGTCAGTGTTATTTGCAAATACATCGTGGCCAATTAGCACGTCTACCTGGAGGTCCTTCACCACCCCTGCTTTGATCCTTACAATACGGTCTGTGCCAAATTGTGGGGAGCTGATTTCAAGTTCACAAGTCGAAATGCATTTTAACAGCCCAAAAGCACATTGCACGGTTATGGGATCCCTCATGGCAGACGAGTTATCTCTCACAAGATCAGAATTAACCAGCGTAACCTGGGCCCCTGTGTCCCTCAGAGCGTCAACGGGACGATTGTTCACAAACAATGGCACAATAAATCGTTTCTGGTAATCTACAACTCTCTCTAGATTCGAACCCGGTTTTACGAACTTAATTTGTGCATGTCCCTGTTTTTGTGGCCATGACTTGTGATTTCGGTTATGGGCCTGAGATCCATTATCTGCTCGATTACCATACCCAGACTGCATTGGTCTTGCACTCGTATCTCGCGGTCTATCATTGGTGCTATTTGCAAATGCCCCTTGGTTCATGCCAGTGGGCTTCCTTTCCCAAGGGTTTACGTTGTGATCAGAATTGAGCGCTCTGAACCTGTTGTTCTGTTTCTGATCACCCTGGCTCGATTTGCGCCCTTCCATTGTGCATTCAAAGTGCAAATCTGCAAATTCGGCGACTTGAGCAGCCCTTTTGGGCTTTCTTGCTTCAATAAAATAGCGACAATCACTCGCAAGAGAGTCTCTTAATCTCTCCATGATAATGTCGTCCCTTAAGGATTCAAAATCAGTTATCTCTTTACATTCAAGATAATAATCAAACACATCGTTTAACTGACCCAAGAATTGCACGTAAGACTGTTTCCCTGCCCTATGCATGCATTTAAACTTATCCAAATAATGTTTGGCATTCAATCTGCATGCATCGAGAAGTGCACGTTTTGTTTCCCTGTAGTTGGAACAAGTGTCAAAGGAAAGTCTATTATAGTGCACTCTCATTGTCGAGTTAAACAAAGCCGGAAGTAGCTTAGCCCACTTGTTTTCCTCAATGCCCTGAAGAATGGCAATTTTCTCGAATGAGTGGAAAAAAGACACTATATCTTCGCCTTCGTGCATAGTTGGTAGCTTGGAATAAACCGACGGACCGACGGGGTCACCAACAGAAAATGAAGGGCTTGGCTGTAGTAAACCCAAGTTCGCTTTCTCTCGCAAGAGGGCCAATTCCGCCGCCATCTTTTCTTTTTCCGCATACAACCGCCTCTCTTCCGCCTGAACTAGTTCAAGCTTCATCTGGCTTTCGCTCACGCTAGCCTGGTCTGCATCTTCATATTCATCCAATCCATCGTCACCACCTGATGCATCGTCATTTGCCTTCAACCTTTGGATCATGGCCTTTTTATCTAGGCCTTCACAATCTATGCCTCTCTGTCTACACTCCTCCTGCAGCTCTGCTTTCTTCATTCTCTCAAACATTTTAAGCAGAAGAACCAAAGCACAACAATAAAACAAGTTCAAAAACACAAGAAGTTCAATTGACCTTCAAAACTCTACTACACAAAACACTAAACTCAAAAGCAGTCTTTCTCACAGAACGGGTTATTTTCAATCACCCCTTTCGTTCATCAATAACAAACACAACAAGTTCATCAGTTAGCATGCAGACTCCGCTCGCAATAAAATGAGCTCCGGAGCGCTTCACAGCAATCAGTAGTTCGCACCTTTCGTGCTTTACAACCACATTCTCCAATAAATCAATTACTGTCTCTGCAGTGCAAAATAATTCTCCTGCAAACACCATTCAGACTACAAACATTAACAGCACCAAGTGACTATGAGCAGTCAAACAAAATGGCTCGTGCTCACCAGATGTTTCTCCAGGTGTCTCGGATGTGTCGTTCTTTTCGACCTTTCTACACGACTGCAGCATGTAAAGATCTCGCAGAGCTCCAAGTTGTCCCGCGTCACTTGATGTCCCGTCAGAATCCTTGCTCCAGCGAATCAGCGATCGTCCGAATCCTTTGTTCCAGCGATCGTCCGAATCCTTTGTTCCGGTGATCAGACTGCGTCAGTTGTCGTCCTCCTGTCACCAATCTCTCCGGACGTGTAGTTCCAAAGAATCCGCCGCGTCCAATGAGATCAGTCCTCGTGGAGTCCGACTGAATCGTCCGCCGTCAAATGTCGCTTTCTCGTCTGCTTCTCCGTTTGTCTGGAATCGTTGTTCCGCTTCGTCTCTTTGTCAATCGTTGCTGTCGTCGCACAAAGTCTCTGCTCCGTTAAAAATTGTCTGAGATAAGCAGCGTCGAAGTTCTGCTTTCTCGAACAAAATCCCAGCTGGCACAATGTACTGGAAGAGACGATTGTTCGTATTCTTTCAGGTTTGGTGGCGAGCGGTGCTAATTGAGCAACAGGCTAAATCTTCGGGGGACTTTAGTTGCAGCGTAGCACGTGGGTTATTGTTCAACTTCAATCGCACAGAGAATTAACCCGAAACAATTTTGAATCTTTTCTTGCTGGTTAATTGATCATCGGTTTATAATATTTACATTGTATTCATAACGATTCACTTGTCATAGCTTAATCTATTCTTCGATCCTTCGCTCACTCCAGGCCCTTTCTTCCAAGGCCTCTCGTTCGCCACTGATCCCTTCGCCTCACTGCGGCCAATGCTCTCTCGTCAATGATCCCCGGCGAATGATCCCTCCTTTCGTGTGGCCTCTCTTCTTAACCCCATTTCTTCCATCTGTCAATCATCCCTTCGTTCGGACCCTGCGTGCACCAATTGCCCGCCCATTGCATCTCTCTGTCTCTATCTATCTCTCTCTGTCTGCATCTCTCTGTCTCTCTCTATCTCTCTCTCTCTCTTTCTCCCCTCTCTATATATTGGTAATGACTAATAGGCTAAGTGTTCACAGAAATGATCTAGGCCTATGATTATGATGATTAGGCCAACAATTAATCAAATAAGAGTCATAAAACATAAAAACAATACGTAGTTATAAACATCATCGCCGACTACTCCCTCACTACATTAATATAGTTCATTTTCTCAGAGTCTTTGTTCATATAAGAGCGTGTATACCCAGAAAACAATATCAGGATTTTCTATTTTTTGGGAGAGTTCTGTTGGACGTGGTCGGTAACAACTAAAAACGAATTGTCGGGATCCGAATTTCCACGTGCATCTCCCGCAAGCCCTCAGAAATGGACTTTAAAGACTCTATCAACAATTCTGTTAAGTCACAAATACAATCTTACCGGGCACTATAGCCTATACTTTGAATGGATAGTCTTTGTAGCATCGGCTAGACCTACCAATGAACTGACAATTCTTCGTAGGCCTACACATCACCATCGTGAAGCGAGCGTCAGTAGCGCTCACATACATGTAGGACATTATAGCTGCTAATAACTGACGGGTTTTGGGCTAATCCTGATTCAATGACAGTAATTCACCATCAACTGTCTATTTTAACATCAACAACATGACGGTTGGGTGCCAGCTTATGGCTGCCGCAACTTTATTACACTATTATTGCTAAACTTTATTATTACTTCTGTGTATCGTTTTACATCTCTGACCTGGAGCCTGGTGCGGTTTGTCACCTGGATTTGTCATACTTTGAATTAAACGGATATCATCATCATCATCATCATCATTATCATCATCATCATCATCGTCGTCGTCGTCGTCGTCGTCATCATCATCATCATCATCATAAGTCGCTGCAGAGCGAAGAGTCTTCATTGAAAATTTAATTGCTTTTCGGCAAGTTTTTTATAGCGAGTGGAACTATAGGGGCTGAACCTGTAACATCTCTCCTAGGCCTATAAGTACCCTTACAAAGACAAATGTTCGAAAATTCTCCATTCAATTCCAAGGCCCTCTCATATGGAATAATCTCCCCTACAGGTTTACTACTCACTGTTCATTGTCTTATTGTACTTCTCAATGGTATTTAGCCCCCCCCACCCTACCTAGCGGGACTTGTCCCTTTTGGTGCGCCTATTGCTCCCACGTTGTTATTCTGCCTACTCTTTATGTGAATTTTGCTCAATTCTGATCATGTTTACTTAGTTACATGTTTGTTATATGATTGAAATGGGATCAATGAAAAGATGTCTAAAAAACGTCTAATGTCTAAAACTTGTTTATTCAACGCTCCGTATAGGATTAGGCTTCGTCGACATCTCCAGTGGCCAATCCATTTTGCATGATGGAGTAGGATGCGCTCTTGCCGATGCCCCTTCGATTAGCCTACACGTGTGGATACGATGATGGATGGTGTTTCATGTTTACCATTTCGTCTTTTTCATGTTTTGATCCTTTTCCATTGCTCAACGACGGTTTCCAGCGGCAGAATCATCCGATAAAAACTTCACTCGGAAAAAAATTCTCCCCTGCAGAATAAATTCGCTCTTCGGAGACTATTAATTATTGATTATAATAGGCCTAATTATTTCTCTGGACATGACAGACTTGCTTGTCTTATACGAGCTGGGACCACTCACTATTGCTCGAACTCCATCTTTTACCATCTTTGTGCCTCCCTTCCCTCATTCTACGTGGGACTCTATTTTTGGATCGCTGTCTACGTCTGTCTCTCTTCTTAAAACTTTTTTCTCTAGAGTTAGGCCTATCGCACTGGGAGCGCTACTGAATGACCACGGCTGGTCCACTTCTTTATATCTTGACGTTATTCATTCATTCATTCATTCATTCATTCATTCATTCATGCACTCATTATTCATGCATTTATGCATTCATGCACTCATTCATTCATTCATTATTCATTCAATAAATTCATTCATTCATTAATTCATTAATTAGTTCATTCATTCATTCATTCGTTCATTCATTCATTCATTTCATTTATTCATTTATTCATTCATTCATTCATTCATTCATTCATGCATTCATTCATTCATTCATTCAGGTTAAAGTGGGGATCATTAGCATTTCCTTTTTCAAGGTCTTGCTAACATATTTAAAGGTGACAATTTTTTGCCCCTCCTGCAAAAATGTCTGTTGGCGCCCATGATGAGAATGAGTTTTGAGACGTCTTGTCTTCTTGCTCTGGGATTAATTAACTTCAGTCGGACGAATGTCCTGCCACTTGCCAGACTGATTCTTCTTCTCTCACCCTATTTTTCTTCATTCGGACGACAGCGTATTGTCGTATACCCTGTCTCCCAGAGTCTGGAGTCTGATCGATTAACCAATAAAACAGTTTCGATCCCATCCAATCATTCATTTGCACGTACTCTACATACAAGACAAATTAACACACGCACTCGCCACACACACACGCACACACACACACACACGCACACGCCACACACACGCACGTGCACACACATATCCACACATACGCACACGCACACACACACACACACGCACACGCCACACACACGCACGCGCACACACATATCCACACATACGCACACTCACACACACACACGCACACACACATACACATGCATGCACATGTGCGCTCACACACACACGAACATACACGCACTCACAAAAGAAGTACAAAAACACACAAGCTCACACACATATAAATACACACACGCACACGCACACGCACACACACACGCGTACGGTATATTTTTATATTTATATTCACATTATTTTATATTTATACTTTATAGTTATATAGTTCCTATATTGAGTGGTTCGTGTATTTTATCGAAGACATCGACAGCAGAATCGACATCAAAAGACGGGGAAACAGACATTGCGCTGTTTCAGTATATTTCTAATTAATTTAGTGTTTAATCATTAAATATCATTTTAACTGGCTGCTATGTGTCGGCAGGAAATTTTAAAAACCCAGTATAGGCTATCACCATTACCGTTTCACAATAATTCTTATTATTCGTAAGCAGCTGAGCACTTCTCTTTGCACTATTCGCCTTCCGGTTAATATTCTTACAGGAAAGAAAGGAAGAAAGACGCTTACGTATCTAGGTTAGTACTAAAGCGTCTACGACTCTACGTTGTCCGACCACCTACAGCTATTCCTCTTAGTATAATGGATATAATATTAGGCATAAATAGGATGAAACGTCAGTGAAAGTAATCGGTCAAGAGCATAGATGAGCTTTATAAGCGGCAATCCTGTCATCGTTATCCGTTTCATCTTCAATTTTCTACAGAGATTACTTTGTCGATTGCATTTGGCAAGCGAAACACCGATTAACTGAGCTATCTGATTGGATACTGAATTTACCAGCATCTTGTTACTCTTTGATCAAAAATAACTTGCCAAGCATTGGCTATACGGACCTATTTTTTGCAGAGTAAATTTAAACCAAGGCCTATGCTCTAAAGTGGTCTCTAACACAAACGCAACGTCCGAGTTCCCATTTTTATCTTCAGCAGAAAATCTTCCCGTGACGCTTAGTAACGGATCAACAAATTGAGACTTTATTATATGAAATAT